>BMAU01018592.1:0-682500 GCA_019973935.1 Trichonephila clavipes | reverse complement strand
TAGATCTTTAAACGTTAGTTTTATATAGGGATAATTAAAATGACATTTACATATTCTCTGGGCGTTAGAGACATATTAAATTATTGTTCAATGGATTTGCTAAGAATCAAAATAAATGAACTGAAAAAATGCATCAACTATTTTTAAATTTAAAAAAATGTAAAATATATAATTTTAAGCAAAATGGTGTAGTTAAAATCAAATATATTTTCAAAAATAACTCTAATCCCTATTTTAATATCATTAATCAATACATTTCTTCATATTAATAAAATTTTTATTGTATTAATAAGACAAAGAGTTTATGACACATTTAAAAGTTTTTCGTTTAAAATAATATAAAACTTAAAACTGTTTACACACACACCTGTTGGGAATTATTTATACACAAAAGTGTGCATTAAGTGTTTTACAGATATTTTGATTAAAAATTTAAAATTCTTTTAATAATGATGTATAATAAATAACACATTATTTATATAGATGCAAGGAATACATTTCCCTTATTTATAATATAATATTTAATAAAAGAAAATAATTAATGTATAATTAAAGTATATTCTCTATTTGATAGATTTATTGCTTGCATTGCGTTTAGTAAATTGAATGTATTACTTCCACTGTTTTTGATAGCTTATTTCTCTGAAAGTTACAGCAGTCGTTTTTTTCTATGATAAGCAAAAAATAAAAAAAATTGGTAGTAAAATAATAAAATATAGTTTAAATTAGCATAAGCTATTATTATTATTATTATTTAGAGAATTGAAAATACACTATGGAGCTCTCAGAAGGAAATTTATATTTTTATATTTTTAAATTTCTACAAGTAGAATGAAAAATTTAAAATTAAAGCAAAACTGCAATCATGTTCATTTTTCTATCAAAAAAATTTCTTAAGTGTGGAAATTTGCAATAAAATTTTTATTATGAATCATACCTAAAACAACAAATTCAATGCCCTAAATCAGGGGTACTCAACCTTTTTTCTGCTGGGTCACATTCATATGTTAGTTATTTAACGCGGGCTGCAACATGGGGATGAATGGGGGAGGGGGTGAGAAATACTTTAAGATCAAGATAATATTAGAAATTTTAAATTTAGAAAACTGATCAAAATATTACAATTCCTGTTTTGCTTTTTTTTAATTATTATTATCTTTTAAATTTTTTAAAGTTAGAAGCATTTAAGAAACATCCCTTCACAATTTAAGCATCAAGAAACGATTTCATATGATTACCAATATTATAACAAAATTCATGGGATGTCTTTGTTACCGCTGTAATATTACCACTGACAAAACACTTCGTTGCTGTTGTAAAGATAATTAAAGAAAGTTTATTTATCACCTCATTAAACAGATCTTCGAGGTAAAGTGTCCTTGAATGAGAGAGAGAGAGAGATTCATGTTTATTGGTATTTTTTAAATACAGGACATTCGTGATAAATAAAGCAATTAATATGATCCAAGTTTGTTTTTATTACAAAAAAATCAACTCCCCAATTGTCTTGAAACGATACATTTACTATGAATATATTTCGCTTACAAAATAAGAAGGACAGTTAAAAATAAGTTTCACCCATAAAATTGTCGCTACTCCAATGTTGTCTGTTATCTCTAATCCAGTGCTTCTCAAACTTTCAATACTGACGCCCCCTTTTCATAATAATTTACTGAATGCAATAATAATGCACTTTTACGATAAAGCAACAATATTTATTATAAACCGTACAAATTCATGACATAAGTATTAAATTTTGTATATGTTACTTTTAAGCAAAAAAAAGTTAAGTAATAGGATAATTACTAAGTTATTTTTCCTTTCTCTGATTTTTAAATTGGAACATATTACAAAATGCGGTGGTTGCTTAGAAGACAAAATATAGATATCAGCTAAATATAGAAGATGAACTCAGAGGGTCAATTTCTTATCTTAAAACTCCTTTCAAAAACTTTGCTCTGTAAGACAAGCCCATGGAAGTAGCTAATAATTATTAAACTTGTTCTTAATTTAGTATTAATTAATTAGTCATAAAATACTCTGTGCACCACTCATACATTAAAAGCAGTGTTTCTCAAACTTTCAATACTGGAGACCCAATTTTCAATCATAATTTTTGTCTCGCCCCCCTGTACAACAATAATGTATTTACTGCAATAAAAATGCACTTTGAGAGAGAGACGCTAAAGTTACAATACGATCTTAATTATAAACCGTATAAATTAATACGATAAGTATATTAAATTTTGTGTATATTTTAAGTAATATATATATTTTAAGAAAATTTCTTAAAATATATATTACTTAGAATTATGTTATTTTTCTTTCTCTAATTTTTAAATTGGAACAGATCGCAAAAAGATGTATTTAATTAAAGATTTATTTCCTTCAGCATTCATTTCTCAAAGTACAAATGTCATTAGAAAAATAGTCTAGTCAATGTCGCTCTCTATCATATCCATCACATCTGGCATTATAGGGTACGTTTGCGTGAGTCTGGGCAACCTATCGGACGTCTGCGCAAAACATGTAAAAATGCTTTTCCTCGTAAAATTCCAATCAGTTTTGGTCGACTCGATACTCCTATAGCTACCGAATCTATCTTGAATGCACATTTTTTTTAATTTCCACGTTAGTTGTAATTCACGGTAATTAATTATTTACGGCAGTAGATTAAAACAATATCATACATACGTTTTTAAGTCGTAAGTAAACATTCGACCATAATAAAGAATTAACAAGTACACAGACGAACGATCATGGTTCCGAAAATTAAATCAAGGCGATCTTCTCAAAAATACTTAAATTTTGGATTTACCACTACTGAAGTAAATGATGGAAAAAAAGCCCCAGCTCGATATGTGTTAAAACTTACAAATCTGTAGAACAACATGTGAAAGTTATTTTTAAAACATGTAAACTCATTTAGCTATGTTGGCAAAGAATTTTAAAAAGTATTTTCTGGATGAGGACAGCTTGGTAGCAAGTTACGAGTGGATTAGGGATCTATTTCAAGATACTCCAGAAGGGCTCTCAACTTCCGAAGAAGAAATCTTCATAGATTTCACATCCAGTGAAAAATTAAAAGGCAATTTTGTAATAAATCGCTCTTTGAATTTGGGGTAGAGGTGGATGAGGAATTATCTGTACTGAAAACAAAAGCACACTTCGTATACTATTACCATTTTCAACATCCTACCTTTTTCAAACCGGATTTTCTGCAGTGGATGCCTTGAAGACAAAATATAGATCTCAGCTAAATATAGAAAAACAACTCTTTAAGTGTCAATTTCTGATATTAAACCTTCCTTTGAAAAACTTTCTTCTACAAGAAAAGCCCGTGGAAGTCCCTAATAATTATTAAACTTGTTCTTAATTTAGTAATAAGATTGATTCATTGAATATTAACGTCGCACTGTTCAGCTGCACGAGAGCTTTTGACGACAGACCACGTAATTTTGAACCATGGTCAAGTGGCGTGGATGACACCTGAGCTGGCACCCTTCTCTCCTAACTACCACACCACACCAACGGGAAAACGTTTCAACTCTCAACAAATTTAACATGCATCGCTGCCCTACATGACGGGTCTTTAGTGGTACTGGGCTCAAACTCGTGACAAGGAAAGCCACGATCCGATACCCTATACCACTCGGCTACCGCGGCCAAATTCACTAATAAGAAATTATTTATAAAATACCTTCTTCAGTACTGATGCATCAAACGTATACTGGCTGAAACACCGACTCTTCGCACGAGTTCATTTTTAAAAAAATAAAACATTATGCTTGATATAATAGCTGAACTGTAAGGAGAGTAAAACTGTGTGCACGACATTGTATACAAAAATGTAAAATGATTTTTTTAGATAAATGCTATAATTGTAAATAACTGTTTAAAAGAACTGTAATTTTAAACCTCACACAATTAGCATTTAGAATTAATGTTAAATTATGAAAAAGAATATAAAATTCCGATGAAGAATAATTGTGTTACTTTTTAACATTTAAAGCGAGAAGACCCTTAAAATGTTTTAACCCGGGAGCAGGCGCGTACTCGATACTAACATTAATGGTAGTGCGGGGGGGGGACTCAGTCACCCCAATCATTTGTTTAGAATTATTTTTACTGTACACGATACAAATCGGAATTCTAGTGAATATTTTAATTTATAGAAAGTATACTTACCTTCTTTCAAGGACTATTCAATTCTTTGATGATTTGAGAAAAAATCCAATAAAACTGAACTAAAATGATTCAAAAGTACATGACCATAATAAAGAACGCAAATCAGACACTTTTCAATTATCCTACAGAAATGTTAAACCAATTAATTCTTTTTCCAAATATCAAAGCTCAATTATTTACAATTTCCCTAAGCGAAAAGCAAACGCATAAAAAGGGGATGGGAGGGAACTAATATTGATAATAACCATACCATAAGATTGAAGGTCAATCAATTGATTAGCAAACGTACTATGCAGCCTGGCTGAAAAGTGAATCATGACTTACTTTTCTTTTTCTACAACTAATGTACAGTATTTCAATAATAATTACAGTGGTGAATTGTTTATCTTAGAATTTTCTCAGGGTCTGGGTTTCGTTTTTTCTTTTAACGAGTAATATTTTATGTTAAAACGTAATAAAAATCTCTCATTGAGGAAAAACAGCAAATAAAACAAAATGTTTTTTTTTTCTTTAATTTGGTTTTGGGATCAAAGATAGCTATTTAATGACGGAAAAAAGCCAGATAATAAATATAAATTATGTCAGTGTGTTGTTGTGTGTATTTTTTTTTTATTATGGAAGAAAGCATTTGGTTTTACTTCTCTTTCCGGTTTTTTTTTTTAAAAAAAATCTTTAAATTTTCGATACGCTCGCGCCCCCCTTGTAGGGTCGTCGCGCCCCCGGGGCGCGCCCCACACTTTGAGAAACACTGCTCTAATCGTAATCATTCCAAATAGAATAAGAATATCAATTCGTACCCGTACGACACCGACAACAAAAAAAGCAAAATTGATATATTATATTTCTTGACCAAGAATTTTCTACAAAATTTTTTATACGATGTTCTTAAATAAGTGTATTTCTCAGAGCAATGGACCATGACAGTTAAAAATGCTCGACGAGCCACATGCTGCAAACGGGCCGCGGGTTGAGTATCGCTGCCCTAAATATTAGACAATATTACGCAATTTACTCCACAATGCTTGGTTTGGCAACCAGTAATTCACTACAATATATATTAATAAAATGAGGGTTTTAATAAAAAAAGAGTTTGTGCTATGTGACGTTTGGAAAAATTAATGGTAGCATGAGAGTTGAGAAATTAAATAATTGAATTATTTACGCCACAGTTATCAATGCTAGTATATAAATTTACATAGAAGTTATTTATACTATTGATTGTTTTATCAGTTCAGACTGTGCTATTTGCGAGGGAGGAGACAACACAGACGTTCTCTTTGGTGTTTTCAACGGATTGTCTTCTCCACTGTATGGGTGGAGTGGTTCGCTTCCGACACCTTGAATCACACTCGGAGTTCCGGCTAGAACGTGGGTCTAGCCATTGTGATTCTCATGATCATCAGTTTTGGCTTGATGTCAGATGAAAGGACTCTGCATTTTTAGAGGTACACATGGGTATAGGAACGGAGTTATGCTATCCACAAAAAAGAAAGGGATTTTCCATCTCTGGGGCTCGAAAACATCACAGCATGTGAGATGTATCACAAAAGCAGATGGACCCAGACGCGGAAAATTTAGTATTCCAAAACTATGGGGATGATGGCGTGCACTACGACGATATTTTCTTTACACTAAATTTGATTTTATGTCTTTTACAAATTAAATTTTCCGACGATTTTCTATAGCTTTGTTGATCTGATGTCATGTTTATCTCTAAAAATGCGGTAAAATCTCCTTAATTTACTTATTTTAAATATTATATTATAATAAATATTATTTTAAACATTACATTTATTGTTGCGTTTATTTGCCTGTTTGTCATTTGAGGTCGAAATTAAGTATTTTTCGAATAAATCATGATAAAAAAATTATTCCATTTGTCAATATTGCCTCAAAGCTGAGTGACCATGGTAGCCTAATGGCCAAGGTAACGAACTTGTTGCCGGTGTATCATGAGTTTGAACCAAGTACCACTGAAGAACCGCTTTTGCGATAGAGGCTGTGCACATTAAACATATGGATCCTCAAACATTCTCCCATTGGTATGATGTTAAATTTAAAAGAAGAGAATGCTAGAGCGCAGGTGTTCTTTTCGTCACTTCCTATGGTTAAAAATTACGAGAACCGTCGCCAAAAGCCCTCGAGTTCAACGTTAATATTCACTCACTCTCCCTCAAAGCTAAACTTTTTTTACCTCTCTAGTAGCCTTAAACTGAATTTTGATATTTTATGGCCTTTTTTAGAATGTTTTTAATTTTAATTAGTGTTGATATTGTAATGTCTTCATGCTATTTATGATAGTTTAGTTAGATCTAAGACTATTTTATCTTATGCCGAACCCATGTTCACATTTTAATGAGATGGGTAACGGAAGGAAGATATATAGTGTAAAATCAACAAGTTTTATTTGCTCTGAGCATAACTTTAAGGCAGGGTTTCTCAAACTGTAGGGCGCGCCCCCCTTGAAGGGCCAGATAACTCTACAAGGGGGCGCGGGCATATCGAAATGACAAAAACAAAAGATTATTTTAAAAAAATTATTAATTTACTGAAAGTAAACAAAAAACATTCTGCCAAAAAAAATGGACATTTACACTGATATAATATATTTGTAAATGTATCATTACAGCACAATGTATCTTAGAATTAATTTAATAATTCCAAGTTAAGAACAAATTTAATAATTACCAATGACTCCATGGCCTTGTCACACATAAAATTATACGCAAAAATTTACACTTATCTTGATAGTTTGTACGGTTTATAGATACTGACGATTAAAAGTTACGTGATTCGCTCCCCAATGCCTCCTATTTCCACGTTCGGGGGAAGAAGAAGAAATTGAATAAATAAGGAAATATTCTGATATAAGTAAATCCTTCTCAAAAAACTGTCAAGTTCCTTTTATTGCATTCCAAAGCCTTCGGAATAATTAAATGGATAGCAGTACACAGAAAAGATTGCGCTTCGGAAAGACGTATATATACGTCCGGAGCATTTAATGCACGGGTTGAACGAAACGAATATATATTCGCCGGTGACTCTTAAAAGGTTAAAATCGTACTTCAGCTATAGCGTCAAAGTATAGTATTGTGAATTGAATGCATTGCTATTTGTGTATGGAGGGGGGGAATTGCGTGGAAAAATATAATTCAATATTGGGTAGCAAATATTAAAAAAGTTTGAGAAACACTGCTTTAAGGTTGCAATCGACAAATGGACGTAATATTTAACCTCTCTCTTCCTCTTAATTAATAATAACAAATATTACTTTTTTGATATAAGATAAACTTAGATACACACACTGGATTTGGACATCATAAATATGTCCTAATAATGATAAGATGGCAAAGCTTGGTTTTCAAGAGGGTTCATAGGTATTCTGCAATACTTCACGGTTTCTTAAAAAAAGTAGGTGACTGACTCTCAATAATCAGTCAAACAATTCCTGTAAAGGTTTCTTTTTCTCTCGAAGTTAAATGGAGAGCGTGAAGAGAAAATGTATCAGGTATAGTTTTTCACGTATCAGGTATAGTTTTTCTCTCTCTCTCACTTCCCTTAACTTTAATGTTGTAATTTTTTTTCAGTTTCTTTTTAAGATAAATGATTTGAATCATTTATTTTAAATAGTTTTATCTTAAGTTAATTTCTGAAGAAAATCTTCAATTTAAGACATTATGGGATATATTATTTTATATATTCGCCAATTTAACCAATTGCTGTTGCCCTATTGGATAGAATTCGAATACAGGAAAGCAAGCCATTCAGTTTTGCAACACTTTTTTCCTTCCGTCGATAAAATTGTGTACTAAACTAGGATTCTACCCGGAACTAATTACAACTAAGCAAAGCTACACTTGTTTTATTTGTTTCAGCTTTTTTTGACTTTTTTATTATGCGGTTTTTTTTCAGTTTAAAGTATTCGATGAAGCATAACACATTTTTTTTTAAAAAAATTTAAATTTGAGGAATTTGTTGTACGATTTATAGATATATGTATTAAATTATAAGTGGAAAAACTAAAATTGCAAAAAATTATTTTTCATATCAAAATAGGAAAAAATATATTGAAAATTGATTTAAAAAATACTTAAAATCTTTTAACAACAAAAAAGTTAAGAATTTTACATTTTTTAACATTTATATGCTCATTAATATTTAGTTTTAAAACGACCAAAACTATAGATATTTCAACTTTTTAAAGAAACATAGATGTTCTTATCTTAGTCTCGATATGAAATTGTTTAAAAATACTTTATGTATTGATATAAATAGTTCCAAATTTTATGCAGCGATTTGTATAAAAAATAGTTCCCAACAATTCAAGGTATTATTCAGTTATAAGAAAAAACATCAAACCGAATACATAAAAATCCACCAAATTCTAGCCTATAAAAGTTATAAATATTATAAAAGATGTTATTTTCAAATATCTTTAATATGTAAATTGTAGTTAGTTTGAAATTAGTGTCATTTTCTGGAAATATAAATTAAAAATGGCAATACATTGGATTCTGTCTAAGACAGTTTGCTAATATTGATGTTATGTTATTAAAGTACCATTATATGTAATTTGTGTACCATTATTTTATTGTGTCTGTAATGAACTTATTATATTAGACAATATTGTTAATTTTGATTTTAGTGACCATTCGGAGAAGCAGTTGCCAACGCGTAGTCCCTATAACCAAGAAATACACAATTTTAATATTACACGAGGCATCACAAAATGTTTCACTTAATTATCATCAAGATCTCTTCAGCTTTCCCATTACCCATTACAAATTTTCCAAAAAATGAATTTTGTGTAAAAGGCGTTTTAAATTCAGTCACTGCACTTTGAAACTTGCGTCTGCTCACTTTCTGCAGTGAAAGTGTTTTCTCTGATGAAAGGAAAGCAGAAACTTGACATTTTTATAATTCTTTTTAATTTACCTATAAAAAAACTAAATATATTTTTTAAATAAATTTTGACTAAATTCGTTGTTTTAAGGTAATTGGTACGTTAAAAATGCTTCATATATCTCAATGGTAAAATGACTGAATTTGCTTGCAGCTTGTAAACTAATCAGGCAATTTTTGGTGATTTTTTTAATAAATGTTCAAGTTTCTGATATTTGCTCTACATTTGAATCACAACATCCATAATCTATGTGCTCCAAACAACTTGATATTTATACGGTGTATGGAATATACATTTCCACTTTTAGAAAAGGAACGGAAAGTTGAACAGACTTAAAAAATTGGTTGATTTTATACAAATTTTCAATTCTTCAATTATATAATCAATAAATAATTCTTTAGTAGTTTTAGTAAAGTAAAAAGTAATTTTTCTTTCTAAGCGTTGGGATAAAAAGCGCTTATCATGGTTTGGGCATATATTTCGTCATGTGACGACAAGGTCTGGTTTGGAAAATTTTTCTTTGAATCAGATTTCTGATTATTCTTCAAATAATTTATTGCAATAACACGTTATCGCAAAATTTCTCTCACAATTATTTAGAGGATTGTTAAATCGCAGGCCATCCTTTGAAGGATCGTTGGCATGTTGTCTTGTTACGAATTCAATGTTTTAGCCACGATTAAAAATTTCTGTGAAAGCTACCGACTGAGAATGATGAAATTTATTTTAAAAACTCACCCGTGCGAGGAACAAGTACTCTAAATCATATTTCTTGTAATAGTATTAATCAGTCAACGTTTACTTATCATTTGATAAAACTAATGTAAAACATTTTCATGAGTAAAATGTTTATAGCTCTGAAATTTGAAATAAATATTTTTTTAATTGCTTTGCAAGAGATATGCATTCAATTATACAGTATTACTGCATTGGATTAAAATTAATTTGTGTTTAAAAAAAATTCCAGTATTTTTTTAATAATTATTTTGAGATTTTACTAATATTTCACAAACAGATTCTTGCATTTTTATTTTTTTATAGTTTGTATATCTGCTATTTTTTTAAAATCGATAATGCTTTGATGGTATGTATTCTGAAATAGGGGGTAACTTCCTCTATTTCGGGGAGGGGGGCAGTCTATCTCTGTCTTTTAAGCGATAACTTAATTTTTAAATTATATTCATGTTGCAATATTTTGAAGTACAACATAGAATCTACTGTTTTATATTTAGTTATTTATAAGATAAACTCATATCTACTCTTATTTTTATAAACACCAAAAAATAAATATTTGAATAAATTTCTTGTGTATTTAAAACACACAAATTAAACTGAACATAATTTTGTAAAACGACATATATATTACACTTGCATAATTCAGTGACAGATTTAGAAATCATAATAGGTCTCCATTTTAGTACACATACTCTTTTGGTATGTTCAATTGTTATGTTTCTTGGAATCCAATTTCTTCGTTTTTTGGCTTTTTAGGTAATATAACATTCTCCCTTGTTACTTTATTTTATTTTTACACTATATATATATGTGTGTGTGTGTGTTTGTGTGTGTGTAAATATATTTAAAAAGTTACATTAAACCTGAAAATATATTTCTGTATTGAGAGAAAAATGATTAAAATAATTTGATAATTTTCAATTTTGTCAAACAATTAATTGAAAAACTGAAGTTTTTGAGAAAAGTTTGTTTTCGAAACATATTTTAAATTTAATTTTTGTACATACAAGTCATTTAATACTGAATAATGTTAGTTAAATTTTAAAAAATCAGAACTTAATCATTATTTAAATATGGTTATTCAGTATATTAATCAAAAATAATGTTGTGGATTGAATAATTTCACGCCAGTTTACTTAAAAAATGACACCTTTTTATGTATATTGTGATATATATATATGTATATATATATATATATATATATATATATATATATATATATATATATATAAAAGAAATATGTATTATATATCAAAAATAAGAAATAATAGATAAAGAACATAACAAGAAATAGCATAATAAAAATATAAAACCTGAACATGAAGAACAAAATTATAGAGAAATAAAAAAAAAAGAAACTACAAAAAGAAGAACCTAGCGAGTCAGAAAGCAATTTCGGACTTAGGACCGAATAAGTGGGGTTAAACTAGTTTGAAGGCGCCAACCTTCCCCCTTTGCAACTCGGTAGGAAAACCAAATAAAATAAAATAAATAAAACTTCAGAGTTTGGATAACACAGAGAGTATGAAAAAACCACTCATTACTATTATGTAACAAACTCTCCCAAACTCTTAATGCAGAAAAATCACAAAATAATTACGTAAGAAAAGTAGAAAAATACTAAAACAATTACATAAGAAAAGTATCTTTCAAGAAATAATTTAACAAAATTTCTTTACTCACAGAGCTTTTACGAGGAGAATCAAGCGTCTTGACATTAATGAAAATCGAATATTCACTAAGTTAAAAAATTCGAAAATACATAAACACATCTTTTGAGCTGACTTTTAAACCAGCCAGCAAAGACAGGTATAAAAAAAGACGACAATCAAATACTGTAGAATTTGAATTGGTTGATTGTCAAAAATGTAAATTTGCTAGGCTTTAATTTGGTTGGTTGTCAACAATGTGTAAGATGTTCAAGATGTGTGTGGAAAAAATGTAAACTGTGATATGAGTGTTATGATATAATCTTCACAGCAAGACCACTAACATGCTGACTTTGAAATCCTATTGTTGTGTGGTGGTTTTGGAATTCGAAGTAGCAAGACGGTTAATGTATTTGTGATGAATATAAGTTCTTAAGAAATTAAAAGGGTTATTCATGATCTAAACAACATTGAAAAAATTGTTTTATATTATTGTATTTATCTATTTTGTGGGTAGTTAAGTTATCATTTCTAGATAAAAAATTCAAAATGATATTTCTGTAAATTGATATATGCAAATTACTATTCCATACGGGAATTTAAAATTATATGGAACTTAAACGAATCTCTTTTGTCAATATATACATACATATATATATATATATATATATATGTACATATATGTACACATATATGTGTGTACATATATATATATACTTCTTCACTTTTATTTTATTATACTATACGTATATATATATATATATATATATATATATATATATTATTTATTTATACATATTATATATGTATATATATATATAAATATTTATATATATATATATATATATATAATATGCATAAAGTTTGTTCAATGGTGTTTAAATTATGACTACCTTTTTAACTCCTTAGGCTCTTATATTCATCACAAATACATTAATCGTCTTGCTACTTTTAAATTCAAAACCACCACACAACATTAGAATTTCAAAGTCAGCATGTTAGTGGTCCTGCTATGAAGATTATATTCTAACACTCTTCTCACAGTCTACATTTTTTCCACACACATCTTGAACATCTAACATATTTAATAATTTTTACATTTTTGATAACCAACCAATTCATATCCTACCAAATTTGATTGACATCTCTCTATGCTGGCTGGTTTAAAAGTTGCGTTTATGTATAATCTCTGGTCTTTTTAATTCAGTGAATAGTAACTTTCCATTAACTTTAAGACGGCTTTCAAAAAAACTCTGTGAGTAGAAATTTTGTAAAATTATTTTTTGAAAAATCCTTTTCTTATCTAATTCTTTAGAAACATTTTTAGGAATTTTCTGCTTTAAGATTTTAAGAAAATTTGTTGCAGAATAGTAGTCGGTGGTTTTCTAATACTTTCTGTGAGTTTTTATATATACTTTGAATTTTTGTTTATTTTATTTGGTTTTTCCTACCGAGTTGCAAAGAAGGAAGGTTGACGCCTTCAATCTAGTTTAACCCCACTTATTGTTTCTTAAGTCCTGAATTTTTCCTAATTCACTAGGCTCTTTTTTGTAGTTTCTTTTTTGTATTTTTATATGAATTCGATTTTCATGTCTTGTTTTTATATTTTCATTACGTTATTTCTTATTATGTCTCCATTATATAGATTTATATATAGATATACAGATAAATATAGATTTATATATAGATAGATAGATATATAGATAGATATTATATATAGGTATTATTATATATAGATGTTATTATATATAGATATTACTATATATAGATATTCTTATATACTGCTCAAAATAATTAAAGGATATTGCGGTTTTAGTTGGATCTTGTGGCTGAGAAACTTTTTAGCTGATTGATACATGGTCGACAGACGTAGTAGGTTATATGAGAATAAATTACACATGTTTGGCAGAAAAAAATGCATTTTATTGCGCATTTGTGTACAAAAGGAAAAAAAAACACAACTTGCGCATATGAGAAAAAAGAATAAGAAAAGGTGTTTTCTTCAAAGGAAATCATTTTCAGTAGGGGGGTTTCCACGGTCGTCCAGCTACGTTGAGCACCTTTGACGCATGGAGTCAATGACGCTATTAATCACGAGTTGGGGTATTCCATCCCACTCTTCCAGAAAAGCTCTTTCCAGTTCTTGGAGGGTTTGGGGGGTTGGTGGCCAGCAATTCGTCTTCCTAGAGCGTCCAAAACGTACTCTATTGAATTCATGTCTGGAGAACACGCTGGCCATTCCATTCGTACGATTCCTTCCTCGAAAAGGAAATCCTCCACCAGGTTAGCACGATGTGGGGGCCTGCAGTTATCATCCATTAAAATGAAGTCATCTCCGATTGCTGCTTCGTAAGGGATAATAGGTCTGAGGATCTCATCCCTATATCGGCGAGCAGTCAGAGGTCCATCTCGAATGATGTAGAGGTATGTGCGTCCGTCAATGGAGATGGCACCATACGCCAACACTCCCCCACCGCCAAATCCGACACTTTCGTGCACGAAGGCAGGATTATTCCTACTGCCACGATCCCTCCAGATGAAAATACGCCTATTATCCGGATGAACAAAAAAATGGAACTATCCAGAAAAAAGAACATTGCTCCATTCATTTCTCCTCCTGTTCACATGCTCTGTTGCCCACTCCTGCGGTCGCGACGATGCTTTGATGTTAGTCTAACACATACCATCGGTCGTCGAGCACACAGACCTACACCATGGAGCCGGTTTCGGACAGTCTGAGTGGAAACCGTGGTGCCAGTAGCCGAGCGAAGGTGTTGTTGGAGAAGAGTAGCGTTCATATTTCGGTGTCTCCGAGCCGTTAACACTAAATAACGATCTTCATTGGGCGTTGTTGCCCGTCTACGACCTTGTCCTAGTCTTCGGCCTGCACTTCCAGTCTCCAAAAAACGGTTCTAGATCCTGGAAATCACACTTTGTGAAACTTCAATGGCTTGCGCTACTTCAGCTTGAGTTTGGCACCCTTCTAACCTACCAACTACTCTCCAAGCTTCTGAATTGGTTAAATGACTTCGCTGAGACATCGTACTCATCGAAACAAAGCAGTCACTGAATGCCGATCATTTTTGTCTTCATTTCAATTAAAATTCAAATTTCATTCGCTGCCGCTGAAGCGACGTTTTTGACAACGAACTCAAAATTAGCATACTCCACAGTTTGAAAATCAGAAAAATTTGCCTTTGTGATGCTCTTCTTCCATTTTCGGCAAAAAAAATTCGCTTATATTTTTATTTTATGTAAAACTTACAATATCCTTTAATTGTTTTGAGCAGTGTATATATATATATATATATATATATATATACATATATTTCTTTTTATGAATTTTATTATTCACGTATATTTCAATTCAAAAAGCTGAAATCTACGAATAAATTGAATATAGAAAAATCAGTTAAATATTTCAGTTAATATTTAATATATAATTTCACTTCTATTCGTTATTCTGGATATTTCTATTTATTGAATAATTTAATATAGCTTATTAAATCTTACAGAATTAATTCCACAACCATTTCTTAAAAGTTTTATGAATTAATATGTATGTTAAAGCCTTTTAGAACGAAAATTTTTTGTTTTATTTTTGAATCAAATGATTTTATGACTTTTTAAAGTGATAACTTTTAAAAGAATGACTTTATGAAAAAGTTTTTGAACTTCTAAATGAAGGATTGAATTTAGTTATTGTAAATGTAACTTCCCAATATTTAATTCTTAGAAATGAGTGTGTGTGATTTTGTATATTTTAAAAAGAAAATTAGTTATAAAAATAATTCCATAAATAAAAAAACCCAAAATTAATTATATAACTAATTTTATTAATAAAAATTACAAAATTATTTATATAATTTTCAAGAAGGCATGTTCGATAATTTTCATAATTTTACAGAGGAAGAGAGCAATATAACTATGATTATGTTTTGCTCATTGAAGGATTGATGAAAAAAAAGTTATGTAAATTATTTTTTTTTATTAGTAGTATTATGAATACTCGTAGAAACCATGGTTATAAAAGTCGTTTTCTGCTTCATCTCTTTTTTTTTGTCTATAAAGTTATTCGCTACGAAAAATTATTGAAATTACATGACATAAAAACTTTTGACGCGAGTTTCTGATTTCTTAAGGGGACCCATTTCTTCACCTTTTGTTAAATAAATATCTTAAATATTATTTAAAATAACATTTTTGAAATACTAAAACATTTCTTTAACAATTATTATGAAATATTTCCATGGTTTTGATCGATTGAGAGAGAGAGCTCCAATCTCTCCATACATAGTTAGTTTTAATATTTTTATATAGAAAAATAAGAAATAGCGTAGTTAGCGTTTTCATATGGTTGAAAAACCCCGTAATTTTTATTTTTGGTCAAGTGTTTAAAACGATACTTGAGCTAGAATTACACTAAATGAGAGAAGTCAGGGCAGTATTAACGTGCATCTGGTACCTTCAAGAAGATCTTAGTTGAAATGAGTTCACAAACACGTAGCTAAAAAAAAAATTCTTCCGACTATCTGTCTGCCATAGTTATCAATAGTTTTGTTTTTAATTATTATAAAAACATGAACTAGAAATTTCATGTTCTTATAAAAAGCTGACTCTAATATGGGGGCATGTACCAACATGCTTGGATTTTATTGTTGAAAAACCTTATTGTTTTTTTTTTCTGTTATGGGGCTGCGTATTGATATTTCTTCCTTTTCAGACCTAGTATATTCCCCAAGAGCTGGAATCATTTTTTAGTGTGACACCTTTTAGGTAATACCAAGTACTGCACTTAATTTTGACGTTCAGTTTCTTCCCCAGATGGAGGCATGATCACTGACGATGCGAAATTTGTACTTAGGAATTTTAATTTTGCCGAGAGCATTCAAGCCAAAAGGACAATTAAGGTATATTTTCCATGCCTTTTTTATCATATGTCATGGTGGCTGTCGATTTTCTGCATCAGGAAAATCCACTGACTTAGGCCGGTGTCAAACCAGCAACCTTGGGTACAGAAAGCAAGCGACAAACCAACCACGGCACCCTGCCGGCAAAACTCTTATTATCAAAAAATAACTCTTTTTTTAATAATAATTTAGAGGATAAAGTAACTCTGGTCTTAAAAAATATACCATAAAGGATCATTAATTAAAATCTTTTTAACTATCAATATTTTTTTTAGAATTTCGAAATTAAAAGCAGGAAACCCATCCTGGGTTTTAAGTAACAACTTGGAATAAATAAAATATGTATCCCCAATAAACTTATGAGAACTTCTAAAAACATATCTCTCACTAATAGAAAATTTAAATTTAAATATTTATTTTCTGTAGTAAATATAAAATTAACCTTATGAGTTTGAATTTTTAAATCAAATTATACCATGTAACTTAAAGTAGAAAAGAAAGAAATCTCAAGATGAGAAATTCTTAAATTCACAGTTCATTTCCATTTTGTTTTGATATAACTGTTCACATTTATAGAAAATTTACAATTATTTTTTTCCATGCATGTTTTTTTTGTTGAATTAAAATCCGCTAAGAACGGTTATTTTGGAAAAAGACTCTCAAAGGGATTACGGCGCTTATTGATAAAAAATGCTCCATTTTTTATCTAAGACATTTAGACTTTAAATTTGACAATCATATTTATTTTTTTGATTAGAAAGCCACTAAAGAAGTTGTTTTGCGGAAATCCGTTTAGAGAGAGGAGATTACGGTTTCATAAAAGATAATTCTTCTGCAATTTATGAGAGAATTATAATAATGTTTTTCAATATATTAGAACGCTTAATTCTAGGACTCAGATATCAAATATATATATATATATATATATATATATATATATATATATATATATATATATATAGTGCATGCCACTATTTCCAAGCCACACCACTAACTCATAGGAGTATACTCAGTGTATGTTGGTAGCCTGCCACTTGTTAGACGCTCGACGACGCGGAAGATGAACGACGCCATGTTATAAAGACGAGGAAAAAAAGACGCTACCACCTCGTGATTGTTAAGACGTTGGCGGACATTTAAGACGCTAAACCTTTTCTAATTATCTGATGTAAATAATTCTAAATAGTTTCGAGTTATTAAATTATAATTAATAATAGAAAAATGTGTAGCCGCATTCTTGACCACCACCCCACATATATATACATAAACACACACACACTGTACGTGTTCATAGAGCCGTATGGAATACACAAAGAAGTGGGTGGGTAATGGTTAGATCAGTATAAAATAATGAAATATTTAAATTTAAAAAATGCATGCTGAAATATTTTTAACCCACACATCGCATTTTAATATTAATTAATAAGAGAATAAAAGTAAGACTCCGAACCGTAATAAATATTTTCAAAATATAACATAGAAACATATTTTAAAACTAATAAAAATAAATAATTCAAGATCATATTTATTTCTCATTACTCTTAATAAATTTTAGAAGTAATTTCTTTCGGATGGTTTATCTTATTATTATCTAGCGGCATAAGAATTCTACAAAAGTAAAAAAAAATGGTTCCTGACTTTTTGTCTTATATTCAGTTTTGTATTTTCATAAAGTATGTCTGTCTCTTTAAAATTATTTTAATTCATTTGTCTCCTTCTTTTCTGAGTTTTTATTACTTTTAAATATCTCAATTATTACACAGGAAATTTTGCAAGCACGTGACTGATTGCGAAAAATACTAATATTGTTTGGATTAGAATACTCCTAGAAAATAACGAGAAAAAACGATGCGTTTTAAATTAATTACAATAGTTTGATAAAAAAGAATTTATCATAATTCATACAAAGTTTCTAAATATATTATGATAATTAAAAAAACTTAAGTACAGATATTTGTAAATAATCATTTGGATGAAGCATTTAATGCGTGACATCTTAAATGCTTTTGGGTCCGAAACAACACATTTTTGGAATCGAATAATGTATTACAATTAAGCTGCTCAGAAAGTATTTCATTTTATTTTGAAAAAATATTTTTAAGTAAATTTTTTAAAAAAATTAATTAATTGCAATATTTAAAGAACTATTCATCTCTTTCATATAACAATTAAACGTTTTGACAGTGATTCCAGCTTTTCCTGATTGCCATTAGCTTTATATAAGCTGCTATGAATAACCTTATGAATAGCTATGAATAACCTATGAATAACCTAATCCAG
Organism: Trichonephila clavipes; assembly: GCA_019973935.1. Taxonomy (NCBI): domain Eukaryota; kingdom Metazoa; phylum Arthropoda; class Arachnida; order Araneae; family Nephilidae; genus Trichonephila; species Trichonephila clavipes. The sequence goes on along the minus strand of BMAU01018592.1, from coordinate 663,835 downwards.
TGCTTCTCAAACTTTCAATACTGGCGCCCCCCTTTTCGATCACAATTTTTTCGCGCCCCCCTTATACAATAATAACGTACTGAATGCAATAATAATGCACTTTGACGCTAAAGTTACAATAGGCGATCTTAATTATAAACCATACAAATTAGTAACATAAGTATTAAATTTTGTATACTACTTTTAAGCAAAATAAATAAATAAATAAAATAATAGGATAATTATAATGTTATTTTTCCTTTCTCTAATTTTTAAATTGAACATATTACAAAATGCGGTAGCTGCTTAGAAGACAAAATATAGATATCTGCTAAATATAGAAAAAGAACTCAGAGGGTCAATTTCTAATAATAAGCATTCCTTATAAAAACTTTGCTTTCCAAGACAAGCTCATGAACGTCATTAATACTTATTAAACTTGTTCTTAATTTAGTATTAATTAATTAGTTATAAAATATTCTGTGCAGCACTGATACATAAAAGTATACCAGCTGAAGTACCCGCTCTTTGCTCGAGTTCATTTATAAGAAAATAAAACATTATTGATATAATAGCTGAATTATAAGGGAAGCAAAGCCAAGTGCTCGACAATGTTTACAAAAACGTAAAATGATTTTTTTTTTAAATCGTTGCTCAAATTATAATTAGTTTTAAGCGAATTGTAATTTTAAGCCTCACAGAATTAGCATTTATAATTGATGTTAAACAGTAGTGCACACAGGAATTTTTCAAGGGGGCGGGGGGTTCCGGGGTCGAAAGTTCACCAATCTTATATCAGGTTCCTTTTGGTTTTGTCGATTTTCGGGAACAAAACAGTAAAAAACTAATTCTTGAATAAATAATTAGCATTAATTAATAAAATTAATCATTAATAACAAATACTTATTAAATTTTGCGTACTATAAACTTAGAATTATAATCAATCGGAAAAAAATCAAGGGCTTTGGGGAGGTTCGGACCCCCCCCCTTGTGTGCGCCACCGATGTTATGTTAAATAATGATCAATAATATAAATATCGATGAAGAATAATTGTATTATTTTTAATATTTAAAGTGAAAAGACATCAACATGTTTTAACCCGGGAGCAGGCGCGCACTCGATACGGTCGGGGTTATTGAGTCACCCCAATCCTTTTTTTATAATTATTTTATTGTACACGATACAAATCATGATTCCAGTGAATAATTTAGCTATGAGAAAGTTTACTTACCTACTTTCAAGGACTTCTCAATTTTTCTTTGGTAATAAATAAACAGTTTTGCCAGAATTAACGATTTCGTAATCTGTGTGTCCCGCGCGACCACTTCCGGGTAAAAAGTATATTCATTATGATAATATGTATGTTACTGCTAAAAAATTGTGTGAAACGTTTTTCGTTATGCTTTATACATTGAGAATATTTATAAAAATATGTCTTGGCCAAGTAATCCTTCATGCGCTTGTGTGTGTGCTCTCCGTGGTTTTCCAAATATCATAAAACTCTTTTGCATGAAAAAAAGCGCAACAGAGAACACGTAAGAGAGGGGTCATAACTAACTGTACCAATAACTTAAAAGGTCAAACAGATTACAGCTATAATGTGCAGTATTCAAAAATAATGACAGTGATGAATTTTTTATGTTCCTAAAGTTTTTCGATTCTGGGTCCGGGATCTGGTTTTTCTCTGAAAGAGTAGTATGTTAGGTTAAAAAAAAGCGTAATAAAAAAAATCTCTCATCACGGGATGACAGCAAATTAAATAAAAGTTTTTTATTTGGTTATAGGATCAAAGATAGCTAATTAGGTATTGAAGAAGTTTTTATTTTTGATGGCTTAATATCGCCTATAAATTATATCAGAGTAAAAGTGCATTTTTTATTATGTGTGAAAGTATTTTGCTTTAATTCATTCCAGTAAACTAATTATTTTTTAAATCTTTTATTTTCGATATGCTCGCGCCCCCCTCGTAAGGTCATCGCGCCCCCCAGGGGGGCGCGCCCCACAGTTTGAGAAGCACTGACCTAATCTAAACTACATACATAAAACTATAAATGTATGACATCGTTAAATATGAACACCATCGCTGTCTGGATCGCAGTTGATGTTTTAATACACTCCACATCCATATCAGAATCCACATTTGCGTAGATCGTCCAGTATTGGCAGGAGCATGATCCTGTTGAAACAAGATTGAAAACTTTTCTACCTGTCTCCAGAATGCACAATGGACTAAATTCATATGAAGTCATAGTCACATGATAACGACAACCACTTATTTATAACCTATCAGTTCAAAAACTCACGCGGCGTCATAGTCACCATAAATGCAGTCATCTATTTTTTAGCTCATCAGATCATACACTTTGTTTATGCCAAATTACGTTTTTTACAGAAACTTTTTTTTAAAAAAGGATCATTTTTCACTTTATTTAAAAATATATTTATAAACCAAGATTTTTTCTTAAATTTTAAAGCTTTTTGTTGAAGTTTCTTTTTATAACAGTTGAACATCTTTACCCAATTATGAAATTTGAAATTTTATCTAAGTTTTACGAAAAAAGAATAAAAAATGCAAGTTAGTTTAATAACAGGTTTGAATTAAAAGTAGAACACGTGTTTGTCTTTATCATGTGACTGTCATGAATTTAGTCCATTGCACATTCAGCTCAGAATTGTCTAAAATCTCTAGAAAAACATCCTTGCACAGGAGCCAAAGGGCTTCAGCAAAACGTAAGAAGTAATAATCAAGCTTTCCAGTCTCTTCGTTTAGTCTGCATCACAATAAAGAGATTTTAAAAGCATTCAATTGTTTATTTCTGCACCCAGGCTCTACCATTGAATTTTCACTTATCGTACTTGGGTCGGCTTTTCATTACACTTTGCGCCAATGCTCAAGTCTCTTGAGTTGTCAACAATGCGTTACTGTAAGTGACGATTGTCCAACAATTACGATGTGTAGTTGTTGGCTTATAAACTGCAGCTCCACCAGGAAAACCAAGTTTTCGAAGTTGGTGATAATGCTGTTTCCACGAATTCTTGAAATTCCTGCTGTAATCTGCAACTACCAACTATCTTCAAAGCTCTGCAATCTCTGTCTACTAGAATGTGGTTACATAGCTATGTGGTGTATAGTTATAGTTGCATATTTCAGTGTCACAATAATATTACGTACAGTAGTAAGGGACACTCATAACATAGAATAAACGAACGCGAACAGACTTTTCACATCGGAGAAAATCAATTACTACAGCTCTTCCGATAGAATTTAGCCAGTGTATTATTTCTATTTTATTCTTCTAATGAGAAATCGGGATTGTGAATTTGTTTGACACACATATTTTATTCTTTTCTCAAACCTTGCAATTAGTGATTACAGACAAAATTTTTAAAAAATATATTTCAAAGGGTTTTCGAACATTTTTTATCTTAAAGCAGTGTTTCTCAAACTGTGGGGTGCACCCCCCTGGGGGGCGTGATAACATTACGAGGGGGGCGCGAGCATATCGAAAATAAAAGATTTAAAAAATAATTAATTTACTGGAATGAATTTAAACAAAATACTTTCAGACATAATAAAAAATGCACTTTCACTCTGATATAATTTATTGGCGCGCGCGAGCGCGATATTAGGTCATCAAAAATAAAAACTTCTTCAATACCTAATTAGCCATCTTCGATCCTATAACCAAATAAAAAACTTTTATTTGATTTGCTGTAATCCCATGATGAGAGATTTTTTTTTTATTACGCTTTCTTTTTGAACCTAACATACTACTCTTTCAGAGAAAAAACAGATCCCAGACCCAGAATCGAAAAAAATTTAGGAACATAAAAAATTCATCACTGCCATTATTTTTGAAATATTGCACATTATAGCTGTAATCTGTTTGACCTTCTAAGTTATTGGTACAGTTAGTTATGATCCATCTCTTATGTGTTTGTTTCTCATTTAGGGAAGTTGTAAGTAATGTATTTCTCTGTTGAACTTTTTTCCATGCAAAAGAGTTTTACAATATTTGGAAAATCACGGAGAGAATTTTGAAGGATTACATGGCCAAGACTTATTTTTATGAGTATTGTCAAACATATAAAGCATAAAGAAAACGTTTTACACATGTACAATAATATAATTATAATAAAAAAAAAAGGATTGGGGGACTCAATCACCCCGCTCGACCGTATCGAGTGCGTGCCTGCTCCCGGGTTAAAACATGTTGAAGTCTTTTGGCTTTAAATATTAAAAATAATACAATTAATCTTCATCGGAATTTTATATTGTTCATTATTTAACATCAACTATAAATGCTAATTCTGTGAGGCATAAAATTACAATTCGCTTAAAACTAATTATAATTTGAGCAATCATTTAAAAAAAGTCATTTTACATTTTTGTAAGCATTGTCGCGCACTTGGCTTTACTCTCCTTACAATTTAGCTATTATATCAATAGTGTTTTATTTTCTTACAAAGGAACTCGTACAAAGAGTGGGCATTTCAGCCGGTAAACTTTTAATGTATCAGTGTTGCACAGAGTATTTTATAACTAATTAATTAATTGTAAATTAAGAACAAGTTTAATAAGTATTAACGACTTCCATGGGCTTGTCTTGCAAAGCAAAGTTTTTATAAGGAATGCTTATGATTAGAAATTTACCCTCGGAGTTCTTTTTCTATATTTAGCAGATATCTATATTTTGTCTTCTAAGCAGCCACCGCATTTTGCAATATGTTCAATTTAAAAATTAGAGAAAGGAAAAATAACATAAAATAATTATCCTATTGCTTAATTAATTAATTTTTTTTTGCTTAAAAGTAGTATACAAAATTTAATACTTATGGTATTAATTTTTATGGTTTATAATTAAGATCGCGTATTATAGCTTTAGCGTCAAAGTGCATTATTATTGCATTCAGTACATTATTAATGTATAAGGGGGGCGCGATAAAAATTGTGATTGAAAAGGGGGGCGCCAGTATTGAAAGTTTGAGAAGCACTGTCTTAAAGTACATATATACATACACACACACATGATGAGCAAACGCGTGTGTATTATATAAACTAACAGGCATACATATATGAAAGTATGCTGTAAAGAGATTGAAAAATGAAAAGTATGACAATATGTTGTTAATATCTAAATGGAATCTTATTAACAAAATCCGCATAATTTTGTTATACAAAATTGTTGAATTGTTAACAGTTGAAATTTTTATATTCAAATTATTTGTTTTTAATGACAACTATAAAGAGAATATATGACATACTTTTGAAAAACAAATGTAAAAGTTTAGTTCTTAGACAGCTTTTAGATTTGCAGTAACCCATTGTAAAAATAAAGTGCTTTCTTTTAAATATATACATATCTCTCTTGAAATACATGCGTAAATATATACGTTTATGTATGTTTCCCAGGTAAAAAGTCAGAAATATATATTTTATTACTAGATATTATAATTCTTTTGAAATTTACACGTGTACGAAAAATTTCAAACTTGTTTATTTTTCTTTTTGACAAATATAGTACTATAAAAAGGTATGAACACTAAATACTGTAAAAATAAGTTGAAAAATAAATAAAAAATTGACAGTAACTGTAATTAGTTAAAAAGAAAGTAAAACATACTTTTGTTAAGAGCTTTCTTTCAATTCATACAAAACATTTTCCGCAAAAATGCAAGCATGTTTAAAATATAACGACACTAGAGAAGCTTTTAAACATAATTGCGTATAGTTAACTATAACTTAAATACCATAACAAAAAACAATTTGACGGAAAAAAATATTTTAAAACTTAAAGAGAAAAGGAACGAGTTTGCTACACATTATTATAAGGTTGTTAGGTAACTCTGAGTTTAAAAGCTATTAACATATAAAGTGGTCTGTTAAAAGGAAAGTTTTAAAGTGCGACGTGTCGTTTGATCATCATTGTTGTCTTAAGTTTAGATTAGTAAAACATACTATTTAAAATTTTTCAACTAAAAGAGTTTATGTACAAAAACAAAAGAATACATATACAGGAAAAGCAATACCTCTTTTTGAAAAAAATGTGCTTTAGAAAACATTAATAAAGAATTCAAACAAATGGCAGATAATCAAGTTAACAAAATGAAACAGTAATACATTTAAAAATGAAGCACTTTCAGAAATTGAATCTAATTTTCTGAAATAAGTGATATATGTTAAAATATTACATTAAAAACATTTTTGATTTATAATAATGTTATAAAATTAAATTAATTGTATAGCTAAATAGCTTGTACGTATGTAACAAATCCCCAGCACTTTATATGCCAGTTGAAGTAAACATCCGGTCAGGATAACTCAACCCACCTCCCACACAAGTACTTTGACTTCAACTTTGGCGGACTTATTGGAAACAAGTGGAAAAACGACACACTCGCTCCTGATTGACGCTGAAATAGTACTCGTCTCTTGTCATGGCTTGGGGTACAGAACGATTTGCTAAATCATTGAAATAAAGTACCATTTGATAAACGACTGCACTTTTCATTACTCCAATGTATGATATGTGTATATATTTTAATTAAATTTTTCTCATCTCCCCCAGGAAAAATTGATTCTACCATGATAAATTTCTTGCAAAAGAAGAACGTGTTTGTTTTCTTTGAAGAATTTCAAGCTGTAACGTAGAAATTATACCGAGACGTTTGATTATATCTCACAATTTAATTTATTTACATCTAGTAAAGTTCAGGCATTGAGTTTTAGTTTTAATCTTGATTAATTCAATACAAAAAAATGCAGTCACATTTGCTTCAAAATTCATAATTGATTCAGAAAATATAAGCCAAAAAATCTCTAAAAATTGAAAACTTAATAAAAAGGAGATCTTTCAGAGAATGTTTTCATCGTCTAAATTTAGATTTATGGTGTAAGAAGTGTAATTCCCGAAAAGGAATTAAATAATCTACATAAGCTTATGAACTTATTTTTTTCTTATATTTATATTTGACTTTTTTTTATTTAAAAATTTTTCTCTGAAAATTTCTTATTTCCTGGTTTATTCTCCCAATCATAAGGTAAAATAAAAATGACCATGGATACTTTCCAATAATTAATTATATAATTTTATTTATTTATATATTAGATAGGACAAAAGTAGATTCTGACATTCGACATTTAACTACACTAAAGTGACACTGAGGGATAGCAAGGGCTATGCAAATTGTGTGGCGCTGCGCATCATTTGTGTTCAAGGGAGGGCGTTGTGGTAACTGCATATATAGCAGGTACTGTGATTGTTCTGAATTAGTCATTGGCATTGCCAGTATGGTGGGACAGATCGCGGATGAATCAAAAGTGCGCGACGCATGGGTCATTTAACTTCCGAAATCGTCAAACGGTTAGGATTTTCAAGGTCAAAAATTTCATTAATATTCCGATAATACATGGATAGTGGACAAAATACTAGCGGCCTGGCAAACTACAAAAGACAATTAGCCTTGACAGTGCTTGTTGAGAGACGGCTTAAGCGTATTGTACATAGCCAGTGAAGCCAAACGTTAGCATAAATTACCACCCAGTTGAATGACGGGGCCAGTCGTATAATCAGTAAATGGACTGTGGAACGTTTGCTTTACCGAATGGGTTTCGGGAGATATAGACCTGCTAGTTTACCATTGCTCAATGCTCGCCATCAAGCTGCATGTCTTGTCTGAGAAAGAGAGCTCAGAGACTGAAGTGTAGAGAACTGGAAACGAGTAACGGGGAGTGATGAATCTCGTTTCCGACTACTTAACGCCGATGAGAGGCTGAAAATATGGCGTCAAGCTCATGAAGCCATGGATCCTGCATGCCTGGTTGGAACTGTACAAGGCCATGATGGCTCAATCATGGCATGGAGGGTTTTTTGATGGCCCGTTTGGGATCCTTGCTGCGTGTACCAATCTCTCTCAATGCAATTCAGTACGTAGATTTGATGGGTGATCACCTTCATCCGCTCATGCTGTTCTATTATCCACACGGTAATGGAGTTTTCCAGCAAGACAACGGTATCCCTCACAAGTCCCGGTTGACTACTGGCTGTCTGTTTGGATAAGCATTCTCTTCTGACGTTTCTGTCATAAATTGGCCACCTAGAAGCCCAGACGTAAATTCTGTACAGCATCTTTGGGATGTTTTGAAACAGGACGTGAAAGCCATCATACAGCACCAACGGACATTAATGAATTATGGACAGCCTTAACCAATATTTAGCAAATCATTCCCGTGGAACCTTTCCGGAAACTTGATGGATCTATGCTTCGACGGGTCACAGCCGTTATCGAGGCCAGATGAGGCTCAGTTTGATTCTCGGTAGGTATCCCTTATTCATTGGAACTTCAGTGTAGAGCTTGTTTCTGCTTGTTCTAGAAAATATGCGGATGCTTTTTGCAGCATATACATCTTATTAAGAGTTATGCTATTTTCCCACAGTATATATTTGCAAACTTTTGTATCTTTGTCTATTATTTTCAAAAAAAATGTTTTGAAAGACAATTTAAATCCATGTGCATAGAAATATTTTGTTAATAATAAAAATGTAACAGCAGATAAGCAAAAAGCGTTTTTAAATTGATTCACAAGAAATATAACAATTTGCTTGTTCATAGAAAATATTCAATAGAATTGCAACTTTCTTAAGTTTTAAAACAATTTTTGGAGGAAATTGAAAACGTAAATCCTTCAATATAAAATAAAATCTTTTGCAAACTTATAAAATGAAAAATAAAATTTGACATTAAATTCCCGAATGATATTAAACAAGACAAAACTTTTCTAAATTCTGTCTTGCCCTTAAATATAAAGTAGTTCAAATCCGTCGTAATAACAAATAGTACACAGATTTATACAAGAAACAAAAAAGTCTGTAGTTTGATCAATTCATGCTTATTTTGCTTCTTTATTATTTTTTTTTAAGTAGAAACACGAATTTTGCTGATTTCTCAACACAATTTTATTACCAAGTCTGGACAAAAGGTAATTAAATTTTTACATGGAACAGAAACATTGTAAACGTTTTTTGTTGTTGGAGCTAAAATATATATTCACTTGGTAACATATATTACAAGAACTCAGGAAAATTATATTTATTTTTATAAGTATCATGTATTTCTTTTCATTTTTGTCTTTTATATTATATTTATGAGTGTGACATGGACATCAGGAAAGTAAAATAAGAAATTCAATATTGTAACAAAAGATTTGAACGGATGAAATTCAATTTCTTCAAAAAGATTTTATCTCCTTTTTTTCGAATGCTTTTGCGTTATATATGTCAATTGTGCTTTATGAATGCAAGAAATGTTTTTTTTTAAACTTAGATTTGATTAAGTTCTTCTTAGTATGTGATTTTTTTGTTTAGAGGATATAGAAAATATTTTCATAATTTTAGTGTTATATGCAAGGTTCCTTTTAGAATGAATTGAGACATTTTCAGTTAATCTAATACATTTGCTTTATATGCATAAAAATATGCATGCTTTCTTTAATATATTCAATTTTTGTGTTGGCAATATTTGGTTCTGTATGAAACGAACGTACATTTACATTTATATCTGTATAACTGCACACAAACACATTTATATATATAGATATATATATGTTACCATTAAAGTGTGAAATCCGTTATTTGGTAAAATAACTAGGTATTTCCTGAAGTAAATAGACTAGTCATTTAAAGTGTATTAAATTATTGAATTTTACAATTTAACTAGATATTCTATAGAATAACGATTACTCTATCATTAAAGTATGAAATACGGCACTCAAAATTCTTTGAATCGATTCCAGAGTTTTTGGAAAATATTTTTCCGATTTCAGTTCAGTATAAGTCAGCAAAAATTAATTTCCATTGAAAAAGTTCCAAATGTTGACACAACGCTTCGATCTGTTGGAACAGCTCAAAGTTGCGGTACTGGAGAAAGATTTAACCCATTTATGCCTAGTGTTCCATTTTTAGAACAGTAGTCGAGTGAAAGTTTTTTCTAGTTTAGAAGTTCAAGATTGTGTATGTGGTTGGATTTGTGACTTTAACCTGCTTCATAGGGGCATAGCAATTTCGTTTGAAACATTCAGTTAGCCACTCCTGTAGATATTTGCCTGCAAAGAGGTTGTGAAAGTTGGTTTATATATCAACCACTGGCATTAATGGGTTAAAAAATGTTCCTGTAAAAAAATGTGTAATGGTAAAAATTGGGCTTGTTTAAAAAATAATAAGCAGTCGATCCAAAGTGTCATCACATCAATCCTTGATCTAATAAATAATGAAAAGTAAAGCAAATGTATCTCATAAAATTTAATTTAATATTCTCTTATATTTTTGTTTTAAAAAGTTTACACTATATATTTTTTGAAGCAACGGTTTTTCCTCACAGTATGTATTTTGTTGATATTATTTAAGTATAATCTATTTTTACAAAGTAGTCTTTTTTCCACTTTCTGTTTAACTAATGTTAGCAATATGAGCAACAAAATTATATCATTATTTATCAATTATTCAACCGCAAAAAGAGGTAAAATGTACTTTTCGAGAGATTTCAGCTATTTATGATCAATTAATTTATAAAATATCTTTGAAATTGTTTAGTTTTCACTTTAACGGTCTATCGTCAACTATTTCATAGAATACCTAGTTATTTCATAGAATAACTAGAAAAATTATTAAATTTTTTATCTATTAAACACTTAAACTAACTTGTCCAGTTATTTCATGAAATACCCAATTATTTTATGAAATAACTGAATTATACGCTTTAACGGTAACATATATAAGATGAATCAAAAGTCTTGGTCTGTTTATAAAAATTCATTACAAAGTAATTGTTTAAATAAAAATGTAACTTTTATATCACTGAAAGAGTCTGTTTTAGTAATGTTTTGGGGCGACAGATGACGAGAGAGTTTCTTCAAGAGAGACTTAAGAGAGCATATTCAAGGAAAATGTCATTTTCGGCCGTAATGGCGTCGATTCAAAAGAAAGCACAGCGTTCGAATTCGCTCGGTAATGTTCGGCTCAAATTTCAACATCCAGAATTCCAAGAGAAAATTGACATCCTGATGTATTGTTTCCCTGATTCAAAATGAATAAAGCGATGAAATGAGAGAAAAAGCAGCGAAAAGAAAACACATTAAAGAACACTTGGAGGGAACTAGAATACCACCTATAGATAGTCCCCGAACAATTAGGGTGGAACACGTTACAATTTTCTGAGGGAAATAGTCTTATAAAAAATTTCATAACGTTTTTTATAATATATTCAAATAAGTATAAGCCTAATTATAATAGATTTAACACAATAAATATTTATAATCACCACAAGAATTTCGGTTCGCCCTACATAATTAAATGAGCGTGCATTTGTGAAATTACTTGTATTTTATCTTCAAATGCACTTGTTTGAAAAATCGGTTCTAATAACTAGTAAATTATCTAAAACGCTCAGTCGAGACATCAAAACTATAATTATTCTGTTGATGAATGGATGTCATTATTAAAAATATATTCAAAGCAGAAATAAAATCCTTAATAAGCAATATTATCGCGTGAACATAATTTAATTTAATTAATTTATTTTTTTTGTTTTTTTTAAATATTAATTATAGTAAAATGTACAAACAATTTTTAATGAAAGACAAACTTTATTAATGACATCTTAAATTCAATGATGATTTTTAGCAGAAAAATTATTTTTGTTTCAGTTTTTTACTTAGATTTTTATATGAGATCGCAAATATATTAATGAATGATATAAATTCCTACAAGAAAAAGAAAAACACATCTTTTAAATTGTTTTTTTTATTACTTATCAATAGCTCTCATAGTTGCCAAGTGCTAATATTTCTTAAAATAGTTCATTTAATTATTAAACAAATTATTATGGAATAACAATGTATAAAATATATGAAAACGCATTTTATCAACCTGCAAAAAATTGTACACAGTAATTATTATGAAAACATTTTCTTTTTACATTGTAACAAATAAAAATTGCATATGATAAGTAGTAAGAAAATATTTTCATTTTACATTGTTAGATTGTTTATTTTTACAATTCAGTTGGTTTTTCTAGGTTTTGTAAAATAGGTAAATATATATATATATATATATATATATATATATAAATGATACAAATTCCTCAAAAAATAAATAAATAAATATTTTTCATTTTTTTGTCTGAGTGTACTTATAATGTACTATGAGTATTGAGTGTACTCAAAGATGTCTGGTACTAATATTTTTTATTAAAGAAGTTTTTTAATCATCATATAAATTATTTAATAAAAATGATGTATAAAAAATGTATGAAAAGCGATTTAACCAACTTATGACAATCTGCGTATGGTAATGAGAAAGAAAATGTTTTTTCCCTACATTTTAACAAGCAAAAAAAAGCAAATGATAATTAGTAAGAAAATGTTTTCTTCCTACAATTTAACAAGCAAAAAATTTGCAAATGATAATCAGCAGGAAAATATTTTCTTTCTTCATTCTAACAAACAATATTTGTACATAAATCGAATTACTTGAAATACATATGGCTACAAAAGAAATCAATGAACACATAAACATTCATATATACATTGTATACATTTAAGTAGTGTACTTTTCAGTACAAATGTTAAATATACCAACACGGGGATCAGTAAATGTGATTGCGGACGCCCTGGTGAAAATGAGGGAGCATTCCCCAACATTCTCAACCTATTGACAGATGCATTACTCCGATCTCGCTCCATTGTTGAGAGCAGATCTGTTTTTATACAGTTTGCCGGGAAGTTTGAAGCTCCAAACTGTAAAAGAAAACTATGTCCACACAGAGAGAGAAAAACCAAACAGAAGGTACAAAAATAAAAACAGCAAGCTAAAAAAAGCAAAAGAACGAAATAATATTACCAATGGTGGAAAAAAATACGCGCCGGCTCCGCTTGGAGCACACGAAGCAAGGGAGACTAAATCAAGTAAAAGAAATTTCAGAGCCGAGGGTAAAATTCTATTTGCTCACGCTGCTAGAATTAGATTTGTTCTTTAAGGAAATTCTGCTCACACCTGCGTTTTATATTATGCCGGGGCGTAAGAAAAAATACAAAAGGAACTGAACTGAGCAGGATTTGAAAGGAGGAGGGAGGGGAGAAAGAGACAGTACCAAGCAAAAGGGAAAGTGATTCTCCTATAATGTGAAATAAAAGGATTTTCTACTTTAATGTCGGTTTTCTGTAATTTTCTTTTTCTTTCCCTATTTTACATTCTTGTTTAGTTAAAACGATCTCCCCCTTTTTAATACACCCTTTTTTCCTCTTAAAGTCTGCTGAAAATGAATTAATTAAAGATTACTTCTCTCTCTCTCTCTCTAAGTTCCAGTGTTGTGCTTTTTTTTTTTGTCTCCGTCTTCGCGATCTAAATAAAAATAAAATTTTATCGAAAAATTCATGAGGATGGCGAAAACAAAATGAGAAGTGGATTAGAAGAATGAATTTAGGATGGGGAGTTTAATACAGTTTTCGATCAATAGGGAAATCTCTAATCTGAAACTATGTGAAAATCAGCGTAGAATTGTTTAACCTGATTTGTTTCCATGGTTATCAAATGTATCGATGGAATGCAATTCTGTTTTTAAATTTTAAAGCAGGGAGTGCCTTAATGGATTTAATTTAACTTTCAATTTGTGTGTTTTCGAGACGCATTTAAATTAAAATAATTTAAAGAAAATTAATTTTAAGGAAAGGGAGAATATTACTCATTCAAATCCCGTAATATCCAGTCCTATTGTTGATAATTTATGTAGTTGTTATGGGGTTAAACTTACTTAAACAGAAGTATATCTAAGAAGATATCAAACATAATTATTTAACTTCAGATATTTTGGGACAGAAACTTTTCTCATTTTTACGAAAAAAATAATAATAAGGAAATTGAATTTTTTTAATGATGCCGTGTTTTAAAGTATCATAAGAATGATCGGTGATGGATTTTGTAGTTTTGAACCTGGATCAGGTTACTATGTTTTTATAATGTAAAGATTTTCAAAAGTAATTTTAATAAATGCATCCTCATTCAAAACACATGGTTACAACACAAAATAACGATAAAATTTTTGAAATAAATATAGTTTTAAAAAAAACTTATAATGAGCAAGAATTATTTCAACACCATAAATAGCAAAATTAAAGAAATAATTTGTATATACAGTACTTTTCCTTCGTTGTTTTTCGTAGGAATATTCCATGCAAAATATATTGTTATTTTTTATATAAACACAAGATTTCGATGCAAATTTACAAATGTGATTTAAGTCGAAGATTGTAAATAATACCTTAAGGCCGAATTCTGACTTACCTAATGTAAACATCAAGCAATTCCCTGTTTATTCTTAAAGAAGTGGAATAACATAATTTCAAGGTTTATTTTTAATATTTTGCTATTAATATATAATACTAAATACATCATCATAACTGACTAATTTGATAAAAATGTATATCCTTATACAATAAAAATTTTACACAATTCTTAAGTTTTTGATAATATTCTTATTCTTTTTAACAGGTAATAAGTTTCTCTGTTTTAATTAATGATAAATGATGAATTAAATTAGTCTTAAAATCACACATACTCATATTTGTGTGTGTCGTTGTATATAATTAAACAGTTATTAAAGTAATTATATGCAGTAATTATATATATGTAACTATAGTTTTCTTTTATAAAATATTTTAATACGCTAAAAAACATAATCCTAGTAATCGCAAGACAGTTTTTGTGTTAACATTCCTTTCTAGGCACTAAATGGAATTTAACAGAGTAAGTTTTCCTGTATGAGAAAGGAGGATGCATAGTGGTTAAAGATTTATATCCAAAGACTTCATATACCTGCATCCTCTTTTTATTCAATACTTTATATATCTGCATCATATTATAACTCCATATGTCTACATCACATTTTATCTTCATATATCGACATCACATTCCTCTGTTAGATATAGGCGTATATGAGCTTCTTTACCTACTCTTAAATTTTACTCATCAATGACTCCGGTATGTGATATAGGAATACATTCTTCCGTTTTGTGCTAGGTTTTAAACAAATTCGAGGTTTCCCAACTTTAGTTATTTTCACATTGCTAGTGAATAGTGTTCGATTTTTGAGAAAAATCGATAACCCATTATCTTTCTCTGAATCTTTTTCAAATGTTTCGGATCCGTTCTATATAAAACCTTTTAAAGTGTGAATCTCCATGAACTTGATATGGGATGGATTTCACCGAATTTCTCCCACTACAAGAGCTTCAAAGTATTTCTTAATCTAATCCACAGTGATGTCCTAAAAGTGGCATCAAGCAATTGAGCTTTATGGGAATGTGGAAGAAAATGCTTAACCACCCCTCTAGATTCAATAAATCTGGCGTGGATATTATTTGGATCGATTATTAGCAAAAAAGACTTTTTCCATGAGGTTGAAACTTCTTACAGATGACCTCTTATTTCAGTAATCCCTTTACTCATTTTGTTTCTGTAACACTATCAAAGATGCACTTTCAGTAGCTTTGTCCGTTTTAGTTTACCTTTCGTGAGGATAATCAGTAGCTGACAATATTCGTCAAAAGTTGTATTTCATCTGCCCAAGATGATGGTTCTGAAGTTTCTCTGTCGTTTAGTAAATTACGTGGTGAAATACCAGTGGTAGTGTTTGGTACTTCAGAATGCGCAAATAATAATAAATTTAACCACAGATCCCAGTTTTTTCAATCTTTATGAATTCCGTGATGAAGCAATATACCCTATCCCATCTCTCAACTGATGTATGGCTGGGTAGAGAGGGAATACGGGAAAACTTAAGACTCTGTTCAATCTCCTTTTCATAAATTTTTTAGTTAAGGCCGACTTAAAATTTGTGTGTTTATAACCGGGAATTATCATCGGAGTTCCACTTCAGGAAATATTCGCAATAAAGCGTCTCGTGTACTTATGGCTGAAAGTGATCTGAGGTGCCCTTGTTTCGTCCTTTGCGCATTCTGATCCGCCATATATCATGCATTTATTATACATGACAGGTGTTCAATAGTAACATCAGTATTTGAGAACAAGAAACAGGACGAACAATAGATAGGAGCTTCATCTGTAATTTTCATCTTCCGTAGTTCGAACCCTTTTCTTGTCAGGACAAATTCAGCAATGTGTCCTATTTGATCAAAAGAAATTATGTTTTGTTCTCTCTTTTGTTTGTTTCTCATATTTAACTCCGTATGAGATCCCCAAACTCATTCATGTCCTAGTTTCTTAAATTTAACAATTTCAACTGATTACATAACGGGCTTGTTAAGATTTTTATTCTTGTGATAAAGTAATCCATAACCGATATAAAATAGTTTCTCATTTAATTTTGATTCACCAAAAACCTCAAAAGGAGAATCACAATTAACTTTCAATGTACTGTGATTCGAATCAAAGTTTAAATTATCCGAGAGAGTTCATTTTGACATTAAATATTTCTTTCTCTTTTCCATGCTCTAAGCAATATTTATTATTTCTGAACTGGATAAATCTGCAATATGACAAAAGAAATAGTTTTCACTTTCTCTTTTAGTAGACTCGTTGTTTTTCGAACAGAAAGACTCATATAAAAATCGTGGTATTACTGGGTTATCATTCAATTAATTCAGGATCGCATTCCATTTCCTTATTCAGCGAAACATTTTTATAAAGAGTTATAGCTGATTTGATTAATTTGTGGCTTTTACATTCTCTCCAAGTCAAGAACTTAAAAGTAATTGTTTTGTTTTAAAAAAGGACTTTGTCCTTTCAATCCCGAATGACTTCCGAGGAAGAAGAATCCGACCCTGTCGAAGATAAAACAGATGAAGACGAGGACAGCATCAACAATGAAAGTAGCAAGGATCTATCAAATGCTGACACGTTTTCCGCGTTAATGCTGACGCGTTTTCTGTGTTAGAGGCAGTTGTGGAATGGTGCGAACAACAATCAGAGTGATGTCCTACTCAACTACAGACTTTGCAGCGAAAACACGACGGTGCACAATGGTACAA
Source organism: Trichonephila clavipes (assembly GCA_019973935.1). Taxonomy (NCBI): domain Eukaryota; kingdom Metazoa; phylum Arthropoda; class Arachnida; order Araneae; family Nephilidae; genus Trichonephila; species Trichonephila clavipes. The sequence goes on along the minus strand of BMAU01018592.1, from coordinate 646,814 downwards.
CGAAAAATAAGTGATTATTTTCCACAATAAAGGTAAAATTCTGAGATTTTGTACCTATTTTGCGTTTTCTTTAAGCACGTTTCCCGCGTGTGTGTGTGTAATGTGATTTTCACTATTAGTATAGTGTCCGGTTTCATATACTGCATGGATCGCATTTGGTTTTCGGTTAACCTAACAACCGCGTATCCGAACGGTCTCCGGTCCCAAATGATTCGGATATATGTATAAACGACGTTATAATGCATTAATTAAGGATGTGTGATCACATTTATTTAAATTTAATTTAATTTGCGGGATAATAAGCATAGTACAAGATCCAGGCAGGCAACTTCTTAATTTTGCTCACCGACCTGTCGCGTCGATGCCTAAAGGTAATCTACACCAGTGGTGTTTAAACTTTCCAACTCATGGAACCCCCAGGACTTAAAGGTGCTTTCGTGGAACCCCATTCTACACACATATTTAAAAGAATACATCTGAAAATACTATTTAAAATAGATCAACATGTTATAGGTAATTTATGTAAAGGCAATTAAAAGAAAAAGTATTTTATTTATTATTAAAAATTCTAATCTATAATTTTTTAATATATAATTCTAATATAATTAATTCTATTTACAGTATTTTTTTTTACTTTATAAAATACAAAATAATTACATAAAATATCATTTAATAAGAAATAAATCTTTCATAAATAAGTTTATTTAATTTTAAAAATAATTAAATGAAATGAAAAAAAAATTGACCGATGAATCGAACCCAGACCTCGTGCATAGTATGCAGATGATATATCAACCAAGCTACGAAATCGTTGGAGGAAATTGAAATTTAATTGTATAAAAGCTAAGCATGAATTTCGAAGACTTTTTTTCTCCGAATTGACAGGTCATTCGGCTGAAATACATTGAGGGCTGAACACCCGAAATGAGTACTACTATTACACCAAGTCTCGACCCCAAATGAATTGCATTAGTCGTGACCTCTCCTTGTGCGATCTTTTTGCCATCTTTTTTTTTTGGAAGATTAATTGTAAGTTTGAAACATTTCTGAGGTGTGGAGTAAAATGAAACTAACTTTAATTACAGTCTTCTCATTATCAAAATCTTCAAAGAGTAGTCCATTAGTTGAAAGAGTGCGTTCACACATGAAACATGACGCACTCATCCAGAGCAAAATCAGGAAAATAAGTAGGGTGGGGTAAAACCTTCAACCTTACCCCCATGAAGGGTGCCGATGAAGACTTATTTTAAAGAGATAAAGGTTAATACCAAGCCGAGGGGCAACACTTAGGCTTAACCTATGCAGATGCAGATTGAATTCTTTTCTCCAAAAGACAATAAAAGCTAATGATTTGATTAGATTCTTGGATTTCAAAGTGAATTATTTCCTCCAATTTCATTTCACACTCATACACTTAATAGAATATTTAGTAATTAATTTCTCATTGGGGTTTCTATGCAGGTCATTTTGAAGGCTACTACGCAGTCTGTGATGTACCTCCCCTTGGAAGTACATCCCTCGAAGTATCAGCGTGAGCTAGAGATGTAGGGTTAGCGAAAGAACTCGGATCAAGCATTATCTTAATATGACTTTATTAAGATATTCAACTTAAACTTTTAACAAATATAATTATAATAATTAATATGAAAAAATCTACGATGACGCAATACGCAACACACAATATATACATTTATATTTATAACATGATCAATTCTTATTCAGACCAATCTCAGTAATCGAACCGCCTAATCCTCAATTCTAATAAAGTGTAATCAATCCTACCTTATATTATTCCGTAATGCTACTTGTCTTTATCTGCAATGGTATGCAGCTTGACGGTTAACTTCTAGTCGAACACCAATATGTGTGTGTTTATCCACGGCAAGTAGAACTTAATCAATCTTACCCCACGAACTGCAAATATCTTCAACTGCCACAACGCACATCAAATGTCTAACATTCATTTACATTGCCATCCCGCTTACTCTAAGATCCTACATTTAAAGTCGGTTTATTTGCATTTCTTCTTCACATCTCGTTTCTTGGATTTGGTTGGAAAAGAGTTGCCATTAATTCTGGCCCAAAGAACCCGAAGGACTTGTCAAAGAAAAGACGCGTAAGACGTCACAAGTCATTCGACTGTTTATTTTACGTTGCATAACCACTTATGTTTTATCAGGATCCGTTTTCACACTTTTCTCATTCTTGTGCTAGAAAAGCTGACACCTTGTTGCAGTTTGATGGTCCTATCGATTTGCAGTAAGTTGATGCCAAACCCAACTATCCAACACCATTATGAAATTGTACTTCCTGTCGTTTTTCGACTATTGTCCGGTGCCCGGAGTAGCCTAGTGGTCAAGTTAACAGACACGTGCCAGTCGTGTCGTGAACTGGGAACTAGTACCGCTGAAAGCCTGCATATAGGAGGACGATACACGATAAATCTGTCGAGGCGCAAACTTCCTCCCGTTGGTGTGGTGGGAAAGTTAGGAAAAGGGTAGCAGCTCAGGGGTCATTCTCGTCACTTGGCCATGATTCAAAATTGCTAAATTCGTCGCCAAAAGCCCTAGAGTAGCTGAATAGTATGATGTTAATATTCACTCACTCGACTACTGTCCATTGAATGTTAAGAGCTTCGACTAATAGTGGCATGAGGGTTTTTCGACTTGAACAACCCCAAAGAATGTGCCTCTTTTTCTGACTTTCCAGAGCAACCGACAGAATGTGATATAATCCCAATAAAGTTGAGGCTTACTACAGGAATGTTATGGTCGCAACCCTATTGCTGTCGAGTAACAAATTAAATATCACACTCATTTTATCACTGGCCATATTACTTCCTGTCGGATGTTTTCTACAAATGCTGCTCTATCAGGAGCATCATGCGTTTATAACGAATACATACAAGTTTCCATCCTGTTACCGTAATGTGATATGTGACATCAGCTCAAATGGAAATTTGCACATACCCAATACAGATGAAGCTTTTGATATTTGAGTGCATTTTCAATAAATAAACATTGTCCAAATCAATCTTTGTAGAATCATTGCGAATGAAATCATCTGGCCTATATCATTGCGAAGCTTTCCGCCAAATTTCAGATCTGTTAGTAAATTAGTTTTTAAGATGTTTGAATTTAATGAACTATGGTTTTGGTTTCGGTTTCATCTTAAAGCATTCTTCTACTTTTAAACTGAATTAATTAAAAATATTTTTGAGCTTTTAGTGTGAAATGGTTATTAACTCCAATTTTCATTACTAAAATAATTTCTGCTTGATTATGTTTTGAGTTCTCATAATTAATTAATTAAGATTAATTTCAAGGCCAATTTTTGCTTTAAAAGTAGTTTATACAACTTAAAAGCTTTATCATTATTTTTTCGTATAGAAAAAATGCGATGGCCAAACCATTCTCAGGTTGCTGTGAGAAACAATATTTCGAAGAGATGAAACACTACTGAAAATAATGTATCTAAAAATCCATCACACAGCAGCCGATACTGCAATTAGACTTCCGAATACAAGTATTCTGAATTTAAATGTCGCAGATATAACTGAATATTTCCTTGATGTATCAAACTACATTATACTAAACATATTGTCGTACTATATTTTAGTATTTTGAAGTCGTGCGACTAGAGCCAAAAGTTTTTAAACTGGCTCAATTTAAAACGAAAAAATTTTAATTATATGAACAAACCTAACTATTTTTAGCAAGTTCATTATTATTTTGTACATAAATGCTTTGTGTTTCAAAACGTTTGTGAAAATATTATGTTAATATAAGGCTGAATAAAGAGTCGTCTTAACAAATGCTATCAATACTATACAAAAAATGTATTTTGAAATTAAAATAATATTTTCAGTCATATTTAAGTAAAATAGTGCTTTTATGTAGAACATACATTGGAAAATAGCATATTAAAAAAATTAGAGCTTTAAATTATAAGTTTCTATTTTATGACTATAAAATTTAAATACGTTTAACTCAGACTTTCATTGTAGAAGATATATGTGCTTTTTAATCCCTAAGGGTTTCTTTTTTCTGTTCAAGAAAGAGCCTTGAAATTTTTTGCATATACTCTCCCAAACGTATGTTCTATAAAAGTTAGTATGGATTTATATATAGGGCTGAGATCTCTAGTTATTTTTTTCTAAAAAATGCTAAAGTTGATATTTTAAAAATTTTCCTGTTTTTTCCAGGTTTTTCAAGAAAAACACTTATTAAAAATCAACAAGGGAATAGATTTTCAAATCTATACTAATTTTTGTTTGTAATAACCTAAGGAATGTAAATAACTTAAAATGATTTAAAAATTTAAAAAAAAAAATTGAGAGTTTTATAAAAATTTTTAAAAACTTCATAACTTCCTAATTTTTTTAAAATTGTAAAATAATGGCTAGCATTTTATTCACAGAATCAGCTTAGTAATATAATTTAAATATGAAAGAAATTATTTTTACTGTAACTGTCTCCAATATATATATATATATATATATATATATATATATATATATAATGAAAAACGGTGCTGTGTAACCTTAACAATTAAAAAATTTGACCTTAAACAGTCTATTAGATATTTCAAAGGATAAAATATAAGAAGTTATTTGGTCCATTTGATCTTCAGTTAAGGATTAGTGTGATTAGTACCGTTTTAGATATTAAGAAATACTCAATCTTGTTAGAATATGAAGAAAAATTCATTCGTGTATACAGTAAGATATTACTTAGCAGAGTTTTTTTAATTCCGAAACATATTTCTATTCAAACACTTTTTAAGATTTTCTAGCACTAAAATCCAGTTTCCATTGTAGTACTCCATTGTTTAATAAAGTTATGTTTTATTAAAAACTTATTTGTTTTTAACCACCAACTGAATTAAACTTGATTATTAATTCTAAATTAATCCCCATTTTTTTAAGTATTAAAAATCGAATTCTAATATTCGTACATAAAAGGAATTTTCCACTAATTCATTAAACTAAAACTCAAAAAATCTTTTCTATGCCGCAAAACATCTTAAAGAAAAAGTGTTGTTATATAATATTTCAAATGGATCTATTAAAAAAGTAAAATGAAATTAATATTATATATGAGAACTTTTTAAAAATAAAATTATGAAAACCAGTAATGTAATATATTTAATTTTTATGGTTCAAGAGATGCAAAATACACATATCATATATTTCAGAAGAAAAAAATATTTGTTCCGCAATTTCATTAGAAAAGTAATTGAAGGTAACATGAGATTTTAAAAAGTCTTGTTCTTTACCAAAACATAACTATAACAAAAATATGCAGAAATTCAGTCTTTGATTTAGTTTTAATACTTATTATTAAATAACTGTTAAAATAATTTGAAAAAAATTCTTTGCTGAAAATGTAAATTTTTTTTTTCAAATTTGAGATTACTGAATTAATCTCAGTATTAAAATAGTACACAGTCAATTCATCTTAACGAGGTTTCGCCTCGACGTATGTTTCGCATGAGCTTTGACAAAAAGCTTTTCTTGCAGCAAAGATTTTCATTCATTCTATCCAGATAACCAGCACATTTAAGTCTCTGCAATTTGACAAATTTTATAACATAATATTGTTCGTTAATTTTTAGAGTTCTAAGATAGATCTTCTTCTCCATGATCCACTTCCTTGGATCCCATCAAGAATGCAGCGTAAGATCTTTCTCTCGAGCATTCCCAAAGCTTCCTTATCACGCAAAGTCAATGGCAAAGTCTCTGATGCATAAGTCAGGACAGATCTTATAAGACTTTTGTAAAGAAGCAATTTAGTTCTTAATTAGAGAAAACTGGATTTTTTAAATAACACTTTAAGGTATAAAAGCGTCTAAGGTCATCTTTTAAAGGACCAAAATTGGAAAAAAGTTTCCAAACGTAGGGATGCCTGGAGAAGGCCAGGGTCTAAACAGGGCTATAGAGCCTTTGAATAAGAAGAATGTATAGTACAAATAAATATATATTATTAATTTAAATGCGACATAAATTCAGTGTTAAATTACATAGAAATCAGCGGGACATTGTTAAATATATGATCCACATTTGCTTTAGTTATGAAAGTATGGATTTGCAAATTATATCAGTTTCGCAAGCTTTAAGCTGAAAATTATTATATAAACATTACATAACTAAGTATCATGTTCTGTAAAGTTATAAATTGTCATATTTAATCAATAAACCCTTAACAACGAAACATTGCTGCAAGTCTTATGAATATTAATTACAAATACGTCACTTTTTAAGAAAATCAAAACCACTTAAAGAATGTATTTTTAATTTCATATTTTAATAAGTTTTCATTTTAAACAACTAGGCTCTAAAATATGTTAATTATTGTCTGAATTAGCTTTAGAGACTTAAAAATCATTCAACGGTACAATAACAGGAATTCTGCAAAGAATTATCGATTCAAAGTGCTTCAATAGAATTTTTGGAATTATTATCGCAGCATATATAAAATGTAGAGTAATTTCAAGAGCCTATTTTCAGACATAATTATATTAATTAGGTAATAAGTTCTTTAAATAAATTAAAGCAGTTTGTGATATTATATCTTATTTAATAAAGCACGCTTTATTAACACATTTTAAGGTTCCTATCTAGAACTTTATTAACATGAAAATTCATCAACATCTAAATTAGAAGGCAATTTTTCGTAAAGGCATCATTTGGATTCAAAAATAATGCAAAAATTGAATTAATTATATGCATGAACATCAAGGTAATTTCAATTAGAGCGTCTGGAAAAGTACATTGCCTGAAAGGAAATGTTCATTAATATAAGGGTTTAAAATTTATTAAATATTTATTTATATCAGTCATTATAACTGAATAATTATTTGTATTAATTGAAAACTATGTAACACAAACAATCATTTTATTGGCATTTTTGTTATTAAGTGCTTCCAATTCATTATTTTATTTCCTTATTCAAAATCTTAGCTTGAAGACATGATTATAGCATTGATGATAATGATCGTGGATTTAATTTGGAAACTTATATTTAGATTCAATTGAGATTTTTGATCTTAAATAAGTAATAATGTTTTAATTCTCTTTTTAAAGCAAGTCATTTACTATATTATTAAAATTCTTTTAAAAATGCATTACTTCGTAGAATTTTTGAAATTATACACGTTATAAATCTATTTGAAAGCATCATGGGTACTATTTATTTTATTGTAAATAAAGAAAGTAATAAAAAATGTATAATTATCTTGTCAGATAGACTTAAAGTTTAAAATAAAAGAGGGAAATATATTTTTCTTCACTTTCTAAGACATATATTTTCGGATAAATATTCTGAAGTAATTTATTTAGTTTATTCCTCAATGATGGAACAGAAGCAACATTACAAAAAAGGGACTTAAAAGATTTTATTGAAAGGTTGTACTACAATAGATGTTTGAAACTACGACCAGAAGTCGTCTGGCTGGTCTGACAGTGATGTTGCATGGAATTCCTGTTATGCCGCGTATCCACCCGACAGCTACGCGATATTTTTGAGCGATGGCATCTTTAACTGAAGGAACAGACCTCACACAAAAAAATTTCTTATACCCAGAACTAGACTCACGTCCCCGTTTGTTCCCCATTTCAAAGATGGTGGGATGTAATTGAGAGCAGTTGTACTATAGTAGAATAACGAACATGGTACAACTGCCAAACGCGATGTGCCTATTACAATCCACAGCTCCACACAAGGTCAGCACGTCGACCTTATTCGTTTGAACACGAGTTCTTCCTGTTACCTCGAGAAAAATCGCAAATGACGACTTCCAGGAGAGAGAGAGAGGATCTGTTTTCCTGATACCTTCCTTCATCACCTCTTACCGCAGGGATGCTTAGTGGAATCTTCGAGAATGTAAGGAATTCCATGTGGTGCTGACAGGCCTTCCAGGTGACTTCTGGTAGTAGTTTCGAAAACATTTCAATAAAATATTTTCTGTCCCTTTATTGTGTTGCCACTATTGTTATTTTTCTCTGCTTCTTCGCACCATAGCTCGTGACTACGGCATTTGCAAGCATGTATTCCTATATGATTCCAAGTTCTCTGTAACCCCTACACACGCTACAAGTTTGCCAGTCTGGTAGTGAATCACCCCGTATATATATACGCCAACTCTTTTCCGTTTCAACTGAATGATGGTGCAGTGATGTCACTGTTGGCAGCTGTCATGTATTTAGAATTCTGTGTTTTTCAAACAACAAAATAGAGATTAACATTTGAATATTTAAATTATCCGTATTCTGAGCTTATTTAGTTAGCCTTTTACGAGTTAATAACAACACGAGGCTTCTTACTGAAGCCGAGCTCTGAGCCCAGGTTAAGTTGGCCCATGCCTTAAATCGTTCCTGGATATAAGTGTAGCGTAAACTTAATAGCAGGCTCAAAATTAGTGATTTTGTTTTATAGTTAATTCATTTAAAAACGTGTTTAGATATTTTAATAACTAGTATTTATGGATAATCAGAGATACACTTTAAATTTATAGGAGGCAGCAAAAGCAAAAAGTTTGGAACTGTGTTCACATATGAGTAAACAATAATTAACTTAACGAATATTAGCGTAGTGTAAACCTGTCTTGCAGATTAACTTCTCAATAGCAATATCGAATAATGAACGTCATCTTACTGGGACACCGGATCTGAAGATTTGTTTACTGTGTCATGATACATTTTACTTGGGAAAGATAGAACCTTTTAAGCGTAAATAATTAATGAGATAAAAGATAGAACCTTTTAAGTGTAAATAATTAATGAAATAAAAGATCGAACTGTTTAAGTTTTTTATAGAATTTTAAATGTTATAAATCTTCAAAACATATTTTTAGAAACATTGAAAGCATCTTATAACACATTTGTAAAGACAGAACATAATTCTTATTACCTTCTCAGAAGTTCTATTTACTTAAAACATTCCTTTCAAAGAATATTTTACTATTTTTTTTAAAAAAATAAAGCAGATATTTTTGCAATTAGTTGTTTATATAATGTCCATTCCGTCTTATTTATCTCATGAAAGGTAAAGTTTTTTATAAAATAAATTCGTTAAATACGGTTTTAAGTGTATAAAAATGCCTCGCGATTATGGAAATACACTAGCTGGTATACATACCCGATCTTCGACGGGTGAACTGAAAAATTAAACAACACAGATTGAAGGATAAAGAAGTTTTTAATGAGTTAATTTTACGTGACTTGCAAATTAAACAAAAAAAAAAAGCTTTTGCATATCTCAGCTAAACAAAAAAAAAAAAAAAAAGAAAAACACCTTTGTTAAATTTTAAGTATGTAGATCTAATAGCTGATAAAAAGGATTTTTTTTTTGTTTATAATTCCCCGTAACACTCTTGAAGGTCGATTTTTGATAATACCTCCCTAAGCTGGTTTCTGCTCAGCAAAAGTAACACATTGTTTAAAGTTTTGCATAATGAACGCTTAAAATAGTGCAAATAATTTATATCTGATAGTGTAATACATTAATATTACTTTCTGTTGTATTTATTTTATGTTAAAATTGTAATATTCGCAAGCAACGCCGTTTCTTAAATTATAATGGCTATAATGGAGATTCAATGAAAAACACAGCGAAATGATCATGATAGTCAAATTGGCAAATGACTAGCGACTTTCATAGCTCGAGCTTTATTAGAGCTTTGTAAGACCCGCCGTGTAGGGGAGCGATTCACGTTAATGCTTTATCTACCACATTATGATTTACTGCAGTTTTTTTCTTGCGATATTTTTTTGGAAACATTGAAAATTGAAAATTAAGGGATATACATAAACAAAATACTCCTCTTTGAGAAATTTACTCCGTTAGAGATAATAAATTGATTAAAGATATTCCACTGTAAAATTAATTATATACATCGTTCACTTAAAATAAATAGTCAAATCATTTTCTTAAGTCTTCATTAACATACAATAACATAAGACACTTAAATTTTGACATAAAATATTTTTTCGGGACAAAAAAAATAATCTTTGCAATCCGCTGAAAACGCAATATCTGCTACAAAACTATTCGTCTTCCCCACTAAAATAGTCAACATAGAACCCATGCTGCCATATATCATGGAAGAGGGGATTTCAAAGAATATTCCTGCTAAATATTGGTAGAATATTCCTTCTAAGTTGGTGTGGTGTGTAGAAGAAGGGTGTGCCAGCTCAGGTGTCGTCCACGTCACTTGACCATGGTTCAAAATTATGTAATTCTTTCATTCCCAAAAGCTCTCATGTAGCTGAACAGTGTGACGTTAATATTCATTTACTCCAAAAAATACAGTACAGTAGTTATAATTATTTTTATACTTAAAAATGCTATATCAGCCTATTCAATTAAAATTATAGCATTATAATTAACTACTAACCACAAACAAACTATGGGAATATGTCCAAATGATGTAGTGTGAAAGACAAAGTTTATCTACTGTAAGTTCCAGAAGCAATAAAAGTATATATTTTGAAAAAAGATCAATTTCTTACTACCCAATGTGTATAATAAAATCATTAAAAAAGATTCAAATAAAGAGAGATTTATAACAACCTCTTCCTTCAAAACTTAGTTTTATTCTGAAATAAAAAAAATTAGGGATTATGCTGTTTACAGGAATTAATTAATTAGAAGCGAGCGCCATGCGTAGCCAAAACAAAAAGAGTTCTTTCACAAACAAAAGATACATATATGCTGGCGTGGGCTTTTTTGCAACGCACGCCAAAATTGCTTGTAGATGGCAGAATTTTTTCCTACTTACTTGACAAATATCGTTATATTTTGGACACTTCTCAAAATATATTTATAAATTATTGCCTATGTGTTATTCTCATGTATAAGCTATATTACTGTAAAGTTTCATTAAAATCCATTCAATTGTTTTGCGGGATAGACTCCCAAACATCCTCACAAATTTTCGCATTTATAATATATATCTAGATTCATAAAATATTCAAATATAATATTGTACTTCTAGAATCGACTGAAATAAAAATACGCATCGCAAAACACTCTAAATAAATTGAAATGTTATTACGTTGCTGACAAACCGAACGCAACTTTTGTATCTTTCTTGTATACTTTCTTGTAATGTGAATATTTATTTGCAATACACATTTAATAAATAATTTATGCAATCTATCCATCCAATATATATATATATATAATTATATATGTATATTGAAAACAACCATTATAAGGCATTTACATATTTTTACATAAGCTTCTTTGGAATATTTTCGTTCTTATGAAATTCAATAAAAGAAGTATTTGTATCAAAAAACAATAAATTTTCAATCTACAGTAATTTTTTGCCACAATTTAAACTCAAGATATTGAAGAGAACCTTAAGAACTGAGTTTAAAAAGGCCACCAACGCGTTCGACACAGAAAACAGGAAATAAAGAAAGTCCGGAAGAATCCTAAAGTGATTTCCAACGAAAAAACAAACGACTTTCACAACGCGAGCGATAATAAAAGAAACTAATACTCAAAACACGCACAACCGAAACAAGAAATAATAACAATAATAACATTCCAGAAAAATCCACCTAGGCACCCAGAACTTGAAGAAAATGCTCTTGGATGTGGGCCAGAATTTGCCCTGATCATGTGATCACGCAGCAATCCGATTAGGACTTCTTCAATAGTTGTTCTCGCTGCTAGTAGAGGGCGCAGTGGGTAACGTGAATTAACTGGTAAATTCAACTAGGTTTGGCACTTTATCGCCTGTTCCTTATTAACTAATGTTAGTATTTTTTTTGTTAGAGTAATTGAGAAAGGGGACATCCATCACGTTTTTTTTTTCCTTAATTTTGGACTTATGAGATTTGTAGGTGTTTTCAATATGCTAATCATTGTAACTCGTGCAATAAAAAAGTAAAAGAGTAATATTTTATAATTTTGCATATTCTATAAAGTCGTGGTTCTTAAATTGTACTCCGCAGAACCCCCGGGGGGTCTCCAGCGCCTTTCTACTAGGGTGTCCCTAAAGGTCTCTTATATAATGTTCATATTTCCCTCTTTTACAGATTATGAAAGGCCTTTTGGGGAAATATTGAAAGCTTTGTCATTCTTGAATAGATAACTAAATTCCTCCCTAATGAAAAAAAATTCAACTCGAACATATATTTCGATGAGGAATATTATTTCAATTAAAGAAGAAAAGAAGTGTTAAAAGCCTTACGATTATTGAATAACCTTTGAATCACTCAGCCATGTGTTAGGAGTCGAGGGATTTTCAAAATCTTGGGGAGTCCGCAATGTCAGGCTCATGCATAGATTGGGGCCCTGGCGATCAAAATTTAAGAAACATTCTATAAAGTATTTTCTCTAGCTTGCGTACTCTGTAAACTGGAATGTAACATTACTTTTCCAACCGGAACCACAAAATAATAATATATATTTCTATTCTTATATCTACTAAAAATAAAATATGCTTCTCGAACATTTGATTTCTTGTATGAAAATTTTTATAAAGCTATAAACCAACAATTGATTTGAGGTAGTTTGGTCTTAGTATCAAAATAATTTCGTTTATTCTTGATCGCATGGTTAAAAGTATAATTAATTAATTCTTAACTTTCTCATTTTATAGCACACTCCAAGTTCATTAACTCCTATCTCATCGTATGATACATCTTTCTTCATGAATAATGTATTTATTTTCAGGTTTCAAGAACGAAATGGGTTGATGATTTTTTCTCCGTGAAAATCGTGTTTTATATTTTAAATAGCATTACAATACTTGCGGTGTTGTGTTTCTGATTCGTTATTAAGTATTACTTTAATTATTATTAAATTTTAGTAGTCACGGAAAAACGCAACTCGATGTAACATTTGTGTTTTAATTGGTGGGAACGAGATAGGATCGCTCGGACAAATTTTTTTGTCAGATGAGTCTAGATACGAATTGCAATAACACAGGATTTTTCATTCAATGGATAAGCTTCCAATTGAAAGTGAGAACTCAAATGCAGATTTTAGAAATTGGTCAAATTGGGTACATTTTAAAATCCAAAATTATGAATATAAATGTAAGATTAAAAAGAAATACACAGAATTAAGGGTAATAACGGGTTTAATTCACGATTCCTACTAATCCTCCAAGGAAGACTCTTTTACGAGTACGGTATATGTTTATAAAACTGATTTCTGTAAATGAACGGAGATTTATTTTAATGAGAGTTGCTATTTAAAGTAAGGTGAAAAGAGAAGGTGGAGAGAGGCTGGTTATTGTTGTCATGCTAAAACTAAACGATGGAGATGTACAAGTTGAAACTACCGGAGTTGAAAGGGAAAGGATCTGACGGGTCAATTTTAAAAGCCTAGCATTGCTGTAAATCTAATTGCCACGATAAGTACTGAATTTATTGTTATAGGAAATTTAAATTTGTAGTTAATCTGACGGTTACCCCAGTTTAGGTTGAACTTGAATAGTGATTTGATAGTTATAATAAAAGTGTTTAATATTTCGAAATGTATCTTCCTTTGGTACATTCTTCTCACACTTCCGCGGGCAAGAGTTCGCGACAGAATGTAATTTAACTTTTCGCCATCACAAATTGTCTCTTCGAGACCGCATAGCACTTGTGTGCAAAATTCTGTAACCAAGCTCTATCATTGCCTGTACTAATATAGAACATGCACAAAATAATTATTAACCAAATATAACCTATTATTGTTTGAGTGAGATACAAGTTATGTATATTAGCCAATAAATCAACATTATTATTGATAAATTACTGCCTCTATAAATTATCGTTAGTACTTTGAAGGTTTTATGTTTTTATTACTTGAAAACTGGTTTACCCAAAAGTATACAAAACTTTAATCTGAGATTACTTAGAGTATTAAATATACTTGATTAAACTAAAAGCATGTCTCGATATTAAAGTGCTTGCAAAACTGAAATAAACTGATAAACATAAAGAATAGTCAATTCATATACAATCAGCTCTGAGAAATAAAAGAAACACTTAACATATTGTATCATTACAATATAAATGTCATATTTAACTAATCAAATAAAAATCATTAAATTAAAGTAAGGCAAACAATATATATCATAATACTAACCTACTTTAAAAATTAATGTACTTAAAAAAATTCTAAGGATATAATTTTTGATACATCAAGCTTTAAACACGAAATAAATAACATAAATCAATGTTTATATGCTTAATAAAAACTATTTCCCTTTAAAGACTTATGAACCACAATATTCGTTACAAACTAATTTAAAAACAATCAAGACCATAACAACAAGAAAAACAAAAATCGACACAAAAAATTATAAGTAATTTTTCTAGCAAACAAATTAGTCTCCCCTATGCAAAAAAGAGATTTTTTTATATATATATCCTATATTTAGTTTAGTTTAAAGTTTTTATTATTGCATTATTACTTCATCCTTTAAGATTGTATGTTTAATTTTACCTAAGATGTTACCGCTTATGCAAACAAGAATAATTTAAAAATGAATCTATTTTTTTCTCAAAAACAAACATAAAAAATGCCTTTTTAATTTTGAATGCTATTTGCTTTGATTTTAAAATTTTTTTTCTTACAAAAGAAAAAGGTAATTTACTCATATTTAATTAATGTTCATTATTTTTAAAGCTTTGAAGGGGAAACTTAAAAAAAGAAACATCTGTCCTTGTAGTATTTTCTCAAATCACTTGGCATAATTTTACTCTAATTTAGTTTCAATAAATAAAATGTGTGTTTGTATTTCTAGAAAACAATATAATTATTTATACGTTTTTATAGTCATTTGTAGATCTTATTTAAGTCAAATATGTTTAGTAACTTCTTGCATTGTTATTAATTTATGCCCATTCGTAATGAACTAAAAATCTCATAAAAGTTTATAAACGTACATGTTTCCATATTTCAAAAGAACCTTCAGTTTAAACTGCATAATTTATTATGTACTACATAACTTATTCATTTCAATAATGGTAATTCAAAGTGTAGAGACTTACATAATAATTTTAAAAACCCGGATTTAATCCTTAAGAAATGTTTTAAATATTTGAAAATGTATTTGAGTCTATCTGAAAATTTTCTCTTAAACTTCAAAATAACTTTCGCAAGGATCAAATTATTCAGCGTTAATTTTTTTTTAATTCAGTATAAAACGCGATGAGGTTTATAATAATTTTAACGGGAGTTTGTTTTACTGATGAAAATTTGGAGGATTATAGATTATGTTCCAATAAACCTTTAAAATTATTCCCGAGAATTTCAATACATAAAAGTTTGAATTCAAAAAATTATGCGAGTACGTTAATTCTAATTTTTATCAAAATCGGTGATGTTATAATTTTTTTCAAGATGTACCTCTGTCTATTGCTTGGATGCAGCTGAACAATCTAATAATGCAATTGAGCATGCCTTAAATGATTCACATAATACCTAGTAAGGTAAAAGCAAGGGAAATCAAGAAATACATTTACGAATTTTCAAATGGAAGTAAATTTAAATAATTAATCATAAAAATATTAAGTAATAAAAATATAATGTAACAATAAGAAAAAAAGCCAATGGCATAGGAAGTTCAAGCATTTCTATTTAGAAGTTACTCATATTTTTGGAAACTTTTCTTTAATTAAAGGAAATATATTTGCGTCCTTGCCATGAAGAAGAAATTCTTATTAAAATGAAGAAGCTACAGAGGTTTGAACAAATACAACTGGACTCTCAGGAAAATAAAATAAAATAAATATTTAATTTCAGTCCATTTTTTAAAAAATTTTCATATTTTTTAACTTTATTTTTTCCATTTTAGAGCTGAAAATATAATACATATTCATAGAATCCACATATTTCACATTAAGTTTCAGAATGTACGAAAGCAAAAATTAGGTTTAAAAAACCCTTGATCTAAAACTACTTGAGTTAAACTTGAGACAAATCACTAAAAAAAAATATTCAAAGTTCAAGTGATAAGATTGAAGCTAAACGTAGACTTATCAATTTTTGCAAGAGTATTCCTTACTCCGCTTTGTAACGTATAAGGCATGTATCATATATCCATAAGTAAATATTTTAAATATCATATATGTATGAATAGATATAGAACTTTTAAAAAACTGTATATGAAAACACATTTATACTTAAAAGTATGATATTTGTCTAGAAACTATTTTAAACTTCTATGATAGTTTTTAAGAATTAAAAGTATTTTTGTGAATTTTACACACGCAATAAGTTCCTGTTTTCTACTATGGTGCCTTAGCCAAATTAGTACTTTTCCCTTCCTCTTAAAAATCTGAAGTTATTTCTGGAATTTATTTGTTATTTTTTTCAAATAAATCATTTCCTTCAAAAGCTAAATATCTGCCTCTAAAATTCCCTAGAGATATCTGTATTAATTTTCTTGGGACTATAAATAGAGGAGAGAAAAAAAGGTATGGATTTGGAAACTGAGAGAGTGAATATTAATGTCGCACTACTCAGCTACTCGAGAGCTTATGGCTATGTACCTCGTAATTTTTAATCATGGTATAGTGACGAGGCCGCTACCTAGCAGGAACACTCTCTCCTAACTATCACACCACACAATGTCGGGAGGACTTTTGAGCTCTCAACAGATTTAACGTGCATAGCCCCCCTACACGGCAAGACAACAGTGGTACTAGGCTCAAACTTATGACACACCAGTTACGAGTCCGTTAACTTGACCACTAGGCGGCCGCATGGATTTGGGAAAACATATAAATAAAAGAAGCTTATATCTCTTACAAATATACATTACTTAAAACTTTTGCAATTTGAATATGTAATCTTCTAACACTCGTAAAGGTAAAAAATCAATACATGTGTTTCAATTTTTCCCATATAATTATTTTACAACAATTTTCATTATATTTTATTTTCACTTCGTATTTAATTGTGTAATAAATTTTCTAATTAGTAACTATAATATTTATATGCATATAAAATTATTGTAAATTATATTATCAATCAATTAGCGCACATCATTTTGAATAACAAGTATAGTAAAGGATTGTTTGCAATTTATGTAAATATTGACACAATGCTAATTACTTCCTAATTAATCATAAATATAGTTCTTCATGCAATATAATAGAACAGCTGATTTCCTAAAGAAACTAATTATGCTTAGAATAAAATACGAAAAACATCCCTTTTTTTGACAGCATTTGGGGAATACGAGAACAATTTTCTTGATTGTTATTCTTGAATTTTATTCCTTCTCCTTGGAATAGAAAAGTTACAATCCTTTTAAAGGATAAACATATATTTTATGCATTTTTTCTGAGATTCTTTGCATTTCTTTTGGAAGAAAAATTAAGGGATTTTCGTAATCCTTTAAAATGTTTAAAAAAATACTTATTTTTGTTCTTTCGTATAATCTCCCTATTCAAAATCAAGGACAGGTCTTAAAAATAGTTTAAGTATAATGCTATTGATTTCTAAAAGTAGTAATTGGAGTAAATACCGTATTTGTTGTTTTCTATTCAAAATAACTGTCACTAAGTATACATCTCAATTTCAATCCTTTTTTCTGAAAGAGAAACTCTAAAGCTCATAAGGATAATTGTATACATGTAACATTATTGCTTAAAATTAACTGGATTAAAATGTAAATTTTTAAAAAAGAACATATACATAGTTTAATAGGGATTAGGAAAGAGATAGGAATTAGATACTAATAATAGCGTAAATGTTATTTCAGAACATCGTTCTAAGGAAAAACTTAATTTCTCAAAAAAAAAATAACAAAGATTTTTTTTTGTAAACATTTTCAAATACAGTACTATAAGCTTCAAATATAGCGCTTTTAGTAATTTGTTAAGGCAAAGAAAAAAAAATTTTCTTTATAGGTAAAATAGAGTTTTAGGTAAATTTTATTGTAATTTTTTTAATTACTAAACAATAAGCACTTTAATTGATCTTTAAACCATGCAAATAGATTTAATTTCCAACTCTATTGAATGTTAAAGCATATGAGAACTTTTTCCCATTTAAAAACAAAGAAGTTTAAGTACTCCACTTAAATTATAACGTATTACATAAGCCATTAAACCGCATAAAAATATTACTTTTAACTCGGAGTGAACGTGATGAATGTTGAATATTAGTAAAATGCATGTGCGTTTTTGTTATTCTTCATTATTCTTTTGTAAAGAAGTTATTGAGATACCATGTAAGTACCAAAAAAAGTTGTTATTCTATTTAATTTTTGTGGCAAAAGAAATTTTAGTTTTAGGAAATTAACAATTTAACATTTATTTCAGAAAAACCACCAGGTCCATCCCCTTAATATTATACACCAATTAAAGAAATATTACATTTGTGTAGGATTGAATGCACCTTAAATGTAAAACAATAATGCTGAAAGTGATTGCCGTATTAAAAAATAATGGTTAATATTGATTTTGCCAATATCTGATAAGAGGGATTAAAGAAAAAACCTCTTAGAGCAGGGAAACTCATTAAGTAAACGTTATATATTGTTTTAAAATTTGAAATATATTTACTTAGTAATAACAGAGCTATTTTCTCCAGATTCCATTGGAAAACATTACGGCAAACATTTTAATATGTAACATACCAATGAAGTATCGTATTATAATTCAAACATGTAATTAATTTTAAAAAATGGATTTCTGTCTTTTTGTGCAATTTTTAGGTAATATTATACTTATTTGTGTGTGTGAATCTTAAACGACGCTTTTAATATTATTAATACTATTGAAAACCGAGTATGAATTGGAATCAAAGATGGAAAAAAAATCATTGAATGGAGAAAACTGAATATACTACAGACGGTTAGAGCAATTGCAGGTTCACACATGTATGTATTTAAAAATTTTAATACTAGTAACATAAATTAATTATTAACTTCTTATTACATCTCGTTCTAGTTTTTATTTAAAAAAAATTCTCAAAAATGTGATATTTATAAACCATTTTACACTGATTTTTCACAAAAACGTATCGAGAAATTGGAATTCGGCTTAGAATGGATGGCGGCTTAGAGAGTCAAATAAATACATTATATAAAATATTTATTGTTGTAATTATCTAGGTATTAGACTTTTAAATAGCATCTATAAATTATTCTCGATCATTCTTTTTAAAAGATTGTCTCCTTTGGCTGATGATATAATTGAAGAATACCAATGTGGATTTCAAAAAGGGAAATCTTATGAACAGATTTGCTAATCAACACCAAATTCTTGAAAACTCTAGAGAGTTTGACATTGAATCACACTGTATTTTTATTGATTTAAAGACAACGCACGATAGTGCTGATCGTGACTCCCTACTTGTAATTCTTGCTGAGCTAGGCATTTCAAAGAACTTCGACTGATTATAAAGGCAACTTTGACCTAAAATGTTTCTTTTGTAAAGCTTACTGGTTTCCTCACAGAGTTTTCCGATGTCAGAAATGGTCTTTTTTGTCTCATTTTTAGTTTGGCGTTATGGTGGGCTATTTGCAACTCTGGCATTAACACTAGGGTACCATTTTAAACACGAATGTACAACTCCTTGCTTACGCCGATGATATAGTAATCACTGCTCGTAATAAAATGCTTTGTCAGAGGCGTGTCTAGCATTTAATAAGGCATTTGAAAAGTCTGATTTAATTATTAATGAAATTAAAACTATAAATACATGCAATTACAAAAACACCAGTAGGTTTTAATATTCTGCAGATTGAAAATCATAATATTGAAGTGGTTGATAAAGTTCGCATGTTTGGGCTCAAACATTACCATTCTAAACGACATTTGACACCGAATTTAAACGACGTGTCATTGCTACTAACTAATGTCTTCATGGTATAAGAGCTTTATTAAAGTAAAAATTAATTACAAGACATGCAAAATTATACTGAGTAAAACAGTCATCAGACCCTATTTACTTACGGATCCGAAACTTGAACTTGGATTTAGCCACAGACTGAACAGCTAGCCATCTTGGAGCATAAAGTTCTTAGACATATCTTTGGTGTGTGAATGTGAATGTATTGTGGAGATAATGACATAATTTTGGATTATACAAGCTATTTAAGGAATCAGATATCATGAAATACATCAAGACTGGTTGGCCATTTGAGGCTCATTGGCCACATCTGCTGTATGGACCTCTCATCCTTGATGTTTAGAATCCTCAATTACAAACCTATTAGAGCTAGAACTAGGGGAAAGCCCAAATTGAGTTGGTACTGGACGATTTTAAAGTTTTAAGAGTAACTAATTGGAGAACTGTCTCTGAGCGGTGCTCGGAATGGATCTTGGGTCCGGTCTTGGCCCAACCGGGGTTGCTGTGTCAATGGAAGAAGAAGAAAAATCTTTATAATTATTTAATAAATGTTTATATTTTTTCTGTGAGTGATTTTTTTAAAAAATGGATTTGTCTCTTACACGTCTTAAGTTAGGCGTATGAAAATCATTTTTAGATGTCATGCTTCTAATTTGTTGGATAAGCATTTTGAAATGCAAACTATTTGGGTTAAATTCCAAATGGGAATTTTAAATCATCAAGATAAAAAAAAAATAAAAATCTGTTTCTATAACGTGTTATTTACGTGGATAAAAAATTTTAAATTATGAGACTGATTAAAAAATTAAGTACAATTAATTCAGATCGCCTTACAAATTTCTTGAATGAATGTTGTTTTGCAAATGTTGTACAGTAAAAAGAGAGATATATTTATTAAATTTTTTATATAAATCTCTGATTTTTAAAATGTTCTCAGATCTTTTTCCTTCGTCATATTTAAAAAAAAGTTTTCATTATTGTCAAATAACAAGAGGTTTTTGTAACCTTCTCTTTTCCAAATTACCTCCATTGAAATTTGAATGTGATATATACAGAATAAAACAAAGAAATGTGTATTGTCATTAGCTTTTTTAATAGATAATGTGAAGGAGTTTATTTAAATAAATTAGATAAAAAAGAATAATAATTTGTTTCCATTCGTCAACATTGCTCTACAAAAAAGAAGTGTAAAATCTATCATATTATAATTTACATGCATAAAGGGAAAAGTGACTCTCTCACTCCTCACAATATCTCTGGAATGATTAGATCCACAGACTTTAAATTGGGAAAACATGTTCCTCACATTGAGTAGAGAAAAGAATAGTTTTTGTGAAAATCGATTCCCAATTGGGATAGCGAAGGCTTAATAGGTGTTATAGCTAAATATTCTCGTTTTTGAACATTTTGACCTACATACTAAAAATTCGGCAGACATGTTCATTTTATGGAGTAGATATCTGCAAAGAAAGGATTTTGTGAAAATCAACTCCAAAGGTTGATTTTGTGAGAGGTTTAGGAGATTATAGGTAAAAAAAAATTCCTTGTTTGAATTATTTGACCTGTAGACCGGACATTTGGTAAGCGTGGCTCTTTTGTTTAGTAAAGATTTGTTGAGAAAAAGTTTTGCCGGATTTGACTTTTAAGGGGATAAAAAGGGCGTTATATAGACAAAAGTAGAAGCAATCAGACCTTCAAACCTGAAACTTGGTGAGAATTATTCCTTTCTTGAGTTCTTTATAGAGTAGAGATCCGCTAAGAACACAGATTTTACGAAACTCATTTCCTGTTGGAAGATTGTCCATCTTCGAACTGTTGGACCTAAAGGAATGAATTTTGGTATGCATTATGACTTTTCCCATTGAAATCTGTTAGGAACGGTTCTTATTGAAATCGACTCTTGAGGGGGTTCCGAAGCACTCATATAAAAAAAATCGTTTTTGAAATATCATACTTCAAATTCGGTACACGTGTTTATTTTGTTGAACAGATCCACTCTAGAGGAGAAGGTTGCAGGAACGTGAAATAAAATTCTACTTCAAATTTAGAGACTCATCATGTCTCTTTTATATCAAGTAATGAAAGTTTTAAGAATATTTCTCATTACAATCGAATGCTTAGTATTATTTAGTAGCAATAATTTTTATAAACAGTATATATTTGAACATCATGAAATATCCAGCAAAAGAGGCGAGTAACGGCTCGCATAATATAAAATTCAAATTTCTGAAGGTTTTTCATTTTAACAACATTACAAGCATCTCAGAAATATTCGTAGCTTCGCAGGTATTTTTCATTTTAAAATGAAAAAAAAACATAATTCATCTTTCCCCAGCCAAATATATAAAATGGAAAAATAAAATCAAATTTCAAATAGCATTCACATATTGCATCGATATGAACACATTCAAGAATTTCTTCCATTTTTATGACTATAGTATCTGTCAGTGAAAAAATATTTGATCTCCCTTCTTGGGTCATAATATCATGAATTGTAAAATCTTACTATGTTATAAAATTGCGAAAATGCAATTTTTCACATGAATAGAAAATTAAGTAGAATGTGTTGCAAACAAAATGTGGAAATTTTCTGAAAGTGAATTCCTATGTTTTTGCAACGATTGGACACGTCTTTTGCGATCAATATGCAGATACATATTCACAATTTTGTTTTTATAAATAAAAAAAACGTTTAATATCTTCCATCAAAAATTCCAAAAATTTTTATCATGCATATATATGTAACAACAAGCTTAATATATAAATTTAAAATTGTATTCTTTTATATTTTCCCCTCTAAATCATAATTAAGAATCCCATAATTCAAAAAGCCAATCTCATTTCATTTCCAGGGTAAAAAGATTAAACTCAATATTTTGACATATTTATATGTGAACTCACGTTAAAAGCGTTGAACCTTTATTTTAACATTTATTCGTGATTTCTAGAAAACGAATGTCTCAATATCGTACACGTGCCTTATTGAACGAGCGCGCGATTGAGACTTCTCTCTAAAACTACTTACGTAATTTCTAAAAGTAACTACCATTTCACTTCATTTCTACATATTATTCAAACATTGCTATTATATTTTTACGTATTTTTTTTCTTACTTTGAATGTAGAAAGGGATAATGATTTATCTTTTGTTGCTTGAAAATTGAAACAAAATGTTGCATAAGACTTATTCTTTCCTGTTTACAATAAATTCCTGGTTTTCCTACTTATTTCTTTTGCCATGACTGCAATGTAATATTCATGTTTATATATTCAGAATTATTATTATTAATTGTGTACAACGCAATAAATTTTGGGTTTAAAAAAATCAGAAAAAATAAAATACATTAAATATTTTACTAAATATTGCTTAATTCAAAAATACCCAATTAATTTTATTTATAGATATTTAATTAAAGAAATTCTAAATAGTAAGGATTAAAATTCCTTAGAAAACTAATAAATTATTATAAATTTATCATTTTTCCTAGATAGATATATTTCCCTACGTATTAAAATTTTATATAAAATTAGTTATTCTCTTAGTATTATTTTAACTTTAATAATGTTTTAATATTTAAATATATTTATAATCCTAATGTCTTTTAAGTCAGTGTTCACTAACCTTTTCAACGCCATGGACCGGTCAACGTTTGATAATTGTACTGCGGTCCACTGAGGGTAGGACATTGATTATTTATATTTCAGATTCGTTATTTAATAATTTCGATGTAATTATATTTGAATATGCCATCGAAATAAAATAGTTACACTAAAAAATGAATGTAAAGTGATTTATCATGGAATATAAAATGATTTCCATGGAAGTCTAACAAGTCCTATATATATATATATATATATATATATATATATATATATATATATATATATATATATATATATATATATATATATATATATATATATATATATATATATATATATAAATACACCCCAGTAAATAAAATGAGAACGATTTAATGTTCCTGGGGCGTCCCAGTACCAGTTGATCCACGGACCAGGGACTGGGGATCACTGCCTTAAGTAATGGTAGTATTTAAAGACGCTATTTTTTCATACTTTTACGAAATGATACTATTCAGACACTACCATGCATTGAATTTGCATTTGGGTCATTGAATTTGCATTTGGGTCATTGAATTTGGCAGTAATTTGTTTATTGTACTCAGACTCAGCACAGGCTTCGCATTTTTAAATGCAACATTTAGGAATCTATATAAGTTACATTTTTCTTGTAATTGATTTAGATATCATATTATTGAAAGAAAGGGGGGAAAGTTGGCAGGCCACAAAACATGTTTAACCCCACTTTTACCTGAATTATTTTATATATAAGAACTGTCCTAAGTCAGCAATGTTTAAGACACTGTATCATCCATATATTTATATATTTTTAAATTCTATTTTTTATATAACTTTTAATATATCCTTTCCAAATTCTATTGTCTGGTTATCATGCAATTTCGGTATTTATCATTTTTGATGATTATTGATTGTACATTTCTTACAGTAGGGGATATTAACTATATCTATCTATCTATATATATATATATATATATATATATATATACTGGTGTGCAAAAATTAAGGACGAAGTCGAAAAATTAGCATATCAACTGAACGAAGAGGCAGAGCGGAGAGAAAGACCAATCAGAAGATTAAGTAAGGTGATGTACGGTAGCACATGCGCAGACATGCAGGTAGACGTAATGGGGGAGTGTCTGAGTAGTATAAAGCATGTTGTCGGTGTAAGATCAGTAGTTCTGGCAAAGAGATTGCACGCCGTATAGCAGTAAAAACCACACAGAGTTGCTGCCTCAGCGAGAAATGGCGAATAATCAATCTGTTAGACGACATCTAGATGCTTTTACCCGAGGTCGAATCATTGGGAAGTTGGAGGAAGGCCGCAGTGTGACAGGTGTGGCTGCAGAGTTCGGAATTGCTCACAGCATCGTTTCACGACTTTGAAGACAATTTCAAACTACAGGAACAGCTATCCGGGGGTTCAGTAGTGGTCGTCCACGAGGAACCACACCCGCAGATGACCGGTACATTGTCTTACAGGCCAGAAGAAACAGGCGGCAGACAGCGGGAGAAATCGCTAGACACACGACACAGGCGACTGGACGACGGATATCGCGTTTTACCGTGGCCAGAAGACTGCACGGTGGTGGTCTGTTTGCACGACGCCCTGTACGGTGTGTACCTTTAACGCCTGCCATCGGAGAAGGCGTTCTCTGTGGTGCCGGGAACACCGGAATTGGAGAGACAATGAATGGGGACGAGTACTCTTTATAGATGAGAGCATATTCAGTTTGAGTAGCGATTCTCATCGCATACTCATCTGGAGAGAGCGGGGAAGCCGTAATCATCTCTCGAACATCATTGAAAGGGACAGGTATGGAGGTCGCGGTGTTCTCGTTTGGGGAGGCATCATGCTTGGTAGTCGTACAGACCTTCACATCTTCGACGCAGGTTCAGTCAACGGGACCCGTTATTGTTACGAAATTCTTCTTCAATATGTTCGTCTTTTTAGAGGCGCTATAGGTCTGCAGTTCCTTTTCATGGACGACAATGCACCATGTCATCGCACAGTAGCTGCCGAATAGCTCTTAGAGAGTGAGGATATTGAACGTATGGATTGGCCGGCACGATCTCCGGATCTCAATCCCATCGAGCATGTATGGGATTTTCTAGGCAGACGCTTGGTACCTCGTCCCTTACCACCAGTAACGATTCGGGAGCTTCGATTGGCGCTGAAAGACGAATGGGCAGCAATGCCTCAACAACTCATTGACACCCTCATTCTCAGCATGGGCAGACGCTGTGAAACCTGCCTAGCAGTCAGGGGAGATCATATCCCCTACTAAAGACCGGATGTTTCTTGCTGGACACCCATCACAGGGATGTTTCGGCCTTCAGTCGCATTGCGCTCCATGCTACTTTTTCAATAAAGCTTCTTTTTATCCCTTTGATTTCTCTTTTAGTAAGTGTTGCTTACATTACATATGTCTTTACGTATTGGGGATCTTACGGTATTAAATGTGTTGATTTGGAAATCTTTTGTACAAAGTTATATTGAAAAAACCGTCTCGTCCTTAATTTTTGCACACCAGTGTATATATACTAGGTCACCTGGACACGCTTTACTGTGACTGTGTTGTAATGTGGTGATTTAATATTAATTATTCTAAGATATTTAATGCAGTCTAATTAATATTTGCTTAGAATTTTAGAGAATTCAAATTAAGCATAAAATAATATGTTTTCCATTATGCATTTTATTCATCTCCTATTTAATTATAGTATAATGCATGAATTACTTATGAAGTTGTTAAGTATCAACAAATGAAGATTTAATTTCAGAAATGAGGTGAATAACAGTGATTTTTAGAAATTTTCAATATTATTTTATCATTTTAATTTATAACAAAAAATAATTTCAGTTAAATTAATATCTATTCGGAGTACAATATTTTTTTGGTAACCTGTCTTTTGCTAACTCAAATAGATTCGATGGTTTCCCCACACGTTAGCATGCAGCATATAGTAGCCCATGCAAGAAACATGGATTTTCTAAGCCCAAGCCCACAAATGGACATTGTACTGGTTTGAGATTTATTTATGGTCATCGTTAATGCCAAATGTATCGGGAATTGGAGCCTTCTGAATGGTATTGGAGATTCTGACGGTATCAGTGGAATACGTTGCAACAGGATGATTTCTGCTTTAAACTTTACAATCAAAATGGTTGCTTCAAAAAGTTTCCGGGTAATTCTTTTGATGACCAAACGTGCACCGTTTTATTATCTAGGTCAGTATTTCCCAACATTTTTTGTGCCATGACCCACTTTAACATTTCTTAAGTTTGTATGCCCCCCATGTATCATAAATAATATTTAATATTAAAAAATTGAATTATTCACTTAAGAAACATAAATGATGGATTCTAGGAATAAATCACTATCAAATTGTTAAAAAAACACAGTAAGTAAAATTTCAAAATATATAATTAAAAATAGAAATTAAAATTAAAATAATTTTAATAATGATTTTTCCACATTTTAATTTGTCATTTTAATTTAGTGAGATCCTTGCGCTTGATGATTGCTGCAGATAGATTTTATATTGGGTTCCAATTTGGTTAGCTTAAGTCTCAAATCTCCACGTTGTGTTATATCCAGCCGATTTCTTTTTTTTTTATCAGTAAATCATTTACAGCAATCAGCACTAAATCCACATGCAGCGAAAAATGAAGATGGAAACGGAAGTAATAGCTTTCTTGCAAACAACTGCACCGGTTTATAATTTCTTGACTGGCTGGGGCTATGTTCCCCTCCCGGCAGACGGCACACTCCGTGGTGAACCTCGGACGAAGCCAATCACCCAGTTGATATTTTGGTCTCGTCAAACGAAGTTATGCCTAATAATTATTTAAGAATTTCCTTTTTTTGACCGGAGCTGAACGGTTAGTGTTGTGTCGTATCCATTTTCAAATTGGCCCCCTGCGGAACGCCCGCGCCCCCCTGTGGGGTGAGAGCCCCACGTTGGGAAACACTGATCTAGGTTGGTTTACCAGTAAACCAATCTTCATCGGAAGATTGTGTGTGTGGTGGAATTCCTGATATATATCCATAAATCCAAAAACTCAATTGGAAAATTTAGGGTTTCTTTTTCATCAACAGTAATGTCAATTACTTTAAAAGGCAGTAACTGGTAAAAACTACGTATCTGGAACTTTATTTCGTCAACATCATATTTTCTGCCTAAGTAACTTGATTACAGAGCCAATCATTATATGGATAATTAATCAGTATATCCGGGAAGAGAGAGAAAAAGACACTCTCAATCAGTTCCGTTTTTGTCTGAACAACAGTACAGAAATTGTCTGGCAATTGGATACATTATGTCTTGGGATTCTGTTCTACCTCACCGTTTTAAATATCCAGCACTTAGAAAATATTTGCGCCGATTGATCATCTTGCAATTGTACTAGCATGTTTATGGTCAATCGAAGTGACTCGACCTTTTGCCATAAAACTGATTGTTTTAAACATTCATTAATATCGTGAACAAAAGTAGACTGAGAAATGATGGGTAAATGTCTGTCGGAAATTACCAGACAATAGTAAAATAGCGTACCCGAATATGTTTTCGCTGCCATTTAAATCTTGTAAAGTTCTATGTAATGCTTCGAGTTAATGTTTGTAGGCCATGGTACTACATTTATCTGATTATGGTTGAACTCCTTTGCAAAATACCGTAGCCATTCAGCTTTTCTTTAATGTTACAAATTGCGTCTGGTTTCTTAAGAATGTCTAATGGCAGCTTGAATGCTGAATGTGCATTTTTCAACCATCTAGCAAAGTGGCAACAATACCTGAAGATGCAATTGCCAATGCAGTTTTTTGTTACAATCGTATGTTTGTAAGGCTGCGCCTGCATGTTCAGCAGCTATAGGGAATGAAAATCCGGAAGAGGGACTCGAACGCAAAGTCATTCTACCTCATTTAGGCAATATCCAACATAGTTACGATAGTTTCGGGAATCCGAATCCAGCTTCTCGTCCCCCTCCCACACCGAGATACGTCCGATGCCCTTTTTGGCTTCCCTACTTCTGCAAGTTTGGTCCCTGGAAAGGGAGGAAGCATTATCCGATAAAGTTACGGGAGTTTCTAAAATCGATTTCGGAGTCTTGTTTCCCACCCTGAAAATTACCAGGAAAGCACTTTTCAGATATCGAGAATTGTAAGGTAAACGTCCTGCCATGGTTTGTGTGAAATAGGCTGCCTGGAATTATTTGGCATAATTACGGGAACTTCTCAAATTGGATTGAATATTCGGATCGGCAGTCCCAAAATACGCTGGGGACTCGTTTTTCCGTCCCTACGTCTGCAAGTTAAGCCGACGTCGCTGCCCACGCTTATTATGATCATACGGCATTATCCGGCAAAAAAGGCTTTACCGGAACTCTTAAAATCCAGTTTCAGATTCCCATTCCCTGCCCTGAAACGCACATGCTACTGACTTTTGGTGCCCAACGCGTGCAAGTTCAGGCGCTAAAGGGAAGAAAAATCCACTAGCGGGTCTCGATCGCGAAGCCATTTCACCTAATTCCAGCGATATCCGATAAAGTTACGGTAGTTTCTGAAATCCTATTTCAGATTCTCGTTTTGTGCCAGTAAATGCAACCGGGTACTACTTTCGGCACTCCTGAGCCTGCAGTTCCAGGAACTTCAGTCCCTGGAACGGGGGATTTGGGTAATCCGGCATTATCCCGTAGTTACAGGAATTTTTAAAATACAATTTTGAATTCCGATTCACCATCCCGAAATACACAAGAAGAGCACTTTTCTCGCTCCAAGACTTTTAGGGTAAGCTCCTGCCCCGGTCCACGTAATAGAAGCCCGTCCGGAATTATCCGGCTATCTTACGGCAATTTCTCCGGTAGAATATCAAATTCGGATATCCGATCTCAAAATACGCCAGAAACCATATTTTCAGGGTACAAAACTTTTAAGATAAGCCAGTGTTTCTCAAACTGTGGGGCGCGACCCCTGGCGGTCGTGATAACCTTACGTATGTATCGAAAATAAAAGGTTTAAAAAATAATTCATTTACTGGAATGAATTAAAACAAACTTTTACTCTGATATAAGTTATAGGCGATATTAAGTCATCAAAAAAAAACTTCTTCAATACTGAATTAGCTACCTTTGATCCTATAACCAAATAAAAAATATTTTATTTAGTTTGCTGTAATCCCATTATGAGAGAGTTTTTATTACGTTTTCTTTTTTGAAACTAATATTATACTCTTTCAGAGAAAAAACAGATCCCAGATCCAGAATCGAAAAAATTTAGGAACATAAAAAATTCATCACTGTCATTATTTTTGAAATAATGCACATTATAGCTGTAATTTGTTTGACCTTCTAAGTTATTGGTACAGTTAGTTATGACCCCTCTCTTATGTGTTTATTTCTCATTTAAGGGAGTTGTAAGTAATGTATTTTTCTGTTGCGCTTTTTTTCCATGCAAAACAGTTTTATGATATTTGGAAAACCACGGAGAAAGAGCACACACACACTTTGATGGATTACTTGGCCAAGACTTAGAGCAAGATGAGTATTTTCAAACATATAAAGCATAACAATTGTTTTTAGCAGTAACATATATATTATCATAATGAATACACTTTTTACCCGGAAATGGTCGCATGGGACACACAGATCATGAAATTGTTAATTCTGGCAAAACTGTTTATTTGTTACCAAAGAAAAATTTAAAAATCCTTGAAAGTAGGTAAGTGAACTTACTCTTAATTAAATTATTCACTGGAATAACGATTTGTATCGTGTACAATAAAATAATTATAAAAAAAGTGATTGGAGTGACTCAATAACCCCACTCGACCGTATCGAGTGCACGCCTGCTCCCAGGTTAAAACATGTTGAAGTCTTTTTGCTTTAAATATTAAAAATAATACAATTATTCTTCATCGGAATTTTATATTATTGTTCATTATTTAACATCAATTATAAATTCTAATTCTGTGAGGCTTAAAATTGAAATTCACTTAAAACTAATTATAATTTGAGCAATCATTTAAAAAAAACATTTTACATTTTCGTAAACATTTTCGCGCGCACTTGGCTTTACTCTCCTTACAATACAGCTATTATATCAAGAATGTTTTATTTTCTTATAAATGAACTCTTGCAAAGAGCGGGTACTTCGGCCGGCATACTTTTAATGTATCAGTGCTGCGCAGAGTATTTTATAACTAATTATATAGTACTAAATTAAGAACAAGTTTAATAAGTATTAACGACTTCCATGGGCTTGTCTTGTAAAGCAAAGTTTTTATAAGGAATGCATATGATGAGAAATTGACCCTCTGAGTTATTTTTTCTATATTTAGCAGATATCCATATTTTGTCTTCTAAGCAGTCACCGCATTTTGCAATATGTTGAATTTAAAAATTGAGAAAGGAAAAATAACATAATAATTATATTATTACTTAATTAATTTATATTTTTGTTTAAAAGTAGTATTCAAAATTTAATACTTATGTTATTAATTTGTATGGTTTATAATTAAGATTTCATATTGTAGCTTTAGCGTCAAAGTGCATTATTATTGCATTTAGTGCATTATTCATGTATAAGGGGGCGCGATAAAAATTGTGATTGAAAAGGGGGGCACCAGTATTGAAAGTTTGAGAAGCACTGAGATAAGCCCCTGCCACGTTGTGTCTAAAATACGGTCTTTCGGCATTGTCCGGCAAAGTTACCCATATTATTGGGAACAGATTCAAAATTCAAACTCCTTGTCCCGAAATATGCCAGGCATTCCCTTTTCGTGCATCTTGGTCTACAAAATCCCCTTCCGCAGATACATGCGCATCACAACATTTTGTGTCACATTGCTGGCCATAAAGCTATAATGACGTCATTTATTGAGATAAAAACTAACCTATATTTTAAGTTGTACAAAATGACATACAATATGAAAATTTTTTATTTAGATCGGTTGAGTAGTTTTGGAATTTATGGCGGACAAACTCTGTGACACGAGATTTTTATATATAAAGATAGGTATACACTGATTATCAAAAATTAATGAAAAATCACAAAATTAGTGATAACTCTCGTAAAAATAAGTCAATCTAAATGAAATTAAGATGTTGGTAAGTGTGTGTAAAAGGAGCTCTAAACAATATTACACTGTGCAAAATAGTGACGATGCAGTCAGAATACGTCAATTTGCAATGAGTATAAAAATAGTCTCAGAGCAAAGCGGCAATTGTAGCTGCGTGTCTAAGACTAGAAAATTGGTATAGAAAAATTGTAACAATGACCTCAATGCATAATTTGACCGAAGAACAGCGATGACGAGCTGTTGGGGAGCTAAAGACAGGACAAAGTAGGATAAAAGTGGCTAGTTGGCTGAATGTGAGTCGTCTGTGTTTCATATACTTTACGGATGTTGCACACTTGGGATTCAGCCAAGGACGGCCAAGTGCTATCCCGAGTGCCGATGACCGAAATTTGTTAATATGCGCATGAAGGGAAACAACTGCAATTCCAGGGG
Organism: Trichonephila clavipes; assembly: GCA_019973935.1. Lineage (NCBI taxonomy): Eukaryota > Metazoa > Arthropoda > Arachnida > Araneae > Nephilidae > Trichonephila > Trichonephila clavipes. Next base: position 614,881 of record BMAU01018592.1, on the reverse strand, counting down.
AACTCAGATCCATATTGCAAATTCAGAAGGTCGGTATCTAGATCAACACTGCGTCGAAAGCTTCACGAATGTGGTCTTTATTTCATTCAACAACCATTTGCGTCCCACTCACGTTGCGCCATAGGCGGGAACTTTTCCAGGGAGCACGTCAAAGTGTCCACTGAAAGCGTGATCAATGGAGGGCAGTTCTTTTTACGGGTGAGTTCAGATTTAGCCTTGAAAGCTATAGGAGACATATTTTTACTTGGAGAGAATCTGGTTTTAGTCTTCATCCATGACACATCCGTGAAAGAGATGCATATAGATAAGGAAGTGTCTGAGTTTGGAGAGGTATCGCTTTTTGGGTAGACGCATAAACATCTATGTCTTTTCCTGTGTAAATGCTAGTGCTTACACCTATAAAGGTCCTGGATACTTATGAATGTCAACATGCTGGAGCAATAGGTGATGCTTCCGTACTACTTGATGATAATTTGAGACCACATAGAGCCTCGCATCGTGGATACTTATCTTGAATAGCGTATTCAATGTCCAGCTTGATCACTGGTGTTTAACGATAGACAGCACGTTTAGGACGCTGTAGGACGTCGTGTAGCTGCTCTCAATCTCCTTTCTAGGACAGCCATACTTTATACAATTAATAGATTACATTATTGAGAGCATCACACATCGTCGAATGTACTGTATTGCTTATCGGGGAATCATACTCCATATTAAAGGTATTTTTCCTGTACCAAATTTTCACTTCTGATTTATTCATTGTATACAAATGCTAGGTTCTATAACATCATAATTTCCTGGGGGGTTCTTTTTATGCTTTTTTATACCTTTCTATGTGTTGTATAATGTGTATAAGTTTCATCAGAATTTCTGTGATTTGTCCTTAAATTAGAATAACCAATATATATATAGAGAGAGAGAGAGAAAGAAAGAGAGAATAGAGAGCTATACAAAACAAAGAACGGAAAAATTGAATTATTTTATATAATGTAATGCATATATACTATATAAGTGTATACGAAAGAAATATTGCATTCTTCTTTAAATATCTGACCTTATTATAAATTATGAAGCAAATTTCAGTTTTTGGATTTGTATAGATTTACAGGTAGTTTTTAATAAAATAACTTTTCATATTAATGATAGATGAGAGGAATTCAGTTTCTATGTAACTAAAAATATCTTTTTGGAACAACTGCTTTCCTAAATATGTAACTATAGAATCTTTACTTTGAAAGCACATATTTTTTTTTCTTTTATTGTTTCAATTTCCTATGTAAATACTGGAGTTCTGTTTGAGACTCCAAATTAATCACATTTGAACTTTTTCAACATCCCTATTTTGTAATTTTATTTTTCCTGTAAATGATAGAGCCCACGTGACGATAATAAACGAATCGTTAAAAGAAGTAAATACTAAGATAAATTAATATTATGGTGTACAAATAAAAGGTATGAAATCTCCTGAACTTCAACTCGTATATTCTGTTATTGTTAAGGATTTCTTAAGAAAACATCTTTAGGAAAGGTTTATAAAAAAAAAAAATGTATAATTTTATTAATTCAAAAAATATATGCAACAGAGTCTCGTGATTTTTTGTAAGCTGCTAAACATAAGGAAGTCTCTTCTTGCGAAAAACTTAAAAATTCGACAGAAAAATTTAAGACAAAGATGTTGGAACTGAATGCTTTGAAAAGCAAAATATTTTCTAAATCTTTTATTTTCCAATTTAATTTAGAGTAGACATTTGCTTCTGTTTAAGATATACAGTACATTTTTCACTATATCAATCTTATACATTAAATCACAAAACATAACTAAATATTAAACTAGAAAATGCGATTCCCTTAATTTATACAGTTAAATAAGTAGAAAAAGCAATATCGATAAGTAGAAAAAGCAAAACATATAGAAGAAGATAGAAAATAAAATATTTCAAGAATTATAAATAAGCAGTGAATTTTTCATAAAATTTCGTGTATATTGAAAATATTAAAGTACAAAATTAATTTGGTTCCGTTAAGTGTCTACTTATTATTAAATTAAACGAAAAACTGAGAAAACGGAATTATTTAATAGATAGAGATTAAAATTGCTAAGAATATTTAATTTTATAATTAAAAAACGTATATTACCCTATAAAGCACTGATTAATAATCATAGATATTCATTAAATAAAAATAATTATTTTAATGAAGCAATGAATAATAGGTTCATAATCCTAATATAACCATAATCGATACGGAAGAAGTAATAAATTTAAGAGAGACTCTTGCTTCTCTATTGATTAAAACCACTGAAAAAAGCAGAATTTATCAATGTAGTTATGAACTCTCCTATAGTAATAAAAACGATACCATTAGGGTCAAAAATAATTTAGAAAAAAAGGCATTAAAGGGGAAATATACATATTAAATAATTCATAAATCTACACATCTCAAACCATTGATCTCTACAAGATTTAGGTTGAAAAAATCCGCTTTTTGTATGCGTGTTTGTTGTATGTTTTTAGAAAAGGTGGAAATTTAAAACACTTAGAACAAGGGTGTTAAACTGAAAGGCTGAGTTAGGCCAAATAAACCAGACTTAACTAAAGGTGGGCCTTAAAGAAAATAAAAATTCACAGAAGCGTAGGTTTATTTCGTACAATACATTATAATAAAAATATATAAAAGAACAAAGAAAAATTTAATGTTCACGTCCTGACACTTAACGTATCTTCTCTGCTACTATCTTTCTTATTTCGGGAGAAATTTTGACATTTTATTACATATTATTGGTGGCCAATATATTGACCGGGCCGCAAAAATGCTCGTTGTGGGCAGCGAATTTGATATCCTTGATTTAAATACCATAAAACGCACATCTGTACTTTCAAAATGCAATTTTTAATTTTTAGGTATATTCACCGTATAAGGCTCACCCATGTTTTTACGATAAAAACTGAAAATATGTCTACAATGCTTTTATGCTTTTAAGTCATTTATTCGAGGTGTTATTCCAAGCTTTAGAAAGAAATAGTCTACATCCAGAACTACAACCCTTTAAGCTTATAAGGAATGTCATTTTTTTCTTAAATAAACAGTATTATTTTGATCTACGTAGAGAAGTCTAATTATTTTATATACTAATATTTTTTATTTTTATTTTTAAAGCTCCCATTTTTATACCTTGCGTATAACGTGCAGACGTAAATTTCAATCTTATTTTTTTTTTTTGTTAAAAGTGCGCGTTATACGCCGGATTTTTCGGTAAACATATAACACATTTTTTTTATATTTCATCGAGTTAGTATGGAGTGGAAATTTGAAAAGTACCCTAATAGATTAGGTATCTGTCCTCAATCATTTGGCAGTGTTTAAAATTATAAGATTCATCGCCAATAGTACTCGTTTTGATTCAGAGTGCGCTTTTATTACAATCAATCAATTTTTTATTAGTTAGAAAAATGAAAGGGATTGCATTGTAAATATATATGTTAAAATAAGTTTGTAAATATATTCGTAAATATCTTCTTAAGAATGGACGAGGACTGGGGTAGTCCAGTAATCAAGGTATCGGATTATGACAGGAATGTCATGAATTCGAACTCAGTACCACTAAAGACCCACCGTGTAGGGAAACGATGCACGTTAAGTCCTTCGAGAGCTTGAACTTCCCCCCGTTAGTGTGGTGTGGTAGCTAAGAGAGAGGATACCAGCTCAGGTGCATGCCTCGTCACTTGATCATGATTCAAAATCACGAGGTCCATCACCAAAAGCCTTCGTGCAGCTGGACCTTGCGACGTTTATATTCACTCACTTAAGAATGGACGTACTACTTCATTTTGTTTTTATTGCTTTTTTAGGTAACAAATTCTTCAAAATTCAACTTTGTTCTACTCGTGTTTGGATGTATATTAAAAATTTGAAAACATCCTAGAGAGAGAGAATCCGAAGAAAAAAACCACTTCTTACTAAACTAACATTTCTCTGTTCCCACTTAATTCTCGTTGACTTATGAAAAATTCTTGTGTTCCAAACGTTTTCCTTTATTATTAACAATGCACTCTTTTTTGAAGTTTAAGTTATCTATGATAGTTAAACCTGTTTTTGTGGGGTAGATAGGGACCGCATAAAAGAAATCGTGTAAAAAATATTCGAACATTTCATAAATACTTACATATAGTAAACAATTTTGTCGACATACTAAAAAAAAACTATTTTATGCGGAGGAAAGGTACCGCATAAAAAAGTCACACTAAAAAAATATGTCAATTATTTAAGAAACTTATGAGAAAGTACTTCCAAACAAAATAAATAATTAAATTCTACATGGAAACATTTTAAAGACATTTAATATCTCATTGTATTGTAACGGGTCAATCCCCACGAGCCTTCACTAATTCTGTGGGGTAAATTGTTTTCTTTTAAATGTTGTTCTACTGAAAACTTTCTCCCGAAGAAGAAGACACGGTTTATGTAAATGAAGGTTTATATTTAAGCATTAACTTTTAGGTACTTGAAGTTAGTGGTTAGTAGAAGGTAGCCGAGAGTTATTCGACGATTAATTGCTGAATAATGCACGATTGTTAATTGACGATTTAGTCAATAATGTTAGAATGGAATAATAACGACCGGACGTCAAACAATTGAGAGAGGAGCTACGGTAATTTAGACCGTAGATAACCAAAGAGTTCAGAGAGTAAGTTAATCGAATTATAATTAAATATTAAGTATCCTTTATGTCGTGTAATTGCTCCTATACTTAGAAGCTCGCATTTCCTACCCTGGGCTGTTAAATTAAGTGAAAGAACAATAATTTAGAACTGTATTGACAATGGTTGATCTTTCTTCTAACCCTCGAATACCAAAAAATGCAACAGCTCGTTTATCACAATATACATGGAGAAATTTTTAAAATGCGCATACATAATTCACTGCTACTCATCATAATACAAAGCACACATCTTCTTGTGGTGAATTAGTTCAAAATCGCTTTCGTCACTTGATAAAATTTCAATTGATTTATTTTTTGGCACCATAAAGTAAGAGATAAGTTTTTGTGACGACGGTCGGTTAGTCAGTTGCTTATGGGCCTCACGATAAACAAATATGCATGATCGAAGCTTTATTTTGGAAATTAAAACTCCTTTTGGAATTGGTATCGATTTTAAGAAAATGCTTTTCTGATTTGTTGAAAAGAGGAATCTCAGCATATTTTGCATCCGCTCACAAAGAATCCGGTTCTTCATGTTCGTCTTCATAATCTATCAATTGTTGATAATGTCACTGTGATTGAAAGTTTCATCTTCAATCAAATGCGCACTGATATTGCGTTGCGAGAAAGCAATGGGACGTGCACAATCGAGAAAATATTTATAACCAATGAGCGTCTTGAAGTGTATATATGAATATTGATAAAATACATTACAGTAGCGTCCAAACCGTTTAAGTTCCGACACCGCATAAGAAAAAAACGGCACAAAAAATCGTACAAAAATAAAAATTCACAAAACAAATCGCACAAAAATAAAATCGCATAAAAAGAGACCACACCAAAATAGGTTCTATTGTATATGATTCTAAAATAATGAACTTAACTTTTGGGTTTAACTAATGATTAAAAAATGTATCTATTCAGTTTTCGTAAGAATATATATATATATTTCCAAGCAAATACATCTTTCAGTAACTCATATTTGAACAGAAAATGAAAAATAATTCATATCGATACTATAAAGTTCTATGTTCATGGAGAAAAAAAATTCACGTTATGTATATTTAAATAAAATTCTTAAAGTATGTTTAAATTCGTTCTGCTTTTTGAACTTTAATTTGTATTACTTTTAACTTTGCTTCCTTTAAATCAGTGCTTCTCAAAGTTGCAATACTCGCGATCCAATATTCAATCATTATTTTCATCGCACCCCTTATACAATAACAATGTAGTGAATTCAATGATATTATACTTTGACGCTAAAACTACGTTACGACTTTAACCTCTTAACCTCCCCGTGTATATAAACGTCTTGCTAAGCCAAACCCTTTATTTCTCCAGACGTATATATACGTCTTTCAGAAGTACGATTTTGTCTGTGCACTGCTATCCGTAAAATTATTCCAAAAATTTGGAATGCAATAAAAGGACCCTGACATTGTTTGTGAAGGCTTTACTTATTCCCGATTATTTTTGCTCCTTTGTTCCTGCCCTCTCTCCTAATACATCACATGCACGTGCCTACGTGGAAAACGGTTTGCATTGGGAAGCGAATCGCGAAACTTATGATCGTCAGTCAAGGTTTAATTATAAACCGTACAAAAATTATCAAAATAAGTGTTAATTTTTGTTTTAGATTATATATATGACGAACTTATGGGGTCACTGGTAATTAATAAACTTGTTTTTAACTTAGTATTGTTAAATTAATTATAAAATGCATTGTGTAGCACTGACATATACATAAGAGTAATATATCAGCGTGAATGTGTATTTTATTTTTTATTATGTCAGAATGTATTTTGTTTGTTTACTTTCAGTAAATTAATAATTTTTTTAAATAGTCTTTTGTTCTCGACTTTTGAATAGGCTCGCACCTCCCTTGTAGAGTTGGCACGCCCCCCAAGGGGGCACGCTCCACGGTTTGAGAAACACTGCTTTAAACTATTTTTAAAAAACTTCCACATGCTTTTTTTTCCAATTTTTTATAATTTCACTTTAAATTTCGTTGATAAAGTAAGTGCTTTTTTCTAAAGGAAAAGGAAAACTCAATTTATTTTAGACATTTAGAAATAAATTGCACTATTATTAAGATATTTCAGGAAGTACCATTGAAAGGAAGCGCACTGCTTTTAAGTTTTTTGCATGTACGCTTATACTTTTATAATTATATATTTCGTCTACATGAATAAAAATCCGTATGATTAATTGTGTAAAAAAATTTCATTTTTATTTTCTAGGGGAGGAAAATACATTACAGATGGATGATTTTACTTTTTTAAAATTGCTAAAAAATATATTCCACATTCTGACAGATTCATATAATACGTAATTTGAAAACATGAATGTATTTTAGTTTTAATTTATACTAAAATTGCATTCGAAAAATTGCAATGTAGCAATTCAAACACAGTTTACAGGGCGAGGATGACCAATGATTTTTCGTATCATGTAATGTCGCATGATGACTTTCAGTCCTAATATGAAATTATAAGGAATTTTTTATTATTTATGAAGGTGGTATTTATTAAATTCAAAGCTAGTGGCGATCATTTGACTAAAATATTGCCAATCATAGCGCTAGCTACAGCATCCAATGGCAGTCTTGATTCCCTCTCCCCATATCCTCATATGAATATAAAAGAGTCAAGAGGATTATTAAAAACTTTTTTAAGGAACATAAGAACTTTTAAAAATTATCAAATGATTTTAAAGTACTTTTGAGACGTCATTACATTTCTTTTTTTTTTCTTGTTAATTTTCCCCATCAGGACCAGCGGAAGGAGAAAGAAGCTCTTCCCCAAGCCCATACGCTCGAATAGAATACTCACGCACGGGGCAGGTCGAATTTCCCTGTAAAGCCTAATTTCCATTAAAAATTCATATAAAACTTTAAATGCAATAAAAAAATACGTTAAAAGTTACAATTTACTATCATTGATAATATTTGAACATAAAGTACAAAATTTATCGTTATATTAAAAAAAACAATTGTGAATTTTAAAGAAAATGTTTTTATTTTTATTTTAAAAAAAAGACATACACTTTAAAAAATTGACAAAAGTCCCATACATTTGCATATGAAAATAGAAAATATTAGAAAACTAAACCAACTTATTCAAAATACACTCAGGAACATTGAAAATAGCGACCCATGCAGGAAGCTAAGTACAATCGCGAAACTTTGCAAATAAGTACAGCGTAATGTGGCATGCAAATGATCCAAGTTTTGTGCCAATACGCATGCTCATACACGCCAAGGTGGCGCTACAATCAGGAAGAGCTATATAAGCCAGCGGAAATTCGAAGATTGATAAACGTGACGATTACCCGCCGATTGTAGGAAGACTTTGGTAAGCGAAACATGCCAGGTAAACGGGCTAGAGGACATTTCTCACAGTTAAGCGAGTTTGAGAGAGGCCTGATCATCGAGATGAAAACTGCAGGCTGGTCGACGCGCCGTGTTGCTGGCCAGGTGGATCTTTTGGACTGTGCCGTTAGAAATTGTTCGAAGCAGTGGACACGAGAATGTACCCACGCGCGGAAAACCGGATCTGAAGCGATCAGGAAGACCACGAGGAAAGAGGACCGAAGGATCGAGCGGCAAGCACTTGTGGACCCCACAGTGACTCGTTCAACGATACGAGCAGACATAGGCGTAGCAATTGTTCCACAAACAATTTCCAGACACCTTGCAGAAGCAAATCTTAAATCCAAGCGCCCTTTCCGTGCACTACCTTTAACACCGGAACATCGGCAACTGTGTCTACTGTGGTGCCAAGCCAGATCAATGTGGAATGTCACATATTGGCAAATGTTTGTGTTTAGTGATGAACCCGGTTTGTTTTGGGGACATATGATAACCGTTTACGAGTGTGGAGGTGCCCTGGTGAGCGGTACAATTCCCCCCACACTGTTCTACGTCACACTACCCGCACAGCTGGTGTAATAGTTTGGCGGGCCATAGCCTATGATAGCCGGTCCACTTTAATTGTGATGCGTGGAACCTTAACGGGCTAATGTTACGTTGATGATATTCTTCGACTACGTGTAGGACCCTTCCTAAATGGTCTCCCAGGGGCAATTTTCCAGCAGGATAATGCTCGTCTGCATACAGCAAGAGTTGCTCAAGACTTCCTACGTCATTTTCAGACTCGTCCATGGCTGGCTCGCTCCCCCGATTTGTCCCCTGTAGAGCAGGTGTGGGATTAGCTAAAATGGCAGATGACATTGTGTCACTCTGTACATGATTTAGAGTTGGCTGTTCAAGATTTGTGGGCCCATCTGCCATATGACAATATAAGGTGTCTAATGAACTCAATGGCGGACCGTGTGGTGGCATGTATTGCAGCTGGAGGTGGTCTAACGCGCTATTGGAGTTGCCCAGTATTTGTGTCGTTGCACACCCTGTATTCGTTTAATTGTCTTGTTTTTCAGATCAAGTGAATCTCTCATCTGTCGTTATGTGTATTAAATTTCATTTCAATACCATGATTTCTTCTTGGGTCGCAATTTTCAATGTTCCTGAGTGTATAAACAGAAATCCATAAAGCAATAGATCACGAACCTTTAAATGTCTGATTCTCTCGAAAAATAAACATGTGCAGTTGTTTTATTCATAAATACCACGGATCTAATTAAAGACACATGGAGCCGAAAGCGCAGATTGAGGTTCAAAGTTCTATGAAACATTATTCGGAAAAAAAAAGGTTTTTAACCGCCATCCAGTGTTTGTAAAAATTAATATAAAAACGTTCCTAACTCTGGTCTCACCGTTGTGATTATGGGCCTACAAGCAGAGTAAGCTCAATCACATATATGATACCTTGGTCCATGGATGGAGAAACGCGTGATCACATATATGTGATCATGGTCCTGAACGAGTTATATTCGAAAATTGCCTTTGCCGTTTTATTTTCTTAATGAGACTTAGTTTAGTAAGCTATAAAGATCCAATTTTAACTGTTTATTTAACCTTTTCTTCATCAAAAAATTTCGGACATTATGCGTACCATCTTTACGAATTTATATAGTCTTAAAAATTTAATCTTGCATTATTTTATCATTCTGATTTTTTTCAAATATATCATCTTTAAAAGCTTTGTATCTCAAACCTCAAGTATCTTTTATGTATGAAGCTAGATAAAACGCGATTTCAGCGATGTTTCTTTAAACCTCAAATTTATTGAAATAGAGTAAAATTGAATGTACTATCTTCATACTTGATTTGTTTTTTTCTTTAAATAAATTTCAATTCGTTAATTTCCCCCCTTCTTTTTCAAATAGTGCCACACAGTAAAAATCAGCTGAAGTGTATTATTATCAATCTTAAAGTTATAAATAATAAGACACCTCAAGAAATTTTCGTATCATGAAGAAATAAATGTGTAGAAAATAATAAATTCACTCTTATCTTAAAAAACAATAATTAAGAATTTTCTTTACCTATTAATGTTAATACTCCTTAATGAAAAAATGAAAAATAAGAACTTATTTGCAGCTAAATTAAAGCAATACTAAAACTTTTTTGCAGATAAAAGAAACATACCGTTCAAATTGATTTATATAGTCAAAAATTAAGAAAATGTAAAAATCGATGCTCTTTAAAAGAAAAGTAAACATATATTAATATCTCGACTTAAAATATCATTCAAAATTAATTTTCTGAGTAGCAAATATGCCTATAATGTACATAACTACAATTGTTTTCTTACGAGTTCATAAGGTTATCCAATTTGTTTCTTCTGATTAATGAAAATTATATATTATTTCATTATTAAAAAGCAAAGTTTCAAGAAAATAATTTATTTTTGTTTGAAATACAATAATTGAAATACGGAGCAATAAAATGACGATTCAGTTCCATTTAGGATATCTTTTATTTAGCAGTATCGAATTTTAAAAAAGTAATTGCAAGCTTAAGCTTTATGTTTTCGAAACTACTGTAAAAATTAGAAATTTTATGAATATGTTTTATTTTGAACACCTTTTTCCTCTTAGCATGATTTAATTAATTATTCTTAGCTTCCAACCTTAAAAAAAGTCAGGAATGCCCACTGCAGCTCTAAGCGAGCCGAACGAAAAATCTTAGTCCCTTGAGTCTTGCAGTAAATGTGTTCCAAAAACAGATAACACCACCAGCTTAAAGGCACAGCGCTAATTGCTACCAACAACCAAGTGCTACCATATGCGGATAATTATTGTTTTCATCAGTAGATAACCTGTTTTATGTTTCTGTGATGTCTCGATAAGGAATCATTGATGTGGCGAAAGATCACTATCGCATAGGCTAATACATTAAATAAATATGACATGCTACCACGCTAATAAAATAAAGAAACATTCGACAGAAAGCTATTTTTAATGCGTTAACTATTATACGATGTAATATAGTCCCGTAAAAATAATTACCTATAAACACAAAAGCTTTAAAAATTTTGTTCGTTTATTTATTATTAACCTGATTAATCTATCTTTTGTTCAAAGCGATATTATTTCTTTCCTGAGTGATCTATTGCTTGATAAGAAGTAACTATGTATTATTTATTTTTAAATGTTTCTTCTCTTAAAACTAATTTTATACAAATCTACACTACAATTACTTTTATTCCTAATTTTTAAACAGGAAATAAGAAATACATGTTAAGGTCGTTTTTAATAGAAAAAAAAAAAATTTTCCTTTTTAACGCTCATTTATTTTTATGGGTCCTCGTGATAAAAAGAAAACTGAAATATTAATAATATGTTGAGAAATAAGGATTTCAAAATATTCACTTAACAGATGATATAATTGTTTTGGATAAATTTGTCAAATATAGAAATTTCAAGGTACAATATTAAGGTTTTATATATTTAATATATATTGTAAAGTAAGATTTTTCATTTTGAAACTGTTCATTTATAAATTTTATAAAGAATAAAGCTTGAGGGACTTATATATCAATTATCTGAAGCGAATTTTTCTGTAATCATATTAATATTTCTAACAAATGTTTAACTGAGAAATTCTTCCCTCTACTTGACTCATAAACTTACCTCCTAAGTTTGTGTAAATAATGGAAAAATCACCTAAAAAGCTGGTATATTTATACCTTAACATTTTATCTTTTGCCCACAATTATGCTACATTCATATATTTGCTTGAAAAGACATGAATCGACAAGGACCTTATTTTCTCGTATGCCATTTTCTGACACATTACTTCGTTGTCTCCAAAATTTTCAATCCTTAATAATACTATTTTCGGTCTTGTTCACTTAATTTTGCTAAGAATTAATATTTGCAAAATATTTCTTCATATTTATATGTATATATGTATTCTCTTTTTAGTATACTTTTATAATAAATGGATTCACATGTAAATGTTACGTTTCTTCAATAATATACGAAATTACATGTTTCTATTTGCACATATAACAAGTCCCTATTGTTGATGGAATATATCCTCAAATTGTTTTCCCATGACACGTGTGTATGGTTGAAAAAAAATTCCCCTCACAGTTAACCTAAATGTTATTTGAATACGAAATAATAATAAAAGTAAACATAGTGGTGATTTAGTGCCCAATTGTCTTTAGTGCAATGAATGAAAATGTTTGAATGGATTTTTAATTATTTCCGTTATGTTCATGGGGTGTTAAATTAATAATAACCCATTAAATGTGTGAGTTGACCCCAAAAATTCGCCCCTTGGATCTGTTTCTTTTTCACGGAACCGCACATTGAGGATACATATACTCACAGAGATAAGTTGAAATAAGCCGTACAAGTTTACAGCATTGCAAACGACATTTCTTTTTGATACACCTTCTTCCAGAATTCTTCTTGGCTTTTATTATGACATTCCTGTTTTAAACTGCTCTATTCCTTGATTCCAAGCAGATTTGAAAAAGTGCATGCATTATTTTAATAAATCTATTGGCATATTTTTTTAGGCTTAGGGCAGCAGTAAACCGGATTCATCCTCCAGCTGTACATGACATCAAAATCTACTTAAGAACAATCAGTTACGTTTCTTTTCAAGCAACTCAATTGCGAAATATCAATTTCAAGGAAGTTGTTAGGAAAGTTAATCACGTTTTTGCTTTGAAAGCTTCTTGATAAAAATGAAAGTTCGCAAGCACTGACTTTATTTAGTTTTTCAAAGATATTACCGAAATGGTCTAAGAAGCCAATTGTTAAATAAACGATACCTGTAAATGGGATTCCATTATATCGTTTAGTTCAAACGCAGCTTACAAAATTTTTTTCCTTCTCATAAATATCACATTTCTATGTAAAGCAAAAGATGGAAGTGGTCCATACTTAGTTCGGCAGTAAGTTTTAGATGGCATGCATGAAGTGCGGGGGGCATTTAGCAGAATTAATTATCATCATAACGATCAGCGAACGTATGTTTTAAATACACTCTGTCGCAAAAAAATATATGCACCCAGAAGAAATCCAGCTACAATCACGAAACTCGGCAAGAATGTAGTCTGGTAAGAGATATGCAAAATGATTAAAATTTCGAAGCCAATGAGACAAGGCTATGTGCTATGCGCATATTAGTTGCGCAACTGGGAGAGTTTAAAAGCATGAGTACGAGCGCCGTACGGCTATCCAAACGAATCTGATGACTTTGATAGACGATATTGAGACTTAGGATGCCTCCAAGACGTAACCGGCGGCAGTACGAGCAGCTGACGGACTTTGATAGGGGCCGTATAATAGGCCTCAGAGAAGCAGGTTGGTCGAATAGACGTATCGGCCGCCACCTCGGTCGGAGCGATATGGTAGTTGCTCGGTGTCGGCAACAGTGGATCACAGAAGGTAGAGTGTACCGTCGCGGAGGGTCAGGACGTCCCAGGAACACAAATGATCGCGAGGATCGTGCAATCAGAAGAGTGGCCACTTCGGCACCAACAACGTCGCTAGCATCGATTCAACGCCACTTACCTCCTTCCAGACATCCAGTGCCATCAAGAGAAACCATAAGGAGACGACTGACCGAAGTTGGCTTGAGGAGCCGACGTCCGCTAAGACGCTTACCACTGACCCCACATCATAGGCAGTGTCGACTGAATTTTTGCCGACCTCGGGCAACTTGGAGTGTGACAGACTGGAGACGTGTCATCTTCAGTGATGAATACCGATTCAGTCTCAGTGATGATGACCACCGCACACGTGTCTGGAGGCGCACCGGCCAGCGGTCCGATCCGGCATTTATTGTCGAGCGGCATACAGCAATTTCACAAGGTGTGACAGTGTGGGGAGCAATTTCTTGGGACACACGATCATCTTTAGTGGTCCTTCAAGGCACTTTGACAGCTCGCAGATACGTGGACGATATTTTAACGCCGATTGTGCTACCCATGCTATCAAGTCGCCCAGGTGCCATTTATCAACAGGATAATGCTCGTCCACATACTGCGCGACTCTCCCAACAATGTCTTCAAGGATATGACGTCCTACCATGGCCTGCCAGGTCACCAGATCTTTCGCCAATAGAGCATGTCTGGACGCGCTGGGAAGGCAACTGCAGCCGTCCCGAGATACAGGAGAATTAACTGCGCAGATGCAAAGACTATGGCAGGATCTTCCACAGGGGGTCATAAGTGATCTAATTGAATCGATGCCACGCCGAATTTCGGCTTGCATAGCTGCCAGAGGTGGCTTTACTACTTACTGATTTTTAACCTTTTGCAAGCTGTAACCGCTTAATAAAATGATATTTTGTTCTGAATTTTTAATCATTTGTTTATTTTCATATACACTACATGCATACCAAATTTCGTGAATGTAGCTCAATTTCTTCTGGGTGCATATATTTTTTTGCGACAGAGTGTATTTTGATTTCCTTCTAGTTACCGGAAAATGCAGATGGATAATATAGCACCCATAGGTGACATTTCCTGCCACTTGAACCATTTTAGACATGACCCCATTCACTTTCAAACTTTTGCAGCTACCTCTTCACTGCAAATATTCATGCACTAGCTTCATTTCAAATAATTTTTCTACACACATTTTTCGTTTGTTTTGAACTTGTTGTCCCAAGAGTAAGCTTCAAGCATTCCAATTATTAAAAATTATTTTATTAACATAGATGCCTTACAAAAACAACAGCATGTTCTGACATGTCGCTATTTTCATCAAACTATAACCTAAAAAATTGACAAAATTTTAAACTTCTTATAAACTGATTCTCCACAAGACTCCAAAACAGTGTAAAACCTCTTATTTATAACGCTATTTGACAGTTTTTTCGTATAAATCTTCTTTGCCTTGTCTAGACATGGCATGTAAATTACATCCTTCACTCAAGATTTAATCAAAAGTTTCGATAGTAGTATGAGGCTTACTAACTTTTACTAAATGTAAAATGAAACCAGCGAAAGCGTTTTCATTTTAAACTTTATGAATTTTCTTTGTCTTGGATGACCCTGACTGATAAGATAAAAAGTGAGGTTTGGAGATTTTTTCATCTTTATATACTAAATCAGAAAGGTTGTGCATTTCAGATGACTTTTTAATAATTTGGACGGAATTTAAAAAAACCATTAATGGAATTCAGATGAGATTTTAAAGCCATTTATAACAATTTTATGACGATTCATGATTCACATTTACTTCTAACCGGAATAAAGCCAAGTAATGAAAAAGGTAGCTTACAATCACAATTTCTTACTTTTTCCTCGACTTTCATTTTGGTCAAGCGTGGCCTTTCGATGTACTGAGACAGACTAACTTTGACGATATAGACCATTTGGTGTCTGGATATGTCATTTCCTTCTATGGTTCTAGTTGTTTTTGAATAAGTCTTTTCAGAAACTTCATTCAGTTCAACACCTTTTTGTTTTAACCAACCCATTTTTTTAGCCAATTGTCCATAACACTGCAGTAAAAGTCTGTAATCAAATGAATAAAAAATTTCATTTCCTCAGATTACTTTTAGTAATTCTCTAAAGATATTTATTTAATCCCTGTAGTCAGTGTCATATTTCATGCACATTTAATTTAACAAATCATAAAAATTCAGGAAATCACTTCAAAACCTGCACGGACAAAAATCAACACACTGCAATTTTTTATTTCTTAATAAATTTACAATGTTTTTTTTCTGCTAAAATGGTAAATAAAAGAATGCATTACCTGTAAATATAAGTACTTACTTCGTCAGGTTTAGAGTTTTTGCAGGCATGCCAATTATTTTAATTACAAATTTCAATCAAAATTAAAACCTCAACTTTATTTGTCGTCTACAACATAACGAATGCTGGTGGAGGATTGGTTGAACCTGGAAATAAATATAAGAAGAATTTTTAGCATGTTTCGATAGTAGTAAGGGAGGAAAACTTAAATCTTAAAAACTATTAAGCATCTTCGAGCGGTTTTATAATTAAAAAAAACATTTGACAATTTTTCTTAACTCTTGTCACGAAATACCTAGCATACACTCATGGCATCCAGTTTATGAACCGTAAATTAACTAGATGATATGAATATAATATTAAATGAATAGATCAACATTTTAGCATATACAGTATACTAAATGTAAAATTAGTTTTATTCAGTTGCAGATACAATTATTTTGTGGGAATACACTGATTTCCTTGCATAAGTTACTATAACTTTATTTCACAGGGATTTAAACCTTTATTTTTGTTCGAGAATCATGTTGCGGTAACCGGGCTCGTAAATTGTATCTAGTTACAGCTTTTTTTACCTATTGATCATTTGTTTCTAAACAGATTTTTTTTAAAGAGAATTTTAGTTTTCGTTTCATATTACCTGGGTTTAACAAAAATCACTTACTCTATTTTAGCTTTTCCACTTTTCTATTAACCTATTTTTGTAAGTATATCTTTCATTTAGTCAATAGCATGACAAAAGGTATTTAGCGCTCAACACTACATTGTTTAAAGCAATAGATGATATTTACCCTATAATAAACAGATTCCTGGAAAAATGATTACTGAAAATATATCTTCAAAGGAAAAGCCAACGCTTTTAATATTCTGAAGGTTTAATTCTTATAATTATTTTATTTCTGGCACGTTTTGCTGGACTAATGATTTTAAGATTAAAAATAAGAAAAGATTTTTTTTTCACTTAAGCTCTTTATGTAGAGTATTGGGATTGGCACACGATATATGTAGTTTTACATTCTAAGTCACCAAAAAAGTATAGTATGGAAGTTAGGAGAATGAAATATCGACTGAAATGTCATTTTTTTTCATAAAATTATATAGCCAGGAAATAACGACGCATAATTTCTATATTGGGATTAATAAAACATTGAAACTTTTCTTGATTTAACTCAATTATTTAAAAAAATACACCAGTGTTTCTCAAACTTTCAGTATTCACGACCCAATATTCAATCCTAATTTTCATCGCGCCCCCTCCATACATATTATCATGCATTGAATTCAATATTACTACACTTTGACGTCAAAGCAACAATACGACTTAACCTCTTAAGTGCCAGTGGTGTATACATATGTCTCACTCAACCGATGCGTTAAATACCCCGAACGTATATATGCGTCTTTCCGAAGAACAATCTGTTCTGAGTAGTGCTATCAATAAAATTATTCTGAAGGCTTTGGAATGCAATAAAAGGACCTTGACAGTGTTTGCGAAGGATTTACTTGTATCAGAGGATTTCCTTATTTATTCCTTTCTCCCCCTCCCTTCCAGCATGTAACATACATGCACCTAAGTGGAAAACGGAGGCGTTGAGGAGCGAATCACGTAACTTTTAATACGAAGTTAAGGGATTATTTATAAACCGTAAAAATTATCAAGATAATTGTTAATTTTAGTACATAATTTTATATATTACAAGTCCATGGGAGTCTTCGATCTTTATTAAACTTGTTCTTAATTTAGTGTTGTTAAATTAATTATAAAAAAATACATTGTGCAGTACTGATACCTTTATAAGAGTATATCAGTGTAAATGTTAATTTTGTTTGTTTTTTTATTATGTCAGCATGTATATATATATTTTTTTACTTTCAGTAAATTAATAATTTTTTTTATATATAAATAGTCTTATCTTTTCGACTTTTCAATATGCTCGTGCCCCCTTTATAGAGTTATCCCGATCTCCTAATGGGGCACGCCCCACAGTTTGAGAAACGCTGAAATACATAAATCCTCTAAGAAAGGGATCGACAAAGTATGGCGAGCACGTGAATTGGCACGTGGTACAATTCTCAGTAGTTCTTTGCATCACACTACAAAATTTTCGGTTTATTACTGGATGAAAGTTGATAATTTTCATATGTTCAGAATTTTAAAGAAAAAAAATTTACAGAATTACGAAAAAATCGAAAGATTATTATAACGATAAATCGACATCTATTTTTCAATTCCTACTATATAGTATAGCTCATTCTTTCTATATATTTATTTATTTATATATTTATCTTGTTCAAATTTTTTTTTCAATCTTTAATAAAATACTTTCTATTCATTCAATCAAGTTCAACTATTTTTTTTTAAAACTTGTAGTGGCTGACACTTAATAGAGTTTTTTTTCAAATATTAATTAATTAATGAAACTTAATTTAATTAAGTACTGGTTTTGGACGCCAACTTAGATTCGTCTCTGTTGATGTAACAATGTAGCTGTTAAAACAAAGTCAAAAGTTGGTGTCGAAAACCTGTTTTTTAGCCAAACCGGGTGTGTATTGTTACAACAATGCAGAATCTTTTTTCAATTCCTACTATTAGTTCACTCTCTCCCTATATATATATATATATATATATATATATTATAAATGCAAAAGTTAATGAGTATCTTTGTGGGTCTTTCACGCAAAAACTACTGAATGGATTTTAATGAAACTTTACAGTAATATAGTTTATACATCAGAATAGCACATAGGCTATAATTTATAGCATAGACTATAATTTATAAAGATATTGTATGAAGTGTCCAAAATATAGCGATAATTTGTCAAGTAAGTAGGAAAAAATTATGTCATCTGCTATCAATTCTGGCATGCGCTGCAAAAAAAAAAAAAAAAAACACGTCTGCATATATCTATCTTTTGTTTGTGAAAAACCTTTTTTGTTTTGGCTACGCAAGGTGCTCGCTTCTAATTAATTCCTCTGATATCATGCGTATTTTTTTTATTTCAGAATCAAACTAAGTTTTGAAGGGAGAGGTTGTTATAAATCTCTCTTTATTTTAATGTTTTTTTTAACATTTTATTATGCACATTTAGTAGTAAGAAATTGATCTTTTTTCCAAATAAATGCTTTTATCAGTTCTGATACTTAAAGTAAATGAACTTTCTCTTTCACACTGAATCATTTGGACAAATTTTCAAAATTTGTTTGTGGTTATTAGTTAATTATAACACTATAATTTTAATTGAATAGGCAGATATTGCATTTTTATGTATAAAAATAATTAAACTACTGTACTGTATCTTTTGGAACGAGTGAATATTAACTTTTCAGCTACATGAGGGCTTTTGGAAACGGATCACGTAATTTTGAACCATGGTCAAGTGACGTGGACGACACCTGAACTGGCACCCTCTTCTCCTAACTACAACACCACACCAACTTAGAAGGAATATTCTACAAATACTTAACAGGAATATTCTTTGAAATCCACTCTTCCAAGATAAATAACAGCACGGGTTCCATGATGAGTATTTTAGCGGAAAAAATAGTTTGTCAAAATTTAAGTGTCTTATTTTTTTGTATGTTAATGAAGACCTTACAAAATTATTTGACTACTTATTTTAAGTGAACAGTATATATAATTAATTTTACACTGGAATATCTCTAATTAATTTTTAGCTCTAACGGATTAAATTTTCATAAGTGGTGTATTTTGTTTATGTATATCCCTTAATTTCAAATGTAGTGATCCAAAAACAAATATTGTATGAAAAATGCAGTAAATCAAAATGCGGTTGGATGAAGTATTAAAGTGCATTTCTCCCCTACACGGCGGGTCTTACAAAGCTCTAATAAAGCTCGAGTTTTGAAAGTAGCTAGACATTTGCCAACTTTACACTATTGTTAACATTTCGATATGTTTTTTTATTGAATCGTCATAATAATTTAATAAACGGAATTGCTTGCAAATTATACAATTTTAACATAAAATAAATACTACAGAAAGTAATATTAATGTATTATACTTTCAGATAAAAAATCTTTAAGCGTTCATTACACAAAACTTTTAACAATGTGTTTCTTTTGCTGAGCAGAGATCAACTTAGAAAGATATTTTCAAAAATCGACCCTCAAGAGTGTTACGGGGATTTATAAATAAAAAAAAATATATCCTTTTTATCAGCTATTAGATCTACATACTTAAAATTTAACAGAAGTGTTTTATTTATCTCTTTTTTTTTGTTTAGCTGAGCTACGTAAAAAAGCTTTTTTTGTTTAATTTGCAATTCACGTAAAATTAACTCTTTAAAAACTTCTTTATCCTTCAATCTGTGTTGTTTAATTTTTCAGTTCACTCGTGCGAAGAACGGGTATACCAGCTAGTATATATATAATATATTTATAATATATATATATTTATATATATAATATATATATATATATTTATATATATAATATATATATATAATATTTATATATATATTTATATATATAATATATATATAATATTTATAATATATATATAATATATATATATAATATATATATAATATATATATATATATATAATATATATATATATACATATAATATATATATATATCTTATTCAAATTTTCAATCGTGATAAAATACTTTCTATTCATCAAATCAAAGTAGGAATTGACCTTTATATATATATACTGCTTGTTTAAATTTTTGGATGTCATTACTGGAGAAATTCAATTGTTTGAAGAAAACAACAAGCGCTTTGCTTTGGTTTCTACGTATCTGCGTAAAAATACATGTCTTCATATGAAGACTGGTTTTTTTTTAATCTGCAAAGTAGTAGTTAATAACTGAACGTTCGGAATCGTTCTCAACAGCACAACTACTACAAATTATACCCCTGATATTGCGATAAGAGATAGAGCCGTTCGAGAACAAGGTTTAGTACAAAATACTTTTTTTTGTTTAACAATATTGAAGAAACATTTATATTCCATGTTGTTTATTTCTTATTTAACAAATATGTTTCGGCGATACGTAATACAAAAAATATGTGCATCTGTAATTTTTTATTCATGTTGTAAAAGTAGCTATATTGTATGTTCTTTATTTTTGATGATTGTTTTATAATTGATGCAAAATTAAAAAATAACAAATTGTAAATCTGTATTCCTCACCTTTATTCTCTCATTCTCCATTCGTTTCCGTGTGAATCGAATTCTCTGGCTTTAAACTATATTCTTAGCTATAAAATAATCCTAATTAAGTTCTCTATATTACCTTAAAATATCCTACTTCAATTTTACGATTAGTTGCCATTCAACTTTTACCTGTTGAAGAGCATTAAAATATTATAATTCTAAGTCTTCTTTGCAGCTATTGAGTACAATGAACTCAGATACAAAGATAAATTTCGGGCAAGGAATTTTTGCTATCACGGAATGTTAATATAATGGCTGATAATTGCACGATATCGGTGATTCCTTTTGTGGCACTAACAGAAGAGAACCAAGTTCAAACCTATTAAGTAGAATACTGGAAACAAGGTATTGAATCAAGAATAAATGACAACATTCTCACAAAAAGATTTGTTTGAAACAATTAAGCAGGTATGGGTTAAATATCAAAAAGCATTTTCTAAGCGTTAAAAGGGTGAACAAGGACTAAGTTAAAGAAGAATAAAATATTTATCAAAAATTCAGATTAGAAAAGACATATCTAAATAATATTTCTCTCAAAGGAATGTAAAATACCTTAAAATCCGGCACTAAATGCACACATTTAATTCAAAAAGTGAGAACGAAATTTGTGGGTGCGTCTTATACGCCGGGTATAAAAATAGCTTTAAAAATTTTAAAAAAATAGCATATATATATATATATATATATATATATATATATATATATATATAAAAAAGAAAAAGTTAGACTTCTAGATACATGAAAATACTGTTTATTTAAAAGAAATGAAATTCAAGATGAAATTAAATTATTGTAGTTCTGGAAGTATACAATTTGTTTCTAAAGTTTGGAATAATACCTCGAATAAATGACTGCAATATATAAGAGCGTTGTGTACGTACATTTCAGTATTCTTCATAAAAAACGGGGTGCGTGTTATACGGCAAATATACATAAAAAATAAAAATTGCAACTTGAAAGTACAGGTGCCCGTTATACGCCGGATTTTACGATATATTGTATTAACATTAAAAATATTTAAAAATCAATTTAAATTAAACGTGATTAAAAACTTAATTAAAACTTTATGAAATAGCTGAAAGTAATTTATATATTCTTTTTTAATGTTACAAAGTAGTCTTGAGCTTAAATTTATATGTTATATAATGCAATAATAATGGCTAACTAAGGAAGAGAGAAAAATACTTCAAGCTTGTTAAAACAGATGTGTTTTTATAAAAAAATAGCTATTCATTTAATATATATAATTTTACATTTTATATTGAGGAAATATCGAAAGTTTTTATAACACCGGTATAACTTACAAAATGTAAACGATATACGTCTCCAATAATTAAGTATTTTGACTATATCTGATTTTATTAATGTAAAATTGCGATGAAATCCTAATATTTACTGAACAGTATGATTTATTAAACATTGAAATGGGTATTAATGGTCCAAATACAGAACAATTTACTATTACAAGATTATACCCAAGGGAATTCAAGAGTGATATGTTACTAATAGAATAATTATACTGTTAAATTAACCTAAATATTTTAAATTTCTATTCGATAATATAGGAAAGTTATTCACAGTGTTAACATGCTGAATTTATTCAAACTTAAAGGTTTCATGCACTACAATATGTTTTGTTTTAAAATTTATGCATTCTTCAAGAAATTGTTAAATACTCATCGTGGTGTTTTGCACTTTTTATACTATAGAAGCTTTTTATTATATTATATAACTTTTTATATATTATAGAAACATATAATGCGTAATGGAAATTCCAACATTTTGTTTTGCTTTATTTGATTATTTATGCTTAGTTAACAGTTTATTTCTTTTACAATTTCAGATCATTTTTTTAAAAAAACTCACTTTTTTACCTAAAAAACAATACAGTTTCCTTATCCTTACTGTTTTGAATTTCTTTCCCCATGTTAGGCAAATAGTTCGCATTTCTCAAACAAAAGATAGAAAAATAAAAGTTATTTTAGTCTAAAAATTTATTCAGACACAATTATTACATATCCCATTTTCTCGTGATATATATATTATTATGTTTTTAAAGAAATCAGTATACCTTTTAAGCTTAGATTTTATATTTATTAGGAAAGAAGAACTACAACCTCTAGAGAGAGAGAGATGTTGTTTTAAAACTGATGATTATTTAAATATATTTATGTAGATCAAAATCTAAACTTTTTCAAATCATACGAATCATGCAGGGATAAATGTAGGGTAACATCATAAAATGCTCTCTATCCTGTAAGCATACTTAAATTGTGCATGGTTATTTGATTACACTAGAAAATGTACGATTGCTATTTTGATGATATTTTTTTAATTTTAAATTCCCTTCAGAGTGACGATAACACCACTTAAACTGGAAAATCTAATTCTTTTAAGTTTT
Organism: Trichonephila clavipes; assembly: GCA_019973935.1. Lineage (NCBI taxonomy): Eukaryota > Metazoa > Arthropoda > Arachnida > Araneae > Nephilidae > Trichonephila > Trichonephila clavipes. The sequence goes on along the minus strand of BMAU01018592.1, from coordinate 591,463 downwards.
ACATCATTAAGCGTGATTATTCAGAAGTTTCGTCTCATTTAAAATTCATTTAGCAATTAAAAAAAAACTTAGCTTCATTCAAAGTATAATTAACAAAGATTTTATTTGAAAATGAAACATTAATTTAATCAATTATATTGATCGTATTTGCATAATAATAATTACATAAGAAACCACATTTAAAATGACTCATATTTGAAATAATGGAAATTTAAAGAAAGATTTTAAAGTATCCGACTGCTTTCGGAACCGTGATTTTAAAAAAGCATATAAATAGATAATTTTCATGATATTTAGTGTCACTTAAATTATAATATAGATTTGGGGAAAGGAGAGAGCAGACTTTTTGGCAAAAAATGGAACGGGTATCCTTCAGAACTTTCGCAGAGACCTGACACTTCATTCTGCCAAACTGGAAATTAAAAGGATTTTTAGGGAATCATTTCGCCTTACAGCTTCTCGTGTTGCTCGTGATAAGCCTTGGAGTAAGTACACTATGTAAGAAATCCCACGGTATTCCAAGTTCTCCTCGTGCTGCTGCAGTGGCTAAATTTAGACTTTTAACCGGACATGACTGCCTTTGTGCTCATCTGTTTCGTTTTAATTTAGTGACTTCACCTATCTGCGTTTTGTGTGACACTGGACAAGACATGACTGCCGCTCATTTGGACGAGTGCTCTGCACTGAATGATCTTAACTGCATTGTAAAAATGTATTGGAGAGCCCGTTGCCTAATGACCTGATGGTCAATGGCCTGGCATTTGTAAAATAATAAATAAATTATAATATATGTATAAAGTTGTTTTAAGGGCATTTTGACAAAAAATATATTTAAATAAAAATTTTTTGCAAAAAAATAACTTAGAATAACCTCTTTTTATAAAAAATGCTTCTAAAACAATAATATTCTGCTTATATAAAGTAAATACTTCTCCAGAGAGTCCGAATTAGTATTTTTGAATAATTCACGTTATTTTCTGAATTATAACCAATTGAAGTAATTATCGGCCTTTTTTTTAAAAGAAATTCTCCCCTCTGAGGTCTAAAACACATGAATGAACCCACTTCTAAGTTATATATTTCAAAAATTCTAGTTGAACCTCTGTACAGAGGTCTGAGCTATATACGGGCAAAATATTATTATAATAGAAGCATTTTTCACAAAGGGAGAATATTTTGAAAATCGATTTTTCTACGTTCATTTTTTGTCAAAATATTGTACTTAAATAATTTTTTATTGTAATACTATACTTAAAACAATTTTACATACATTTTCTAATCTAAGTGACACTAAATATCATAAATATTATCCATTTATACGCTTTTTCAAAATCACGGTTCCGAACGTAGTCGGATACCTTAAACCTATTACCATGTTGTTACAAAATATCTTTCTGAAAAATGATGAAAAAAATTACTATCGCAATAGTCTAGAAATAAATTTAGAAATGTAATTGATACCTAAGCTAATTTTAAAAAAATGATGTTCATTAATCCTGGGCTTGAAACATGATTTAGTGGAGTTTTTCTTGACTATTTCACTGATGCCGCAATAGAAATTCATTGCAGTACTTTAGTTGAAAGATTAAAACCTAATTTTAATCTCTTTTTTTAAGTAACGCGTTTAGAACCTCTTGTATAATCTTTTTTTTCTAATAAGTTAAAAACACTTTTATTAATCCTTCTCCTTCCTATTTTTTTCTGTGTTGGCCTTTCCTCAGAAAGCTGTATCCATACTTTCAGAATTACCACACAAAGTCTTATAAAGTAGATTTTAATTTTAATTTTTAAGAGCTTTAATGAAATATTTGTCGAATTATCATGCGATAACATCTTAGTATAATCGTATTCCCTCTTTTATAAAAGAAATCTAAAAATAGTTATATATAAATCTCTTAAAATCATATTTTATCCAAACCTTGTTTGATGGCCTTGAAATAACTCGCGAGAACGAAAGGCGTATACAAATTATTTTCTACAAAGTATCTATAAAATACAATCTAAGATTTACAGCCACAAACCGGTCTTCAACAGCATCCATGAGTGTTTGTGACTGTAAGTTAATATATATATATATATATATATATATATATATATATATATATATATATATATATATATATTTATATATATATATATATATATATTTATATATATATATAAATATATTTATATATATATATATATATATATATTTTTATATATATATATATATATATATATATATATATTTATATATATTTATATATATATCTATATATATATATATATATATATATATATATATATATATATATATATATATATATATATATATATATATATATATATATATATATATATATATATAACTTCTGTCTTCTTAGACTCTTCTGAAATTATATTTATATATAAAAATACAGCCTTTATTTTAATGCAAATGGTAGATACAAAACTTGTTACATGACCTTGACATGATAATCAATAATAATCATGATTAGTTATTATGATGCATTGCAATCACTTTTGAATTCTATGAAGTTTTTTTAAATTTTGACACTAATTAAAAATAAAAATATACTAGTAAATCCAATAAAAAATAAGCTGAGAGTATAGAATTTAAAACTATGTCAACAATTATTCCATCAACTTTTGGTTTTTATTATAGTTAAATTGCTCATTAGCTGTTTTGAAAAATATATAGTTGTCAGTTACAATTTCATTTATTTATAGAACAGTTAATATAATGGGCTCACTAATAATCAAATAATCATTTTTATATTCATTTTAATTTTGAAAAATTTTCTTCTGACGGAATTATACTTATGTTTCTTTTTAACACGCTTTTATAAGTTTCACCTGTATGTCATGGAATTTTTGAACTTGATTTTTATCCACTTTAAAAGGTCAGATTAATTCTAAGTTTTGCAAACTTGTCAAGGACCAATGACAGTACAATAATTTCATAATTGTGTTTCATTGTCCTGATTAGGATAACGAGGAATAAGGTTTATAGATTTGGCGACTTATTCCGTATACCACTTCCAGATTTGGCGACTTGTTGCATAAACCATTATCAGATTTGACGACTAATTCCATATGCCATTTCCAGATATGGAGACTAATTTCAGATTTAGTGACTAAAAGATTAAGGTGCAACCCTAAAACCACGGATAGGCTCATGGTTAATACAAATAAAGCGAAAAAAAGTGTTCTTTATGTTGGAAAGGGAAGGGTGGGTTGGTGAGCAATTTCTTACCGTAATATAAGTCTAGTTTTTCTGAAAATGGAATTAAAAAAAAAGACTCGTGCATGAGAAAAAAAATTATGTTCTTTCTTCTAAATATTTTTTTTAAATCTTCGTAAAGCAATATACTTTTAGAAGTGATGATACGAATTAACATTATAGCAATATGTTTAAAAGGTGCTAAATGTATGTTCTAACTGCTAAATATCTTTTACTTTTTATTTTGATAAAGCAATACGTTTGGATGCGATGATATGAATTAACATATAGCAGTACGTTCAAAGGTGATAATACGTTTGGTATTTAATATTTTTTCTTAACACACTTTTATTAGTTAGACCTGTATCTAAAGAGACAGAAACTTTGAAATATAATGATACGGAACTCATCCGAGGCCCCGTAAACGGAGAGAATAAATACCCTTCAGACACGTTAATTAATATCTATTGAAGACCAAGACTAATTCTAGCAGCCACGTAATTCTGGTTCCAAATATCAAACTCAAGGATAAATTCAACAGAAAATAAATGATAGTTTTAAAAACTAAAATAACAGGCTTTTTACTTAAGGCTTATAGTTTAAAAAAAAAAACTAAAAAATACGCTTTTATAGTGAATCGAACTACAAAGTAAAAAAATAGTTCTTAATATAAGAATAAAATGATAAACGAGAAAATTAATGTCATTGTGGTAAAAGCGTGTGGTGCTTTGTACTACATCTTTAAGCTAACAACTCAGCATTTTGGAATAGAACTAGTATAAGAAATTATAACAATTAATATAGAGCCCCCCCCGCGCTTTTATCCCGATGGCATTAATTTTCTCTTTAATCATTTTATTCTTATGTCCAGAATTATTTGTTTTTACTTTTTAGGTCGATTCACTAGAAAAGCGTGCTTTTATATATATTTTAAGCTATAATTTATTAATATTTTAATTATTTTCCACAAAAAAGCAATTCTTACAAAATAAATATTTGTGTACAAACTACGCTTTAATTTATTCTATTCACATGTGTTTTAGAAAACTGTAGAAACGTGTGACTATTCTATGATTAAAAACAGGAAAATACGCTAAGTATGATGGAGCCAAAGTGATTTACTCATAAATCTAATGCTTCTCATCGTGAAAATGTGCAGAAACATGTTTTCGAATTTTTGTTGTTTTCTTGAACGTATGATAATCCGTTTTCCTCGTTGCATTGAAGAAACAAGTTTACCATTTAAGTGAGCAGTTTGCTTTAAACCACAGTTATTTCTTTTCTAAGAGGATGAAATTTAGAAATATATTTGAAAATAACAAACCGAAATAATTGAGTGTGATAATTTGAGTGTAACCAATTGGAACACTGAAAATGTTGCAGTTATTTGTCAAAAATAATCATGATTACAATGCATAACGTAAAAGTTTCAAAAGATGTACTAATAAATTTAAAATTAAAATTTTAAAATGTTTTTACTATGATGTATTTGAAATAAGTGATGATTATGATAATTAGCAAATGATCATATGTTCAAGAATTGAATTAAATTCCTTTTAATCGAAATCCTTAAGTATATTTATTTTCCTTTAAGTTACATTTCTTTTTGTTTTATAGTAATCATGAAGCATGTATATGTAATGTTTATAAGTAATATTTTGAAAAAAAAATATGTTACTGAAACTTTAAGATTAAATACAGAATATTAACTTATTTATAGTATTTATAAAATCATTATTAAAATTCAAATAACCAGAATCTTCATTTTTGTTTTTTTTTATTATTATGTGACTATTTTATCAGATACTAACAGTTTTTTTTCTTTTTATGATTTGTCCAAAATGAATTATTGTACGAATGTTCCTTTTATTTAAGAAAAATAAGATAGAGATTTAACGATCAATTTTCTACTGTTTTGTTTATATGTGAGGTTTATTTATTCGTATTTAACTAATGGCTCATTATTTAAGAAGAATTTATTTCTAAATAAAAATAACTACTTTACCGTGTCCTATTTATACTTGAACAATAGTTTTCAGGTATTTTCCCTGTTTATATAAAGTTTGACAAAACTCTCAAATCGTGCTATGAAGTAAACTGTTGTCAGTGAGGCGCTATACATGAATTCGTAAAATTGACATTTTAGTTAATTAGCATGGTGGATTAAATTGATTTTTTGAAAATATTCAATTACAAACAGACAGTCGGAAATTCGCTTACAACTTTCCAGCAGAAAGGAATAAAAGTTATGTAATTTATTTCAAACATCAAACATGGTGTCATAAACTTCATTATAAGTTCCAACTAATGAAGTTTGTAATCAGGCCCAAAACTAAGGTCATTATTATTGGTTTATTATGGCTCTATCTTTAGTACAATTATTACAGAATAAAATAAATTCATACATTCAAAGCAGAAATAATTGTTAATACGAATCACTAAACGATGTCTATGAACACAGTAGCTCATCCAAAAACTAATTTTGATTTTGGGTTAATTGTAAAATTTGTTTTTTATAATTTGGACAAAATATTTTAAGCGCATCTTATTTGTAAATCTAAGCTCTTGGATTTATTTAATTTAATATTATTAACCTAAAGGATTTAATTTCCAAGTCAACTATCCAACCAACTAATTAACCAAGTCAAGTATACTATTTCTCTTTTTCATAATTTCTTTCACCAATAACATTATTAAATTTCTTCTTCTAAACGAAAATCTATAATGAAAAAATTATAGATGCGAGATTGATAGACATCACTGACAAGTTTAAATAATTTTAAATTATTGTTTTTCACGTTCTTCAGTTATTGATTAATATATAGTTGTATAATATACGTTAAACTTCACACGAAGATTGGTCTATATTTCAATTAAAATAAATTACTCCTTAAATTATATCTTTGGTTCTAATATCCACCGAAAAGGATATTCGTTACTTAAGTTTGCTGACAAAATCCACAAGCGTTGATCACCTGTCCAAACTATATGGTTTTCAGTCGAGAGAGGTATACAATTTCATCTGTCTCTTTTGAATTCTGAACTACAAATAAAAGTATCAATCATCGACAAAAAAAGGCTAAGGAAGCATAGCCGAGACTCTAGTCCTGAAAAGTATTACTTTAAAAACTTATAATACGTAATTGTGTTTTAATTATTGTAATATTTGAAAGGAATATCATAATTTATGGAAAACACAACGCACAAAGAACCTCATATTGCTTAAATAAAAAATACTTCAATTTTATATATAAGGTGCCTATGTCATTACTTAATCCCCTATGTTAGATGAAAAGTATATACCAAAGCAGAAATGTCTATGTTCTCCATTATGTTCATTTTAAAAGTTTAGTTCGGGTTAATTGCGGATTTACTGAAGAATGAATTATCATAGATGTGTGACAATAAATATATCACACAGATCTCATGTGGGTTGATACTATGTTATGCTTAAAGTGATCAAATCATGTCAATAAAGTTTGATAAAAGTTCTTAAGAAATAAGTTTAAATCTAGGTAGAATACATAATTGAGCATATTGCTTGAAAATAACGTATAAAAATTTTAAGACGCTGGAAATGTTTCTTCATATGTTTCTAGAATTTATTTCAACATAATATGTAGATCAAAGCATCAGTAAGTAATTTGTCAGAGATTAATATATCTTATGAAGGAATATAATACTGGCATTTACATTAACAACAAAAAATTTAGGCCAACTGTCTTGAGAGACACAAACCGAATGAAAAATAGCTTTAAAAAAAGAAAGTGAAGCCTTATAAACTGTAACCTTATTTCTGATTATTCACCTTTTCTTCTGTAAGATTTTATGGTTAAAATGTTCCTATTGTTATTGATTCTACATTTAAGTTTTGATTTTCTTTAGACCGGAAGAAAGATATCACATGTTAAAATTAATCTTCGAAGTCAATAGCAATTCTAATTTTGATACGCATGGTCACGTTTTGGAACTGTGTTATACTTCACCAGTTCAGTTTTAGCCATTTTTTAACTATACAAAGCAAATTATTTTTACTTCCGGAATATTTTGAGATAATAGGGTTAATAATTTTAGAACTTTCTAAATATAAATGCATTGTAAATACTTCACTCCATGACGATATATTATAGATTTTACTATGATTGCAATTTTAATGCTGTATGTTAAATTTTCCAAAAACAGAATATCCAACAATATCTCTAATTTTTTTTGTATGGTATCTCTACTGGTGGTGAAATATATATATATTCTTTTACACAAGAGTTACAAGAACTGCAACAATGTACTTTTTTTTCATTTTACAGATTCCTCCATGAGAAAAAAAATATACATTTAACGTTTCTTTTGAAAATTCTTTTTCATCGGAAGGAGATACTTTTTATCAATTTATATATGTTGAAATATGAAGCAAAGTTACGTTTCAATCCTAAAATACTCCTTTTTTTTACTTGAGCTTGAAATAAAATCTCGATCAAAAGTCCTTAGAGTTAAAGAGAGATTGATAATAACAGTAATTCAGTAAAAGTAGTATATTATTTATTTCATAATGGAACTTCGTTTATTGCTTTATCTAAATAATAGTATTTAACACGAAATTTCCTTTGCAAAAGAAAAATATGGAAAATGAAACTAAAAACTAAAAAAAGGCTAAATAATTACATTGTTTTTAAAAATTATTATTATGATATTTTTCCAATTTAATACGACCTAATTATTGAAAAAAACTGATTAATCATAAGTTGTTTCCATTATATTCTTATTCTTAAAAAGTTAGCATTTAGGGATATTTTCTTCTTTTTGAATTCATTTTTTCCGCTCGAAAAACGTGAAAGCGGAGAGTAAATTATTTTAACATCACTTTATAGCAATGCCAAATCATTTAATGTTATTTATAACAATGACATTCCTTTTACGTTAAATAATGAAGAAAGTAGTTATCTAGAAGTATTTAATTAAATAATGCTATTGAAACACATTCCTATACCTTCTGAAAATTAAGTTACATGCAATTTTAGTCCTATATGAATACTTTCAAGAATATAATTCATGAATACATGAATTTATAGCAAACTTGAGATAAAATGAATTCCAATGCATATTTCACGCCCATCTACAAATATCAAATCCAAAAGCAAAAGATAAAATTGAAGAGAATGTGGGTAAAGTTATTCATAATTGATGTAGATACATTTTGATGATGGTATAATCTAAATTTTCAAATAAGTATTGAAAAGTAGTATATTCCTTCAAGCTATAGGGAAATAAAATTACATTTTATCATTGTTGAAACAAAAGGCATGGATTCAGTGAATTTATAACCCAATTTTGTAATATTCTATTGAATTACAATTTAGACAAGCCATTGTATAGACATGATTAATTTTATTGTTTTATACAATATTAATGGGTGCGGAATCAATGAATTTCTTAATTGAATTATAATTTTTATTTCCTTGTTTGACAATGTAACGGCCAATTTAATTGTTGCATGCATTTTGCGAAAACTAAAGAATTTATCATCAATCTATACAAGATATGATCATGTCTACAAAATACGTAAAATTACATACAACGTCGAAATTAAATTTATATATGTATATAATTGGACTCCAATTTAATGAATGCATTTGGAATGAACATTTTAGTCGTTAATTCGGAGTCCTACAAAAGTATAATTTTTTTAAATTTACTTTTTGAACATTCTATAATGAATAACTACTCAAAAAACATTCGTAGTTATTAACACACTTCGTTTTTAGAAGCTAGAAATACTTTTGGCTAATTATTACACACCGGTTAATTGGAAATTTTAAAATACTAACAGGTGTTTGAGAATCTTCATCGTATTTTCTTTCATTAAATGGTCGTTCCAACCGATGAATGCAGAAAGTCTTTCACATTATGCTTTTCGATAAGTTGAAGAGCTTTTTTTTAATCGGAGGCTGAAAATGAATGTTTTCCTGACACGAATGATGCTGAACAATCTCTATAAGTCAGATTTAAAAACAGGAAGAGGAGTGATTTTCAGTGTATTTCTCATTTTCTACGAATTTTGAATGCATTCTGCAGATGAGTTTTCACCTTTTTTCTTGCTGTTTCACAATTGTAACTGATGCCAATGTTGAAATTTTCATATGTTCCGCTAACACGTTTTGAGGTCCAACATTATTGTCAAATTCACGTTAACTGTTAAGCTTTTCACTAAAAAAAAAAACTGTTTTTATTTTCAACGATTTGCCGTTGTGTACACTAAGTTTCAAAGACAAAATTATGTGCAAAACTGTACGCATAAAAAACATTCTTCAAGAAAGCGAGAAAATGGTAAGAACTCTTAAAATTTCCCCTGCGGTGTGCAGAGAGATGAGCGAAGAAAGGAAATTCATGTCTAATGCAAAACTCATGCGGTAACTTACACTCATGACGCATTTACACATGTTAAGTTATGGATTGCACCCTTTCATGTCGAAATCAGTTGGTCTCAAGAAAAAAAAAATTTCTGTTCCAGATAAAACGGAGATATCATTCAAAATAAAATCCAGTTTTTTCCAATCTTAACTAAGAAGAAAAAAGTTGTGGGCTATTAAAATAATTCATTAATTTGGGATTTTATTCGTTAAATAGGGGGATTTACCTTGATTTTAACTGAGGGAGAATAAAAAATTCGTTAAATAGGGTTTTGATAAATTGAGTTATATATATATATATATATATATATATATATATATATATATATATCAGACACAAGGCTGCTGGTAAATAAAGGAAGACGTCATCTTTAAAATATCTATGCTTTATTATGCTTCAAGCATAGCTACTCAGTCCATCATGGCGGCCATTTGGGGCCCAGTTGGATGGATCAAAAACCAGCATAACAACGAGGAGTCACCAGCCTCTCTTCTCGATTATGCTCTATCTACGTCAATACTCACTTTACCTTTAAATAGTTCTATTTGCCCAAAAACCTCTACATGGTAATAAAGAGTTCACTCTATTTTTATTTATTATTCACTTAATATTTAAGTTAAACTTTCCAGACCTGGCATATATATATATGGTTATCATTTTTTCCTGCAAAAATTACAATACTATGTTTTTGCTGCTGTGATAGTTTGATGACATTTTTGAAAATAAATAATAAAAAAAGTTAATTATGTAATTATTTCTGGTAGTAGAGAGAAGTTAAAAGGAACAAAACACATAAACGTAGTATAGTCGTAACTTAGTATTACAGTTATAGATTGACGATTGCCAAAGAGCATGATAAGGTGTATTTGCATCTCATGGAGTAAAAATATATTCATTCATTTGCCAGACATTGAGGGGGGACAAATACCCTACGGTATTTGTTATACAAAAGCATTAACTACAAAACATTGAGCCATATTTTCAAAACTCGTATATGTGGAAAGAACAAAAACAACTATAAGGTTTAATTTGCATATTTGGGATTTTCAGTGTTGTTTCTTTATAGGGGAAGAATGAAGATATTTCTGAATTCTAGTGAAAATATTTCCAATTTTCTATTTATATATTATATTCAAGTACATGTTTTCAAAATTTGAATTTCCGTCTCCTATGATAGCGTTACGCAATGGATTTAGATTTGAATTCATATCATTCTCTAATTCAATCGCGATGAATAGATTATTATTTTATTACTTTGTTGACAAAACGGCGAAACAAGTTTGGGGTTTATCCTTTTCATTGACAACTTTTCCATCAAAATATTTTGAACTGCTTCAAATGAAATGTTCAAATTCTATCTAATTGCATGCATGGCTATAATCTCCCTTTACTTCCTGAATAAAGAATAACATGGGTTTTCAAAATATTGCAGTCCGTCATCAATGTTGATGGACTTTTATACGATACTCATATGTGATTCTCTCGAAACCAGGAAATCTCTCAAACAAATTTGTAAGATCTTGTGTGAATATACATATTTACCACTGGACTTATGAAGCATTTAATGGAATTTCATTACCATTTTGTCAAGCTGAAAGCAAATTTTCAAATTGATTAGTTACTTATTTTCACTACATATATATTAAGATAACAGAAATATTCATCGACTTGTGTTTATTGTGTTTGATGTTAATTCAAATCATTACAAATTAATTCTGATGAAAAAAAAACAATAATTGAAATTTCATAGCATTAATCTGAAACAGTATACGAAAGTATTGTCTTATATTCATTTTCAGCATTTTGTTATTATTCTTTAAATATCTAGTTTACTGTAAAAATAATTTGTAAAAATATATTAACAATTTTTAACCTTATTTTAGTTTGGTATATGTTAATATTAGGATTTAAAGGAAAACGATTTATTGTACAATGAGCTGTAGCAGATTTAAGGCACAAATTGAAATAATGACTTCGGAGTATTATACTGAATAAGATACAGGAGAAAAGTTTTTTTACCTCTAAATGACCAATTGAATTTGCTGATGCATAATAAATTAAGAAAACAATTAAATATAAATTGTTAGTTATTTATGCTTTTAAGATCCATTCTTTTTTCAAAATATAATTTTGAAAAATGACTATAGTGTAATTATTGAAGAATATTTGTGAAGAAAGTAAGAATACTCAAAAAAGAAATTAAGATTTGACAATTTCACTTCATAGATTTTAGACGCGATTTAGTTGAGATTATTCTTACGTAAATATACTTGTTAGGGTATTCCTTAAGGAATACCTAAACCTGTCAGACCTTAATGTTGATTAGTATAAGATTATATTTTGGCAGTGAGATTTTTGCTGTTGGACAGAACTATAAGAAGTAGAAAAACTAAAAATGCTATGCTTGAAGTTTTTAGAATTTAGGATTTTAACTTATTGAAGAGAATTACAAATTGTTCAAAGTACCAATAAAAATGCCAACAAAGTAAAAAAACAGTGAAGTTTTAGTTATGGATGTTGTACGGAGCAAACCCAAACGGATCAGTGTACAACAAGTGAATTTGAGACTAAGCTTAGAATCTTTAGATGAAAGTCGAGTGCAGAAGAGCAAGCATTCCAATTGGCTGTCAGAAACTCCCATGAATGTTTCTTTTCATAGGTTAGTGATAAGCCAGCCATTTGGAGATCAGCTGGTATTTCGACAAAGTCAAAATTATTCTAATATAAATACAATGGGTGATCGGTTAACGAACATAATCCGTTCCAAGACTATGTTCGCTATCCGAATTGTTCGTTAACCGATCATCGATTCACCATAGACTTCTATGTGAAATCGATTAATTCATTCTGGAGACCCTAAAAGTTAAATTTTAAAAAATGTATAATTTATTAGTAAGTTTTTTAAAAAAATAATACATACATATATATAATCTCGCATATTAATCAGTCCTTTTCATTTTTGCTTATAGGGCGTTGAAAAACATGTCCAATGTCGATTGCTTTTCTCTCTTTTTCAGGATTTTCCGGAAGTAATTAATAGCATTGTCATTTTAAAGATCCCCAACCTTATTGACATCAGCTTGGTTCGGGTGCTGTTCTAAGACCATTGCTCTGACAACCTCCCACTTTTTCAAAAGATCTTAAATGGCAGATGTCGGCATTGGTCCTCTTTCGTCTTCCTCTTGTTCAGAAGGAGACAGATTTCGGGGACGGGGAATGAACGGGGGGGAAGCGCTGAAAATGAAATAATTTTCTGTTTTGTATGAAATCAAAACCAAAACTGATGGCCTAATTTGTATGAATATTCTATTGGATTTTTTTTTCAATAGAATATTGAAGTTTCATAGGTAAGCAACATAATTCAAGAGAGATGAAAAACGATTTTTAGTCCATTTCTCATATTTCACGTATTTTTACGGCGGTAGCGCGTCATCGGCCCCTTTATATTTTATAGTCTGCACTGTTTGAAGGAATTAATAATTCGCTTAATTTATTCGCCATGTCAGCAAATCCACTCGCCCATAACTTATCAGCTGTCGGGAAATATTGATATTCATATTGAAATTCAAGCATTCAATGTGTATTGATTTTAGTCATTAAAATATATAATTATTGAATTACCTTTAAATTCATTGTTAATTCAAGTTTCATTTTGTAATTATCAATACTAAGCATGCTTTAAACATTTCTTCTATCAGTGATCTTATTTTGTATGCAAAATTATAACAAATGTTTAATATTAATTTTTTTTTTCAGAGTCGAGAAGTGTTCGATAGAATTCGTTTTTTCCATTACCCGAATATGTGTTCATTGTCCAAACACAAAAAAATATCTTTCTTGAAAGTATTCGTTATCTGAACACAAAAATCTTTCGTGGAAGTGTTCGTTAAACGATCACCCACTATATTCAGAATTTTTGTTTTCAAAAAAACTAATAAAGGAATGTGCAAAATTAAGAAAAGTTAAGTTAAATCATTACGTCGTTCAATACAATTCTTTGATAATTTATCTAACGGAGTTCTCTCATAGTTTTGAGATCTTTGTATGTGTAAATTTGTTTCTTCAAAATTCGCTTTTCTTTCTTCCTTTTATAAATATAATATTTATAAAAAAAATTATATCGTGAAACAATGTAAATAATCTTTTAAAAAATTCTGAAGTTATTGGCCTTATTTTGCTAATTATTCTCGCATTCTGAAACAATGACGATGGTCTTGGGGGAATGCCTGAAGAGATCATTCTCACCTTAAAAGGCGTACTGCTATAAATCGGTTCCCGAAAAACAACATCCCCGCACTCAGCTTTTATTGAGCAAAAATATTAAGACATTTCTTACAGAAGTACACAAAGATAAATTTTGAGTAATTTACAGTCGAGTTTAAGTACGCAGTTCCAAATTACAGACAAAAACTAAAATCAGAAAAAAGTAAATACTAATCAGAAGAACTCAAATTTGTCTCATAAAATTATATAGACAGATTATACATTAATTTAAATGACATAATTTACTCAAGTTAAAATCCTTTCCTCTTCGTCGTTTTATTCTATTTTATAAAAATGAATCGAAGTATTAGAAGGAAGGCTCCCACAAACTCATTTATAGAAAAAACGCAACCCAAATACATCATAAAACTATCAAATTTCATACAAGGAACCTTCTCTCTGATTTCAAAAGCAATCCTAATTTATGATTTTAATTTAGAATGGATGGAAAGATTTTTAAAGATAGAATTTTTTAAACCACGAGCAAATGATGAGGATAGCATTTTATTAGTACCCCAATTTCTCAAACATCCACGTCCCATCAATATGGAGACTTCCAGAATTTCGATAGATTTAACATGAATTATCCCTTTTACACGATAGAGCTTTAGTAACACACAGCAGGGCTCGAACCTCCTGTTCAACAGAAGTTGCATCATCTAAAAGATCGTAATCATGACTACTCGGGTAAATAAGCTATTTTCGCTATGGCGTTATTTACTCGTTAACTTTTTTTGCTTTTTATGCGACACTTTCATGACAGTGACAGAAAAAAAAATCGCAATTTTTTTTAAATTGTTTGCTTTTCATAAACTAATTATATGTTAAATTTTAATAAAAATAACTTGCTTACCAGATCAATGCACTTATAATCTAAATAATTATGTTGCACATGGAATTTGAAAAAGTATAATAATCAATTAATAAATATGTATCACATGTAAATCAGCATTACTTATACTTTTATTTGTAGTTAAAAAGAAACGGAGCAGCAAAATACATACCTTAATTTATTTAAATCAGGATTTTTTTTAACGATTTTGTTGAACTTGAGTGCAACTTGCTGTTTATTTTCAATAAAATTTTTTATGATGGATGCTGAAAAATATATAATCCTTCTTTTTCAATGATTTTTACTACTTAAAAATTAACAGTTTTTTTTATTCTTTTGAATAATATTTTGCTTTTCGTATGAATAAAATTTTTAAAGTATTGTTTTCGTACATAACGATTTTTGAGATTACCTGTATCATATAAAATGGGCTTTTTAAGAATTTCAACCATAAAAAAAACTTCACAATGTGTGTACGAAACGAGTTCATAAATCTTTAATGTATGGTTACCTTACGTTTAAGTGAAAAGTAATATTAACTATCCCTGGTATAAGAATCATGGAGATTGAATTATAAATGAAAGAATATCGTATTTTATGACAATGTTATTTTTTATGACAAAATGGTCAACTAAGTATTTCTTTAACTAATTTATTATTTAAGATATATGAAGTAATGTTTAGCATAATATCATTTTGCATAATGTATTATTCTTGTCAAACCTTTCTTTATTTTATATATCTTTATAAAAAATTTAATACTTAAGATTCATGCGAAAATTTATTTTTAAATATCATTTTTTATCCTGTTCGAGATAAATTTTTGTAATCTCATTTTCTTTTTAAATTAATATATTTAATTTCATAGATTTTATTTACTATTTTACAAATTATTCTCTTAAAGTTCTATCATGACAACTTTTTTTACTTTACTGAGGAAAAGTATATTTGTAAAAATAAGTAATTAAAAACAGTATTCATTAGAATAAATTCTTATATTGAAATACTTCATTTAGATAACCATGTTAAATATTGTTACATTTTGCAAAAAAAAAAATGTTTAATGACTCTTGTGTTTAATTATACAAATTTGATCATTTCCTTGCAAATAATATTTAAAAATTTATGGCAATCTTTTAATTTTCGTCTATATAAAAATAAGTTGAAATTAACTACTAGTAATCTTTCCTTTTACGAAAAAAGTATTAGATATCCCTATGAAAGGTGACTCTTTACAAAGAAATTACTTCCATAAATTTGACATTATATCTATTATAAAGATGTGCATGCATTAAATGTTTAAATAATGATTAAATCGGAACTGACAAGCTCTTTTAAAACAAGTAATATATATATATATATATATATATATATATAAAGTCAATTTCTACTTAGATCAACAAAGAAAAATTTTATATTAGCTACTACTTTATATGAAATAGTTACAATATATTAATATAAATATGTATTTTTATATATGACAAAATCACAGCATTAAATGGTAATTAAATTTTGTAAATTATCATTAAAGTACCGTATTGTCAATCAAAACAATCGTGTATATAAAATTTCAGTTCAGCTGAATGCTTTAAAACGTGAGGAAACAAAATCCTTTAAAGTTTTGACCCAAGTCGCTAAAAACGAAACCAACGTAGCCGTATCTGTAATTGATTAAATAATTAGCTTCAGTCAATTAATTTTAATTAATTATAATTAAATTATCGTATTTTTACCCAAAGAAACAGTGTATTGAAAATTTCAGCTCTAATGAGAGCTTTAAAATATGAGAAAAAAACTTTTTCAAGTTTTGCCACAAGTCACCAAAATGGTCGCTAAGTTGCCAAAAATGATGCCAACGTGGCTGTATTTGTAATTCTTTGAATAATTAGTTTTAATCAATTGATTATTGTAAATTATAATTAAATTGCTATATTGTCATTCAAAATAATCACGTATATAAAATTTCAGCTCAATTGAGCTTTTTAAAATGTATTTTTATTAACGATTGAAAATTTTGCCAATATAAATAAATATATAGAGAGTGTGAGCTAATAGTAGGAATTGAAAAAAGAAATATCGTAAAATCCAGAGTATAACGCTCACCGCCGGATAATGCGCACCTATGATTTTAAGCTGCAATTTTTAATTTTAAGGTATATTCATCGTATAACGCGCAATTCCTTTATCACAAAAACAGCTACAATGCACATGCGCATTGCTGTTATGTTTTGAAGTCATTTAATCGAGGTATTATTCCAAGCTTTTTATTAAAAAATAGTATACTTTCAAAACTACAATATTGTAAGTTCATATGGAATGTCATTTCATTAAATAAACAGTATTTCGATGTATGTAGAAGTCTAATTTTTATCTGTGCTCACCTTTTTTTTTCTTCTTTTTTTTTAATTGTAAGGATATTATTTTTATATCCGGTGTATAACGCGCACTCCTAAATTTCGATCTCATTTTTTATCTTAAAAGCTGGAATTTACGGTACATGTTTCAATTTAAAATGAAACGTATAATACCTAAAGTAATAACTATGCATTTCCAAAACATCAATAGTTTTACACATATACAGTAACATACCTATTTTAGATACAATATAAAGCCTTAATAATTTTTTATTATTCAATTAAAAATTAAGAGCCGCTTTTGATATTGTAAAAAAGGTATTAAAATGGTTAATAAAAGCAAAAATAAATAAATAAATGACTGTAATAGAGACAGAGAATCATATTATATTGGTAAAAGATTTAGTAGAAAAATTAATAGTAATAATAAATTATAGTATATTAGCAGAAGTCATAAAACTAGGTAACAATAATAAACTTGTAAACAATATAGTGAGGTGAGTCATAAAAAATTTTAACTGTCTAAGTAATAATAAAATTGTAGAATTAGATACAGACGTTGAAACAAGCAGTAAAGGTAGCAGAAAAATTTCAAAACATAAAAATGATAATATTGGTGTAAAAATATTATTCGTCATAGCAAAGCACTGGTGCGATCTTATAATTCATCAGAACATTTCTTCCTCTGACTAAGAATGTGGTATAAATATCACCATTCGGTTCAATGGTTTGGTCACGTCTAGACCCCATAAATATTAGAACGTGCCCGAACTAATTTCCTTACTTACCTTTATGAACACGTTTCTTAGAAGACATGGATAGAAGAAATGGTAGAAATATCTGGAAGAAAATAATAATGCAATGATTTATATTAAATTATTGATTTTTTTATAAACGCATACATTAAGCTTGCTTCAAACTTAAATCTTCACTTTTCACGCATAATACTATATATATATTCTAATACATATTCTATATTAGTTTATATTACGAAAAATAAATTATTTTTTTATAATAAGAAGGGAACAATAGCCGTGAATAGATGGGAGGTGTAAAGTCCAGTATCAGTCAGTCTCTGGAAGGCTACTCCAGTTGAACTATTTTATTAGGTTCTCAAGTGTATTGCAATTTAATATAAATATTTTTGGTATCTAGTTATTCTATTCTGATAAATAATTTCCTCGCCATAACTGAGACGTTTAAGGTCTCACAGGACCCTTAATAGATATCCGTGCACTAGAAAAAAACATCCTTCTTCAAACCAATGTAACTTAGCAATAAAACGAAACAATGATTTGAAATTTTTACCACATGATATTCATATATTTTTACAATACTTCGTAAATTTTCATATAATTTGTGAAAAAATTTACAAATTTATAAAAGAATAAAAATTGGACAATTTTTCAAAAAAATATGAAAATCAATATTTTACATCGTGCAGGATTCTGAAGCACAAAAATGATCAAAATTTAAAAAATTAATTTCACTTGGTATAAAAACGTTCACTTTTAAAGTTATACTAACTTTTAGGAAATTTAGAGGAAAACAAAATTTTTAAATACAATTATAACGAAAATTTTAAAATTTTAAGAAAAAAATAAATTAAGATTCAAATAAAAAAAATTATATTATTTTATTTTTTTTTGAAAATTGACGTATAAGTTATGAAGAGCCTTATTTTGAACCCGTGCATAAAATTTCAAATCGATAACATAAATAGTTTCTGAGAAATCCTGCACGGAAGATAAAATTTGTTGTTTTACGAAAAATGAAGTTAAAGATAAGAAACAGATAGGGTTTTCATTTAAATTTCACAACTTATTTCTCAATTATTCCACAACTTATTTCGGAAGTTTTCACTGTTTCAATACAATTTTGGTACCAAAATACTCAAAAATATTGAGGCTTTAACATATATATATATATATATATATATATATATATATATATATATATATATATATATATATATATATATATTAAAAAAAGTTGAAAAACTTGCACTTTTTAGAGTCCTGTGAGCTCTTAATATCAAAAGGAATTGAATCTCCAAGCTCTCCATTCAGCGGTACAAAAATTAGAGAGTAAAGTACCAACTCAAATAACGTTCTCACCACCTAACCGTGGTTCCGAATCACGTAGCTCAGCGTTTCTCAAACTGTGTGGCGCGCCTCCCTTGGGGGCGTGACAATTCTACGAGGGGGGCACGGGCATATTGAAAAGTCAAAAACAAAAGATTATTTAAAACAAATTATTAATTTACGGAAAGTAAACAAACAAAGTTCGGTCTGACATAGTAAAAAATAAAATATACATTTACTTTGATGCATTACACTTATAAATGTATCAGTACTACGCAATGTATTTTATAATTAATTTACCAATACTAAGTTAAGAACAAGTTTAATAATTACCAGTGACCCATGGAATCGTCATATATAAAATTATATACAAAAATTAACACTTATCTTGATAATTCGTACGTTTATAATAAATCCCTTAACTGCCGATTAAAAGTTACGGGGAGAAAAGGAATAAATAAAACCAATAAAAAATAACCTCTGAAATGAGTAAATTCAACGCAAACACTGTCAAGGTATTTTTATTCATTTCCAAAGCTTTCGGAATAATTTTATGGATAACAGTGGACAGAAAAGGTCGTACTTCGAAAAGACGTATATATACGTCCGGTAAAATTAACGCACTTGAGTGAGACGTTTACATACACCAGTAGTACTTAAGAGGTTAAAATCGTATCGTAGTTCACGCATCAAAATATAGTACTATTGAATTCGATACATTGTTATTGTATGAGGGGGTGGCGCGATGAAAATTATAAAAGAATATTGCGTCGCGAATATTGCAACTTTGAGAAGCACTGACGTAGCTTGTTGCCAATGAACCTCGTAAAGTGTTGAAAGTTCTTTTTTTAATACGAAACTAGACCTTAAATATTTAATTATTTTGCAGCAGGAAAAATATTTTTGAACATTTTGTGGTTAGTAGAATTTCTCGGGAGAAAAAAGTTATCTGACAAGTGATATTTAGTTTTGAGGGATCAAAAAAATTTCGGTTTAAATAATCTTCGGCTTAAGCTTATATTATTTAACAAAGAACTGTAGGTTCTATAAATAAAAGCTCCATAACATGATTTAAATAATTGAAATTTATTTTCAACTAAGTTACGCATGCGATAAATGTTACAATCACTTGTCTAGTAATATGATGGTGCTCCTTTTTTGAATTTTATTCGCAATTGTGCGTACAAAAAATATCGGGATTTTAATAGTGTGTTTTGTCTGTATTTTGGGGGTCCAACCTACATATATATGTATATAATTTATACTTAAAAATATCACTGCATAATCTCTGAGCCTATTATTTCGTTATATTATACGGTTACATAAGCATGCAAGGATTTGCTTCAGCATTCTATTCAATCCCCAGAACAAATGTATTCGAAAAGTTTTTGCTTCATAAGAAATTGGAAATTAATGTGTTGCTTCCTGTCAGTCAGCAAAAAGTGAAAAGGCATAGATGTGAGAGACATAACTCCTTTTCACAAGAAGGAATACTCATTACATATTAGACGGATAAAAAATAAAATTATTTTGCATCAATGATTTATTCAATTTTTCTATAATTATATTCTAATTTTTGGTAATATTTAAAAAGGAAAAATAAATAAATGTGTCTTTTAAATTCAATAAATTGCTTTTAAAGCTACAATTTTTTTATCTTATCAAAATATAATTTTAAAAACAAGATATGCATGCAAATGTCATAGATATCATTTGAATGTATAAGGGAAATTTTCCCAGAGTTCTCAGAAAAATATGTCTGTTCATTATTAATCCAAGCTTCTTCAGTTAAAAATCTCTTCAAAATTTTGCATTAGATAAAATACAGTGTATTAATTGTGTATGTTTTTAATTGAAAATAAGCAAAGGAAATTGAGCATATCCTTCTAGTGTGTGCCAAATATGAGTCTTAGACATAATTTCCATCCTATCTAAACGCTGTTCCCCCTTAACTTATTATCAGCAGAAAAATTGACAAAAACTAAATTTTCGAAGAGCTTTTCAAACAAGGAAAAGTCATGATGTTCATGAAGTTTATTTGCAAACAATCTTTGTTGATGATTATTCCTAATTAAGCCCTTCTCAACAAAAAATAATATTTACATATATCCACGTTTTCTTCCGTTAAATTTTTCTGTAACATATTTCGTAATGTCATGGTTTTTAAACTAATAAACAGTTTGAAGCTATAGTAAAGGATTTACTGTCAAGTTGAATACTTTGATATGAATTTTAAAATAAACTTAATCATAACTTATACATATATACATTATTTTATAGTAATTTTTTATGTTTAAAGGTTCATTTAAAGTTGAAATGTGTCTTATGACGTTAAAGTACGATAAATTATGAATCTCTATACTGTATCTGAGTTAAGAGAAATGCATGCATTTAAGCAGTATGTTGATAATAGTAGTATAGCTCGCCAATGAAGGCTTATGGCTAATTCGAAACTGAGAACATTACTTAATTAGTACACCCATATCACACATTTTAGCATTCAAAATGTTTTGAGGCACAAAAAGAAATTACCATTTTACGTTCTTTGTCAATGATTGCTAATAAATATTATTTTCTTTAAGACTATATACTTTATGTAAGGTTAAAATTACTAAATGTGTAAGTATGTCCGAATTATGAATCGTTAAAACTTTATCCTCAAACTAAGTCTAATTTTTTTAAAAAAATTATATCATTATACAATATAAAGGCGTAAAATTATCCTTAACAATATGAAAACTGTGCAGAACAGAAGACGATTGGGTTCACCATCTACAGAAAAAAAAGGTTTATCAGGAGAAAAAACTATGTATATATTTATTTATATATATATATATATATATATAGGAGCAAATAAAACAGAAAAAGACGTTTGTTGGGAATGGTGGGAATTTAAAGAAAGAATTAAAAGTTTGGCTAACAAACTAAAGAAATGTATATATGTGTCTGAAAATGATAACTTCTGAAAAGAAAATATGGAAAACTGTTGATGACATTTTAGTTTTTAATGGAATTTATTGCGGTGTGCAAGAGAATTAAGAAAACATTTATGTTATCCTAATTGACGTTTTAAGATTTCTAGACGCCATGGACTTCTATACAAAAGTAGGCGCCACCTGCAATCACTTTAAGTACCCATTGTATCTTACGTTTTCCGTAATAAATAAATTTACGTGACTCACAACTTTACAAACACACTTTAAATTAAAAAAGTAATGATGGTAGGCCTATTTCTAAATATGGGCATAACATAAAAATGTACATGTCAGAATAACGCAGCCCTTTCATTGTTGCTAGTTGGCATACAGCTCGAAATTTTCAGCATTTCGAATAAGTTTGGGAATAACATTTAACAATTATAATATTATTCTGTAATAATCTTATTTAGTAAGAGAAGAGAGCAAGACGCGCGTGCGAAGCCACATGAGGCCGAAGCCCAGTTGAGCCAAAAAACGTCTCTGGTTATGACTGTGTATAAAAACAAACTTAACCACAAAAATACCAGATTACTATGGATCTAAAATTGTAGAATTCCATCGATTCATTCACCAATACGTAAGAAACTTTATTTTTAACTTAATAAAATTACAGAGCACTTACCTTACATTTCTGATGTTTATTCGAATTGAACTGTTAATTCAAAATGCACCAATTCGAATCTGATCAAAATAACGAGGCATAAAAAAAATTATCTTCGCTATAGTTTTAGTTTGTAGAGTGACTGGATGGAACTACAGTCTGTATTAATCTTCAAGAGAAATACTACCTAAATATAAAATTTTTAGTGGTACTATTGTATAAACAAAACCAACTACAAAGCCCTTAAAGAGTTAAGGCAGAAATGACTTCCATCTGGGAGACCAACCATTCAAATATATTCGATAACGATTCAAAATTTTTATACACGATGAATTGAAAAAAGAAATGGATGGCAAAACCAAATTACGATATTACAGTAAGATGACATATAAACAGTTTCAAAGGTTTGTATCCAGATAAAAATTTAGAGGAAGGCTGTTGAAAACAGATACTATGTATTGCAATGGCACACACTGAAGTTTGTCAAGGGAAGCCCTCCCCCCTTTCTTTGAGGGGTACAGGGTCGAAAGTCCATCATTCATGTATTACGCAGCTCAACAAATTCTTTTGATTTAGTTAATTTTCGGGAACAAAAGAAAATATAAATTATTGAATAAATAATTAGCATCAAACAACAAAATTAATCATTAATAACAATTACTTAATTAAATTTTACATACTATATACGTAGGATTATAATCAATCGAAAAAAATCAAGGGCTAAGGCGGGAGGGGGGTCCAGTCCCGGGAATCGCCCCCTTGTGTACGCCACTGATATGTTATAATGCGGGATTGGTTATAAGACGGATGGTATCGAGCATGAAGCAGTTTCCGAAGGGATTATTTCAGACGAATTTAAAATGAACCATGGCTCAAACCTAAATGAGGAAAAAATAAACTGAAAATTTCGAGCGAAGAATAATTTTCACTAAGCAAAAATTTAAAAGAAAAAGTTATTGTTGAATAAATATAATACTTTTTTCTCTCTATATATTTGGAAAGTTTAATAGAAATAAGTGCAATGGAATAAAAAACTAACCTGCTAATTTCATTTTTAATGGTGTAATTTAAGTCATTTTTTCGAAGCATAATTAATATATATTATTATATATTGCAATTAATTTATACCTTTTCTTGTTTGGAATGATTTTCACCGCCTTTTCTTAAACAAAACATGTGCAAACAAATTTTATCTTATAATTAATTGTATATTGTGTACTCTCTCTGGAGTTTGTGATTGAAGAAATAAATCAATAACATTTCGATTATATATTTGGAAAATTTATATTTAATTTAAAAATTTGTTGAAAATCTTTCCCAATACTATCTCTTTGTCAACGCAAACATGTTGTTTTTAGGGGAATTTATTGTTTTATGTGCCTCAATTACAAACAGTTTCAGCGCGCATTCACTGAGGAAAAACGATCAGATGCAAATATATTTCATTTTCATGATTTATATTTTTCTTCGCGGTTTCAGGCGATGCATGAAACAATAACTACACGCACAGAACAATTGTAAAATAATGGATAGAGCGCGGGACTCTTCAAAAATACATTTACATGAAAACAATCTAACGATTTGCCGCATACTACCAACTAGCGCCAAAATCCGCTACGCATCGCATAAGAATATACCGAATTCGTCGTTCCATAGTTTTCCCTTTATGACCGCATTGGCGAGATGTTGGCTGCAACCAACAAACGTCCCTTGGCGCAATGTGACAACCCTACCTTTGTGGAGGAACGATCGACCGGCCAGTACCGTGCGAGTCCTGCCAGGAACGTTACGGGACTTATCCGCAGTGCTTAGGACCTCTCCGATCCGCAATCTTAGTGTTATCTCAACAAAAAAAGTTAGAGACAAACTTTTTATCTTTTTTTAGTGGTAGATCCGAGATGGGAAAAATATTAGTGTCATATCATTCTTGCATATAAGAAGACTTCCACGCGTGTAGTCAAGGATTTTTTTGTGAAAAAACCTTCAAAAGAAATAGATAATGTTATTGTTGTGATTTTTCATGCCACATCTTTTTAAAGTGTAGATTGTGTGGTGACTCGTGTTGGCTCATTATCGGAAATAATGGATTCTGTAGAAGACAGTTTTCTCAAGCCTTCGGATAAAGATAACTGTGACATCTATCCCAAAGACATCCATTATTATTATTATAACACTGCTAAATAATTTGTTTGTTTATCAAGTGTTTCTAAAAAAATTCCAAATTTAGTGTGAAGAATAAGTAATAAACTTTTATCGAGTCTTTCGGAGGAAAGTGTAATATTTAAATAAACATTAGTTTTTTAATTATTAGTAAATTTTATCTAATCAACTTATTCGTGTAAAATAATATACTTTTGATTTCATCAATAACTTTCCACATCGGCTCAAGTGTGACATTTTCGGAAGAACGGAACTTACAAGGAGAAAATTTCGTTTTTAGATGAATGTGTTCTTTCTGGAAGTGAAATTAATTTAATTGCTACACAATAACGCACCTATTATTCACTATTTATGTTGGTACATTATAACTTGGGACTTGCTCTTAAAATATAAGTGAATATGGCTCGTTATCACAGAAAAGTGGAACCAGCTATGAAAGTGATGCAATTTGCTCGGATAACTTTGTTTTGCATCCTTATTACCATGGAACTAAATTATCCTTTTGGACGCGCTGAAGGTAAGATAAGCATTATTCACTTTTTTTTATTTAAATTATTTATATTTACTTCAAAGTATTTACATCACATTTGAGAATTTTAATTTATATTTTTGTTGCAATAATATGTAACTCATGATATTAAATATCAATTGAGTTTTCTAAACCTATTTTCAAAAAAAAAGAATTAGTATATTATTGATTAGTATAGTTTGATTCCTGTAACTATTTTTACTCTCATAGCATATCATAAAATTGAAATTACTATAACTTATTGTTTAAAGTAGATTTTATTGCTTATAATTTTTATTTTAATCCAAGTTAAATGAATTGTAAGAGGGAATTAAATAAAACTTGAAAAAATTTAAAAGAAGTAAACGTTATTTTAATTATTAACTTAAATACACTAAACGTTAAAGATATTTATTTTTAAATGTCATTTTAAATACGCAACACAAACTTATTCTTAACGGTAATTTTTCTTTTAATCAATTAAATGATACATAGCGTTATTGTAAAGTAATAGTTCCAAAATAATTTTTATAAAATAGTTATCATTTCACAAAGAATTTAGTTTTAAATTCTTTGAGAATTATACTTCAAGACAAACAGTTTCTATCTTCGCATGTATCACATTTTACTTCGAGATAAAAGCAATTAAAAACAAATATATATCTATAAGTAATAATTTGACAAAAGTTAAAAATGGACTATATGCGTTTTCTCATTTTTTTTTGCTTTAGAGAATGATATTTTACAATAGTTTAAATTTATTTGTTAATGAGTTTAAAGATTTGCGATGTGTATATTATATTTTGCAATAATCAAATCATTCTTAGAATGTGAAGTTGAAGACTGAACTTAAAACTAGTACTTAAATCGAAACTGAATGGTAAGGTATCTGCTGAAAAATTATTTTACTATAAAAGTACGTTTGTGTGCAAGATCCTTTTAAAAGTACTTTTTAATGATCATATTTTAGTTAATATTAACAGCCAATTAGTTTTATCATAACGTTTAAAATTATTTATAGCAGATAAATTTTTAAGTTATACGTTCACCTTAAAAAAATGTGATAAATTTTATTTCCCAATCATAAATCCGTCCGAATAACTTTTTGTTACGCAGCTTTTCATTTTTCCATAAAAAATTTTTACTTCCTTACTAACAGCAAATATGAAATAGGTATATTTTGAAATATATATATATATATATATATATATATATATATATATAAATGTTATACTACTGGCGATATTATTCGCCTCTCTAAAATAATGCATGCTATTTAAAGAGTAATTTTCTTTGGATAAATTTTACAGTTTAGGTAAAAATGGATTATAACAGTTAATGGTATTCAATTTTACGTAAATAACTCACATGATTTTTAAAACTATTATATAAGTCATAATTTGCTTAACACGCTGCTTAATTTAATATTGAATTAAATTTACATTTCTTCTAATTTACATACTTAATTTCAAATAGTAAAAGCCCTGCATAAAAGTTATAGGAGTTTCAACTACCTGTGCTAAATTTAAGATATCTTAAACTTAAAAAACGTAATTTCAATCTTTAATTCATTTGAAACCATGCCCCTCCCTCACCCATTACAACGCCTAAAGGTTATTACGTCTGGTAAGTAAGAAAAAAAATTAATTCACATTCTACCTGATAATATTAAAAAGTTTGGGGCTTTTTATTCCTTGCATTTTCTTACATTTTAAATTAGATATTTGGGATATTTAAGAGAACATACATTTTTGAAGTATAACTTTGTCACGAAATTATAATTATTTGAAAGTTTGTTTCAATAAATATCCTCCTCAGAAACATGAAGAATTATATTGTTTAATGATTTTGAAAATGCTTTAGTATTTCAACTTAATGCCACTGTACGCATCTGCAGAAAAATTAGGATTTGATGTATTCACAGAGAATATGACTTTTTTCCCCAAACTACATATCCAAAGTATGCATTATTTTTATAATAATATATACCCCTTTATATAAATGGACATTTTTTTTCTTGAACTTTTCTGGTAACTTTTGAAACTTTGAAAACTTTTGAAAACTTCTTTGCACACTCGAGGGTATGCGTAACAGTAGTATCAGAATTATTCCTATAGATGCAAACGGGGGACGCACTCAAGGGGGGCAGGTAGGGACCCACTCCCAAAGCCCTTGGTTTTTTTCGATTGATTATAATTCTATGTATATAGCACGTAGAATTTAATTAAGTTTTTGATATTAATAATTAATTTTGTTAATTAATGTTAATTATTTATTCAATAATTATTCTTTTTACTATTTTTGTTCCCTAAAATTGACAAAGTCAGAAATCTATATGTTGGGTGGCTTATTGGGGCATGATAGGAGAATAATGGACTTCCACTACCCTATTGAAAAATTCTTGTGTGCGCCACTGGTGTAAACTGGTGGACCTCTGCACCCGGGCTTTTAGGAACCATACTCTGCTTGAAAAGTGCCTTATAGTTATTTACGCAATAACATAATTGATATGTTATTTTTCCACCGCATAATGCTGAAAATGTGGATCCTGATTCAGAAAAGTTATTGATAGGAAAAAAATCTTGATAAAATAATTTAAAGTCTTGATCTCGCTTTTATTATTTAGGAATTTTTGAAATTGTTAATTTTTACTTTGAAATTCCGCAGTTTTCCATAGGAAAATTGTATTGTGCGGAATCAGCTAAAGTTTTTTTTTTTTAATTTATCGTTATCTAAAATTGTTAGAGATTTAGACGAAGTGCTTTATGTTAAACAGTAATTCATCAGAACCTAATCATGGTACAAATTTCTTAATTTTTTTAAGTTTTAGTACCTATTTTTTAAGTATGTGTATCTTCTCGTTCCATGTTAAGCCTTCGTGACCCAAGTGTTTCGATTTAACTTGGTAAATTTTCTGTGATTGAAACATGCTTCAAAGATATGAATATAATACATATTAAATTAATCAAAATGCAATACTTGAAACATTCTTCTTGTTTTAACATTCTATTGATTTTACTCAATGAAAATTTTTTGTACGAAGTCTATGTACTTGTGAAATAACACACATGTATATGTCAATAATATACATGTTAAAATGTCAATATTTAATTACATTTCATTTGAATGAAAAATTTTGTATTTAGTGAATATTTTACATTTAATGTCCTAACGAGAATAGTAGGAATACGAATACGTATTATAAAAGCCGTTTTTATCACTGTCGGGTCTTCTTTTTTTCTGTCTATAGTCAAGGTTTCCGAGTTTAAACTTTATACTTTAACGTAAGACACCGAGAGCCTTCAGATTCTTAGATATTTTACAACGCAAAATATCTAAGAACCCTCTTTAATTTTATAAAAATATATATTTGTCTTTTTTAAGCTAGTATTATATACCCCAGCATCAATAGTAGAATGTGTGATTCTATCGTTACAAATGCATGAAACAAAACATAATAGGTTTTTTTTTGGCGAGTTCCTATAAAAGTATTTAAAAATTTCCATGCATTTGGCTAGATGACCACACAACTTCGAATTAATAATTCGGATGATAATTTTAATATCCCGAGTTTATTAAATATTATATAAAGTTGTAAAAATTGAGTTACAATAAAACTTTCAAGCAAATTGTTTGTAGCAGATTAAGCTTTTTTGTAGCTTTATTTGTAGCAAATTAAGTTATTTAAAAGAAAGTTTTATTGTAACTCAATTTTTACAACTTTATATAATATTTAATAAACTCGGGATTAAAATATATATATATATATATATATAAGAAAGATCTTACACACTCAAATATTCTCATAATTATTCACTCTATAATTCTCATAAATATTTTCATTTCATATTAACGGAACTAGAAATAATATTCCATGCGAGCAAACTATTTTAAAGTTTTAAACTTTCATATATATATATATATATATATATATATATATATATATATATCCGTTAATATGAAATGACATATGTATAAGTACTTTCAAGTAGCGTATTTAAGTCACAGTATACTGAAAGTATACTTTAAGGCAGTGCTTCTCAAACTGTGGGTCGCGCCGCCCTGGGGGGGCGCGATGACCTTACGAGGGGGGCGCGAGCATATCTAAAAATAAAAGATTTAAAAAATAATTAGTTTACTGGAATGAATTAAAACAAAATAATTTCAGACATAATAAAAAATGCACTTTTACTCTGATATAATTTATAGGCGCGATATTAAGCCATCAAAAATAAAAAATTTTCAATACCTAATTAGCTATCTTTGATCCTATAACCAAATTAAAAACTCTTATTTGATTTGCTGTCATCCCGTGATGAGAGATTTTTTTATTACGCTTTTTTTTAACCTAACATACTACTCTTTCAGAGAAAAACCAGATCCCGGACCCAGAATCGAAAAACTTTAGGAACATAAAAAATTCATCACTGTCATTATTTTTGAAATACTGCACATTATAGCTGTAATCTGTTTGACCTTCTAAGTTATTGGTACAGTTAGTTATGACCCCTCTCTTACGTGTTCTCTGTTGCGCTTTTTTTCGTGCAAAAGAGTTTTATGATATTTGGAAAAAACCACGGAGAGCACACACACACACACACACACATGAAGGATTACTTGGCCAAGACATATTTTTATAAATATTCTCAATGTATAAAGCATAACGAAAAACGTTTCACACAATTTTTTAGCAGTAACATACATATTATCATAATGAATATACTTTTTACCCGGAAGTGGTCGCGCGGGACACGCAGATTACGAAATCGTTAATTCTGGCAAAACTGTTTATTTATTACCAAAGAAAAATTGAAAAGTCCTTGAAAGTAGGTAAGTAAACTTTCTCTTAGCTAAATTATTCACTGGAATCATGATTTGTATCGTGTACAATAAAATAATTATAAAAAAAAAGGATTGGGGTGACTCAATAACCCCGACCGTACCGAGTGCGCGCCTGCTCTCGGGTTAAAACATGTTGAAGTCTTTTCACTTTAAATATTAAAAATAATACAATTATCTTCATCGATATTTTATATTATTGATCATTATTTAACATCAGTGGCGCACACAAGGGGTGTCCGGACCCCCAAAGCCCTTGATTCTTTTCGATTGATTATAATTCTAAGTTTATAGTACGCAAAATTTAGTTAAGTATTTGTTATTAATGATTAATTTTATTAGGTAATGCTAATTATTTATTCAAGAATTAGTTTTTTACTGTGTTTTGTTCCCGAAAATCGACAAAATCAAAAGGAACCTGATACAAGATTGGTGAACTTTCGACCCCGAACCCCCCTTGAAAAATTCCTGTGTGCACTACTAATTAACATCAATTATAAATGCTAATTCTGTGAGGCTTAAAATTACAATTCGCTTAAAACTAATTATAATTTGAGCAACGATTTAAAAAAAATTATTTTACGTTTTTGTAAACATTGTCGAGCACTTGGCTTTGCTTCCCTTACAATTCAGCTATTATATCAATAATGTTTTATTTTCTTATAAATAAACTCGAGCAAAGAGCGGGCACTTCAGCCGGTATACTTTTAATGTATCAGTGCTGCACAGAATATTTTATAACTAATTAGTACTAAATTAAGAACAAGTTTAATAAGTATTAATGACGTCCATGAGCTTGTCTTGGAAAGCAAAGTTTTTATAAGGAATGCTTATTATTAGAAATTGACCCTCTGAGTTCTTTTTCTATATTTAGCAGATATCTATATTTTGTCTTCTAAGCAGCTACCGCATTTTGTAATATGTTCAATTTAAAAGTTAGAGAAAGGAAAAATAACATAATAATTATCCTATTATTTTGTTTATTTATTTATTTTGCTTAAAAGTAGTATACAAAATTTTTAATACTTATGTTACTAATTTGTATGGTTTATAATTAAGATCGCCTATTGTAACTTTAGCGTCAAAGTGCATTATTATTGCATTCAGTACATTATTAATGTATAAGGGGGTGCGAAAAAATTGTGATCAAAAAGGGGGCGCCAGTATTGAAAGTTTGAGAAGCACTGCTTTAAGGAATAAACATTTGTTTACAATTCAAGCTTAAGTTGTTATTTAAACCTTACAAAAATTGACAAAGTGTACACAACTGTATATTTATTTGATCACTATATTGTTTTTTAATGAATAAATTTCTAGAGTAAAGATTAAAACTGAAAGCTTTTTTTGTAATACAATAAAGATAGAAAGTATAATTATTCACTAAAAGAAATTTGTTAGATGTATTTTGTCCGAAACCTCCAATCTAAATTTATAACTCTTTTTCAAAATAATAAATTTGATTTTCTTCATTCGCTACGTCATTATGCTTCTAAAGGAATAAAATAGTTTTTTTTTTTTTTAAAGTATTTTTTTAAATTGTTAACTAAGGCAAAAATTAAGATAATGTTCCTTTTATTGATAACTACATCATGGTCTGATAATGCAGCAATATAAACAGCAATTTTAATAATCTACATGTATTACTATTTGTATATATCAATTCCCCTGTTTTATCTACATAGTAATATATTCCATTATTAGGCTAATATATTTAACTGTTAAGACATAAATTTTATTTCACATGTTAAATTTTTAATAATTCACGCACGTTCTTGCTTCAATATTCTGTATACATATAATTGTAGGTCATTTGCCTTAATTTTGCTAGAACATTAAATTGCATGTCAGAGTACCCGGTGTTTCTAATCTCGTTCACAGTGATCATTATTTCTTGTTTTTCGTGATCTTTCTTTGGATTCATTTTCTTCAACTCAATCGCTTGTATAATTTTTTTTTCTATTTCGTGACATTCATGGTCATTACCCTAGTACAGAAAAATACACATCTCTAAATGAACCCAAAGAAATGGTTATTTGATTGTTCCACCGTCATCACTGGGGACTTAAAACAATTTACAGTGTAGCAATAAGAATTAATATTTTGTTAGCATTCATGATCACAACCAAGATTTTTTTCTGATGTAATCACAATTTTAGTAAATGAGAAATGCATGCCTTTCACTGACATGCCATAACTTAAAGGCACGGTGGTTAGGCAAGTGTAGCCTTGAGTTCATGTTCTCGGACTTGTGGCCAGCGTGTCATAATTTCAATCCCTAGTGCTCCTCTGGATCCACCATGCAAATAGACCAATGCACTTTAAATATATCAAGGGTCAAAGCTCTCTCACATTGGGGTAACTAGGGAAATCATAAGATTTCTGTACTTTTTTCTATTCCCGGGATTTATAATTCAATCCCGAGATTTCCCGGGAATCGCACATGGCTTCAATAGTCTGTTGGCAATACTTAAAAGACTTTTAGAAATAAAGTCAGCAATTTTAAAAGCATTAATTGATATTAAAAGAGAACAAATAATGGCCAATGTTGAGTTTGAAAATGTGACTACAATTGTAGCAGGCTTAAAGCCAGTAAAAAGTTGCTTAGAAAAATTATGCAGTGGAAATGCAAATTTGCTAACTACAGAAGGTGTATTTTATAATTGAACGAACAAATTCAGAATTTGCAAAAAATTGAAATATTCTTTAATTCAAAGAATTAATGCGAGACGGAACATTAATTTAATATGATTAATCCAATACCTGAACTTTGGGAGAAAATACGAAGCTGCTACAGTTACTGTCGATATTTCGCGATTTCTTGGTAAAAATTGTTTGGTTAGACAAACCCAAATGAGAGAGAGAGAGAGAGAGAGATAAGGACAAGATTTCTGTGAAGAGGAGGAATCAATATCCAACTCTTGGTACTCCGAAGAAGAGAGCATGGAGATTTTTAAAGAAAAATCTCTGACGTTGGACGAAAAAAACTAGAGAAAACAATTTACTCTAAAACAAAAGTTTTATATCGTTCAACTAAAAAAAGTACTTGTACTTTGTACTTCAACAAAATCTTGAAATTAGAGATGGAGTTGTTCGACTCGACTGAAAATCCATCTTTAAACATTATAAAACTATGTGAGGCTTTAAAAAACAATTCCTCCAACGTCAGTTGAAGTCGAGAGAGCATTTTCTGCTGCCGGATTGTCCATCATAAAGCCTATAATTAGGCTGAGTGATAAAAGTATAACTTGCTTATGATTTCTGAAATCCTATTTTAAAAATAAATAATCAATTTATTACATAATTTTTGTACTTTTCGGCTAATTATATAAATAAGTATTAATTTTGGAATTTATATGTATCCTTATTTTACACAAATATGTTTTATTTTATTTAATTTTAAAGTTTTTCAAAATTTTGATGTATTTCTGGGAATGGAAAATCCCAGGAATTCGGAAATCCTAGGGGTAACTGAGAGGTTCCGAGAGTGGATGTGCCAGTTCAGAAGTTATCCTCGTCACTTGATCTAGGTTTCAAATTCAGAGGTCCGTCGCCATTAACCCTCGTGTTGCTTTGTAATGAGATGGAATGCTCTCAAGGTAATTGCTTTCTATCAAGTATTATTTGGATCGATAAATTGCTTTTATCTTATTTAAATTAAGTAGTTACATACACACACACACACATTTATTTCTTTAAATTCAGGACTAAATTGTAACAAATTACCAATATAGGGAAGACATATTTTTTTCATAAATTAAGTATGTGTATGGAAAATATGATCTTGTGTAAACTGTGAAATGTAATTAAACAGCCATAATAACTGATCCCCTTAAAGATAACTATTAAGTCATAATATATTCATTAACACTGGAACGTCCGGAATTTCGATTACCCTTAAACGTCCTCCAGCGTTGGTTCGACATCCCGCAATATAAAATATATAAAATAATTGTAATAAGTAAAAAATAGCAGGACTACTGTTCACTTGGTTTAGTTTTAAAACTTTTCAGTATTATTTAGTGTAATTACCACACGTTATGACCATTTATACCATAAAAAAAACTGACGTTCACATTATGTTTCGCGAAGCTGGTTGGATCACTGCTTTGCTGGAAAACATTTCGAATCTCACATCTGCCAGGAACATTACTATTATGTGGTATCCATTCTGTGCGTTCCCTAGCGACATATATAACAGGATTTTCTGGAATATTATCAGTAACATCTGCACTTTCTTTAGGTTTTTCGCAGTCACTTTCAAACAATTTGCCTTTATCGAAATCCAATTTAGAGCAAGCCAGTTAACCACCATCTGATTCATTCTCAGAAAGCTCTGCATCAAATTAGCAATTTCATCAAAGCTTAAACCTTTTCTACGAGTCATCATTTCAGGGTATCTGCTCTGTATCATGTTCGAAAATCAAAGGAACTTTATTTATGAGCAGATAAGTAAATGCTATGTAACGAAACACTTTTAGTATAACTGACACATTTTCACTGTGGACCCAATAACACTGCATTCAAGGTACGCCATTACTTCGCGAAGTTTGTTTCACTAATGGTATCTACTTAGTGAGCAATCATTTTCTGCTTGGCAGCTATTTATAATGATAAAATATCTTGGTATCGAAACTACACTAGTAGACGTTTTAGGTATATTCAGTTGTAAAATATTTCCCAATTATCCCGGAACCACAAAAATTTTTATGTGTAATCACCATGAAAAACGATTAAAAGCTAAGAAAATTTTTCAAATTCCCATCAAGAACGATAAAAGGAGAACTAACTAAACAGGCTCGGGTGTCTAATGGACGTTCTAGTGTTAAGCTGATATAAATTTTTATACACACACACACACACACATATATATATATATATATATACTACACTTTAAAATTATTTATGACCAATCAAGCAAGTTTTTTGCATGCAATCTGATTTGCATCTAATACCAAATAGGTAACTCTAATGTGAGATTATGAATCATTTGGATTGACATTGCTTTAGTAGGAGTTATGAGCAAAATATAGAAGTGATAATTGTTGTATTAAATATGAGAAATCGTTCAAAAATTGTGGATTGAATTATTTATAGGATGCTGTTTGGTGAGTTTTTAATGATTTACGCTATTCATTTGTGAACGTACTGGGTTTTTTTAATTTGAACTTTCGGGTTTTAGATATTTTTTCTACCTATACAACTATTTTAAAAATGGGTGCATCATCTTTCGTGTTCGATGGTTCACTTATATTATGCACTAAATTGTTTTAGAATTTTAATATTTTAATGCTGTAATATCTTTCAGAATGTGATGCCGAATAGTTTAATTTTTCAAGTATAATGGTTTAATTTAAACTTTCAAATTTTTAAATTTTTGAGAATTGGATATATATATTTTCCGATTCACTTAACAAATTGCAATAGGGGGAAGGTTGGCGTCTTCAAACTAGTTTAAACCCACCTTATCAGTCTTAAGTCCGAGGTTGCACTTGGATATTTTATAAATTTTTATTTTATAATTTTTTAATTTTGTTTTAAAGCGTTGGAATTTTATCTTCTATATTCGCCAATGATATTTTGAAATGGGATTTTGTATTATAATATTCCTATAATTTCAATTTTTAATTGATTATTAAGTTGTGATTGATTTATAAATATTTAAATTTATATATATATATTATATATATTATATATATATATATATATATATATATATATATATATATATGTATGTATAATTCTTCTGTGCGTTTGTATGTGACTAAACTCCTCCTAAATGGCTAAACCGATTTTAAGGATATTTTTTGTGTGGGTTCAGGTGGATTCGAGAATGATTTAGATTTACAATTTGGTCGAATATCGCAATCAGTTAAAAATATATTAATTAAAAACCTCTAAACGTATAATTGTTTTACCCTTGTGTGTTGTTTATTCTAGTTAAGCACGACTAGAAAAAGAAAAAAAAAGAAGATGGGAGAATTTTTTTGTTTTTCCGATTCTTCCGCAGCCTTTTAAAATTGCAATCTAATTTTTCTAGCAAAATCAGACAAAAAATAATTGCAGTATTGGAAAGATTATTCATTTTACCACGATATGGCACATATCTTCATACTTATAATTCTTTTTCTTCCATTTTTAAACTATTAGACTGCAGTCTTGAAATTTGATAAGCGGATTCCTTTCACAGAGTAGAAATCCGCTACAAAATGGGTTTTGTGAAACTCGACCACCAAGTGGCGTTGTGGAGAATTAAGAGGCATTATATAGGCAATTATCTACTTTTTTAAACTATTAGATGTAAAATCTCGAAACTGAGTAAGCAGATTCCATTCATTGAGTAGAGATCCGCTATAAGAGATGTTTTGAGAAAATCGTTTCCTAAGTGGCGTTGTGAGGGCTTAAGGGGCCTTATAGATAATTATTTCCATTTTTAAACTATTAGACGTACAGTCTTAAAGTTTGGTAAGTGGATTCCTTTCATGGCGTAGAGATCCGCTGCAAAATAATTTTGGGGGAAATCGATCTCCAAGGGACACTGAGGGAAATTAAGAGGCGTAATAGAATAATAGTTCCACTTTTCAACTAATAAACCTACCTGCTTGAAAATTAGAAGGTATATTCCGTACATGGAATATAGTTCCTTTTACAAAGAGTTTTGTGAAAGTGGATCCCCAAAGGAGTAGGGTTGCGAGGGTTTAAGGCGTGTTATATAGAAAAATTACTGTTTTTGAATTTAACCCATTTACTTGAAATTTGTTGAGCACGTTTCTGTAGTTGAATAGAGTTTCCACTAAGAATGGATTTTACCGAAATGAACTACAGGGGGGAGCGGGGAGAGTTATTGGGGCGTATTGATAGACAAAATTCCCGCTTTCGAGCTGCTAAGGCTATAATAATAAAATGTAGTTTGCATGCTTCTTTTGTTGAATTGGAATCAGCTAAGAATGCTCTCAACGAGATATTGATGATAAAAATTCCGTTTTTGCTCTTGTAGATTTCGACTTGAAATTTAGCACGCATGTTAATTTTATTGAGTAGAGATCCACTAAAATTTGCTTTGGCGGAAATCCACTTGATTATTAGGTTAAATGATCCCAAAAATCTTTCTACTTCCATTTTAGATATAAATAGAAATTAGATATTTTAATTTATGTTCTTTTTATATCAAGAGGCAAGAGTTACAACTATAAATTTATTTTTCAGAGCAATCGAATTTTTAAGGCTAGATATCAATTATTCATATCTATGTAAACAGTATACATTTATACAACATCGTTAAATACCCAGTGATGCGGGAGGGTGATAGCTAGTACTTTATATACTCAGAAGTAAGTGGACACTTAAACACAATCATTTTTAAAGTATAGTATTTATTTACTTTAATATTTTTCATTAAAAAATTTTGAAAATTATTTATTTATAGAAATATGTGTATATTTCCAGAAATAATTAGAACACGTTTTTTCAATATAAATAGCAAGTCTACTGGATCTTCATCTCGTATTAACACCAAGAGTTCTGTTATAGATAAATTCATTTCTCAGTAGAGAAAAACTTCAACATATGAAGTGATGGGAACTATTGCAACTTCGATTTAATTTCGTTCCGTTGTTCATATTGGGAGAGATGCGGGAAAGTTATGAATGTTGCAAAGGCTATGCTTAATTAATGAAGCTTGTCGCACCATTTAACATTAATAGCACATCAAGAAAAAAAACTACCATTTTGCAGTTTTTTTTTCTTTATAAGTTGTTCAAAAACTTCATTTAATAACTTTTTCAATTTGTATTCCATTAAAATAATCAAAAGAATATTTTTTTGATTCTAACATTGTTAAATGTTTAATTTTGCACTTCTATTTATATTTAGAATATTTTAACAGTTTTATTTTCTCGGATATATATCGCCGAATAATTTAGCTATTATTACAAATAAGTTCTCTTACCAAAAGAAGTAATTTGTAACTATATAAATATATCTCTCTATATATTTTTATTAAAGACAAATAAAGCATAATTTTCGTCTACCACAAGTATCACACGAGGCTTACAGAAGTAAATAAAACAAACAGAATATAATAAATAATATAAAAATACATAATAAAACAAAAAATACGAAATAATGAACTAACAAAAACAAATAAGTTACAAAGACAAAAATACATTACAAAGTAAAACAATTACGAAAAAAACCAACAAGATGGTGTTACAAAAATATAAAAATAAAGAAAAAATTACAAAATCAGATCAATGGAGATACAAAGAAGAATGAAGGAAGCTTTACTTGAAATAAGTTGAACGAAAATTATGCCAGTTGATTTTAAGAGCATGCAGTTAAGCTTTCAGGTATTTTCTCTCTTTCTTAAATTTTGAACATAAAAGGATAAAATTCTCCACACTTTGCTTCCCACCAATATTACAGTGACAAAGTTTGGAAAGACACAGGTTAAATCTATTGAAGTACACTTTAAAATTACCATGACCAGTAAAGAATTGCGTGAATTTATAGTTTGTAAAAAAGTAATCACAAAATAGCCTTTGTGAAATGGTTGGAAAAAATGTCTTTGTCAGAAAAGAGTTAGCTAATAGAATATATAGATAGAGCTGAAGAGTATATAAATATAATGTACCCATTTTTATGTTTACCTTTTATTAAATCCTCATTGCCTTTCGGAAATCTCAGTAAACTATTTTCTTGAAGTCAAAAAAACCATCCTGCTAAATGATAACTTAATAGTGTATAATTTTGCTTAATTTAGAGATAATTTCTAGAAATAAAAATTTTATATGAACAGATTAGTTGTATTAATAAAAATCCGCACAATCTAAATAACTGCTATTCGCCATAAAAACATAGTATTTAACTTTTTATGGGTTTAAATAATTAATGCTACTTTAATGGAGAATGAATTCATAATCTACATCTCAATAACGATTATTGCCTATTTATCCGTGTAATAATATACACGTTTATCCATATTGCCAATATTTCTGAGATTTTTACATACAATACGAATATTTTGAATAAAATTAAATTTATGAAGAAAGCTATCTATTTAATGTAATTTATTTTAATTGCCATGAATTAATTTAATTGCACAGTTCAATCAAATTGTTGATTAGCTTAGAACT
Organism: Trichonephila clavipes; assembly: GCA_019973935.1. Classification (NCBI taxonomy): domain Eukaryota; kingdom Metazoa; phylum Arthropoda; class Arachnida; order Araneae; family Nephilidae; genus Trichonephila; species Trichonephila clavipes. Next base: position 552,103 of record BMAU01018592.1, on the reverse strand, counting down.
TTTATATTTTTTAATGCAACTTACGACTTTCCCCCCTGATTTATTTTATTGTGCTTTTAGCTAATATTAATATTTCAACAAAACATCCCCATTAAATCGTGGGAGTTGCATAATAATTCGTTTTTGTGTTAATATGTGTCCCCTTTTTTTGCTGAGAGATTTATATTTAATGTGCTACTTTTATCAATAAATTAGAGGTATCTCTTCTTAGTGTAATTTTTAAAGCCAAGCTTAGAAAATTATTTAAAGAGAAAAATGGAAATAATTGCAAATGCATGAGTATTCCATTAAAAAATAAAGGAAATAAAGTTTTAAATTTGTTTGCTTTAATGAAGAACAAATGTCGTTAAGTACTTTTTTGTTTGTTAAAGTAACATATAAATTTTGGAAATAAACTGCGGTAATGAGATTTGGTAAACCATTTCTTAAGAGCAATGACATTACTCTTACCACTTTTTCTTCTATTTTACTCACAACTTATTTCACTTTTCGTCACGATAAAAATTCAGATTTCTTTTAAAATTTTGCCTTGTAAAGAACATTTAATGTAAAGTCAATATAAATTAACACTTTTTTTGCCTGCAATAAAAATGTATGTTATGCAATGGTATATGTCTTTTGAATTAGATATTTAAATTTGATATTTTTTTTAGTATTTATACTTTTCGAAACAAACCCTTCTTAAAATTTTGAAGAAATATGTATAATGAATTTTTCAAGAAGGGCTTATTTGTTTTACGGGGAAGCAAATGTTTAAAATTTTACTCTATAGAAAAGTTAAGTCAGGCTCATTTCTTTGGAAATATTTTTTTGCGCAATAGAAATGAAACACTGCATTATTTGTAACTGATTGGAAGATAATATTATTTAAATTATGATTTTATAAGTGCTGTCATTTTTTTCAATTTAATAAGATATTTTTGGTAAATTTCAATCAAATAAAATTAAATTGAATAAACATTAATTTCTAAAAAAATATTTATTTATTTATTTTTGAAAATATTCGCGATTGTTAAGTTTTATTGAATAGGAGAAAAATAACTAACACATGTGCTAATCATATGAGAATAATAAGAAAGCTTCCTTTAAACTTTATGTTTTCTATTAAATATGATAGGTATATATTTATGTATTTTATGTCATGTATATTAGATGTGAATTTTTTAAGAAACTCTACTGAAGTTAATTCCATAGTAAAAAAAGAAATTTTCTCTAATCCCATTAGAATAAAAAAAGTTAATTTTTTTTTTAAAAAAAACTTTATCTAATTGGATAATATTTGATAAAGATTTCACTTAAAAAAAACCTTTTTCTATGGATTATGTGCTATTTATGGAATTTTTCAGTTCTATTAAATTTCATTCGTTAGGAAACACAATTAACTTTATAATCCCCTAAATCTGAGGTGAGTGAGTACTTACGTGAGTTTAGAGGCAGGCAATGTTTAGCTCTGGATTCCATTAAAGAAACATCGCATGGAATATAAATTGAATTTTACTACGCATCCAAGTTTAATCGTAGTGTGATATATCAAGCTGAAATATATATATTTATATATATCAGCTAAATTGAAATATGTATAACTTATTTGTATTAATGACCTTTGCCAAAAACCATTTCTTAACTTCTGGAGCAATGTTTATTAAAATTAAGCTAATAACATAAAATAAATATCATAAAAGCGCGGATATTGTTTAAGTAGTCCTAATGTGCAGTATGGTCCTTATGTTAACATGAAAAAACATAAGAATAAAAATTTTAGATTTATTAAAACAAAAAAAAACATCTTAAAATGTGATCCACTAAGCATATATATAAATATATATATATATATGAGCGGTGTATGTGTGCGTGGCTTCTATAGTCACAAATCTGGAATTTTTCCTATAGGAAAATGTATAGATGTTTAACAGGAAACATAACTATAACTCAAAAAAAAAGAACAATATTTCTTAATGATGTAAAAAGCCCATATACATAAAATTTGAATTCATAATTTATAGTGTTGACATCTATTTTCTTCAAATTTCTTTGCAAAAATTCTGTTTTGAGAAGTTATGAGAAGCATAAAATAATCCCACACAGGCACATGAGATTAATTTTTAAAGTTGTAAGTTAAACATAGATTTAAGGTATGCAAGTATCTACGAAATATATAAATATATATATATTTTTAGAATTACAATATGAGAAAAATTTCATGGTATTTTTATTTTATTTAGTAAAGTTTGTGATAAAAGTTAACATTTTAAATTTAAATTGGAAAAAAACCCGTTGAAAATTAAAGAAAAAGCCTCATCGTGGACTACTCTGAACAAAAAGTTTACGAATGTATTTTAACATATATATTTTGTATTTCTATTTATTATTTATTCGTTTAAGTCGTTTAAGACACAAGAAATATATAATTTTTACAAAAAATAGAGCCATTTTTTTAGGTCTCCTTATGAAAAAACATAAAAAAAACTCATTTTTATTTATATATATAAAGTTAATATTTCTTCCCCGAGACTGCTTACCTGTAGCTTTGACGAATGCTGCAATATATATATACACTGCTCAAAACAATTAGGGGAGCACATGATTTTAACAAAAGTAAGCAAAGATGTATACCAATAAGTAACATAAAATGAATCATCCATAATTTAAAGGCTACCAGGAAACGGAAGAAGAAAACTTTATATGCAAATCAAAGTTTATGACGTCAAAAACCAGAAAAAGGAGATAAGGGCAGAAATCGGGATGTTGCAGAAACGTCTGTTTTGTTGCCGTAACTGTGAAATTCGATTGCGCAGTATTTTTTTTTGAGACAAGGTTACTTGAGAATGTCTCAACAAAGTGATTTACCGGAATCCATGGCATGGCGTATTATAGGCAGACTGGAATCCGGGCAAACACAACGTAGTGTCGCGGACGCTGTTGGAGTTGCCAGAAGTGTTGTTGCAAGGCTGTGGAATCGATTCCAAGAAACAGGAAATGTTAGACGTCGACCAGGGGCAGGTCGGCCACGCGCCCCTACATCAACTGATGGCCGGTATATACAGTTAACAGCCCGTCGAAACAGAACAGATAATGCTACGCAGCTGCAAAGACAGTTGCTCTTGGCAACAGGACGAAGGGTGTTCAGCCAAACAGTACGTAATCGGCTTCAGGAGGGAGGGCTCTATGCACGTAGGCCAATGGTTTGCATTCCGTTGACCCCACGCCACCGTGCGGCCCGAAGAAGATGGGCTGCTGAACATCGAGATTGGGAGCAACATGATTGGAGCCAAGTGCTGTTTACAGACGAGTCCCGATTCAGTCTAGAGTGTGACACCCGACGTGTTATTGTATGGAGGGACAGGGGCACTCGAAATAACCCCGCATTCGTTCGTGAAAGGTCACAATACAGAAGAGCTGGTTGGATGGTATGGGGTGGAATCAGCATAGGCGGACGTACGGACCTGCATATCATTCGTAATGGCACTTTGACGGGCCGAAGGTATGCAGACGAGATACATCGACCTCATGTCATCCCTTACGCTGGAGCCATTGGAGATTCCTTTGTTTTCCAAGATGATAATGCCCGACCGCATAGAGCTCGTCTGGTGGAGAACATGCTTGAAGCCTAAACAATACAGCGTATGGAATGGCCAGCGTGCTCTCCTGACCTGAATCCAATCGAGCATGTTTGGGACATGCTCGGACGACGCATTGCTGCGCGACCAAGGTCACCTGCTACTGTCCGAGACTTGGAGATTGCACTTCTTGAGGAGTGGAACAGTATTCCCCAAAGTCTGATCGATAACCTCATCACATCCATGGCAAACAGGTGTGCAGCAGTCTTAGCTGTTCGAAGAGACCACACGCCCTATTAAAACTCATGCATCATGTCTAAACAGTACCTTTTTTATCGTTTACATGTAACCAAATTGTTGCCCTAAATCATCTTTTAATGTTTTTTCCATAATTTTCAAAGAATTAAAGCTTAATTCCAAATTTTTTTTACGCCTTTTTTCTGTATTGCGCATTGATACGCGTGTACTATGCATTGTATGCCAATACGTGGCTGTCTCACACGGTTTTCTTCACTTTTTTGCTTGCTCCCCTAATTGTTTTGAGCAGTGTATATATACATATATAATATATATATATTCGTTATAAAAACATAAATTGATACTTGGAAACAAATTTATTAAACTAGTATAAAGCAAAATGTTTCGCAAGTAAAAGAAAATGTTATTATTGAAATATATATAGTGTTAGGCGGAAGTCTAAAGCGTCTTATTAAAATATTACAGTAGACGATAATGATTTCCATTTGTTTACAGACGATATTACATGTCTTATAATCATACTTTTTAAACTTAAATACTCCTTAATCAAACGATATCCAGTTTTAATATAACGTTTCTAACTTTATTTTCTTAGAAAAATCAATTTACTTTGCATGTGATGTTTTTCATACCAGTTATGTCTTTTTGCATATAAGTCTATGCATTAATTATTAATAAATACTTAGTGAAATTTAAATTAAAATTCATACAATTATAAACTATTGGATTTTGTGTCGGAAAAAATTAATATCATCAGTTCTATTCTGCAGGTTTAAAACTATGCAAACATCTTGTTTGGCGTATAAATCATGATTATAGTAAAATACGGCGTATAACACGCACTCTCACTTTTCATGTACAAGATAGGATCAGAATTTACGGGAGTGCGTTATACATGAAGTAAAAAAATAAAAGCTTAAAAAATAAAAATAAATAAAATAAATGAGCCTATGAAAAAAGATTAGACTTTTACATACATCTAAATACAGTTTATATAAAGAAATGGCGTACCTTATGAACTTAAAGGGTTGTAGTTTGCTATATTCCCTAAAGTTTAGAAGAATACATTGAATAAATGACTTCAAAACATAAAACAATTGTGCGCCTACATTTTAGACTTATTCGTTGAAAGCGGGATGCGCGTTATACGGCGAATAAACCTGTTTATTTTTAGTTTGTTGTTTTTTTCATCGACGAACCAGCCACGCTTATTTCTTTTTTTACTTCTTTATTCAACAACACAACATATATATGCTATTTACAAGCGCGGCAAATTTTAATTAATTCTTTTATTGTGAGCTTCGAGTATTAGAGCCCTATATTAATGCTCACGTCTGAGTATTAAAGAGAAATTTTCTCGTCTATCTCGTTCCACGGAAAGTTCTCTGTCGGCACAGCGCGGCAAGGAAGCATACTTGCATTTGTGCGCATGACTTTGGCGCGCATGCGCCAACAATACCTAAAAATATAAATATACAATTTGGGAGTATAGGTCCATATTATACGTTGAATTTTACGGTATATAAAAAAAAGGCAATGTGTGTGTGGAAATTTATTGTAATATTAAAATGGTTAGTACACAAGCACATATTATGATAAAAACCCACTTCATAGGAAAGAGTTTGTTGTTAAAACACAACAAACTCTATGTGGTGGAATATGGTGAAATATGGTGGTCACACATTTTTCTTATATGTTGACTCTATACATTTCTTATGTATACCTCTTCCTCATATGTTTCTTAATATGTGGACCCTTTTTTCAATCATTCTTTTTCGATTTTGAATTACAAATATATTTGAACAAGTATACTTGGGTAGATTGAAAAAAAATAGTAAAACTGTTGGGTAAATTTATGAGAGAGATGGAACGTAAAATTAAAAGCTTTCATTTTATTATATATAATTTAAAATTGTTATATTCTAACACTGATAAAAATTAACATGAGTAAACAAGGATAACTTACTGATTTTGATATTGAATTGAATTAAAGTATTTTAACTACACTAATTTGAAAAGCAATATGAGTAAAATAATATTCTTGTAATAAACACAGTTGTGGATTGGAAAAAATAATCGCTTTTTGGAAAAAAGAAAAAACATTGATTAAAATACAATTCTATATTCACTTCACTTTACGAATTGGAAAAAAAACAATCATACGTATATGTAAATAAGTGTTTTTTTTATTTTTAAAACGTTCAGATATTTTTTAAACCGAAATACCTTTTCCCTTAAAAGTTTGCTCTGAAATATTATTAAAGTTTTTTTTTCAGAAATTTGAGATCGAATAAAGTTGAGATACAATTTTTTTTTATCGAAGTTATCGAATTTCAGTGGAATGTGGAAATCCTCTTTGAGGCTGAGAAACGAAGTAGATAAACTCCTGGATCCTTTTTTATTCGAATGTTTTGGATAAACATAGATCAACAGAATTATTTCCTTTTCTGTGTTTTTTTTTTTTTTTGTTATTGTTCTCCATTATAAAAAAATTCTGTAAATGTAATCTAATTTAAAATCAGATTTTAATTATGCCTGCATTTCTGTTAAAAAGAAAATAGAAAATAATTTTTGAATATATTTTATATTTTTTACAGTAAATATATATATAAGGGATGTATCAATAAGATGGGGTATTCATTTTGTGATTAGTAGTGGTGGTAATAAAAAAAGCTTGATATTTATTACATCATCATTTGTTTAATTTTAACATCGGGAGATTTATTTTGAGAGCCTTCCGCTCTCTCAATTGCTAAGGACATGACAGGGAATAAGTTTAATTTCCACATTTAAATACGCAAGGATAAACAGAAAAAAACGACATCTGAAAAATACGATCACGTGTTCAAATGAAGAGAAATATAAGTTAAATTCCGAAATTGCCTCAGGGTCTTAGAAAAAGTCACAAACGCTTAATAAGACTTAGGTTATTAGGTAGAAAAAATAAAAGAATATCTTAATAAACGTAGATTATGATAAGATATTCTTTTTTTGAGAACCACCAACAAATCTGTCCAAAATTCTAGGTCCTATCCTTTTAATGAATAATTACTAATAAATGTCAAAATATAGGTTTTAATTCTTTAATAACAAAATAGAATGAGACGCGTTTCGAAATAAGGTATTCAGTATTATGTTTTAGAGAATATTATATATATATAGAATATATATATATATATATATATATATATATATATATATATATATATATAAAGGAGAAAAGCGACTCACTCACTCACTCACTGACTGACTAATCACGATATCTCCGGAACTATTAAACCTACAAACTTGAAAATTAGTAGGTAGGTTCCCTTCATGGTGTAACCAGCCAACCCCAAGGTGCGTTACGAGGGTTTAAGGGGCGTTATAGATAATTATTTCCTTTACTAAACTATTAGATGTAAAGTCGTGAAACTTGGTACACAGATTTCTTTAGATAATTATTTCATTTTTAAAGTAAAGATTCCCTACATAATGATTTTTAAAAACTGCTTTTTTAAACTATTAGACGTAAAATCCTCCAAAGCGGCGTTGATGGGTTTTGAGAAAATCGTTTCCTAAGCGGCGTTGCGGGGGCGAGGCGTTATACATAATTATTTCCATTTCTAAACTATTAGACGTACAGTCTTGAAATTTGATAAGCAAATCTCTTTCATAAAGTACAGAACCCCTACAGAATGAGTTTTGTGAAAATCGACCCCAAGTGGCGTTGTGGAGAATTAAGGGGCGTTATAGGCAATTAACTTCTTTTAAACTATTAGACGTAAAATCTTGAAATTGAGTTAGCAGATTCCATTCACTGAGTAGTGATCTGTCATAAGATGGGTTTTGTGTAAATCGTTTCCTAAGTGGCGTTGCGGGGACTTAAGGGGCGTTATAGATAATTTTTTTCCATTTTTAAAATATTAGACGTACAGTCTTAAAATTTGGTATAAGCTAATTCCTTTCATGGTGTAGAGATCCGTTACAATATAGTTTTGGGGAAAATTGATCCCCTAGGGTCACTGAGGGTGCTTAAGGGGCGTAATAGATAAATATTTCCGCGTTTCAACTAATAGAACCACCTGCTTGAAAATTAGAAGGTATGTTCCGTTCATGGAATAAAGTTCTTTTTACAAAGATTTTTGCGAAAACGGACCCCCAAAGGAGTGAGTTTGTGAGGGATTAAGGCATGTTACAGAAAAACTCCTGTTTTTGATTTTAACTCACTTACTTGAAATTTGTTGAGCACTTTTCATTAGTTGAATAGAGTTCCACTAAGAACGGATTTTACGGAAATCAACTCCAGGGGGAAGCGGGCAGAGTTATTGGAGCGTATTGATAGACAAAATTCCCGTTTTCGAACTGCTAAGACTACAATAATAAAATTTGGTTTGCATGCTTCTTTTGTTGAATTGAAATCAGCTAAGAATGCTCTCAACGAGATATTGATGATAAAAATTCCGTTTTTGCTCTTGTAGATTTCGACTTGAAATTTAGCACGCATGTTAATTTTATAGAGTAGAGATCTACTGAAAGTTGCTTTGGTGTAAATCCACTTGATTATTAGGTTAAGTGAGCGAAAAAATCTTTCTCCTTCTATTTTAGATATAAATAGAAATTAGATATTATAATTTATGTTCTTTTTATATCAAGGGGCGAGAGTGTAACAGCTATAAATATATTTTTCAATAAAATCGAATTCTTAATGCTAGATATCAATAATTATTATATATGTAAACAGTATACATATATACAACATCGGGAAATACCCAGTAAAGCGGGTGGGTAATGGCTAGTATATATATATATATATATATATATATATATATATATATATATATATATATATATATATATATATATATATATGTATATATATGGTATATTTTGTATAAAATACTAACATCAGAATTTAAAGTGTAGAGCAGCAGATCCAAAAATTCAATTTTTAATTTTAAGAAAGCAACTGAAATAGATATATGAAGAATAAATTAATATCCTTGCCTTTTTGTAAAGTAAAACTAAAAAATCGATATAAAAATTTAGTCTTACATAATTAACTAAACTACAAATGTTGTTTTGACTTCGCGGATTGGAGTACTATTTTGTTGTTAAGCAAGTCATTAAGTTGATAATAATCAATGAGAAGTTCGTTTGACGCTCGTGGCAGTATTTTCTTTCTCAATATGATAATGGTTTTATAAAAAGTGTTTTTCTTCTAGCCGAATATATTGATTTATTAAACTTGTGAAATTATGAATACCATCCTTTTTGAAATGTTCCCAGAAATTGTTACCTATTTTCTTTCTTTTTTTAGTTCTATAAAATTATTATTTGAATGTGTTGTTTTTATAAAACCTTGAAAAGATAATCCTTTTTTCCTTCCTCTTTTTCATTTACTCGCTGCTACTTGGCTTTCTGCCAGCTGTAAGTCTTCAGGTATATACTTGTATTTAAAAGAAATACATATATTAATGTAAGTAGTTATATAATTTTTTCCCAATGCTTTAATTATTAGTGAATTTTTTGTGTCGAAACACAAGACATACTCTAAAAATAGAACAAGAAAAAGAAGTGAATCTATCTATTTACTTATTTTTAAGTAAGAAATTTCTGCTTATCTCTCTCTGAACTAATATAGAATGTTTCAATGATATCTAATAACATAGAAACAGATCCTACAATATCAAATACCAAACTTAAGTAGTTTAACCCAATTGAAACATGATTAGACTTTTTTTTCATTTATCCATCGTTTTTATCGTTTTTTCATTTATATATCGTTATTATAAATATTTCATCAAATATTTCTAATAGTTAATGTTCCATTTCATTTTTTCAGTATCATATCTTTGTTTCATGAATAGCATAAGAAAAGATATTGTATGTAAGTGATATTGTTTCTTAAAATCTTAATTCATCTAAAATATGGCTACGGTAGCTTAGGGGTTATGGTTTGTGGAATGTGATTGCCGAATCGCGAGCTCAAGTCTTGGTTCCACTGAAGACCTGCTATTCAGAAGGGGCCGGCACTCGTTAAATATGACGAAGCTCAATGTCTGCCCTGGCGTGGTGTGGATAGGAGACAGGGTGTGGCTTAGGTTTTGTCCTCGTCACTTGAAGGAAGTACCAAATTAGAAGGTCCGTTGCCAACAGCCCTAGTGTTGTTTTGTATGACCCTTCTGTTGCTTTATAGACGTTAACAGTCACTCACTCCTTCATTCTTCTGAAGATAACTGTTAAGCTGGATCAGCGTGTGCAAGAAACGCCTTTATTACAGTGTCGTTGTGCATGCGGTATATTTCAGTAGGTATTAGGTGTACCCCAGTATGACTTAAACAAAAATAATCTTACAGAGATTTTCAACAAAGTAATATATATGATTCTTAAAAAAATGAATAGTATAAATTAAGAAAGGAGTTAGATTATTGAAGTGGTGACTTCTTCAGGCACGCGCGTTTTGCTGTATAGTGAACTTGAATGATGCGTTTTAAAAAGCCAAGCATTGCTACGCTCGGGTATGTAACGCTTGCAACAATGGTAACAATACTACGGAATCATTTGGGTTTGAGTCAAGTATCGGAGAAATTTGTGCCGCGAAATGTAGAGAAGAATATGGAAAAATAATTCTAATGAATGCTATTTATATTTCACCACATTAAAGTGTGGAGAAAACTATCAAATTCACACAAAAATTTAGTTGCCTACAGTGAAAAGTTGCCTTCTAAAAAAATTGTTATTGATTTTAAGTGGGAATTTTTAATGTAGAGTTTTCGAAAGACAAATCAAAGCCTTTAATAATTTTTTAAAATCAAAATCCAACTTAATTTTGTCGACTGATCTAAATAAATCACGCCCAAGTACGAAACAACGTTTTTTAGATATTTAAATAATTTTGAACTAAAATATTTATAACCTACTTCACACAGCTACCATAAATTTATTGTTTCTTTCTTAAAGTACAATTAATTCACAAATATGATTGTATATTTCGCAAAAAAATATTACTTTATGAGTAGAGACTATAATGTGAATAAATAGTTTAATATAACAATACTAATATCCCCCTTTGTTTTTGTTTCCCTAACATATCCCTGAAATAATATAATATCCCTGAAATAACATAAAAAAATGATGTTATAACTTTTATCGTGAGGTCTCAGAAGCACACACACTCTTTTTTAAATAATTATTTCAAAATTTCCCCTGACTGAAACATACAAAGAGTGTGTTTTATATTAAAATGTATTGTTAAAATTCTGCTTATGTTAGAAAAGCATGTCACATTTTAAGATATGTATGCTTGAAAAAATTCAATATAACTAAGTAATTTTAATAAACATCGTTTATAAAATTGTTTTTAATGCAACGAAGGTTTGACATTTTATATCTCACCTATCTTTAAGCATAAATTCAATTTCTTTTCTAGAAGAATAATGGTTCAGAACATTTTTTCTATAAAACAATTGGAACAGATTATATCAAATGCTAATTTAGTATTTTCAATCCTTCTTCTGATTTTTAATTGATCTGTTGACAAGCAAATGTGAATAATGCATTTTATATAGTTATTCAAATTCTTGTGGTTCTGTTTTGGCCATGCAATAAATAAAAAAAAATTTATTTGTCATAAAAAAAAGAAATTCTAAATTAACTTAAATATTTTAATTACATTATCTACTGACATATATCAATTTTTTCATTCAATTTGAAGTTTGTTAATGTTCTTCAAAAAATGTTCACGAACTATTTTGGAACATCAAGAAATGAGCTCCCCAAATAATTATTTAATATATCTAGATTATTAACACGATTTCGAATTATTCGGTCAACCTGCAAATGGACAGGAAATTCTGTGCAGTTACTCTCAAACTCGTAGATGTCTCTTGGTCACGGGTCAGAGAAAGCTCCCCACGTGAAATCAGGGAAGATAGATATCACCACTTGTAACTAAATATGCCCTAGAGAGTTCTGAAAATCCCGTGCTCGCATCAAACGGGAACGGTCATTAGTAACATAATATGAGCCCAGATGACTCAATTTCAACATGATGGAAAACTGCGGCGAATTGCACTCCAATAACGTGTCTAATTAGTTAGACCCACCTTGACACGGAACGTGGCCTGCAAATGATTCAGACCTCGTTAAAAGCTCACGTTTTGTGGAGATTTTAAGAAACGTTTGATCTTAGTGATTGCATTTGACAGCAGCGATAGAAAATGGTTTTGTTTGGATTTGATCTTTTCTGCATTCGGATTAAATACAAAATATTTATGTCGATTCTCATTGTAGATATTTCTTTAGATGTTGAGATGTATTGTGTAAGGCTTGAAACTGAATCTTTTAATTAATGACCCTAGAATATTGCACTAAAAATAAATCGTTATGTGTTGGAATTTAATGTTTAATTGTAACGAAATAAAAAATAAAACATAAGAATTAATAAGATGTTCAGAAAGATACTCTGTTTGGATATGTGCTGTGTAAGATATAAAGTTGAAAATGTAGCATTATTAAGTATGGCGTCTTATAAAAGATGAAAAGTAGTACATATGTTCTGATTGTGCGATTTAATTAGGTGTGGATTTTGAAGAATCATTCTACGAACATTCAAATGCAGCAATGTGTGTATTATATTAATTACATTTTAAACAGTATTTCTTGCAGTATGTGCTTTTAAAGCCTACTTATCTGTGCTTCAGAAAAGATGGTTGATAAATTAATTTTGGATGATAAATTTTAAAAAATGCCCTTGTAACCTAACACAAATATCTTTAAAAATTTCAAACCTTGTCAAATTATTTTTTGAAAAAAATATCATGAGCTATAATAAAACTTAACAAAATATTTTTCAGTTTTTTAAAATAATATAATTCCCCAATATAAATTGTATAAATTTTAACTAGTTAATAACTAAAAAGGGTAATAAGTAAAACTCAGAACATTTTGAACTATTTAAACGATGCAAAATTACTCTTAGTCTAGGGCTGTGGCTCATAAGGTGGAGTGCTAGCGCCCTCTGGAGGCAAGAGTACGATTCAGAAAGACCATAAAATTTTTAAATGCAATTGTGGGAGGCGTAATGTAAACGTGATTACAGTCGATTTCAACGACCAATTTTAGGCTTAACATACCTCTTATCTTTGTATATTTTTTACTATGAACAGAACGTAAGCGGAAGCAATAAAAACAACTGTTAACTATAACTTTTAACTTTTTTTTTTGCTTGTTAAAATAAGATAAATAAGGAAGAAAAGGGCACAGCCAATATGAATTTTTCAAGTGTGAGAAATTTATTGCTATTTATTATCTAAAAAAAGGGTACGAACAAAAATTTAGAAATACCTATTTTAGTTAATTCGAATGACTTAAAAAATTTATCACTGAAACCTTGTTTTTATGTTTTTAATTTAATTCTAATTTTTTAGAAAACATAATTACGGAGAAAAATATTTTTGTAGTAAAAACTGTTTTAAACATTATTTTTTAGATTGTAGACAGTTTTAAACATTTATCGTGAGTAGATACTAAATTAAATTTCAACTGTCTTTCATATTTTGGAACTTTCTGCATCGCGCATCCTAAAGCAGTCATTATCGTAATTTTAGAAAAATTATTTAAAATTCTCTAAGGTTAAAATTATTAAGAAACATATTAATTTGTCATTGAACATCACTGATTGATACTTAAGTTAATTCTTTAATAAAAATACGGAGAAAAGTTTTTATTTTACAATGCATTAAAAAAGATAAATGAATGGTCAAATTTGAGGCTCAAACATACAAAAATGTCAATGACAGCATTTGAAAGCAGAATATAATTGAATTCAAGGTGCTTAAATAGAAAAATAATGAAGTTCACTGAAGTGCTCACATGACGTTACTCGTAAATCAACCAAATTCTTGAATTTATCGTAATTCGAAATTAATGTGTGAGAGCAGTTACACAGTACAGTTACGCAGTACCGTGTGTCAAAACAGCGTTATAGATGCTTATATGAAATTACTTATTTGAAAGTTATGAAATGCATTTACACTGTTCGTGATTTTCTTTCCTCTCTTTCATTGCTTTTTTACATAAAAATAATTAAATAATCAAACAGTTTTAGTTGTGTATGTGCGATAATTCACAAAGTTATGAATCTTACAGAGGTAAACTTTTTTTTCAGTTCAGTATGTGATGTCATTTAATGCCATCGTTATTTTTTATGGAAAAATTCATGAGGTTTTATTTAATTCAATCATTACTCATCTTTTAAAAAATAGTTAAAAAAATAGAACAAAATAAATACTATTAGTTATGTTAAGCAGACATGTGCTCCATTTTATTTACAGACACAAATAAAGATTTATAAATAGTTAATGTTTTATCTGGAAAATTCCAGATATGCCTTTTTGAGCTTTCTATGGGCAAAAAGTTAATAAAGGTTGTAATTTTGTTTACAAACATTTCATTATTATGTGTATTACATTAACAATTTGATATTCATAATGATTCTAAAAAAAGGTATTTTGAGAACCTATGCTATGAGATTTAACTTTAGTAGAAAAATAAGTAACACTTTTTTTTAGTATTTCTTTGTAACAATTAAACGACCTTTAACAAAATTTGTTAGTATCATTTAAATGTAATATATTCTTTTTTTTTCAAATCTTGTTAGCTCTTTTTCAATCCCTACTATTAGTTTACAATAGTAGATATATATACTACTTGAGTATATATATCTTGTTCAAATTTTCAATTGTTAATAAAATACATTTTAAAGCGCTCAATTGAGCTGAAATTTTATATATACACGATTTGGAATTGACTTAAATTTTTTTTTGTATTACTTGTTCATTCTAATCTTTCCTTCTAGCTCTTTCTATAAGTTATGCTGTAAGAATATGACGAAAGACAGTTCAAAATATATCATTAAAATTAAACGGAAAATATTTATATCAAAAGTAGGAAAAAATAATGGTTTAAATATTCATATCTTATTGAATATACTGCTAATTCCGGGCTAAATTTTTACATATTTTTTCCCAACTGATTTCTTCTTGTAAAATATAATTATAAAACTAAAAGTATTGCTATTAATTTCACTTTTTAAAGAAAAAAAATATAACATTTATAGGAAGTTTTAGATTTATTATATTCTTCAGAAATTTTAACAAATTTGATTTATATCAGTCAGTTTAGTAAAAATATGTTTTTTGAAAAAAATATGTCTTTACTCAACCTAAACAAATGTGAAGATATTAATAAGCATATAAATACTCATCTGTAGATATTGTTAGTATGAATACTTTTTCCATTTTAAGGACAAAAATTTATTTAAAATTAAATGTTTCGCATGCCTTTTTTATTCCCTATAATCACATTTCTTAAATTGAAACAAATCATGAATTTCTATTTCAGCTACTTATTCCAAAAATAAAAAGAAATTTCTAATTCGCAAATTGAGTTCAATACTTAAAATAACAAATTAGAGAAATTTATTTTAATTATTTTCTTATAAATGGAACTCTGGATTGGTATTTACCACTGCAGACCTATTATATTCCTTGGGTGCTGGTATCACTTTTGAGTGTGGTACGGCATTGTTGGATATCAATTCCCACAATGTAATTTTGACGTCCGGTTTCCTTCCCAGAGAAAGGCACCTGAGTTCTAATTATGCGAAATTGTACTAGGAATTTAATTTTGCCAAGATCACCAAAACAAATGAGCACTATAGATATCTTTAACATGGCTCCTAATCGTACAACATGAACGCTGTCTATTTTTTGCATCATGAAAATCCACTAAATACGACCAGGATCGAACCCGTAAACTTGGGAGGGAGAGGGAGGGATTACAAAGCTAGTGCCTTTCCAACTGCGTCACTCACCCAGAACTTTAATTAGAATTAATTACTAGTTTAATAAGAATTAAGTATTCAATTATAATTTTAAAAAAACTTTAAGTACACTTTACAGTTTTCTAGTAATAAGAAATATTGTAAGTGTGGTCACAGTGGCCGATTGGTTATGGTCATGTGGTCGGCGTTGTATCATCGAGAAGTGAGCTTGTGTCATTGTGCTATTCAAGACTCGCCTTATAGAAGGGTTGGTTTCCACTAAACCTACCGATGCTCAAAGTTCTCACGTTGGCCTTTTGTGAGAGCTTTGTGAGGGCACTCGGCCAGCTCAGGTGTTGTTCTCGGCATTTGACTACGGTTCAGAATAACGAAGTCCAAAACCAATAGCCCTCAGGTGGTTTCAAAGTGAGCCGTTAATAAACGATCAATTAATCATTCTAACTATTAAATAGCATGAATATACTTTTAACAAATGAATTAATGAACCTGCTGGATTAGGAATCATTTTAAGGTGTGAGGTCAATTTAAATAGAGCTTTAAGGTAAAATCCTTCATATTAGTTTTGTAGGGATCAGAATACTTTCAATATTTCCTGCAGAAATTGTATTTTACAAATGCTTAGGGAAAATTTACCATATTATCATGAATGCCGGTGTAATCGAATTTTAATGTAAATACAGAGTTTACTCAATGAACCCTCTAATATTAAAAAATAAAACAAATGCTAGCTTATATAAATAAATATAGTAATAATTTATTTATAACCACGTGAAAAATTCTTATATAAATCTATTTTCTTTTGGACTTTAAATTAATAACTTTCCTTACCCCATATCAAAATCCTTAGAAATGCTTAAAAAGTCAAAGTATTGTTAAGGTGCTATATTAGCCTCAACATTTTGGTGTTTTTTTTTTTTTTTTTAATATTGAAATCGAAATTTTCCTGCTGTAACGTTAACATTTGCTTACTACACACACTATTGCAGAATAAAAATGATATCATACAATAAAACATCATTAAAAGTAGATCTGAGGGAAATGGGCTTTGAAGACAGCGTTTCAATTAGTTTAATTTGAAATCAATTCTGAAAAAGTAAAAGAAACCGCACATTTGAATGTTTAAGGCTTTTTTTAAAGATGCTTCTTTTTCTAAATATTAATAGATATAACTGATCACCTTAAAGGAATAATTTTCATCAAAAGAGGTTATTTCATCTATGTGTATATTCATTTATTTAAAGTCAATGTCTTTTAAATATGTGTAATGGGAGCTAGACGTTTGAAAAATAATCAAGATGTTCATTGAAATTGTAAGTAACATAAATTTATGTTTATTTTCCTTGAGTATGTTAATAACTTCCTACCAACTTATTGTTTAACGAATGCTTAATTTGCTATTTTATACACATGAATTATAATATGTTGTATTTTTAAGACGATCAATCTTTTAACTCCTTAATTTAAATTTAGTATGATGTAACTCAGTCCCACAATTCTGCTGGAAATGATCAGACACATGGTAGTTAAAATATAGTTGATAAAAAATTCTTGAGTTTCATTTTCTCATTCTATTAACGTGATGACCTTAAGAGTTAAATTCCAAAAACGATTTAATGAATTAATTTTACACACAATCATATATAAATATATTGCTGTAATTAGCATCTATCGATGGTATCAAACGAATATGTTATCCATATATCTACATCAAGGCTAAAACAGACAATGCAGACCACCCGTTGTTATCAGTTTGCTTTCAAGTGCGATGATCGTCTATTACACCTTTCTGCTTGACTTATTTGTTCTTAAGTATACGTATCTTACCATATGTGGGAAGGCCACTGTTTCTGCAACTCCGCACAATCAAATGCCATGAAATGACTGAAAGCACTAAGAGTAATATTGAAAAGGTTGGAACATATTGGATACTGAACAAACAAGTCATTGGAAACAATCATTAGACCTGGCTACTCATTTTTGCTTCAAAGCCTTTCAAAACCTATATTTACCCTATGAGTTTCTTCAAGCAATCTTTTCGTCGAGCATCTTGATGAGCCACGTCCATGTGATGCAGATGCCGACCTTTTGCTCGGTATGACTAGCCATACCAAGCCATTCTTGTAGCTTTATGTAAAGGCAAATTATGTCAATACAAAATTTTACTAAGAAATTCTTCAACAAAATATATCACATGGAATAAAGTATATTACATGTTATAACAACTTAAGTTGTTTTGTGGCTGAAAACATTTGCCTTTTAACTGATTAGAAGTGCATTTCAGTAGTAATTAATAAGACAAAGTATCAAGTTGTATCAATTCGGAGCATTAAATTGGAGTAAATCCTGTAACATACTTCCTAAGTTTCCTCGAGATAATTGACTTTCAGATCAGATTTCCTTTCTTATTATTTGCATCTCTATTGAGAAATAAACGGCAGACTCTAATGACTTGCTTCATCTTTGTATAAAGGCTATATTGTCTTTCGAAAATAGTCAATAACAATGCTTCTAACGATGATAAACGTAAAATAAGATATTTCTTCTTTTGCGCAATCAATGTTTGATAAAAAGAAGGCTAAAGTACAAATGAATTATTATTACAAAGAAAACAAAAATTTAATGTAATGAATAACTTAGCTCGTTTTTCTAAGAGACAAAGCTCAACTTTCTCATGAAGATCAACGTATAATACATATTGTCAATTCAATAATTGTTAATACATCTAGATTTCTGTTTCATTTTGGCAGTAAGAAAATTTTTATTTCAAAGAGACAGTTAAAAAAAACTTGTCAGATAATCAATTTAAAAATATAATACAAGGATTTCATTTATGAAAATTTCAGAATAATGGTTTAGTAATAGACATTAAAATAACAGCCTTAAGGAAAAATTAAATTTTTGTGTTTATTTCATTGTATCCTAAATAGTTTTTACTCGTACAAATTTAAGAAACACAAAATCATCAATTCCATCGAATGAATAAAAGAAAGCTGTTTGATTGTGCAAGCTGTAAAAGTAATAAAACGGTAAAACTGCATCTAAACAGTGATTTTGTAAATGCTTTTATTTCCATTAATATTTAAAACTTTTGTTTTCCATTCAGATTATAATAAAATTTCACAGATATAAAAATAGTAAATATTTTCGAGAAAACTACAAGTTATTTTTTTTTAAAATATCATATTTCACACAATTCATTTATTAAACATTTATTTAAAGTGCAACATTATAAAATATATTTATCGTAGATAAAAGCCACCCAACCGGTATAGTGGTTAGTGACGCTTAATGCTGCGCCTTTGAGCCCGGGTTCGAATCCAGTTGAAGGTGTGGATGTGGGTAAAGGTATAGTGCCTTCGCTTCGCTGCATGGGGGTATTCTAAATAGCCATCGAATCGCAAGTCCTCTCGTGAGGTTGGTAGAAGGCTAAGAGAGGTGGAAGGCCCCTGACCACATCCAGGGAGTTAGTTCTCCCGCAAAATTGGTATGGAATTGAGTCTAATGGTACTGTCAATTGTATGGTGTTTAAAGGTACGGGTAACAAATAAGCGCATATGTAGTCCTATGCCGTGATGAATTTTGCGGGCCTTGAACTAATGTTACTGTCGATCGGATGCCATAAGTAACAACAACATAGTAAATAAAAAAACTGAATGTGTTTTAATTTACATTCTGATCTATTGATTTTGTTGAAATTGTGAGAGAAGACAATTTTGCGAAAATCGTATGGGTCTTTTATATAATTTATATCATGCACAGTATGGCATGTGTATTAAACGTAACACAAATGGATATTTGAAAATCGCTTGAGGAATTATTAGCATACATTCTAGATTAAATAAGTAATTTAAGTATTACTTTTATTACTCTAATAATTATTTTAGCAAATTGATTTTAAATTTTTCCTTCAATAAAATGTATTGATGTTAAAAGTAATAAATTTTAAAGCATTATAAAAAATTAACTATCGCTAAAAGCAATGTTTAAATAAGAATACATATAAACACATCTTGCTAGTTAAAACATTATGTAAAGTAAGCATAATTACATTAACTACAACGTTTAAAGGATTTACAAAGACATTCGATTAAATTGGAATCTAATAAGAAACATAAAATTAAATTTCTTCGATGATTTTCCTTTTGATTCGAAAAAAATTCTTTAAAACCAGAACATCTAATAGTGAATAAAAATTAGTTTAAATATTCCTTCTGCAATTTGTTTTCCAAAGGATCCTAAGAAATTAATTTACTAATGTCACTAATGACACCTGACTACCACGAAATTAGCTGTGAAATTAATTATTTAGTTTTCAAAAAATTAGATTAATGTTAATGATATTTAAGATATTTTCAAGAGAAAAAGTCATTCATTACATTTCTCAAAGATCTGATTGTTTAAAATATTTTTGCTCGAAAAAAGTATTCTTTTCATTATCTAATTATATTTGCATACCATTTGATATTTTGTTACTTCTTCATTTAAGTGGAAATGCAGTGTTTGATGAAGAATAAAAGAACCAAAGTTAAATTAAAATGTTTTAAGATTCTTTACAATTTATTCAAGCAAATGTATTACTTATGTTATACTGAAACAATTTAAATGAAATGTGCAATTACAAATACTTTTTTCAGTGCTGAAAATTTTTTAAATCACTTATTTTTGATTAGCGGATCTCTATTAATAATTTTTGAAATCATTTTTAGAGATTTTAACTGACTGAGATTTTGAGAACTTTTACATATCTTTAAGTGAAAAATCTATAAAAAAATTGAAGAATGGAACGAAAATCCCTATTAATATCTTGTTCTGTATGTTATTTTGCATCAGATGTTGTATGAAACTTGGAGAAGCTCCAAGTATCTAGAAGACTTGCGATCCTATTAAGTATTCATACTGTTCTATATATATATACATTTTCTTTGATTAGGCAAAAAATGGCTAAGTTATAAAGAAAATATAATTAGATTCTAGTACGACATATCGTGAAACATTTTTACTTGGTTAAATGTTATGTTTTCTAATAGAAATAGTATACTTTGCAATATTAAAAATAAATAATCAATTAAGAGTTTTATTTAATTTTCAAGTAAAATACATATGTTCTTTTTAAGTTTTATATATTAAATTTAAAGTATCTTCTTATAAGTTAGATTTTTGCATCGTTATTTTTTAAGGACAATATTTTTTTGAAAAATATCTAAAGTTCTCGTAAAATTTTCAAAACCAATTATTAAGTATAAACATTTTATGTACCATTTTGGAAGAAATAACAATTTTATGAAATTGCATATATATATATATATCAATGTTTTTTAATCTTTGTTTAATAATATCCCTCTTTAACGTTCTTTCACATAATGCATTTTAATTTTACTTTTAAAAGTTAAATTGCCTTTATGCTGTTTTCAAATTTTTATTTTCATTTGTTTGAAATATTTATTACCAATCATTTGCAACGTATCAAATAAATTGATATTTTCAATAAGTTAAGTAAAGTAGTGAATTTTTGTCTCTAAATTTATGTAGATTAATTATAGAGAGTTAAGTGTATTCTTCTCCAGTTAAATATTTCAAATACTACACTAGTATAGCATGTTTTTACGTAACTTTTTCTTTTATATACTTTATTAGATCGCACATGCTTTATATAAAAAAACTTTTTAAATAAAAAAAATCTTACATTTTTTTTAAATAAATAAATATTGGTTATACACAGCATCCAGTTTAAAATACTTAAAAAGGGAGGGTTCAATAGATCGGCAATATCCTATCATTAAGCTTTGTAATTTTCCTATCTAATATCGTCTGGGATTTAGATAAAGTTTCCCATTTTGACATCGCCTATCTTTCATAAATCCCTAATTCCTCACGTTCAGAATTACTCTATGAACTAATTCTTTTCGTCATGTAATATAGTTCGTCAACCTTTCTGCAGCATTAAAATAGTTTCGTTTTTCAAGAAATATTGCCTTTAAAAATATTTCTGTAAACTATATGTTTTTGTCTTTTTTCATTGATGTTCCTTTCGAAGCAATATAAATACAGATAAATGTTGTACACATTCAACTGATATTCGAATTGTTTCTTTTAAATTATTCTATATCAGTTATATAAAGTTCGATAAAATGTATTTTGATAAGTATACATATATGTGTAACCTTTTTCAATCTTAGGTCCTAAGGCTAAGAGTTTACTGTTATATTATTGTGGAAGTGTTATTTTAACCAATATTGTCTAGTCATATATTTATATTTATTGTTTAGCTTTATTAAATTTACGCTTTTATTGATGTGTAGAATTATATTGATTAAATTTACACACACACGTTTGTGTGATTTTGACGCACGTGTATAATCATTTCCCTAAATCTGCAACGTGCAGTGTGTTTCTTAAATATTTAATTAATTAAGGTATCCGACTACGATCGGAACCATGACTTTGCAAAAGCGTATAAATGGATAATACTTATGATATTTAGTGTCACTTAGATTAGAAAATGTATATAAAATTATTTTAAGAATAGTATTAAAATAAAAAATTATTTAAGTACAATATTTTGACAAAAAATGAACATAGAATGACCCATTTTCAAAATATTCTCCTTTTGTGAAAAATGCTTCTATTATAATAATATTTTGCCTGTATATAGCTCAGACCTCTTTACAGAGGCTCAACTAGGATTTTTGAAATATATAACTTAGAAGTGGGTTTATCCATGTTTTACGACAACAGAGGGGAGAAATTTTAAGAAAAAAAACGCCGATAATTATTTCAATTGGTGATATCTCTGAAAATGATGCGAATTTTTTCGAAAATCATAGTTGAGCCTCTGTACAGAGGTCTGAGATATATACAGGCAAAATATTATTATAATGGAAGCCTTTTTCACAAAAGGAGAACATTTTGAAAAAAAGGTTATTCTAAGTTAATTTTTTGCCGAAATATTGTATTTAAATAATTATTTTTTATCAAAATGTCCTTAAAACTATTTTATACATATATTCTAACCTAAGTGACACTAAATATCATGAAAACTATCCATTTATGCACTTTTTTAAAATCACGGTTCCGAACGTAGTCGGATACCTTAAGAGATAAACAACACTTAAATAGACTAGATGCAACTTAATCCGAGCTTAAATTGTCAGTATTAATCTTAAATCAGTGATTCTCAAACTTTCAATATTTGCAGTCCAATTTCCTTTCATAAGTTTTCATTGTACCCTTCTCCCTTACAATATCAATATATTGGGTGTAATAATAATGTACTTTGACGCGCTTAAGGTACATTATGACTTTAAATATAAACAGTGAAAATTATCAAGATTAGTATTAAATTTCCTATGTGACAACTCCATGAGAGTTGCTAGAAATTATTAAACTTGTTTTTAATTTAGTGTTGTTAAATTAATTATCAAATAAATTGTACAGTACTGATACATTTATAAGTATATCCGTCTAAATGTGTATTTTATTTTTAATACGTCAGAATATATTTTGTTTTGCTTCTTTTCGGTAACATAATAATTATTTTAGATATTTTACTTGTTTTTAATTTTCAAAGAGATTGCCCCCCACGCCTCCCTAGGGGGGAGTGCCCCACAATTTGAGAAACGCTGTCTTAAATTGAAGTATATTTTAATATGCATGTGTGATTTGAAAGAAAATCACATTTTAAAATATACATCTTTCTGTTCATTGTTTATATACATTAATAAAATAATTCAATATGGTTCCTCTTGCAAACATAATCGAGTTTGCGGTACTATTTAACATTGTGATGGAAAAAAATGTTTTGTAGTATCGAGAATATTTGTCATTTTGATCAGACTCAATAAACAATATTTAAAATTACTTCCAGATTAGCAGTTATGTGTGTAGCATAATGCTGAAATAGGTAAAGACATTTTATTCCTTTTATTAAATCAGTACATTTTCAAATCTCTGAATGCAGTGAACAATAGAAATGCTTTAAATGATGTTCTTGCAAATGCATACAAAGCAAATATTTAAGTAAGCATTTGGAACTGCATTATAAAAATTCTGTCTTGACTTTCATTTCTGCTTATGATCAGAGAAATTTTCCATCTCGCCACTATCTTTCAAGCATTAAAATTTCAGCATTAATAATTCGCCATTTAATTACATTTAATTTTCGCTCAGTCAATTAATGCAGAGTAAATTCACAAAAGAGCAAACGCAGTATCTTGGGGAGACATAAGAGAGCCATCTAAATAACGCATGAACTATCCCAGGTATCAGTTAAAAGCCCGTGTCCCACGACACTAACGCATTTAACTGAATCCCTTGTTGCTCAAAACCCTCTTCTAAATGCAATCCCTCCGGATATCGCATTCAAACGCTTGCAACTTTCGTAAATAATAGCGTCTCCACCCCGCAATATTATTATAATTACTTTACGTCTTTATCCATTAATTAGATCTCAACTTGACGGTTTCTTCGGCAGACTAAGCATTTATTAGGTTACAAACTCCAATTGAAGCGCTCCCATAGGCTAGGGAGCAATAAATTAAAAGTGGATTAACCGCCTGTCAGCTTCGTAAGTGCCCACAGGAAGGAATACACTGCTTGTCGAATGATTGTCCTTCACTTTGCTCTGAATCATTCACATTTCGGTGGACAAGCATTCCACTAAGCGTAATATTCATTTGTAATGCGCCTTCTGCATTTGAAGAGGATGGAGTCCTATTTGTATTTGTATTTTCCTCCTGATTGCGTTACGGTGAAATTTCGAGTGCTATATTTGTTGTTCTCATTAAAAGAACTACAATCCTTCTATTTAAGGACATAAAAAGAGTTGGAGAGCAAATCAAGAACAAATACTTAGGAATAAATATTTATCTTTGGTATAAGAAAATTTTAAGTCCACAAATGCATACAATATGTTACATTACCTGTGTTTGTTTGAAACAAATAAATAAGTCTACGTATTTAAGATGATTTAGGTTTTAAATTATTACTATACTGTAATATGACCAATATACATGTTATCTTTCAGATATTTGTTTTCTTTTAAAATTCATTAAAATAATAAAAATTTGTCGAAGACATTCTTGTTTATCACACAGTTCAAAGTATTCAGGAGTATTATGAACCTAAAACAGTGCTTCTCAAATTTACTATACTTGTGATCCAATTTCCAATCATAATTTTCATTGCCCCTCTCCCCCTTCATAGAATAATAATGTATTGAATTCAGTAGTAATATACTTTGAAGTAAAGCAACAATACGACTTTAATTATAAACCGTACTTATTTTCAAGATAAGTATTGAAGTTTGTATGTAATTTTATAACATGCCACACATTGGGTCTCTGGTAATGATTAAACTTGTTCTTAACTTAGTATTGTTATAAAATACATTGTGCAGTACTCTGATACATTTATAAGTGTATTACATCAGTGTAAATGTGTATTTTATTTTTTATTATGTGTGGTTTGTGTGAATGTGGTTTGTTTTGTTCCCTTTCAGTAAATTACTAATTTTTAAAAAAAAATCTTTTGTTTTCGACTTTTCGACATACTCGCGCCCCCTTGTACGGTTATCACACTTCCCTAATAATTTCTTAAACCATGCGCATGCCCCATGGTTTAAGAAACGCTGACCTAAAAAAACTAGTTAAATTAAAGGGACTTGGCACCCTTTGAGCAAACTTCTTTATTTACGTATTTAAAAATTATATTTTAGCATTTTATACAATGTTTCTATTCAAGAAAATGTTACTAGATGAAAATTTTCATATATTATTCGCACAATTTTAAAAATCTTAATTTTTTGAAGAAAATTGGGAATATTTTAAAATCCTACTCCTTGTGTAAAATTTAATTTTTTGACCTGAAATTTTTTTATAATACTCTTATGGATGATCTAAACAACTATAGGCATCGATTTTAGAATAACTTCATTCGTTTTCGAGAAAAAAAATAAAATGTTGATATACAGGCTAAAAATCAACGAAAAAGCCAACATGTCTTACATTTTATTTTTTTTTTAAAAAAGGTATTCAGTTTATAGCAAAACGGATCCCTAATTTTATTACATGCTTTATTTTCAACACGCAGGAAAAAATTGGCAGTGATTGGTAAATAATTGTCGAATGAGTAGCATTTTGAATGCACTAAGGTTTCGAAAAACACAAACTGAGAAAAACAGGTTTAAAGTTTATAATTCTGAAAAATAATTATTATAAGCTTAATTAAACTTAAAATACCACTTTAAGATATTACTTATAAGTTTTTCTTTAAAATAATTGCATTTTCATATATATGTTTTCAACCCACACATTTTTATAAATGATCAACTTTTAGAGAGTACTAATTGCCCATGAAAATTCAAGAAAAATGTTAAAATTTTTTTTTTCTGTCACGACAGAAATTTTAGCTGTTTTTCTTCTTATAATATTAAAGTGTTACATTTGTATGGAAATTATATCAGGAAGAAGAACTGAAATTATAAAATTATTAATATAAAATGCCTTAATTTAAAAATTTTACATGCACACATTTCACAAGGAAGAAAAATTGCATTATTGTATTGCCTCGGAAATATTCTGCCTTTAATACTACACATTATTTTTTATAGTTATTATTTCTATTTCTAAAATAGATTTTTTTTATCATAAAGCATTTTTTAGCTTTTTTTCTAAAAAAAGGGTGTGGCTGAATTGCCTAATTTGTTTTCAAATGAAGTTTCGTCAACTTCTAACTTTCTGACATGCACAAGTGATATATCAATCGAAAGATAATAATGCAAAGAATAAGATGAAATGAAAATAAAAAAAATGATAGGTTAGTGATTTTTAGGGTACCAAGTCGCCTTAATATTGTAAACAATTTTATAACGTTTCCCAGTGAGGGGAGGACCTATAAATTTGTATAGAAATTGTTTCATCCGTAAAAGGATATCAAAGGAAATTTATTTAAAACACTGAGAAGAAGACTAAAAAATTTACAATGTGCATTGTTGCAAATGGTGTAAAACTAATTCATTCGAAGTATATATTACAGTGTTTTGCAGAATGTCAAATAAAGGTGTGATTTTTAACAAACTTTAAATTTTAAACTTTCTATAAAGGCAGAGCATTTCACCACAAATACTGATAATATAATTTTAAAGTAGTATTTATAAATCTATTTCGTGATATTCTCTCTTCTAGGAAATGTCCAAACCCTGAAGGAG
The DNA here is from genome assembly GCA_019973935.1 of Trichonephila clavipes. Classification (NCBI taxonomy): domain Eukaryota; kingdom Metazoa; phylum Arthropoda; class Arachnida; order Araneae; family Nephilidae; genus Trichonephila; species Trichonephila clavipes. Next base: position 525,258 of record BMAU01018592.1, on the reverse strand, counting down.
CCCATTTTTTTTGAAAAATAGTTTTTGAAATATTACGTTACGTATGCAGTAAAGTTACTGAAACGAATAATAATCAATCTCAAATTCATTAATTTGGAAAGAAAAACGAATAAAGAATTGGTTAAAGTAAATTGAAATAAAATTATTATTTAAAATGGAGTCAACGTGAAATGCTTACCTACAGTGAAGAATATTTGGGTTCAGTTAGAGATCGCTTCAAATTCCCATTGAAAAAATAACACACATGTTTGGATAGAGAGATATGGGCTACGCTGATTATCGTCTGAAATATCTAATTCCTGAGTTTCATCTTCCTTGAATAAATCTATAAAAATATTGATAAAAAAATTGGCAGTTCTAATTCTAAAACAATCCCCAACCCTCTCATTTTTAAATAATATTTGTAAAGGGTGTTTTTTGAGAGGTATAGAACTTTAAATTGCAATAAAACAACGATGTATTATTCAATTGACATGAATTTTTTTTATTCGAAAGATAATCTTGTGGCATTACATTTTAAATATGATTTCTGGCATAGGACTGCCACGGCTGGCGCGGATGTAGTCCAATCTAGACGTCCAATTTTCGATGAATTTTTCCAACATTTGTGGCCGTATATCGGCAATAACACGGCGAATGTTGTCTTCCGAATGGTCAAGCGTTTGTGGCTTATCCGCATAGACCAATGACCTTACATAGCCCCACAGAAAATAGTCTAGCGGTGTTAAATCACAAGATCTTGAAGGCCAATTCACAGGTCTAAAACGTGAAATTAGGTGGTCACCAAACGTGTCTTTCAATAAATCGATTGTGGCACGAGCTGTGACATGTTGCGCCGTCTTGTTGGAACCACAGCTCCTGGACATCATGATTGTTCAATTCAGGAATGAAAAGTTATTAATCATGGCTCTATACCGATCACCATTGACTGTAACGTTGTGGCCTTCATCGTTTTTGAAGAAGGATTCCACCAGCCCATAAAGCGCACCAAAAAGTCAGTTTTTCTGGATGTAACGTTGTTTCGACTTACACTTGTGGATTAGCTTAGCTCCAAATGTGTCAGTTTGGTTTGTTGACGTAGCCATTCAAACAGAAGTGCGCTTCATCGCTAAACAAAATTCGCTTAGGAAAATCGACCATTAGTTTCGAAATAAAATTGCACAATTTGAAAGCGTTGTTCAGGCGTGAGTCTATTCATGATGAATTGCCAAACCAAACTGAGAATAAATCACTTGACAGCTGTTAAATCGGTCGCCATCTTGGAAAGTAATGCCAACTTACTATACCTGGAAAACACTCTGTATAATATGTAAGTTTATAAATTCTTTTTAAACAAGCATGATCCTGCATACGAACACAAATGTTTAAAAATACATTACAAAAAAAATTTTTTTCAAATTTTCACTTAAAATATCTTAAATAGCTTCTAAAATTTCTTTTCAAAAGGAGGAATTTCATAAATATTTATGTATTAACTAATTTGACCTTATTTTATATATATTTCAATTTTTTAATTTATTTTTTACAACGGCTTAAAGAACTCAGCGTATGTTGTACACATGTTCTCGTCTTTGTCTGTAATTTTAAAAATTAACACTTTCGTTGTTGTTATGATTTGTGAAACTAGTTAATTTTTATTTTCTCAATTTTATTCAAAGACTGCATAAATTAGCATTTATTTGCTGAAAACGTGGGAAGAATTTTGTAAGAAATTTTAACTTTTGTATGAATAATTCATGTGCAAATATGTATTCTTTTGCATCACTTTTTATTTTTATTATGAATATAAACTTTGAAACCTATAATTTGCATTGTATCGAAATGTTTAAGTAATGAAATATTTGCATGTTTTATTTCTTTAATGTTTTCTTACTTTGAAAGTTATATTTTAATTCTTATGAGAATTTCATTAAAAATGCTTATTGATTGAAAAAAAAGCAAAACCTAAATATTCTTCTTACCATACACAAATTTAATCTTTTTCTGCATTTTAATTAAAATTACAGATTTTCTTCAAAATTCTTAATTATTAAAGTCTAGGGGACATTTAACTTCTAAATGTCAAGACGAAATTTAATTAACTTTTGAAATGTGTTATAATTTTATTGGTTTTTAATCCATTTATTGTAAATGGCATCGGATATTTATTAATAATACAGATATGCTAAGCAATTTATTTACATAAAAACATTTTATTGGTACAAAAAATAAAGCATGAAATCAAATCTGAAATAATTTAACTATTTTCATTTTTTTTTCATTTTATTAGTTTCTTAATGTATTATTCTTTTGAAATTTTATAGTGCTATTGATTTCTTAATGGAATTTTAAAAATTCATAATTCCTATATTTTCATCTTGCTTCCCATTAGAAATAAATTCATTTTTTTCGTTATTTTCCCTGAAGAATTGTTTTTATTTCAACTAAAATGTATTATAAGATATAAGTTAATTTAGAGACATGAAAATTTATTAAAAAAAAAACTAAGAAAGAAATTAAATATTCTTTTGTAAATCTTTATAAAGGGAATAAAAATTTTGTAAAGGCAATGTTTGTTATAAGTCTTTTTTAAAATTATTTTTACTCTTCCATACATTCTATGTCTCTTTAAGAGGAAAAAAAGCACCACCTACAAAAATAAAACATATTGAACAAATGTTTTGTATCTTCATCAAAGTTGAAATTTTATTTTGAATAATTTACATCGAGTATAAAGTACATTGCATTAAATTCTTAAGATATTCTGATTAATTTGATAAGGTAGAAATTTTCCTAGTTTTTTCTCGTCTTGTCATACGAATTTTAGTCAATAGAGATTCCATATGAGATACTTTGAACTGTTGTTGTTGTTGCTTATGTCACCTGCCTGACATAGTCAGATCGAGGCCCACGAAATTCATCGTTTCAAATGGGCTAGATGCACGCATGTCGTTGGTCTTTAGCCTTGAGCACCATACAAGTGACAGTGCGATTTATCTCTGTGAAATTCCCGAAGGAACGATAGAACATTACGATAGATGGCACCACCATCTATCTCCACAATTTAGGCATGGAACTGAAATAGAGGGAAATTTTCTCCAGTTCCCTGCACTCGTGATTCAACCCACGAGAGTTTTGGATCCACTGATTTAACAAGCACGTACTTCGTGTGTACTCTGAGGGTATTTGGCGGTACGGGCATCAAACCCAGGCCTTCCGGTCTGGAGTTCGGTACTCTAACCACTAGGCTACTCACGGCCACTTTGAACTATACATAGTCAATGACCCTTTTACTGCCTAGGAAAAGTTAACGCAATTCAGTGTATTGGCGAGAAAGAAAACGCATTAATAAGTAAACCCTTTCTCTGAAATAAGTAAACCCTTAACAAATAGTAATAAGGTCTGTTTATTGCATTTCAAATCTTTAGGAACTTAGAAAGCTTTAAAGAACTTAGAAAGCTTTAGATTTTCTATAGAAGTGCAATGCAAAGGATCTTGTATTTCGAAAAGCACCGCAGTTAACGTACCGGGTACGCGATTCGTATATAAAAGCCTTCGACTGTAAAGGGGGGTAAAAAGCTCCTACATTTTATTTCTGAGTATTTCCATTGTATTATCTCTAATGCACTTCAGAAATTGAAAAAAAAAACTAATGGTCAAATTACATTAATAAATCCGCTTATGGATGTATAAATTAGAAAGTAATTGAATATCCAAAAGTAATTTAAGTAATTAAAATAAAAAAACTGCAGTTTAAATGTATACTTACAATGCAATTTTAAAACAATTCTGATAGTTTGAGTTATAAACAAAAATGACCAATACAAACACATAAACACATATCAAACTTCTAAAAAAAATACTCATAATTTTTTTTATTAAAAAATACTTATTCAAAATATTTATGATAAATAAATAATTTTCAGACCTAAAATTTGCTTAGTTTGAAATCTTTTAAAAACACCTATTTGTTTCAAACTTTAACATGGTGATACTTAATAATTTCTTCCATTACTTCTAAAGACAAACTTCACAATCAAAGAAAAGAAATATAATTTCCAATCTACGCCCTGGGATGTGATTGAAGTACTTATAAATTTTAAAGAAGCTTTGGTTGATATCATATGATTTTTTTTTATTTTCTTACAAATGCGTTGAGGTTAAAGTTCTCTACCCTCAGGATCCCTCTTCATTGGCTGAAATCAAAACCCGCCCCGAGAGAATCGATATTTTGTCGTTTAGCTATCATGCGGAAACAAAACAAGAAAATAGAATGAAAAAACTAAAAAAGAGGACTCTCCATCCCGCAACTCAGAACAAAATTAATTTTCCCCTTTTTGTAAAGGGGAGGGAGACGAGACCAAGAAGAAAGCCAACCCACTCGATTTAGGTCCAACCGAAGAAGAGAGCGAAAATAATGAGACGAAAGGAACAAGGTAAAAGTTTCATTTATCAATCGACGATTTTTTTCATCGTTTTTTCCTCCCTCTGTGGCTGTATAGAAATACGGTACATTGTTTTTATCCATTAAGTTTATTTCTTCTATTCTTATTTCTTCTTTACCCTCTATTTCTACTTCGTTGTTTCTGTTCCTGTTTTCTAGTCGACAATAGAATCTGATGTGTCTGTACATTATCCTACGAGACTCACTAAGAAAAGGACGGCGTTTGTATTGTGAACACTTCAGCAGTAGGCCGTCTGGGAATTATTTAAGTTTATTGTAAGGGAAAGAGTATGCGGTGCTTGTAATTTCTCAGCAAGCTCCTTTTATTATAATTGTCTTGATGGACTGTCTTTATTTAAATATGTTTGTTTCTATAAATTAAACTCTAATTGAATCGAACTGGGGGAAAATAAATAACTGTAAGGAGAACTGTTAACCCACATTGACAAACACCGACAAAACTATTTAAATAGAAAAATGAATATATTGTTTGTTGATGTCCTCGAAATCAAATCTGTAGTACCCTATTTGACCTTTTACACGTGTATCTGACCTTTAGTGTAGGTATCATGACCTTATCTTTTTAATGTTGAAAATTCATGCAATTTATATTAGACGGGCTACCCACATTGAATATATTCCTATACCTATGCATCCTTATTTAATGCTGTAACAATTAGGACTATTAGGTATTAGCTCCATTGCTTGCTGAGTCTCCGTCGTAGCCTAGTGGTCAAGGTAACGGAGTCGAAGCTGGCGTGCCATGAGTTCAAGCCTTGTACCGCTGAAGACCCGCCGGGTAGGTGAACGATGCACTTTAAATATGTTGAAAGCCCAAACGTCCTCCCTATGAGTGTGGAGCGATAGTTAAGAGAGGGAGTACCAGCTCAGGTGTTGTCCTTGTCACTTGACCATGGTTCAAAATTACTAGGCCCTTCATCAAAAAAGCACTCCAGTAGTTGAACAGTTAGTATGATTGCTGAGTAGTTGATTCGCAAGTTTAAATTATGTAACTTGACGCTAATTGTGTGTGATGACATTTATTAGAGTTGAAATTTAAAACAAACTAAACCTTTCAGTGATGAATATGTAACATTTATTTAACTAAAATGTGTATAGTTTTTACTTCGGGGGAGGGGAGGAATTTAGGGTCACTGCAGAGCTAGTTACATGGCTAGCAATCACAACTTTAAAACCTGATTTAATATCGTTGGTTATCTAACTTATTAATGAAGGTCATTGCATAATAAAATCAAAGGGTTCTTAGAATTAATTGTGAATAAATTATTATTGAAGAGCCACTTAAAAAAAACGCAGCTAAGAAAGCATTTGCTAATTATTAAGAATTTTTTCATGTCTGATTATTTAAATTTTATCCATCCCAATTAACCGAAATTGGAAAGTACGAGTTGCCTTTTCTATAGTTCAGTGTTTGGTAAAACTAGTAAATCAAAACATAATTAAATCCTTCTATCTAGAAATATTATTGATAAAAAATTCCAAACTGATACACAATCGTCAAAAAAAAAAGAAGGGAAAAAATAAAATCCTTTAATAACATTCCCCATCCACGTTAAAACTGGGCAAAATTAGTATCATTTTGAAGGCTATAAGGAAATCTCAAATTAGAGCGTTTATGAAATAGATAATTAAAATAATTAGTACAATTAATTGTTATCTAAAATTATTTTCCATTACATATATTATTTTTCTTGGAGCTTAATTCTTATTTTAAAATTAATGTAAATTTTTAATAAAACGCATTCCCACTGAAACTTTCAGAGTTTTTAGATTTTGTAATAAGTCCCATAATGCCATAATGCAAATCAAGTATTCAGATAGTTGAAATGGCATGCTATTTACTGAACACTTTTCAAAGATCTGGGTTGCAAAATGGATAGTAATTTATAATTATAAACATTCAAGAAGAATGAAATAAGTATGAATGACATTTTCATGTATTAAATTATTTAGTACAATAAAATAGATGAAGTAGATTAAAACGTATTGAAATTTTTACATATTTGAAATTTTCATTCTACAGATCCTTCAATTTTAGTTTCGCACAATTATATTGAAAAAATCATGAAATATTTTTTAAAAATTTTGATTCTCTTTTTTCACGTAAAGAGAGCTTTAATTCATTTACAATTTTTTTAGGTATCGATCTGGAGATTATTCGATGTTAAAAAGTGAACGAAGTATACAACAAAAAATGCCTCATCGTTTTTGAAATAAAAAAAAATTACTTGTGTTTTTTCACAAGAGATGATTTTATCCATCAACACATATTCAGTTTTACATTGAGAAATCCTTTTCCAGTAAGAAAGTAATTTATAAATTCCATTTTTATAAAACTACTTTTTTAGTATCAAAAAATGTCGACAGCTCTTCAATTCTTTTTTATTATTAAGAGGACACAATACGCTGAGAGTAATTTTTTAAAAAAATTATTTGCTTAGAAAAAGTTTACATGCACCATACTTAAGTACGTATAAAATATACCTTTCACAAAACATCAATTTCAATTAAATTTTTTGAAAAAAGCTTTTTTTCCTCAAATTATTACAATATTTTAAAATTCGTTCTCCTCTGAAAATATTAATATTCTTGAATTTTTTTCCCTTAGATTCTCTGAAGTGTTTTTCAGCATTTTTTGCATGTGTTTGATATAGTACTAGTATTACTTACACTTTTACAATTTTTTTTCTCTTTCATAGAAAAAAATAATTGAAGGCAATTTTTTAGATTTTAAAAATATAATCTTGTTATAAATTCTTTTTTTCCTGGGCTCAAAAATATCAAGAATACTATAAAAAACAACTATAAAAAATTTAGAGCTTTATATTAATTATAAAACAGAAATGAAAATGCCTTGGCGTTTAAACACATTATCATAAAAAAACTAAAAAAAACTTAAGTGTCAATTTAAAGTTTTGAAGGTTAGTAAAATAGAATAATTCATTATTATATACACTATATATTTTAAGTTACATTATTTTAAAATGAAATTGGTTCTAAATATTCCGTCATTTTAAAGTAAACACTTTTAAAATATGAATAGAATGCAGCAATCAGAATGGCATAAAATGGTTCAGCAGTTTGTTTTTAAACATATAAAACTCACAAATTAAGTTTAATATGAACTGAAGTGCCACTAAATTAGGGATAGCATGGGCTATGCAAACTGTGTAGCGCTGCGTATCATTTATGCGCAAGTTAGGGCGCTGTGGTAACTGCATATATAACGCGTACTGTGGTTGTTCTGAATTAGTTTTTGGAATTGTCAGTATGAGAGTAAAGTGCCTGAATTTAGACGCCTTCTATCACGCACAAATCATGGGTGGGTGACGCATGGGCCATTCAATTTCTGAAATCGTCACACAGCTAGAAATTTCAAGGTCGATAGATTCAAGAGTATACCAAGAGTACATGGATGGTGGGGGGAGAAACTAGCGATCAGGCAAATTGCAAAGGGCATTAAGCCTTGAACAGTAAGTGGTGAGAGACGGCTCAAGCATAATGTACGTAGTCAGCAAAGCCAAAAATTAGTTCAAATTACCACCGAGTTGAATGACGGTGCAAGTCGTACATTCAATAAATGGACTGTGCTACGTTAGCTTCACCGCATGCGTTTTGGGAGCCGTCGACTTACAACAATACCATAGCACAATGCTCGCCATCGAGCTGCACGTCTTGCCAGACCAATTAAGCATGGACTCGAGTGTAGAGGCTAGAAACGAGTAGCATGGAGTGATGGGTCTCGATTCCGACTACTTAGCTCCGTCAGGAGGCTGAGAATATGGCGTCTGGCTCATGAAGCTATGGATCCTGCATTCCTGGTTGGAACTGTGCAAGGGCATCGGGGCTCAATCATGGTCTTGGGTGTTTTTTCGTGGTACTGTTTGAGATCTTCGGTGCGTGTACCAACCTCCCTCAATGCAATTCAGTACGTGGAGTTCCTGGGTGACCACTTCCATCCATTTATGCGTTCTGCTATACGCACGGTAATGGAGTTATCCAGCAAGACAACTGTTCCTCTCACAAGCCCCGGTTGGCTACTGGCGGCTTGAATGAGCATTCTTTGACTTTTCTGTCATGAATTGGGCACCTAGAATCCCAGATATTAATTCTCTTGAGCATCTCTGGCATGTGTTTTGTAACAAGGCGTGAAAGGCCATTACACAACAACGACGAACCTTACTGAATTATGGACAGCTTTAGCCAATATTTGACTAGTCATTCTCGTGGAACGTTTTGTTGAAACTTGTTGACTTGATAACGGCTGCCTCGTCGTGTGACAGCCGTTATCAAGTCCAGAGGAGGCCCAACTCGTTACTAGGTAGGTATCTCTAATTCAGTGGCACTTCAGTGTATATTTATATATGCATATGTATCTATCTATCTTTCTATATATATATGTGTGTGTGTGTGTGTGTGTGTCATTCCCCTTTTTATTTTTAATAAGAAGATCTTAACAAACACCAATTACAACTTCCTTTTTAATTGTGTGTGATAAATGATTTACTATTCTTTTATTTTTATTAATTTTTTTTTTTGATAAATGCTATGGTATCCTTACCAAGCAACCAGTTTTTTGTATTGTTTATTTAAAAGTATTCCATATTCTACTTAAATTTTATATATAATGGTCTTTGTGTACGATAATTGAGTTCACAAACTACATAGAAGAATGACTCGTAAGTAAAGTAACTCGACTTTGTATCCCTGACTTACTTTTAATTACTTGTTCCAAATAACGTCGCAAGGTTTTACTTGTATTTTTATTACTTATCTTATGTATCTTTGAAGAAGCTCATTTGATGCCATATTTTCGTAGATTAACCTATTTTTGGCCAAATGAATTTTTTTCAAGGGTATTTCATATGCTTCATGTACTAGGTGTATAACCATGGACTAGAGAATAATGATAAAAACCCTGAGATTCTTTCCAAGCCAGTTTCGGCTGGACATTTAAAATCTTAAATTGATATTCATAAAATTGGATAACATTTTTTCAAGTCTCTATTGACGTGTACTTGCGCATTACCATTTTACCTCATCTTCACTTCTTTCTTATTTTGAGTGAATGCAGCCGTAAATGTTTCCTCGATTATTTTGAGTATGGTTTCTCAAGTTATTGAGATTTTTTTATGAAATTAGTTTCAATCATTGTTTCCTTTTATTTGATATATTTTGATTCCCCTTCTAGGGATTCAGGCCATGCAGACAAATTTTAAAACATTTCGGATTGTTGTTGATTATACACTATTCTTTTTACAAACACAGTACACATTTTCGTTGGTTTATGTAATGTTACCCCCAATTTTAAACAGTAAAGCAACCACGCAACAATTGCACACACTAATGCATACAGATGCCTCTAAGGATTTGTGAACTACATTTTTAATTGAAATGAATTTCTGAGATTCGGTCAATGGTTTAAAAATATACTTATACTAATGCAACTGATAAATTATTTCTAAAATTTGGTTCAACAACAGAATTTGATTTAAATAGTCTTACAATAATCGTACGTTATAATGATGGAAAAATTGTCCAATGCTATGAATTGCTTGTTCAGAAATAATCTGTGGCCGCGGTAGCCGAGTGGTATAGGTATCGGACTGTGGCTTGCTTTGTCACAGGTTCGAGCCCAGTACCACTAAAGACCCGCCGTGTAGGGCAGCGATGCACGTTAAATCTGTCGAGAGCTGAAACGTCCTCCCGTTGGTGTGGTGTGGTAGTTAGTTAGAGAGGGGGTGCCAGCTCAGGTGTCGTCCACGTCACTTGACCATGGTTCAAAATTACGTGGTCCGTCGCCAAAAGCCCTCGTGTAGCTGAACAGTGCGACGTTAATATTCAATCAATCAATCAATCAATCAGAAATAATCTAGTATTTGGTCTCTAAAAGTATTTGGTCTCTGATTTAAATAGTCTTACAATAATCGTACGTTATAATGATGGAAAAATTGTCCAATGCTATGAATCGCTTGTTCAGAAATAATCTAGCATTTGGTCTCTAATATGTTTCTTCGAATGTATTTAAATGTAATTATCAAATTGATATGGAATTTGATTCATGAGCTAACTAAATAAATCAATTGTAATAGTTAATTAAGCTATTTAGCCAATCCATTTACATTATAATTCGTCGCCCATCCGGTATAGTGGTCAGATGTTGACGGCTGTACTGCTGGGTATGGGTTAGAATCCCGGAGAAAACGTGGGTGTTTTTAAATGTATAGTGTCTTCAAGGTATGGGGGTACTATAAATAGCCGTCGTGCCGCAAGTCTTCTCGTGAGGTTAGTGTAAGGGGAAGAGAGGTGGGAAGCCCCTGACCCCCACAAGGTATTCTCTCTCAAAATTGGGGTCGTTCAAAGCTAAAATCGTTCTATCACCTGTAAGATGCTCAGAGCTATGAACAACGTCAAGCATCACCTAGCCCTTTGCCATGATGAATTTCGTGGGCCTTGACCTGGCCTTTGCCCATCAAGTGGCATTAGCAACAGCAACAACATTATAATTCAGATCCTTTACTAGCCAGTGAGAATAATAAAGTTTGTTAGACTGATTTTAGTAGTGAAATTTATTTTTTCCCTTTATTTGTCGATTGACATCTTAATAATCATTATCTAGTTGCTGAATACATTGGCTGTTCAGAAGATTAGGGTGAGTGAGCGAATATTTATGTCGCACTGTGTTCAGCTACACGAGGGCTTTTGGTGACTGACCAAGTAATTTTGAACCATGGTCAAGTGACGTAGATGACACCTGAGCTGGCAGCCACCTCTCCTAACTACCACACCACACCAATGGGAGGACATTTCAGCTCTCAACAGATTTAGCGTGCAACGCTGCCTTACACGGTGGGTCTTTAATGGTACTGGGCTCGAACTCATGACATGCCTGCCATGATCCGATACCTTGACCACTGGGCTACCGCAACCCCCAGAAGAATGGGGGAATGCTTTAATTTGTTTAAATATGTAGTAATCCGAAATGAAAAAATAAATTATATATTTCCTAAATGCTATAGGCTTTTTATCATTTGTGAATACACTGGTGTGCAAAAATTAAGGACGAGACGGTTTTTTCAATATAACTTTGTACAAAAGCTTTCCAAATCAACACATTTAATACCGTAAGATCCCCAATACGTAAGGACATGTGTAATGTAAGCAACACTTACTAAAAGAGAAATCAGAGGGATAAAAAGAAGCTTGATTGAAAAAGTAGCATGGAGCGCAATGCGACTGAAGGCCGAAACATCCCTGTGATGGGTGTCCAGCAAGAAACATCCGGTCTTTAGTAGGGGATATGATCTCCCCTGACTGCTAGGCAGGTTTCACAGCGTCTGCCCATGCTGCGAATGAGGGTGTCAATGAGTTGTTGAGGCATTGCTGCCCATTCGTCTTGCAGCGCCAATTGAAGCTCCCGAATCGTTACTGGTGGTAAGGTACGAGCTGCCAAGCGTCTGCCTAGAAAATCCCATACATGCTGGATGGGATTGAGATCCGAGATCGTGCCGGCCAATCCATACGTTCAATATCCTCACTCTCTAAGAGCTGTTCGGCAGCTACTGTGCGATGACATGGTGCATTGTCGTCCATGAAAAGGAACTGCAGACCCATAGCGCCTCTAAAAAGACGCACATATGGAAGAAGAATCTCGTTACAATAACGGGTCCCGTTGACTGAACCTGCGTCGAAGATGTGAAGGTCTGTACGACTACCAAGCATGATGCCTCCCCAAACGAGAACACCGTGACCTCCATACCTGTCCCTTTCAATGATGTTCGAGGGATGATTGCGGCTTCCCCGCTCTCTCCAGATGAGTATGCGATGAGAATCGCTACTCAAACTGAATCTGCTCTCATCTGTAAAGAGTACTTTCGTCCCCATTCATTGTCTCTCCAATTCCGGTGTTCCCGGCACCACAGAGAACGCCTTCTCCGATGGGCAGGCGTTAAAGGTACACACCGTACAGAGCGTCGTGCAAACAGACCACCACCGTGCAGTCTTCTGGCCACGGTAAAATGCGATATCGTTCGTCCAGTCGCCTGTGTCGTGTGTCTAGCAAATGCTCCCTCTGTCTGCCGCCTGTTTCTTCTGGCCTGTAAGACAATGTACCGGTCATTTGCGGGTGTGGTTTCTCGTGGACGACCCCTACTGAACCCCCGGATAGCTGTTTCTGTAGTTTGAAATTGTCTCCAAAGTCGTCAAACGATGCTGTGAGCAATTCCGAACTCTGCAGCCACACTTGTCACACTGCGGCCTTCCTCCAATTTCCCAATGATTCGACCTCGGGTAAAAGCATCCAGATGTCGTCTAACAGATTGATTATTCGCCATTTCTCGCTGAGGCAGCAACTCGGTGTGATTTTAACTGCTATACGGCGTGCAATCTCTTTGCCAGAAATACTGATCTTACACCGACAACATGCTTTATAATACTCAGACACTCCCCCATTACGTCTACCTGCATATCTGCGCATGTGCTACCGTACATCACCTTACTTAATCTCCTGATTGGTCTTTCTGTCTGCTCTGCCTCTTCGTTCAGCTGATATGCTAATTTTTCGACTTCGTCCTTAATTTTTGCACACCAGTGTAATTCGTTAAAGTTTTTATACGTAATTGTATCGTGTGTTATACATATTAATATGCAATTATACCTGTATGTACTTTGTGTATTTATATGGAACAGTGTCAGATTTCTAGTATTTTTCCTTAATGATGTTACTAATTTAGTGTTTTATCGAAAAACTGTTAAAACGTGAAATTTTTAAGTCAATATATATATATATATATATATATATATATATATATATATATATATATATATATATATATATATATATATAAGAAATTAACTAATTTTTTATGCTTTTTTAATGTCCTAACGTATTTACAAGTTGGTATTTGTATTATTAAATTTTTTCCTCAAGCCATTTTTAGTTAGTTTTATCCAAACCTTAAATAAAAATTCTATAATTACAGCATATTTCGTTCTAGAATAAATTTTCGTACAATTTTTTTTCTAGTTAACTTTTAGTTTCAAGAAACGATTTCCCTCTACGTGTCCAGTATTGGATCGATATTTGAGTTCCATTAAACCATTACCTCTCTAAAATTACTTTTGTGAATGAAGTTTCTTTGAATTTTTTACAGACAGTACTTTTCTCTTTAGAGAGAGAGAGAGCGTCTAGTTTGAATATACTTCACCAAGATCTTTTTATGAATACATTTTCGTTTTTTCATCTACTTGTTTGCTCAAACATTTATTACTTACTTGTATTGACTTATTTTATTACTTCAAATAGGTAAATAATATTGAAAAAAAACTTGGAAAACTCATGATTTTCACATTAATGAAAACTAATACAAATGCGTCATTTTGCAATAATTTCCCCTTATGGCAGTGCTTCTCAAGCTTTCAATGTTTGCGACCCAATATTCAATCATAATTTCATCGTACCCCCGCCCCCCTCCTTCCATACAATAACGATGTATTAAACTCAATAATATTATACTTTGACTTTAAACCTACAATACGTCTTTAACCTCTTAGTTCCCCCCTAGGCGTATATAAACGTCTCACTCAGCCAGTGTATTAATTTCCTCAGACGTATATATACGTCCTTCCGAGGTACTATCTTTTCTGTTATCTGCTATGCATAAAATTATTCCGAATGCTTTGAAAAACAATAAAATGACATTGACAGTGTTTGCGAAGGATTTACTTATTTCAGAGGATTTTACTTTATTTATTCATTTTCTATCACCACATACGCTTACGTACGTGCTAAATGGTGGCATTGGGGAAAGAATCGCGTAATTTTTAATATTATAAACCGTACAAAAATTATGAAGATAAGTTTTAATATTAGCATATGATTTTATACATGACAAATCTATGGCATCACTGGTAATTATTAAACTTACCCTTAACTTAGTATTGTTAAATTAATTATAAAATACATTGCATAGTATTGATACATTTATAAGTGTACTATAGTGTAAATGATTATTTTATTTTTTACTATTACAGAATGTATTTGTTTGTTTACTTTCAGTGATCTAATAATTAGTTTAAATATTTTTTTGTTTTCGACTTTTCCTTATGCTTGCGCCCCCTTACAGGGTTCTCGCGCCCCACAGTTTGAGAAACACTGCTTCATAGAAAGAAATTTATTACTCAATTGAATCGAACGTTTTAAATAAATGTATGTTTTAACCCCAAGTATTTTTCTAAATTATTTATATCTGTAAAACATATGTTAGTTATCCATGATAAAATTTAGAAACATTATTTTAGAGATAAAAAATTCAACTCCCACTCAATTCTAGGTATTTCAGTCAATGGTATAATTATAAGTTTCTGGGCAACAAATATAACCAATACAGATAGATAATAATCCATAGCACTAAGGATCTACGAAAACAAATCTAGTTGACAACAGCAAGTTAGTGATTGATGGTAAACATAACAGATTCATCACTACTGTGGAAATGGATTATCCAGATAAACATGAAGCGAGATGTACTCATTAGTTGTGACATTACCGAATGCAAACTAGTTAAATCAGGATTTTGGAATGAGCAGTATCCAGAAAAGTATTTTGGTGCATCTTTTTTAACAAGAAAAGTAATAATGGATATTTATGATTATAAAATGATATAGTATTGGTTTCTATTTTATAAATTCTCAAAACAAAGCGAATCTATTGGAATGTTCATTTTTCATAATTTTGTGCATTCTATAAGAATAATTTTAATGTTGAGTAAATATATTTTTTATTTAATATAATTATATCTCTCACGTGCGATAACAAAAATTTCTGGATTCTACATAGAGTAACAAATGCATAACACATGAATAAAATAAATGTTTACATTAAAAACAATCGTAAAATGTGTATAACACAGTGTTTGTTTATTTTTTTTTTTTTTAGTTGGACTCTTACAGGGCCATAAGGTTGCTAAGAGTAAATAATAGTATGTAATTATTTTTTTTAATTTGCTTAGATGTAAAACAAACAAAAATCATAAGAAAAATACATAATAATGTGTCTTTTTTTCAGCTTTATGGGAATAGAGTAGAATTATTCTTGTACACTTATTAGTCATTATCAGACATGTGTTTTCATTTGTTCAAATATACTTTATTATTGAAAGAAATTATAGTTGCTGTACAAAGTAAAACTTTTGAGACAACATAGTAATTTATCTTTACACAACGCAATAAACTGCAATAATAACAGAGTGCAACTAGAAAATGTTTTACCCTTGGCAAAATTGATATAACAGTTCCATTTTCAATAAATGTTCCCGTTTATGTAATCACGTTCTGCATGTTTTCTGTTTTGACATTTTTTTAAGAAATGCAGATAAAATTATAATAAAATGCAATAATCACCAATTTTAAAATGGGAAAAATGTTTCACTTAGTCATGAAATTGTTCAAGTCTCTTTTCCATGTAATTAGACAATTAGACACATAAAAATCATTCTGACTGGAATAAGATTTGTGATATTTTACTAGATTTTCTTCCTTCAAAACCTATCTTTGTGTGTACCTACCTCCTTTTCAAACTTCTTTCATTACGTAAACTTATTTTTATTTACCATTTATTTCTTCCAGAATTCAAGTTTTTTTATCGGTAAATCTTTGATAGTTAGTAATGCAAGGAACACTTTATAATCCTTCTCCTAGCTTTCTAATAAAGATTATGTTCGTAATAATATTGCACAATATCTAATACTCCGAATAATCCTCCACTCCCACTTGTATTCCTCAGAGCAAATAACTTCAGTGTGCTTAAATTAAATTTTATTAAAGCCCTTTAAAATGAACACTTGCCCTATGGCTTACGAGTAAGTCCTATTGAAATGCTTCGGAGAATCACAGTTTCAGCAGATGCAAGCGAAGTGCATTAACTTTTCAATTGGCGTATCTGCTTAACCGCGGGTTTTCTGGCCATCGTTAGCAAGCCGACTTACAGGCGCAACTTAATTCGGGCGAGTTCACCATGCACAGCAATTAAACAAGCTCGAAGCGTTAAGGATATCCGTGACTTTCTGCCAATAAGGCTAATTTGTCGGAGTACAGTGATTTGTTACTTTTGTGAAGACATTCTTTATATGTGTAGCGTTATTTCTTTTCATGTTTAAATGGGTGGACTTTTACCGGATGGATTTTTTCATTTTCTACTATTTTTGTACTGATTGCTTGATTTTTTTTTATTTGAGAAAAAAAATGCCATAATTGAATAAAATAAAATCATCTTTATTTATTTTTTTTTTTATTTCTGGATCTTTATCTAGATTATTACTGTAGTTGTTACATCTAATAGCAATACTAAATATAAAGAAGCATAATGTTGTAAGATCTCATAAATTATTAAATATAACGTTAAAACATTAAAAAGAGGTATCTGTATTGCAAAGAAAAAATTTTTTTAACATAAAAAATGAGAAAATTAAATGAACATAAAAATACATACTGATTACACTTTAAAAAATACATTTATTTTAAAAATTTATATATATGATTTTTTTCAAATATTTCGTTTTCTTCATTACAGTTTTATGTTTCCTGCGTCATATATTAAAATAAAACTCCCAGTATATCTTGGAAGATTTTTTTAAAGTAAGATTTTCCAAATACATAGAATTAGCGATCAGTTTTAAAAAATAAGTATAATGCATTCCTTTATTCATGACGATATAATTAAGTACACTTAAGACATTAATATAAATAGCATGTTTTCGTTTATTAAGCCGTTCATATGATTGCTTAATGAAGTTGAGGTATCCGAATGCGCACAAACGAATATAGTTTTTAAATATTTAGTTTCTCTTAGAGTAGAACACACGTATAAAATTGTTTTAAGAGTATTACTAAAATAAAAAATTATTTAAAAGAAATATTTGGGTATAAAATGAAGAAAAAGGACTCTTATTCAAAATATTCTCATTTTATGGAAAATACTTCTATGATTATATTAGTTTGCTTATATATAGTTCAGAAATCTCCAAAAGGTCTACACTAGGATTTTTGAAAAATTTACTTTATTTTCAGAGTTACTACAAATTAAAATAACTATCCTCAGGTTTCTTACATTGTAATGTTTCTACTCTGATTTCTTAAATATAATAAATCCACTTCTAAGTTATTTATT
Source organism: Trichonephila clavipes (assembly GCA_019973935.1). NCBI lineage: Eukaryota > Metazoa > Arthropoda > Arachnida > Araneae > Nephilidae > Trichonephila > Trichonephila clavipes. The sequence goes on along the minus strand of BMAU01018592.1, from coordinate 507,649 downwards.
TTAAAATTTCTAGTTCAGCCTCTCTATAGAGAAATCTGATCTATGTGAGTATATAAGCAAAATATTATTATTATTGAAACATTTTCCAAAGAAAGAGAATATTTTGAAAATAGGTAATTTTATGTTCATTTTTTACCAAAATATTGCATTTCAATAATTGTTTATAGTATTTGTACTTTTAAAACAATTTTATTATATATATGTGTATTCATTTATAAGTAACACTAAATCTTTAAAAAAACATATATTCTGTGAAGAAGTCAGTCGCTTTCCCCTAATTGTTAAGATTGATGCCGACAGACGTTGGGAAAATTCCAGACATTTCCCTAATTGCTGGGAAAGAATTTCGTAACTGGGTGGTCAAAGATTTGGACCCTTTTTCTCACGCTGTACGAGGGCTGCGGTAGCCCAGTGGTTAAGGTATCCAACCATGGCAGGCATGTCATGAGTTCGATCCCAGTACCACTAAAGACCCGCCGTGTAGGGCAGCGATGCACGTTAAATCTGTCGAGAGCTGAAACGTCCTCCCGTTGGTGTGGTGTGGTAGTTAGGAGAAGGGGGTGCCAGCTCAGGTGTCGTCCACGTCACTTGACCATGGTTCAAAATTACGTGGTCCGTCGCCAAAAGCCCTCGTGTAGCTGAACAGTGCGACGTTAATATTAACTCACTAACTCACTCACTCACGCTGTACGGACCACCAAAAAGAGATGCCGTAACATTGTGTTTTTGTTTTCCCACGATTTGGTGACGACAGTGCGTCTAAAAACTTACAATGTGCACCTAGACATCGGCACCCATTGTGCAAGATATAAAATGTTCTGAGAGCGACAGGGACGGCAGAAGAACAAGAGATCAAGGGAGCCGAGACCGATAGAGAGTGCAGAAGAACAAGAGATCACAGAAGGATGATTAGGCGAGAGATGGCTACAGAGAGAGATATATATAAGGGGAGTGGGAGAGTCCGAATGAAGACTGGGTTTTGAGGGAGCAGTTGTGAGGTCCCGTCAGAGAGGAGAAAAAACGCGAGTGAATCCGCGAAGTACGGCGGATTCCGAACTGGGGAGATCCGGGAACGGTATGAGTCCCGATCAACGATAGGAAAGTGATACTGAATCCGCGAATTAAGGCGGATTCTGAACCGGAGAAACTTTACGTGAGGGAACCGATTTGTAGGTGTCCCTCCCGCTAATGACTTGTGATACAGCTATACCTTAGTCCGCGAAGTAAGGCGGATTTTGGAACCGTGGAAATTGCGAAGAAGCAACTGCACGGTGGATTTGGAGCCAGCGAACTCACCCAGACTCGGTGGGGAATTACCGACAGTGAACCCTTTTTACCTATCCTAGATATAGAGCTTTCCTCTACAGTGTCAATTTAGGACATTTTTTAAGCGAGAGATATGAGACATTGCAGCGAAATAGACTTGAAATCTGTGGACCTCTTTGCAAATTAATTGTGATAGAATATTCTTTTTTTATGATTTTCTTATTGAGAAATAAATAGTTTATCCAAGAGATGTGTGAAGTCGTTACAATTCATTTGTACGCTTTTGCAAAATCACACTTCCTAACGTAGTCGGATACCTTACGGAAGTACAAATGGATAATTCTTAATCAATAATATTTTTAAATATAATCTTATATATTCCTAAAATAAATAACAAATAAATCATTTTTAAGTCATGAGCGTAATTTGTAGAAAGCGTTAAAATATAACTAAACAATATCCAAACTTGAAAAGCTTAGTTATACACTGTGTTAATTTTAACGTTATACACGTTATAAAATTTTAGACAAAATGTACACTCTATATTATTTTAAATAAAATGGTTCACACTTTCTAGAGAAGGTTTATAGAATTGAACTCTGTAGGCCGTTAGTTATCTCGATTATAGTGTGTGTGAGAAACGATTTCGGAAGCTCCAGTTCCGAAGGAAGCTTATGCCGGATACATCATATTTTCACAATGAAATCCAGATTAAGGTGATTATAAACTCGGTGAACACCGGATATTTCAGTTGATGTTGGATGGCACTGTTTATGCTAGTGATATAACGTGAGAAAATATTGAATAATTTCGGATTGAAGTAACTTATTTAATTTTAATTCTTACTTAAATAATCAAAGATCTCATTGCAGCTTAATCATGAATATTCCTGTAAAATATGTGCATTTGGTTATAAAGTAACTTTGTTTTGTAAATAATATATTAAATATGCATGATGCTTAAAATAATTTTTCTAAAAAATTTTTTTAAAATAAATTATAAATATTGTATCTTCATTTTATAAGAACAGCTTTTCAAATATTAGTTAAAAATATTTTTTATTACTATAAATATTTTAATTAGTTAAGTATCTTTACCCCCTCTCAATTTGGGCATGAAGCATAGTGGAATTAATTTGCAGTTCTTCAAATAGAAACAAATTTATGAAAGATGGTCTAAACTAAACTAGTACTTCATGAAAGTTAATGCATATTTACACACATACACACAAACACATACATACACTCTGTCGCAAAAAAATATATGCACCCAGAAGAAATCAAGCTACAATCACGAAACTCGGCAAGAGTGTAGTCTGGTAAGAAATATGCAAATGATTAAAATTTCGAAGCCAATGAGACAAGGCTAAGTGTGCTATGCGCATATTAGTTGCGCAACTGGGAGAGTTTAAAAGCATGAGTACGAGCGCCGTACGGCTATCCAAACGAATCTGATGACTTTGATAGACGATATTGAGACTTAGGATGCCTCTAAGACGTAACCGGCGGCAGTACGAGCAGCTGACGGACTTTGATAGGGGCCGTATAATAGGCCTCAGAGAAGCAGGTTGGTCGAATAGACGTATCGGCCGCCCCCTCGGTCGGAGCGATATGGTAGTTGCTCGGTGTTGGCAACAGTGGATCACAGAAAGTAGAGTGTACCGTCGCGGAGGGTCAGGACGTCCCAGGAACACAAATGATCGCGAGGATCGTGCAATCAGAGAAGAGTGGCCACTTCGGCACCAACAACGTCGCTAGCATCGATTCAACGCCACTTACCTCCTTCCAGACATCCAGTGCCATCAAGAGAAACCATAAGGAGACGACTGACCGAAGTTGGCTTGAGGAGCCGACGTCCGCTAAGACGCTTACCACTGACCCCACATCATAGGCAGTGTCGACTGGATTTTGCCGACCTCGGGCAACTTGGAGTGTGACAGACTGGAGACGTGTCATCTTCAGTGATGAATCCCGATTCAGTCTCAGTGCTGATGACCACCGCACACGTGTCTGGAGGCGCACCGGCCAGCGGTCCGATCCGGCATTTATTGTCGAGCGGCATACAGCAATTTCACAAGGTGTGACAGTGTGGGGAGCAATTTCTTGGGACACACGATCATCTTTAGTGGTCCTTCAAGGCACTTTGACAGCTCGCAGATACGTGGACGATATTTTAACGCTGATTGTGCTACCCATGCTATCAAGTCGCCCAGGTGCCATTTATCAACAGGATAATGCTCGTCCACATACTGCGCGACTCTCCCAACAATGTCTTCAAGGATATGACGTCCTACCATGGCCTGCCAGGTCACCAGATCTTTCGCCAATAGAGCATGTCTGGACGCGCTGGGAAGGCAACTGCAGCCGTCCCGAGATACAGGAGAATTAACTGCGCAGATGCAAAGACTATGGCAGGATCTTCCACAGGGGGTCATAAGTGATCTAATTGAATCGATGCCACGCCGAATTTCGGCTTGTATAGCTGCCAGAGGTGGCTTTACTACTTACTGATTTTTAACCTTTTGCAAGCTGTAACCGCTTAATAAAATGATATTTTGTTCTGAATTTTTAATCATTTGTTTATTTTCATATACACTACATGCATACCAAATTTCGTGAATGTAGCTCAATTTCTTCTGGGTGCATATATTTTTTTGCGACAGAGTGTATATTAGAATATGGAAGACTAAATTTTAAATTTGAATAAGAAATATTTTTTAACACTAAGAAATAACATTTTAGTTATAATTAGTGAATCCTAGCATGCTCATTCATGTGCTATTCATCCGGAAACATAGAAAAAAGCCTTATTTAAAATTATATTACCCCTTATTCCAGGAAATATAAGTTCGGTAATAATTAATATCTTAATGGAGTTCAGACAGAAATATATATATATATATGTAGGAAATTATGTGTTTTTAAAATATAAAATTAATGAATTTGTTTTGTCTTTTCTATCAAGTGTCTAATTAGGTTTCAAAATTTACTTTATAGATGAAACTTTATCTGAGTAGCCAATTTCTCTGAGGTTCTTATGGGCATTTACAGTTTTATCAACTCTCTCAAAAAGTTCTGATAAACTCAGATGTATTAGTTAATTACAATGTAATAGATCGCTATTTATCAACATGTATATAAACTTCATTATTAATTGGGTCATTAATTCACTAGAAACTTGGTACGAAATAATTTGTTCTTCCGAAAATTCAGTCATTAAAATTTATGACTGTATTAAAACTTTTTCCTACTTAAAAACTTCCACACTAAACTTAAAATTGTTACTTTCCAGAACTTCAGGACGGTTTCAATGTTATGAGAGGGACAAAATAATTACATCCTGGATCACGTAAGAATAAAAAGAGAAGAACTTAAGAACTGAGGTTTAAACAAAAGATTTGAAGAGAAAAGCTGGAACCATGAGTACAGAAAAAGAACTTTAGTTTTAATTATTTTTGTTTGCCTTTCCACTTCGCAATCCATTTTCTCGACTCAAATGATTTTTTCATCCTTTTAAAAAGTCTTTAACTAAGGCTTTCAGAAATTCTAATAGTCAACATTTCAAGAAATACAATCCAGTTGTGAATTATTTGATTATCTTAAGGTCTGAAAGTAATACGACCAAGAATCTTATGAATAAATCCAAGTACATAGTATGTTCTAATGAGAATGTTATCGTTAGTACAGTTAAAATGCAATTGAAATGCAATTAATTTAAATGCAATTGAAAAAGATGCATTTAAGAGCTGTATGGAATATCCAAGTATGTTTTTTGTAAGTAAGAATGTTATCATCATTAGTTAAATCTGAAATTTAAAATTAATTGGATTAGACACTAACTGCACTATTTTTATTTTAACTTTAAGTCACAATTAAAATATTCTTAAATTTTATTTTTATTTTAACTAGTTTGAGAAAATGCTTTAAAGAGAAAATACATAGATTTACTGTACTAATTATGATTTTATGAACCAGCTCGATGGCGTCGTGGGTTTGCCGCTAGCCTTGTAAGTCCAAGTTTGAGTGCTCAAACCCGGCCGAAGTTGGTGGATTTTAATGATGCAGAAAAGCAATAGCGTCCATGTCGTATTATTGTACGGCATGTTAAAGATCCATGTCGAGCTTGGATGCTTTCGGCAAAATTATAGTACAGTTTTGCATTATCAGAGCTTAAGTGCATCTGAAGAGGAAACTAGGTGTCAGGATTACTTGAGGCAGTTGGTAAACCATCTATACTATGCCGCACTAAAAAGTAATACCAGCTCCCAGGGAAAGCAATAGGTCTGCAATGGCAAAATACCAGTCCGCAGCCCCATTTGAAAAAAAGTATTCAAAGCATAATTACGCAACAACCTTTCAGTGTATATTCTTGTATAATCCGTTTGATATAAATTATTTACTGTCAATAGATACAATCATTTCATTTTACAATGTAAAATAAAATTTTGTGTATGATTTGGTTTTTTATAATATTCCTAAAAGTGAGAACTTGCAGGTATTAGAAACGTCTGAACGTCCATTGGATTGATATAAAATAATTAAAAGGAAGCATATTGAAAACTTATTTTGATTAAGTGTGTAAGTACTACCAAAGTCTTTTCCTAAAAAAATATAAATTTTGTTTGCTGAAATTATACTGGAATGAAGGCATATCTAAAAAGGCTAATATAAATTTACTTAACTTGTACTTTATTTAAGTGTATCGGAAAAGAATCTATGTGATTCAAGTACGAATTATTTTTAACAATTATTAGTATATGTGTCTTCAAACGTGGGGGTAATAGTTAACTTTTTTGATGAACTTAAATCATACGTTTTGTATCTTTTATATAAAACGTATTTATTTCCTGCAATTACATGTTATATAATACGTGCGTCAATACATTATTTACCAGTTGTCATGTTGGCAATTGACCATTCATAATAAAATTATATTTTTAGATAAGTTAATTATCTTTGTTACATTATTTAGATAGTCTTTTATTGTAGTTAGATCGCTATTAAATAAACAATGCAAAAGGCTCATTTTGCCTTGTTACAGAGGCAGAAGAATTTTAAAACCAGGGTAATATGATAATTATTACAAACGTTGAAAACATTGTTTTATTTTTTTCAGGGTAAAAAAGGTGCTACAGTAATTAATTGATCATTGTTATCATATGTTCTGAACATCGTGTAATTAAATAACTATTGTTTTGATGATTTTATTTCATAAGGAATCAATAAGTCCCAGTGGTCGAGTGGTAACGTATCATGCTTCCACACCACAGTTCTGGGTTCTATTCACGGGCTGGGCAAGGCCGACTCAGACTTTCATTCTACAGCAGAGGGCTGATAAATGAGTACCAAGCCTTCTTGGGGGCATAAATACTGGGTGTCTCACCTCAGGGTGACCACCTGATAGGGACATCAACTCATGCTCCTCGGTGCCCAATGGTCACGTTCATTGGAATGGGCATAGTAGGCTCTGGCCCTCATGGGCTGTTTGAATTTAAGGAATCAATAGCATAAATCAAAATCAGTATTTTTAACTAGCAAAACTCATACTTAAATTTTCCTTCTTCAGAGTTTGTGCAGTCCCCATGCCGTTATGTATGGGATCTGCAGCATTCAGCCTCATGCTTTTAGGAGATTCTGTATATTGGATTTACGGGCTGAAGTCTGAAGGAGTGGTGTTTTCAGAGTTTCTGCTTTGCCTATGATAAGAACATAATGTGCATTTTTCACTGAAGCAATATCATATTCATTAATCAGAAAGGGGATCACACATTTCTATTTCTATTATATGAAAGCATTCACTAATCGTATCCGCCTTGAAAGTAACAATGCTATATAACTCAGACATATTTTTATTTGTTATGGCTTGCTCTGACTGAGTAATCGTGACATTCATTATCATAGGCTTGGCTGTACAGACCTCCATCAACATAAAAAATGCATACAGAAGTTAAAAAGAAAAGGCACTTAGGGCAAGATAAGGATATCAGTAATTTGTTCTGATAGTCAATGTTAGAAGATTTGATTTAACGACAATAATATAAAAAGGGTCATATTGCTCTAGTATAGCAAAGAATAATAATTTTATTATTCTCTAGTTCACAAGTCCCAGAAAATTGCGCCACCGCAGACAAAATGCGTGAGAATCCTTACTAATATAATAAATGTGAAAGTTTGTGTGGATGTTTGCGCAAAAACAACTGAATGGATTTTAATGAAACCTTACAATAATATATCTTATACATCATAAAAATACATAGGCTGTAATTTATAAAAATATTGTGTGAAGTGTTCAAAAAATATAGCGATAATTCTCAAGTAAGTAGGAAAAAATTCTGCCATCTGCAAAAAAAGCCCGCAACAGCCTTTATCTATCTTTTATGTGCGAAACAAATCCTTGCATTTTGTTTTGTCTACGCCAGGTGCCAGGAACTGCAAAACCTTGAACAGGCGGAGTGTGAGGCTGATTACAATTTAACATAACATAAAATAAATGCAACAAAAAGCAATATTAACGTATTTCGCTTCCAGATTTAAATTATTTATGCTATTTTAAGCATTCATTACACAAAATTTGTAACACTGCGTTAGTTTTGCTGAGCAGAGGTCAGCTTAGGAAGTGTTTTGATCATTAGAATTATCATTCAATGTTTTATTTCAAAATTTGCAGTCCTTTATGTGAATATAGTCAATGTTTTTTTAAGCAATTTCGTATAATGACTAAGATAAAGTGCTCTAGTTTTGGTAAAAATTCAAATATATCTTATCCTGAAGGTCACTTCAAACAGGAATAACAAAGTAATTGTTCATAATTGTTCATTAAATTAATCATCAATTGTTCATTGAGAATTTGTTCATAAAATCGTTGTACAGAGCAAGCCCCGTTTATGTAATTTTTTGTACATTTTTACTAGTTTTTTCCCATTTTAATAACAATAATTTTTTTTTCTTTTATCAATTTTAGAATTTTTTCCTTAAAATATACTAAATAAATATAAAAATCGCAAAAAACCCCATGCCTTCATTTTTTCAAAAAAAAAGTTGTCGCAAGTAGTCGGATACCTTAATTGAAATATTAAACAATTAATTTTATTTCGTAGAGAACAAAATACTAAGAATAATTTATTACATATATATATATATATATATATATATATATATATATATATATATAAAATATGCAATAAATTATATATATACATATATATATCTTTATGTTTCAAACATCTAATTATTTTGAGCGATGAAATATTAAGAATAATACAGTTTGTGCTTGACATAAGTTATACTGTCTGTATTCTCTTTTTGATAGGTATTATTAACCAAGGAAATAATAAGATTTAACAAGAGTAATAGAATTATTTTTTATCATCCACCTATTCTTTGTGACAGCAAAACCACTAAACCCATGACTACAATGAAAATATACACAATTTGCTGACATCAATTTATAAGTTCGATGTATTGCAATGCATTCTTCTTTCTGCAAGGCTATAGACAGCTAGAAAGCCGGATTAATGCCAAGTCTGTTTGCTATCGTCCTACATTTTTGCTGTTGTTCCCCATAGTTTCTTTTGTACTAGAACTACTCTAACGTTATTTCTTTCTCTTTTACTTTGGCTGTCATCACCTGTATCTGACGGAAACGGCAACTAAAATGTCACATCCATATCCAGAGCGAATGTATTATCTACTTTATTTATAACGCAAGGACAAGTAAGTTTATTCATTTTTTTTATTAAATCACAATATATCCTTCGATATAAGAGGCTGAAACTGTTGATAAAAGTTCATTAAGTATATACCAGTGTTTGTAAAGACTATGAAAAGTAAAAGAAAAAAGTATTTTACTAACTTTTCTTTTGTAAAATGTGTGTCAGTTAATTTTAAATTTCATCTAACATCCATGCATTTAGACAACAATTTGCATTTAGTTTTCCTTCTATTCTGAGAGGTTTTATGATACAAAATGCAAAAATCATTCGAAGTCCTTGATTCTTTATTTTATTTCCTTTGTAGGTAGTATACACCTATAACCAATGTTTATGAACTTAATTCAATATAAATATATAAAATACTGTAAGATCTTAAAACAATAGTTTATTTGATTTTGTGTAATTAAACTATAAGATATTGATTAAATATAAAAAATAATGAATTTGATATCATTGTTGAGCTTTTCAACAGTTTGCGGTTATTTCAAGTCATTAAAATTAGAAAAATGTGGCTATATGATAACAAATAATTATATTTTTTATAAGAAAAAATGTATTCACATTATGCAATAAAAGGAAAATAGTTCATGAAAGTAAGTTTAATTTTTTAACACTAGATTGCCCAAGAAAGTCATTTTGACTGCTCTTTAGTTTTAATTAGAAAAACAATTGCATATATAATGCACAATTTCCTGGAACTTTTTAGAATATATTTTTTCCCAAGTGAAGTAAATTTTTTTATTGTTAAAATTTACCAATTACTTGTTACATGACTGTAAATAAAATAAAAAATATTAAAAGTTAATTTTTTTAAACAAATTTTAGTCTTTTTAGTGTTAAAAGCTTTTTGGGTAGCTTGTTATGAATTTTACTCCATGTTAAATTTAATTTTAAGAAAAGCTAATAAAAATTATCACACAAATATTTAACAATTAATGTATTACATTTTGACTGTTTTAAAAAGAAATTCCGTTTTCTTTTACATTATTTTACAGTAGACATTTGTACGACGGAATCCCTCTATATTTATTTAAAGTAATGTTTTATTCAATCGGATGAATGAAGATAAAATCTTTTGATGCATTTTGTCTAAGATCTTTGTAAATATATATATATAATACTATATGACACTTCAGTTGCTATTGATATTAAATAATTTACATTTGCGTGTAACTCATCTTGTAAATTGGTTCTATTACACAGTAAAATTACGTTGATATGATATTAGAAATAAGTGGTTAAAATGTGTCTTTTAACTGGTGAAAATTCATAATTATATGTTTAAAAAGCAAAATTATGTTTGTAAGTGCTCTATCAATATTATTTCAATAATTTGTTTAAATAATACAACTATTATTTATCTGTATAATTAATGGTAATAATTGAACAATTTATGAATATTTTTATCAACTTTTATCTTAAAAGTTTTGTACCCGTGCATAAAACTTCACTTTATGCACCTTCACAATGCTAAATACTGATAACACTAAGAGAAATTAATAGCATGTTCTTTCAAATCATAAATCAACTACATGGTCTAGAATAACTTTTATTATTTTTATGCAATGGCTGCTGCTCCGGAAAGAAAAGAAACACAGAATAAGTTTCTCGGTGGTTTCATTTTTCACATTAAATGTAAAATAAATTTGACACTTCCGTCAGCATTGAAGTCTCCTTTTTACTTCCAGATGTTCGATCAATCAACATTCAGTAAAACTATTCAAGGAGTAATGTCACAGAATTTATTAAGAAAAGATAATTTTGTATATATTCATATTAATACAAAACTAAAAATATAATTAAATTGAAATGTAATTATTTAATTTTTATGTTAAAAACCAGTCACGGGCTAAATGCAATTTTATTAAGATTATTTTTAAAAAACTGATATTTTTAAATATAGTTTTCTTTCATCAAAAGTTTCGCAAATTACTTTAAAGTTTTTTCATTATGGTCAACGATACCAAAGAAGATATTAAGAAGAATACAAAGCAAATTTATAAAACAAAATATGTGAACTAGTGAGAATCGTTTTTTGTGAAACATTGTACGTTACACTAGCTCCATATTGTGAAGGTAGAACCAATTTTTTGCCTCTAATTTAAAGAACGAAAATATTATAACTGATTTATGTGTTAATTATCATAAGTAACTTAAAATTTCATGAAAGAAATTACTGCCACTGGAATTTCTTATAAAATTGGTCATTATATAGCAGTAGGAAGAAACTGTGAATGTTCCATTTTTGTCAAATGAGTGGAAGTTTAAATGCTTGCTTATCATATATTGATACTAAGATATTAACAATGACTGAGAGATACACATTACTTGGTTCGTTAAGTTGAAGGTCAATCGAACAAATGTAGATAGATCTATTACACGCTAAAAGATTATTATTTAGGTATAATGCAAAGATTCCAGAATTAACTTGAATACGAAATTTCAATATCAAGAAGATCTGGTTCAGACTGCTCATGGGTTACAACCTCTATACAATATCACTTTATAGCTCTTTTTAAACGAAATGGAAAGGAACACTATTTACCTTAGCTCTTCATATCATTATTCTGTAGTAGGGTAGAAACATTTGCTATTACAGTGCAGATATGTCTTCTCTATCAGGGACTCAATACAAGATGACCTATCTTGTGTGAGCATCTTAGTTGTTGGCCCGGAAAAGTCCGTTTACATTGATAAACAGACCACGCCGCTGGAACTACGCTGCAATGTGTCTCTGTACTATTCACAGACGAATCCGGGTATATTCTGCAGAGTGATTGAGGCCATGCGCTAAGCTAGAGAGAACAAGGCATCAGAATAACTAAACTAACAGTGTTGAAAGGCATAGTTAATGAAGAGGTGAAATCATGACTTGGGCTGAAATCTCCATGAAAGGCTGCACTTACTTGCATATGTTACATCAAAGGGCTCCGATTACTGTTAAATATCGGGACAAAATCCTTGTTTTATGTACCACACTCCATACTGGTGATGAATTAATTTTTAAAGATGATTATGGAACGCCTCCCAGGGCTACGTTCATTGATGAATATCTTGAGGATCAAGGCTTAGATCACATAGCCAATTTTAATATCAAGTTTTAATTTGATAAAGCATATTTTGAATTACTTCGACTGATAGAACTACTCTAAGTTATATTTAAAAAAAATTGCAAAAATTGCTCCATATTGAGCAATTTCTTCTCATTCAAGCGCTTGACATAATTTATTCTATAAAGAGTCAATACCACTAATGTATTAAATATTCTTTAATAAAATCCATTATACATATATATATATATATATATATATATATATATATAGTTTAATTTTTTTTCAAAAATATCTGTTTTTCCTTTAAACTAAACAACAGAATTTTACACAAAGTTTAATTACTTATTTCAAAGTTATATTTGGTATTAAAACTATGCAATGCTCAGGAAATAAATGATTAAGGGGCAATACTTCTACACACAACTCCTTTTTATGCATATGTTCTACTAATAGAACAAAAAAGACTTTTTACTTAATGTTTTACTGGCTAGTGTATTTTATACATATTTTTTATATTTCTTCTAGTGAGCGCATTGTTATTTTTGTATATTTTGGTATAAATTAAATAAACTGCATTTCCTACTCTTCTTTATAAGCTTATTGGATAAGCAGTCTACAACTTAATTTAAAATAATTCTTATATGAATCGCAACAGCAATCAAGAAACATTGCAAGGTATATTCATAGTTTATGACGTTGATACTGCCAATGCTGAGTTTTAAATATGTATTTGAACAAACATTTTAAATTAATATTTACAATTTCATTTCAAATCCAGTTTTATGATTGTATATATTAAGTTCAAAATAAAAGCAATTAGAAGTGTACATTTTAATTTCAGAGAATCAAACTCAGTCATTGTGAATTATTCTGTTTTTAAATAGAAATCTATCTTCGCATTCTAAGTTAAAATATTTATTCATGTTTTAGAATTATAACGAAATTTTCATAGAGAGTTCCAATTGATTATTTTTCATCTCAAGCTTAATATCTTGCTAAATATTCTCCCAACCCCATTTAAACTTAAAACTTGATGATAATTTTGTTTCAGTGTAAAGGATTTACTGGCATTTAAGCCAGTGATATCTTAAGTACATCAAAACACGATTAAGAGACTATACGTAAAAGCTATTAAATTAAACACTTTGCAGTACTCATAAAAGTTTTATTGCAAATAAGGTAAAATCTTTGCTATGCTGGCATTCGCTTATCTTATGAACAAATAGTATCTTCGAGGACTTTAAATGGCTAACAATGATCTAGATCTATTATATTTCAAAGCACGTCTGTGGGACTTTCTTCGCTATTATAAAACTCTCGAATATCTGTAAACAGAATCCAACCATTTACTTTCCACTCAAGGGTTTTATCCAAGTAAAATTCTTTTTATTTTCCGAAGCTTTCCTGGCCTACCAAGAAATAATTTAGAACACCAGGCCTAAAGTTCAAACGGAATTTTTTCTTTTATCTTCTTCCTATGTTTTATTTCTTGATTTCGTTACTTTTGTGTTTCTTTGAGTCCAATCAGTAAAGTCAAGCGCAAGTTTGTCCAAACCTCGAGGGATTGTGTAGGGGTAAGACACCCCTGAGAAGATGTACCTCTGCAAGGTCTCACTAGGGGTGGAGTTCAAATATTACTTTTTCCTTCTCTCCTTAAGAATTTTTGGTTTTTTACTTCTTTACTACAGAAACTTTTGTTTGAATTTCAAGAGGAAATCTTTCTAACCAATTCCTAGGCGCAGATACTACAAAGGGAATTTTTTGGCGCTCTAGATTTATGATACTTTTCTTTTTCCATCATTTTTCCGTATAAGGAAGTTAGCAACACCTATCCTAGTTTATTTCGTAAAAGTGTATCTAACATCAAATCAAGTCAATATTTTCGTTATTCTAGATAACTTTCTAATAGTTAGTTGCTGAATACTTTTCAAGAATCCAATAGCTGGCTTTCATATCTTACAAAAAAAAACATTCTGTTTCTAAAAGTTTTAAATACCTTAGTAAAATATACAATTGTAATTTTCTTAAAAAATATCAAGTAATTATTGTTTGCACAAAAATAATTTATTTGAAATAGCCCAAAATAACTCAGTAACCATAATTTATTTAATTCTAAAATAACTCATAATTTATGACACTGAGTATATATGTAAAGGTATATGATAGAGATATATGTAAAGGTAACTTTTTTCGAAAGGAACAATTGAATAATTTTATTGATTATATTATCTCTGAAAACATTCATCATAACACACCCATTCCCCCCACAAACATGTAATTAATCGAAACACAATGCTTGTAATACTTAACAAAAAAAATGTTTTAATTTTTTTTATCCAATTATTAATGTAAAATCTTAAAGTGCAAATAAATCAATTGGAAAATGTGAATTGAGTTCATTATTAAATTACAAGTTCATTACTTGACCCCACATTTATTGAAATGATGTTTAGTATTATTGTAAGCTTCAGAATTCGAATACATGCAATTAAACATGTTTTAACATTTTTGCATTAAAAATAATGAATTTCTGATATATATATATATATATATATATATATATATATATATATATCACTAAACACAAATAAATTCACAGCTCGACACCAATTAATGAAACACATTGGTTAAAAATTAATTTCAGTAGATCTTGAAAACTTACAAGCAAGGTATTATTCCAAGTACTATTAATATGCTTGTTCTCTTGTAGCTGCGTTATTCACAGTTGCGTGCGCAGCAGTGGCTCTGAAACCTAAGCCAGTAATACGAATACGATTCTTATAAGTCTTCATCATGAATTTTAATAAGTGAAGCAATTACATTCATCAATGTAATTACGGAAACAAGCTCGATCTCAAATACGTTGCTCCGAGTATCGATTTCAGGTTCATTTCAAAAGGGGAACACTTTCAAATGAATTCCTAGATTACGCCTACGCTGCTAGGAGCTCTTTTCTGGAATTGCTGGTGGCAAGTAATTTCGATTTCAAGGTTCCCTCCCTCCAGTTTAGTGGTCGATAAAATATTAGTTAATAGCATTGGATGGAGCAGCAGTTGATTTACACTAGTTCCTACTGCTTTAAATCAAGTTTTGAAAGGAAATCTGCGTAAGATTTGTTAATTACGAATGTGTGATGAGATTATTAAAAAATGATTTACAGAAATATCCATTTTTGAAGTGTTTAAGTTTGTATTTTGAGTAATATATTCAAATCAATTTCGGCATGAAGTTAGTTTAAAGACACGGTTTAATTAAAAGTGATTCGGGGCTTCTAACTGAAATGAAAACAATAAAACTATTTAAAAAATCATATTCTGAATTATTTAGTGATAAATATTCTGGTTCTAAAACTGTTATAAAATGAAATATGAGTCTAAAGCAGAAATGTTTAAAGGTTTTTTTTCTGTTGGACACTTTTGTCAGTTAAGAAATTTTTGGAAAATTTAATATTTTTGGAGCTTTAGTTGAGTAACTTGTTCGAACTGATTGGGTTAAGGCCCGCATTTTGCGTCATTTTTATGATGATTTTGAAATCATTCATAAGCTCAAAATGTATTTATCTCTAGGCAAATATAATTTATTATATATATATATATACCTGTACATAGATACTCTTCTGGCTACTAAATAATCTACTGATATCTCTATTGTTATATATATATATATATATATATATATATATAATATATAATAGAAAACTACATAGAGAAGGATTTCTGCGGTCTGGTGTACACCAGATCTCAAGCAGCTCCACGATTCGCTTTACTGTGTCTTTCATTCCTCCACAGAGAGTAACCATATACGCACTCTATCTGGTGGCACCATTTAGTAGTTGTAACATTGATAAATGGTAATATATTTCCATTGGCTCAAGATTTAATAGACTATCATATAATTTCAAAGAAAATTTTTCAGGTTCAAAGTTAATTCTTTTCTGAAGAAAATCCCAAAAAATCAAATGAAATTGTAGCCTTGTAATATAATGAAAAGAAAAAACAAACTTTGTGTGTGTGTGTGTGCTTATTTCCTGGGTTATATTTTTATACTTATTCTCACTATATATATCCACTTACAGTACATGTGTTCTTAGCCGCATACCTCATTCAAACCTGAAGTAAAAATTTATAAGTCTCTTTAAAGTCTTAATTGAAGAATTGTACAACGTACATTATTAAATTAAAACATCATTTATAAAATAACCATGGATTATCGTACACTTTTTTGTAATCTTCGGTTAGTTTTTCAAAACACCTAAATGATGTAAGACAGAAAAAAAATTTACATTTACTTCTTCTAAGTTTCACATGAGTATGTATTATTTTTTGAGGAAATCAAGACACTTAAATGGTGAGAAAAATATAATTAAGCATTAAAAATTGTTAAGAATATTTAGACTATTTTGCTATATTGCAAAACTGAAAAAAGTGCAAACATTTTTACAGTAAAAATAATTTTAAACTAAGAAAACACAAATCTCGAAAATTTTTAACAGCTTTAAAAAGGATTACATGCACAAGGACACCAAATTAAATTAAAATCAGGCTTTTTAAGAATCAATTTTACTTTTAATATAATAAAGCACAATATTTCTTCACATTTCTCATTAGCTTTCGCAAACCAAGTAAAATTGAATAACCATTTAATTATTTAGTTTAAAAGTGAAATTTAATGATACATTTAAATGAAGTATACTCAAAAGACAGCTAAACAACATTACAAGCAAGTTTAATATTTAGACGAAGTTTAAAGAATCAAATACTGATAGTCCAAAACTTCTTATTTGACTTTTTGTAAAGGCATTTTTTATTGATTTTCTTTCCTGAACTAAAATTAAAGTTACACTGATATAAACAGTTTCAATGCGGAAAAAATATCATCACAATTATCAACTTCAACTATTTACTCGTTCATGAAAAAATGTCTTCCCAGTTTGGAGGATATTCACTATCTTAAAAGATTCTGCTCAATTCCAGCAAATACTTTCGATAATGTGAGTTTCGACTTCCGAAACATTTCTTTCCCAACGTATAGTTCTAAAATAAGAATTTTTTCCCTCACTTTCTTTCAACTCTTTGCAATTTCGCTTTTATGTCCAGCTAATCGGATAGGATCGCTTCCACTGATAGGTTTTCGGACACAAAGAATGCGTTGTTATTTTCTATTTCGTTCCATCTCCTTCCACACCCTCTGGATTTGCTCTAAAATCTACAGCTGGAAGCGTTGATAATAGGGGTTGGCAAAATTGGAGGTCATAAATGCAGGACCATTTGAAATGTCTTAGACAGCTGCAAGAGCATCCATTTCAGTTTGTTTGAGATATAGTTTAGAAAATAAAATGGAATTCCCTTCTCATTTCCAAGTGAATAAATTTAATGACCTATTCTCTATATTTGAATTCTAAGGAAATCTGTGAAAATTGTTGGTGTAAAGATCTACAAAAATACATTAAAAATGTCAATTTTAAGAGAAACTTAAAAAATTGTAAGATTTCAAATGTTTCTGGATATGGTCGTTAATCAGTATAGAGTCTAAATCTAATTCCAAATGAAATTATCTCATACATATAATTATAATAATTAAATTTAATGTTTACTTAAAATTCTATATAATCATACATTTTTTTATCTAAGTCACAATTACAAACATCCTATTTGGAAACGAAAGTATCATTTCATTTCCCTTTAAAAGGGTTCAAACCTATATTTCGGTACATTTAACCATGATTCTTGGTTAAAGGGGTTATACCTTGAGTTTTTTGATCGATTTATTCCCGATTGCTTGGGAAAAGACTATCTTAATCGCTTACACCTTTCCCTACTCAGTGATTGAAACTTTTCCTTAATGCCACTCACGTAATTTCTAAAAATAACAAATATTTCCCTTCATTTTAGTTCGTGAATATATTTTTCCATGATATTTTTTTGATCTGAATATAGAAAGGGATCAATTTACTTCTCTTGTCATTAGGCACTTGGAGCAAAATGATGCCCAAAACTTGCTCTCACCTATTGTTTAAAGTAAATTAAGTTCCTTGTTTTTCTATTCGACTGTTTCTCTTTTTCCAGAACTACAACATCTTAACAAAAGGAATATATTACATTATAGAAAAATCAGTAGAATCATTATATTATATATATGTTAGTGTTAAATATGAACAATAATAATATTAATTGATGGAATTAAATTGTTTTCTTCCATTCAGGAAGATATTTAATTTACATTGGATAGGGTTGTGTATTTATAGTTATCAAGATTAAAATTTTCGGTTCGGCAATGATATTTATTGGGGAAAGAAAAGAAAATGAGAAACTGCTTTAAATCTTTTATTCTTTTTTCTTATTGTTTACAAAAGATTGATGTTTTGAAAATGTTAAGATGAATTTTGGTCACGTTTCAGGCAAGCTACTAACCTGCCAAGTCATTCCCAATTATTGAATGAGAACATAATTCTGCCTGGAAATTCACATGCTATTTCGGAGAAGGAGGCAGCACCACGTCATCAGCTATTAAAAATCAATTAATCTTACGAACTTACTTTGAAGAAAAATTATTTTTTATCAAGTTAGTCACTTGTAATTTTAACAAAATAGTTCTCACTTTAGAAAAATGGAATATTTCCAAGTTTCAAATTGTTTTTAGAGTCGCACAGTGATCCTTTGCGTATCTAACTATTGAAAGTATTTTCAATATTTCTCATAATTTAAAACAATTCTTAATATGATTAATTGTACAAAATGGTTCTTAGAAAGACTCGTTGGTTTGTATTATTAATGAGACAAATGTTAAGTTTATTAATTATCCGTAGTTTCATAAACTAATGAACTTAACGTGCTTACTTTAAACTATTAACGATAAAAATATTTTTAAAAACATTTTTGAAGTTATGATTATAACCCTTTTAAAATATGATACGTGTAAATTTAATCAATAATATTATTAATTCAAAAAAAACAAATCTACAAAATTCAAAAAAGTCTTTTATATATGATTATGGCCATGCCAATATAATAAAACTATTTACTTTAAATATTATTATTTATTGTTAGAAATAAGTTTTACCGTGTAAATAACTGACCTTGCTGCTAAATTTCTTTTTTAAAAAAGGTACGTTTCAGACTACTTAACATTCGTCGAACTTTTGCTGGTATTTTTTTAAAAAAATACTATCCTACATTGAGTAAATGGGCTTTTATTGTGAACTGCTCTAAGAAAAATCAAACCTCAAACTTTGAGATTATATATCATTCGTTCTTTTATGGGGGGAAGAAAATTTGCTTGTTTTTAAATGTGATCTGACATGGAAAAAGCAATAAAAACTAAAATCAAATTTATAAATGGCATTGAAGGAAAAACAAGTTTCATTTCTCTGAAAACAAATAACAATTCTTTAAAAATATCATTCATGTAGTATTTGAAACGAAGTAAATAGATTTCTTAGACGAGAAAGCATATCAAATGTAAAATAGGTTAACCGGAAAAACTATCCTTATGCAATATATTATATTACGGTGATGAAAAGAAAAATGCAAGAGGAAACTTTTCATGAAAAAAAAATGATATAGATAGTGTATTTTTCAGATATTTTTATTTCTCTTTCATAGTACTGTAAAAGGGAATTCTACTCTAGTGAGTGTTTTCAAATTTTGATACTCATTAAATTCGATTTCGGTAAGTTACGGTTGTCTTTTTCTATTAAAGATCTAAGTTTTCCTTGCGTTGCGATGCATTAAAATGGTTTCAAATACTTTTTATTCTACTTTTAATGCATTATTTGTCATTTGAGTGAGTAGTCAAAGTGAAATAAATTGCAGGTTTCCTAGTCAAATATCTCTTATACTTTGTGCAAAATCTTCTAAAAATGCATAGCTTATCATACAACTTAGCTTATAAAGTAGAGACTCAATACTGCTAAGAAATAAAAGTTATTTTGCGGAATAATAAATTCCTTACAATTTATATACATATTAATAAGAAACAAATTAAAACAAACTCTTGCAAATTTATAAGTATTATATTGAAGGAAACGATATACTTATTAATTTCTAAGAGAATATTGGATAAATGTACGTTTATATTTTTAAATTTAATTGCATTAAAACTTAATATAAATAATTAATATAGAACTGTATTTTTTGTAAAATGTGAATCAGTTATAATCTCTAGCTATATTTTACATATTTTTTTAAAAAAAAACATTTCTAATTTTAAAATACAGATTAAACTAATACTTGGGGAAAAATCTACTTTTAAGAAAATGGATCAATGTTATTTAACTCGATCATAATTTATTCTTAAAGGTATAGCAATCAGACAGTTTTGCCAGAGGTTGTAATATAAATAACCCCTTTAATTTTAAATTGTATTCCTTATTTGTAATTAAAAAACTTCTTAAATTACTAATTTAAGAAGGTAATTTGAAACGCATGTCAATTCTGAAACAATCGTAAATTAAATGGATTATAAAAAAAATCTTGTTGAAATATCACATACGCTTGAGGCAGTGTGATTAAGGTACATTTATTATTATAATTTATCAGTGTAACAATTTAGAATGATATGATTATTATAAAATTACCATGTTTGTTGCGCTAAATTTCCTATTGCATTATCTCTGTTTCTTTTAAAAGAAAAAGTATCTTATAATTATTAAAGAAGTTTCCTTTTAACGGAAAAAACTGAGTGAAATAGTTCTTAAAAAAGTGTCAAAATAATAAGTTGCATCTCACTAAAACAATCAGAAATCAGATATTACATATTTATAATTTTTAACTTTTAATATTCCAAGCAATTCAGTTAATATTCATAGAAATAATGACTCAAAAATTCTTTAGACATATATTTATATTAAATGAATAATTTTTCAACAAAAACATGTGTGCTTGATAGATTTCCATTAATAAATTACATTTCTATTGTGAATGTCTGAAAAATTTTAATAACAAATTCACTTTAATCATGGTCAAAGTTTTAATCAACAAGTAAATGTATTTGTCTCTTATATTTTACTCCATGTATAATAATTAATTGTATAAAATTTAATGATTACTATGAAAAATATTTTGAAACTAATTATATATTTTAATGTAATCAGCCTGATTGTGTTACCTGTACTTGAAAAAAATTTAAAAGGTTTAAAAGTGTGGTAAGAGAAACTTTAGTGTCACATTCCATATGTTTCTGTCCTATGTTCATATTTTAATCCAATGAAAATACATTATACGTAAATTAGCAGTTCCGAGGTCCTGTGTTCCTTTCATTTAGAAAAATATTCACAATTATTCGTTTTTGAAAAAAAAAAAATCTTTCACGTATTTAACTTTGATATACGTAAAAAACAGCTTGGTGTACCAATTTGAATAATGCATATTATTATTGATATATTTTACAACATTTGTTAACTGACGAGGGGAATTTATTAGACAATTTCACGTCAACTTATTTGATTTACTTGACTACAGTGCTAAACGTTTTTCGCACGAATTCCTCTATTTCATTACATTTACATAGAAATGACTTTATTGTCCATCTAATCATCACCTATCCCACCAAAAATATGCTTTGTATTTGAAACAAACAATGGTTCAATGTCTCTACATCAAAGGCTCATATTACAATCCCGATTCAAGACAAGCAGTCAAAACATCACTATACATTACTTGAAAAAAATCGCCAACATGCATTGCGTGCGAAAACAGGAACCGCCTTGAACGATACCTGTCATCGCATCTCGATTCACGAATGAAATAGAAAAGTCGATGAATTCCTAGGAAAATAAAATAAAACACACTGAAAAAGAATGAAAAAAATATATATGCGCGCGCATGTCTTCTTTTTCACAAATTCTCTCTTTTATTTCAATATATCTTACGACCCGAGGCGTTTTTGATGTAGATGGTTTTTGGAATTGATACGTTTCAAACGACAATATTTGGTATTGATCTTTTGGTGTGGGGTGGGGGACCTTTTCCAATGTCACGCGGGAGTGAAGAATAAGAGCTTTTTGTTCAAAGCACGACTGATCAGAATTTTAAGTCACGTGCCATTTATTTTTATTTATTTTAAAGCACATATGAGGGCCGTGTGTGTATATATTGTGTATTATTTTGCGAGAAGAGGAATAACCAATGAAATATTTAGGCTTAGGAATCCGAGCTCCTCCAGCTCCGAGAGCTTTAGTTTAAATCAGAATGTAGCAGCAACGTGACGTGTTTTTGAAAAGAAGACGTGATATAAAACAATCTTGAGGGAAATGGAATACGTAACGCTATAAGCGCCTTTTTTTTAAAAAAAAATCTTTGCCGTCTGGATTTAGTTTGCTAAGTTTTCCATGTGAGTCAAAAATTTGTTTTGAGCTTTTATATAAATGGAAGGTAAGAAATTAGATTTATTGATTCCTTCCCTTTCATTTGAGTTGTTTGTTGAAGAATTTCAGCTTAGTGTCCCCGTTGATTTCGCTAATTTTTTTATATTTATGTATTTAATTAGAAAGGGATTTGATGTAAAATAGTCAAATATCCAAAATAATAACTTAAAAAACACTGTTGGAGCATTATTCATTACAAATACATTATTTAAAATACATTATTTATTCCAAATACTTATTTATTTCAAATAATTTACAGGTACCTCTCTATTTTAAATCATGTATAGTATCACTTTAATTATCATATTTTACTGTATGCATTCCCTTCCTTAAATCTTTATATATATTAAAAATAAATACGTAATACAACTTGTTCTTTTGATGTATTCATATAGGAGTTACGTATTAACTATAAGTTTTCACTACAAAAGCATAATTTGTTCTCCCGAAGTTACAGATAGATCATTAAAGAGATAGTTAAAACTGATTTAATAAATCACTAAATTATTATGAAATTAGATTTCCACCCGCAGTCAAACCAATGTTATAACTTAAAATTTATATCACATATGGATGTATGATTCAAAAAAACATTTCTTCTGTCACTGCTTGATTGGATATTAATGTCACGTTTTGAAACTACACGATGACTTTTGGTGACACATAGACTTCGTAATTTAGGACCACAATCAAGTGACAGGAGTGGTAAGTGTGAAAACCTTGAGATACGACAGATTTAACGTGCACCTGGCACTCTATATGGTGGATCCTTAGCGGCATTAGGACTTTCTCTTCTGATAGTCGGTGCATAGTATATTGAAATTGTTTATTTGTTTACACAAAATAACTTATCACATTCTGTATCTCTTAGATTTAAAATATTTAAAGTTATAGCAATTGTAATTGCTCAATTTTTCACAAAAGTATAAAATTTGCCTAAAAAATATTATTTAGAAAGATTTTCAAAGTAATAGTGTTGCTCAATAAGACGCTTTCATCAAAACAAAATATTACTTCTCAAAATTTAGCAACAAAATGTTTCTTCCTGTATTGGGGCTGCCTATTGGCATTTCTATCTTTGCAGACCTACCACATTCCCCAGGCGCTGGTATCATTTTTTAGTGAGGCACCATTTAGGCGATACCAATAACAGCTAGCCCAGTCTTTTCCCCTTCGCATTGGAAGAACTCAGGTGCCTCAGAGGCACCTGAGCTCTTCCAATGCGAAGTTTGTACTTATTAATTTAATTTTGCTGAAACCAAGCGGGCATTCAAGAGATCTTTTTCATCCCGTATAATGATATGACATAGCCTCTGTCGATGTTCTGCTTCAGGAAAATCCACCACTTTGGGTCGGTGTCGAACCCTAAAACCTGGTTACAGAAAGCCAGTGACAAACCAACTACGTCCTCTAGCTAGCTAGTAACAAAATGTATTAATAATTCTTAAGGAATTGAAAATGTTTATAATGACAATGGCATTTTTTCTTATATATTTTTGTGTTATAAAAATATAATTCGAAGTTTTAAATTAGTATTAATAATTAATATTAATTTTTCCTTTACTGTATTACTTTATATGTTTAAGTTAAGGCTTATGTTGAAAGCCTTTTGATGCTTCTTATCGATACTTAAGTTTCGAAAAAAAGTGTCTTAGAACGGATTTGCAATGTCAAGATTAACGAAACGACTCATGCAATAACTTAATTTAGACAAATAACTAATATTTAAATCATAATTTCATTCGTATTATAGGGAAATACATCATTAATATGTTGCATAATTCCTAAATATATAAATGATATTACATTGTATTTTACCTGATTTTATTTTCGACGTCCTAATAAGCTTTATTATGATATATTATATTTTGTGTGGTCTCTCTCTCTCTCTCTCTCTGCAATAGTAACACCAATTAAGTCACTATTAAATTAAAATAATTCACAACTGAACATTAAATCTCTTTTGGTATTGCATTTACTCCTCTGAGAAAGCGTATGGTATTCCCCTCACATTATGTAACTGTAAACAAACTTCATTTTGACCTACTGTTTTCCATGTTTAGAACTTTCCTTGTGTTAGCTGAAAGAGAAATCGTTGTAGAAAGGCGAAAAGCAAACATCATCTAACGATTTGTCATGAGTACATACAGAAACAGTTCCCCTTTTCCAAAAGGAGATATCAAGAGCATTGTGGGAAAGTTCCAGGCTGTTGACAAGCAGCCTACTGTTATACTGGTGGGTGAATAAAGTAACATATCGAAAATCACGCCTGCTAAGGAGGAAACAAACACACAATGGTATAAGTCACCTCTAATATAATTAGAATATTTTGTTATTCTCTCTATACTTTATTTCTTACAAGGAGAGTTATTTGCTATAGACGAGTTCAAATTTATACTTTTTCCACTCCACACTAAAAATAAATGCTGAATAATAATAAAGTAAGGAATACGGCAAAGATATGAGAAAATGAATAATTGTTAGTTCTCTTACTTGTTCATGTTTCTTGACAATTTTATAGGAATATTTTTTTGATGAAGAGGTAAAATTTTTATGTAAACTTTCTTAATATTGTTTTTTGTTTTGAGTTACTTCATTTTATTAAGTTGATTTCATTCTTATTTTTATGTTAATTCTATATTTCTTTCAGAAAACAATTATTTTAGCGTTGATGCTTATACAAATTTTCAAAATAAAAGGGTTTATTTTCTATATTGGTACCTAACGGTAATCTCAAATGTAGTCAAAGGAATAATGAAGTTTTTAATAGATTTATATTTATTGTCATTCACTCTTGAATTTATCTGAATCATTTAACTTCGCATGTTTCCACTTTCGATTCAAGATAGTTTTTAACTCACTAAATTATTTCTTGCGCTTTATTTATAGTTCTGCCTAATTCATGTACTTTGAGTATTTATCTCTGAGAAATGATATTGTGAATTATTTTTTTAAAAATAAAACAGGGTTTTTCCAAAAATTCTTTCCCATGTGTGAGTTTATTATAAATCAAAAATTTGGGAGTAGCATGGATATCATAAAGTAAATCAAATTCTATATTTTAATGAAAATACAAAAAATTCAAATATCTTATTTTTTAATTAAAAAAGATGCGAACGTGAAAATTCAACTAAAGCTGATTAATATGACGTAAACTAAAGTATTTGGAGCAAGAATATTTATGAAATGTGTAGTGTGAAATATACAACTAAGAATATTATTTTTGTAAAAAAAAATGATTGTTATCATTTTAACAAACGTACTCAGTATAATCCTATGACAAATCTTGTGTATTGAGTTTCCAAATCAATTTAAGTTTAACTCTCCATTTAAAGTACAAAAGAGGACATCCAGCTTCGTATATCTCAATTGAAAATACTAATTCGAATTTATTGATTAACTTTTATGTTCTTTATATTTCTGGATACATTGTGAATAATTTTTAATATGAGAATTAAACAAATATATGTATAAAAAGTCGCACTGATTTTTAGCTAGTGTATATGTAGCGAAATTTAATTCTGTAAAATATTCCAAAATGTTCAGGCTAAAAATTTTTTTGTTCTTATTTTTTATTTTATTTATAATAATAACACTATTTTGCATTGAAACACATTGATTCAGTAAGTGAAATGTGTTATGAAATAGTAATTTTTATTATATTCGAACACTTATTCTGGCTAAGAAATACATAATACTTAAAAAAATAATTTATTCCTGATATAATAAAAAAGAAATTGGTTGAATTACTTTGCTTAGTTAGATGTTTTAAGTGGCCGCGGTAGCCGAGTGGTATAGGTATCGGATCGTGGCTTGCCTGGTCACGAGTTCGATCCCAATACCACTAAAGACCCGCCGTGTAGAGCAGCGATGCACGTTAAATCTGTCGAGAGCTGAAACGTCCTCCCGTTGGTGTGGTGTGGTAGTTAGGAGAGGGGGGTGCCAGCTCAGGTGTCGTCCACGTCACTAGACCATGGTTCAAAATTACGTGGTCCGTCGCCAAAAGCCCTCGTGTAGCTGAACAGTGCGACGTTAATATTAAATCAATCAATCAATCAATTAGATGTTTTAAGATTAAGTTAGTGTATATAAAAGGTTTTTCATCGCAGCTGTAAAAGATTAAAATGAAAAAACAACGAAGTGTCTTGCAAAACAGTAGTATTTTATAGCAATAAAAAAGAATGACAAAATAAATTTGATTATCTTACTTTATTTAGACAAATACATTTTGAATGCTCTTAAGGCCATACTTTTTTATTAAAAACAAACTTATCTTTATGAAAATGCTAATAACGGTTAAAACTTTTTAACGTTGCTTGATGGTATTTGCTCATTTCCCCCAAAATATTTATAATTCTCTATGAATACTTAAATAGTATAATTATACAATCATGCTAAACCAATACTTTTTTGAAAACTTTCTGCACTGATTTCATTAAAGAATAAGCAAAATGGTGATATAAATTTAAGTTTTATCTCAAAATGACTTATATTACGTAACTAAATTTAGAAAAATCTAGTTCTTAAAATATGAATAGCATTATTTTTTTATCTTAAGATGTCTTATATTTATAACGGTATCAATTTTATTTTCTGTTTCAAAATATAGCCTTATTTTATAAATCCATCCATAATTCTAATCTGTAAGACCTCCAGTTCCAGAGAAATTCCAATATCATTTTGAATAATAACTTTTGCAGAAGCTACACATTCTAAGCATGCAACATATATCTGTTTCAAAGTTACAACTCAAGGACAACTCAAAAGCTTCAGTTCATAATATCCAGTTTCTCAATATTACTAATAATGCAACGGTAATATGACTCGGACCACTTTTATGAGGAACACAGTACAATTCAACTCCCCCGTCCCCTCTGTCAACAGTCCAGGTTATAATGGACATCTCGTGACATCAGCAGCTGTCCAGTCCTATCCGTTTACCAGACTCGCATTATAGGTGTTGCAGGGATGCCACATGAACAGAACAGGAAAGTGAGACGGACAGTTGCACTTAATTTCAACCATCCCAGTCGACTGGGGTCACTCTAACTCCTGCGTCATAATCTGGCATCAACCTTGCAAATGCGTGCCCTATTGGTAAATGAGGAAATTTCGTGCCATCGGGTCTGTAACTCTGTTTACCGTCATATCATTCGATTCGTGTTATGATGTTTGCGTTTATAGAATTGAAGTCCTTTGCAATTGTTGTGTCACTGTCTGTAAAGTGTGCGGAAAGATTGTTTCAATCGCCAGTTAATGATTATCTTATGTGTGTAACTAGTTTACAAAGATGTATTTTTAAGTATCTCTGCATATTTTAATGCTATAGATTCATTTATGAAGTTGTTCCGCCCATATGGGGCTGCTTATTTTCGGTTTCTTAGATATAAGGTTATGGACATTTAAAAACATAATAACATTATAAATTTGATGATATATTATCTATGCTAAATTTGGTAACTTGTATACCCAATTTAAATCAATATCAAGTGCACTTAAAAATTCATGTGGAAATAAATTAAATGAGCTACAGTTTTTCATTATTTTATGTTTAATACATTTGCTGCTGACACATTATTTATCATAATTTTGAATTAATTGAGCCATAAATGCAATTCAATCAGCGTTCGTAATTTAGGCTGACGTTTTGGAAACTGACTGTAAATTGCAGTTTAAATGATGGGAATTATTAAAAAAAGGAATGAGATATATTTTAAAAATGTATTTCAAATCGTGTCGTTACAATAGCTATTCAAGAATTCAATTATTTAAACCTCACCATTGACGTGTATTAAATAATGCAATTTAGTTGTATTTAGTTGTTTGAATAGCATCCTTACAATTAGAACGAGAAGACTTTATAGCAAATGTGTGCATGTTAAGTAATTTAATTTACAAGATTTGAAAAGATAACCAGAACTTTTTTTTTAATTAATTCTTTCAACTAACCTTCAAGATTGTTGTTTGTGAATAAGAATAGTCAATAGCAAAGGCAGAATTTAAATGTGAATGACTGATAAATTCAAAGAGGATCAATTTGAATTGCCTTTGTGTGTTCCCTTCGATCTTTCTGGAACGACTTGAAAATCCTGAACCGAGTGAAAACTTGAAGATAAAAGAGAAACTGTATTAAATCAGAGAAGCAAGAAACAAAACTTAAATCACCTACCGAATCCTTTCATTCTCCTTCAAGACGGTTTGTTGGTCGGATATTTTCGTTTGCAGAATCCGAAATCCGTCTTACAAATATATGGGATATCGAGTGTTGGGTCGAATATCGATTTACTTGGTAATACCCGCCAATCGAAGACGTTTTCAAAAACGGCTTTAAGTGTACTTTTTTTTTAAAGCTGTTTTGAACTTCTATTCTGATGTCGGCTTCGTTCTTCTTGAACGTATGTTATCGACAGGTAGCTTACGTCAGACTTCGACTAAAACTTTTTTGCATTCAAAGTTCCACCAAATATGGTCTGGAAGTCAAACACTTAAAAATAAGATATAAACTATTCCTATTTTATTTCCAAAGCTTATTTCTTATTCGGAAATCTAGATTTCAGTTTGCTCAAAACACATTCTGAAACATGCATTATTTTTACTATATGGGGGAAATAATGAGATTATATAATCAATAATATATATTTGATATATATTTAAGTATATAGATTATATAATATTCATATTATTAAGATGGAAGGAATTTTCGGTTCGAAAGCATTGTTCTCCATTTAAATTTTCTAATAAGTACCTTTAAGTTACAGGACGAATTTTCAAAAGTTGACTTTAGAATTAAAATACTAAATTTTAAATTTTATCATATATGAATTGCAGTTTAGTTTGGTGCTTTAGGAAACATAGCTAAAATATCAGATAACTGTAAATGAATTTTTGAGGAAAATTCTAACCCTGTGGATTTTGGTGGTCTGCGATAAACAGAAAGACAGAAAATTGTGATTTGCGTCAATATTTCTATACAAATAAACCGTTCATAATTTTAAAAAAATAATGAACAAGTTTACCTTGTTTACTGTAATTGCTGATACATATATAACACGACTTGAATAATTGTAATGAAAACACAACAAAAATTACTTAAAATATAAATTCAATTTATATTTTACTAGATCGTAATTAAAAGAAAATATCCAAATAAATGAATTGTATGAACTTACTAAACTAAACTAAAAATTATGCACTTAACAAGTATGCACAAGAAATATCAGGATAATTACTACGCACTATCAGGATAAGTACAAACAAGAAATATCAGGATTTTCACTAAACGTAAAAAATACTTATTTATATTACTGTTTAATATAAACAATAAATATATATGTGTGCATTATGTGCGTGTTATAAAAAAATCAAAACAAAATAACGTAAAATAGAAGTAAACAAGAAAATAAATGTTGATGTATCCTGAGCGTAAAAATGTTGTGTTCATAAAAGAGTTGGAGTTTTTTAAATGTAAGTATATACTCACAAACATCTGTAGCATTTTATTATGGATATTTTTTGAGATTATTAAGGTTACACCTTCTGAATCAGTAAAAGTATTAATTCCCTTTGAATTATTATTGATTTTATAACTATCTTAGTTCTCCCATGTACGAGAAATAAATAACAAATATTCTAGATGGAGACAACAAATGTGTATATCCCAAATTATGTAAAGAATAAAAAAAATCAAAAAAATAAAGGATATTTGTAATACGTCACCTCGTTTTCTCTGTATGTGTGTATTTAAATGTTTTATTTTTTGCACGTTTGTTTTAAGTGAGTTTCGTTATTCATATTCAGGTTGTAATTGCAAATCTTCAGGAACAAAGAGAACTCCTAATTTCTTTCATGTTTTGGTATTATGAATAGCTTTTGCACTAAGAAATAAATCCAGTTCCTTTTTATTTTTTTAAATATTATTTTACTGAAAATGTATGAACTCGATAAAAAAAAATGCAACTGCATATTTTATGTAAAGTAATATATTGTCTCCACTGGAAAATTGTCAGCATTATCAAATACACGAGAATGCTCTAGAACAGTGATCTGCAACCCCCGGTCCGTGGATCAAATGGTGCCGGGCCGCCTAAGGAACATTAAACTATTGCCATTTTATTTAAAGGGGTGCATTTCTCACTAATTCACTCAACTTTCCACGGAAATCACTATATATTCCACGTTAAATCACTTTTAATCATTTTTGGTGTAACTATATTTGATTCTTAAGGCATAATACTACTGTAAAATACTATTGTAATACATAGAAAATTATAAAAATATTCCAAGTATAATTACTAAAATTTTAGTTTTTTTAATCACGCTTTTAGATTATAATTTTATACGTATTGAGAATGTTTATTTTTTCAGCTTTAAATTTATATGTGAAACATTGAATCTGGCAAAAACTAGTTTATTGTTCTTTGATTCGAGCATGATTTATGCATTTTTGTGAATACTTATTTAAATATGTCGCCTTTTTATTAATGATGGATTTAGATTATATTCCATTGGATTTTGCTCACTATTATTCAAAGAAAAACACACACACACACACACAAGTAATATATATAAAAAATTAAGTCAATTCCTACTTAGATCAACAAAGAAAAATTGTATTTTAGCTACTTTTTATTCAATAGTTACCATTAAAATAAATATGCAGAATCGCAACATTAAGTGGTAATTCATTTTTATTAATTGTCATTAAAGTTTCGTATTGTCATCCAAAACAATCGTGTATATAAAATTTCAGTTCAACTGAATGCAAAACTTGAGAAAAAAATATTTTGAAGTTTTGACACAAGTCGCCAATGTGGCTGTATTTTTAATTCCTTAAATAATTAGTTTTAATCAATTAATTTTTATTAATTATAATTAAATTATTGTATTATCATCCAAAATAATCATATATTCAAAATTTCAGATCAATTGAGTGCTTCAAAATGTATTTCATTAGCGATTGAAAAATCCACCAAGATAAATAAATAAATAAACAAACAAACAGATAAATAAATAAAAATATAGAGAATGTGAGTTAATAGAAGGAAATGAAAAAGAGATCTGTCAGCCATAAAACTATTTAAACTAACTATTTTAAAGCTGATCTCATTCAGCAATACTTAATAATATCGCAGCATCCATCTTTTTATTTTTGCCAAAATTTCATGTGTTGAATATTTAGTATTCAAATCATATGTGTTTCTCAAGTACAGTGTAGTAAAAATGTTATATATGTATGTGTATGTTTGTATGTATGTATATAATAAAGGTTGCGATCAAGAAAGGAACTGCTGGATAGTGAGATAACAGAAGAATTTACAATCCTACAAAATCTGATTCGTTTTAAATGTTGTGCTTTTAGCTTTAGTAATTGTACAACTGCTCCATTTAAGATATTTAAAATTTTAATAAATTTGAGACATTCGTAGAATCATTATACAATTTTGATAACAATTTCAAATTGAAATGGTAAATTTACAGAACAACATTCAGTCTAGTTATTTATTTAAAGCAATTAAATTTTCTCAACTTGTGTATTGTGTTAGATTATATTATCATATATTATACAATATGTAATTGTAAATATATTGCTTATTTAAATGATTCTACGATTCATGTATTTCCTTTTAAGTTATGATATCATTTTCAGTTTGTAATTGCCTTTGCAAAATATTTTTACAGCGAATTTAGTTATAAAAATAATAAATATGGTGTTGAATATTTAGAAAAGAGAAGCATATTTTGTGTAACTTAATTATTATTTTACAAAAGACTAATATTATTTCGAGATCAAGTAGTATTTACAAGTATATTTATACAATGTAATATCATTCATACTTACATCCATTTGGTAGCTATCACTGTAATCTGTATTCAATCAATTACAACTAGTACATAAACACATACCAGTCTATGCTTGGTTAATTAACAATATTTGCTCCATTAAACAATCAGTCACTTTACCTTTACACTGAATTATAACCAAACACATTTTTTTCGTTAATATACCACCAGTCTTTGTATACATGAAATTAACAACGAGAAAGTTATTATACTTTAATAAGCAATAACTTAATGGAAAAAATCAATATTGTGTTAAAATTGGCAATACTTAAGCCTCGTAAAGGTCTATACAATAATAAAGAAACATAATTTCAGACAATTAACCCGTCCTTGACGATATCACTTTGATTGTACCATTGAAGTATTGATTAACCATGCTCTATTATATTACTTATTAGTTTGATACACATGATACCCAGAGAAAAATTATTATTTTCCTTATTCTTAGACAGTGTTGACTTGTTTGAAAACGCCATAAGGATAAGAAAAACTTCGTCATTGCATCATAACGATAGAAGTACAGTTTGCTAATAAATTACTTTCGCATTATTCATAAATGTAACTACATACAAAGACTTTATGCTTAAGTTCTCTAAGTAGCCAAATAATTAAATTAGATTTAATATAAAAATATACTTGTTATAATTTATTGTTTCAACATAAAATACTAAACTTAATTCAATCCAAAGAATTGAATTCGATCTGGTAAACAATCATACACACCAGTGTTCAAAATTGAAAGAACTTTCAGATTTAGTCAATTATTTCGAGAATTAATGGACAGATTTTAATGAAATTTGTATGAACGTAGGAGTGATATAATGCAGAAATAACCACAGCAATTACAATACGCACGCGTGATCGTGAGTAACACTCATCGGAGTTGGAGTGTTTGAAATAGTTCCATACCCTCCGAAGTGGAACCAAAAAGGTTCATTGGGGTTATGGTAATCTCTTACAGCTGTAAAGGTCATTCCTCGGGATTTCATACGTGTGTATATAAGTGAATTTATGAGTTCCTGTAACCCCAGGCCTTGGATCGTACTCGGAGAATGGTTGGGAGTTTCAATTGCCCTCCCCATAACGTTCCACGCATACTCTAAAACAGTGGTCTTCAAACTGTGTTCCACAGAACCTTAGGGTTCCACAAGGCATACCCAGAGGTTCCATGGGTCCCAATAAAAAATAGAAAAAAGCAATAAGTATGTAAGCAAAATGTATTCACGTTCTCCATGAAGTTTGTATAGTTACAAGTATCTAAAGCTCATATCCCCTATTCATTATGACTGAAAATGTTATTTATATGTAATAACTTTATTTTGCAACACTTTTTGAACTTTTATTATAATGTACTAAAGGATATTAAAAAGGAGAGTTTTATCTTCATATATAGACCAGATTGTCAATATTCGATCGATTACTTTCTTGGGTTCCATGAGATAATTTAATACTCGTTGGTTAGCACAATATCTTGCAAAACTAAATAGTTTTTTAATGGAAAATGCATTTTTTTTTATAATCGTGGAAAACAATGCCTAAAATGAAGGAAAGCGAACAGCATATTAACAGAGTTGATGTTGAAATCTAAATTTAAGCAAAAACGATTCCTATATAAGCCAGTAACAGCCTCCAGACTAAAGTAATCATTATGGTCTAGTGGTACGTTACGTACGTACCGATCGGAAGGTACAAAATTCTATACCGCCACATGTCTATAACATGTTGGTATGCATTAAAAATTATTTTTAGATTTTCTCTTCGAAGTATGTGTACGGATTGGGGTTCCACGAAAGCACCTTCAAGTTCTAGGGGTTCCATGAGTTGAAAAAGTTTGAAAATTACTGTTCTATAAGGATGTGGTATGGAGACCTGACTGCCCAATTAATTCTGCGAATTACTTCATTTTCCAGAAATTAGTCGATCAGATGAGCTCTAAACGGCCTCAAGTTTTCATCCATTAAAGTGAAAGAGGGACATTTGCACCCCTGAAAAAGTAAACATGCGGCTCCCAGAGCTTTTCCCTAAACCTCTCAGTAGTCAAGGTTCTTCTTTCAAAGATATGGAGCTGTATGCGGTCATCCAAGGGGATGCCAGTCTTGACCCCCAAGCCTCTCATAATGGTCAATTTCTCGGACGTTTCAGAACAGTTGGAAGATCCCTGGCTCATTCTATATTAAAGTACTGCGATAATATCTGGTTACCCTGAACCGATATTCATCAATGGAGATAATAGTCGCCTATGGATCCATGTGGCCCTCTCTATGATTTTTTTTCTCTATTTTAAATGGACTCTTCTGTTCTCAGAACTAAGCGAGATGCAAATAATATGTCTGCTTGTAAACAGCACTCATTCATGAAGACTTTTCGAAACAGTCACCCTTGAAATTCGGGTCTCTCTGATCGCATACACCTCAGAAGAGTTGTGAATTTGTAGTATCCTTGTCACGCTACGCTATAATGAACAAATGGTGATCTTTTGTGGCCGTCGTGGTTCTTGAAAGATATGTTCAGGCTTTCTCTAGATGACCCGGTAACCTGAAACTGTTTCTATAAGTTGAACTTGATGTTATGTGTAAAATTATGTTCTCTACAAAACTGGATTTGAAACTTATCTGCTTCTATAGCCTACTTACAATTCAACTCCTCATTCCATCATCTAAACGTTGGTGGTTGCTCATTTTTACTGTTTGAAATTTAATTTAACTGATTGCTGCAAAAAAAAAATCGTCGAGGTGTTCTATTGTGCCGCATAATTTTACACGCGCTTTTATAAATTCTGTTAATTTTACCATATATTCCAAGCTTACCACGCCTTCATATTACACACACAAGATTTGCATCTTTGTTCATTGTACATCAATTGTATTTTTATAGCTGAATAACATGATTTAGTTAGCTAATAGATTAAAATATTTGTATCATGTTTATAAAATAGTGATAATTGTTTTGTTGTAATTTAAAAACCAATTTATTCAAATGTAACTAGTAAAATCGATGAAAATTGCAGAGAAGTTTTTTTCCCACTTTCTATTCAAAACAAACTAAATGATACACACAACACAATATTTCTTTTCAGAATATATGTTTCTTTCCAGAAGTTGACTTATTCACCTCTTTCCCAGTATTTCAGATACATTTTAACCATCCTTTAAAATGTTTTTGTAGTTTTAATTTAATTTCTTTTTTAAGCCATGTTAAAAAATGCAAAAAACGCGGAAAATTTTGCACAAAAATAATTTTTAAGTTTATTTTCACAATATTATATGTAAACGTCGAAATAAAATATGTAAGATATGAATTATTGAACAGTGTCATATTTATAAAAAGATGATGTTTCGTTTGATTATTAAAATATATTTTAAAAAGCACATTTCATTCCATATTTACTTATTTCGCTGAATATTTTGTGTATGAAGCAAATTTTTTTCAATATACATTTCGTGAAGTAAAGCTTATATATTTGAATACATGGTGATTCAAAATCCCTAAGTGAATAACTGTCAAAGAATAATTCAAAACTCAATTTACTTTAAATGTTTATTTTCTCCAACGTTTTATTTGATAAGGTTTTTCTTGTTGATATTTAATCTCAAAAGAAAAATGAGCAACGTGTTTTCTCAGCCCTTAACACGAATTTTGGATAGACCAGCTGTTTTTTGATCAGATTTTTCTCATTACATATTCATTTTATTGAAAGAGAAAATGCTTGTTTCTTCCTTCATTGAAGACGGATCTATTATTTTCACGTTAAAATCGTGCAGTTTATAAAATCACTGGAATAAAATGAAGTAATATGTTCTTACAAGTGCCCATCAAAAAGGAAAATATATTTTTGATTGATATTTAATTAGTTAATATTTTGGATGCTTCTAAACAATTGATAATTTTTTTTTATTTGGAAGACAATTCCATTCAAAAAATTTTAAATCTGTTATTTGTATCTATATCGATACCGATAAAATTATATTGATACTGATGGGAAGAAAGAGAAGTTATATAAATTTCCATTACATATATTTCTATTATAAAATAATTTTCTGTTTATAATAATTTAACAAAGTTTTTTAAGTTTTTTCCATTAAAAGGAATAAATAGTAAATAAAATTTTGCTCTTTTCGTGGCATGTTTGTAGTAATTACTTATAAGCATAAATAACTGACTCTACTCTTTTTACATTCCACATAAGAAATGTTTCAGGAGATATGATCTTAATGTTGCAAGATTAAGTAATTTCAGATATTTTCAAATAAGGCACTCTTGTAAGATGAACTAAGAATTAATTAAAAAGTTAACTTAGGTGTTACAGCTTAAAACATATCACAAATAATAAATAGCTCATCCTGTTAATAAGTATTGAGTTTTAAGAAATCTAAAAAAAAGCAAATTGGCTTTAATAATTGGCAAAGTGTGAGAATTATATACCTAAATTCGATGTGTTGAAAGTCAATAAAAGTGCTTGTGGTATTTTTATTAAACCTAGTTTCCATTTTTAACTATCAGTCTTTCCATTCCTGTTCATAACATAAAAGTGTTTTCAATGTATGCAAGTATACAGCCGTATGTAAATATCCAATAATACGTCTCAATATTTTAACAAAAAAAAATTATTTGCTTTCCTTTGAAAAGCCCAATAAAATTTCCCAAGGTGTATAATCTTAAAAGGGTCCCAATAAAAAAAGTTCCACCTGGGAAATTTTAACTAAAATTTGATTGAATTCAATTATTAAAATGTAGTAAAGTAACTATTAATTACTACTAACTGCTAATTGCTTAAAATATTCTTCTAAATTTTTAATAGTTTAAAATCGTAATTAAATTTAATAAATTATTTCTAAACTTTAGAGTAATGTGAGATGTTTGCACTCCCTAAAAACGGTGACTATGTCGAGAATATACGTTGTTAAGCAAAAAAAAAAGAATTTCTACACTGTTTTCAAACATCTCCTGCAGCAAATAATATTACTAAAGAGAAGAATCTTTTCTATTCGTGGTTGATGATCGGCGTATCTTTTACTTTTTTATTTGTTTATTTCTTCTTTTTTTTCAAATATCTAACGTGAGAAGCCGTGCATTAAATTCGTAACTTTTCGAAAAGAGAGGAAAAAAAATTAAGAGATATTTCTTTAGCGTAACCGTGAATATAACGGTTTTTTCATTATTTTATATCTTTCGATGATGTTCTGCTGCCGGTGTTTTTGCAATGTTTTAGATGAAAAGATTAAGTGTGCAATTCAATAGTTCACTGATTTTGTAGCTCAACATTCAAAACAACTCATGTTTTTTTATGCACCACGGATTTCAACTAGATTCAAAATTTCTGAGACAGTACATTCCCTGTCTTTTTTACCAAGTATTTATAGACTTTTTTATCGTGTTTCCTTTGAACATTAAAAAGAATAAATATATAAATTATCAAAAGAAATTAATAATTTTCTTCTACATATTTTTTCTTATTTAGGGAAGCAAATAAAATTTTAATTTAGAGAAACATTAAATCTACTCAGTGAAATACTTCAGCGGTATTTTATTAAACTGAATAATTTTTCTTACACCTCAGAACAGTATTTGGTTATAAATTTCGAGCCGAATTCATCAAAAGACTACAACCCACTTTTAATAATTCTAAGCAAAGCGCATAGCCTAAATGTAGTTAGATCATAGTAGGATTCGAAATATTTCATGCAACATATACTATCTAATAATCCTTGAAA
Source organism: Trichonephila clavipes (assembly GCA_019973935.1). Taxonomy (NCBI): domain Eukaryota; kingdom Metazoa; phylum Arthropoda; class Arachnida; order Araneae; family Nephilidae; genus Trichonephila; species Trichonephila clavipes. The sequence goes on along the minus strand of BMAU01018592.1, from coordinate 469,705 downwards.
TTGTTTACTGATTAGCTAAATTTAATTTTATTTCTTTGACTACTAAAGTCTTATTTTAATAAAAAAAAATGTCTTAAATGTAATAAAGAAGATATATTTAAATCCTTCATTTGTGTATTCAAGAAAGCAATTTAAGAAAACTAATATATATGTATATATACTGTATATATATATATATATATATATATATATATATATATAATGAAAGATGAAAGATAGAGAAAATATGAAGAATCATCTAACAATACATCAAAATAGCAAAAAAATATGTGCGGAATGAAGTCGAAAAGTCAAAGAAAACAAAAATAACAATGAAGCTTCTCAAGTGAAAGTGCATATTGGGACTAATGAATCCATAGGCGGGTTAATGCTAAGCTGATTGTGCCGTCCTTTCTTCTTTGAGATTTCACAGGCTCACATGGTAAATGAATAATTATTTAACACAAAGAAGGGCTTTGAAGTATTTTGAACATCGTGTATATAATATAAAAATAACTATAGGAAATACCCTTTAACCTGAAAATACTCGAGAACGAAGAGAATTACATAAATAAAAGTGTGAAGTCCCATTATAATAAAACAACAGCGGCAATCTAATGCATGCAAATGTCCCTCCCCTATTGGTGAAATTCGAGAGTTAGGCATTGCAAATCGAATACGAAAAGTGATAGAGCGAAATTTCCAATTAGAAAGTTTTAGAGCATCAATTAATTAGTGCGATACGACATTTGGTTTACACAGATAAGATAAATTGACGCCTATAAACCGAAAAATGTCTTAAATTAATCCGCGATTGTTCTGCTCTTCATTTCAAAAATGTTGCAGTGCATAGTTGAAAATTGTAACGTTGTAGTGTACTGTAACAACTGTAAAACAAATGTATTTAAAATTTTAGCTCAATTGGTGTTTTGCACTCACTTGATACAAACAGTTCTCTTTTGAGAGTGTCAAAATCAATAGTATTCTGAATGACCCTAAATGAACGAAATCCTACAAAAGGATGATAATTCTTAAAATGCTGTTTTAAGAAAAATCCGTTATTAAAGTTTGGAGCTAAAATTTCGGAGCTGTATGATAATGGCGAGATTCACTGACTTCCAGTGCTAATCTACACCGAATGCCAACGAATCGCGACGCATGTCGCGAAGTAGAATGCAGTTCGTTTTCTAGCTGGGCCACATCTAATACGGCTGACATCGCAAATGTAGCGCGATGACTCTGGAAGATAAGAAACACCAGTTGTCGTCTGTGTTCTGTCAAACCAGTGAGTGCAGATATGCGCGTAACGGCACAGTGTATTTTGGCATATGCACTAACCCATCCGCACGGCAGTATAAGAGGTATCAGCACGGGACCATGTATGACATATACTGCAGGGTGAACATGTACATCCCTATTGTGACTCCCTGCAGCAACCACTGTTGCAATGGTATAAATAGTCTCGATTTGATTGATGCTTGGGCCTTGATTAATGTTGAAGGTAACTTAATTTTTTCCCAACATTATTTGGTCGGATGAAGTATTGTTTCAACATACTGTATTACTAAACCAACGCAATGCCCACGACTCTGTTGAATTTCTTCCTGTGGGGTTAAATATAAAAATATCTGGTTTATATGCAACTCCATATAACTCTGCTGGATATACTTCGTCATGTTACAAATACTTGCAATAGTGTAACTGTTACTATGCTGAAAACGGAGCATGTGGAATTACTCTTTTGAATTCAAATGTGTATCGTGAGCAACGTTGAAAACACTCGACATTAATTTAAACCATTGTGTGGCAATTTGCCTTTGAATTTTTTTGTGTGTGATGTCAACTAACTGTATTAATGTAACTACGTATTTTATGCAATAAATGTTACTTTTTAATCGGTTCCGAACATTTTAGGGTATACAGGTAACAATTTATTTCAAATGCTTAAACTAAATATCGTTCCGTCATAATTAAGTGATGTTCGAAAGCATTCTATTTGGAAATTTTGCTCATCTCTTTTTGTTTTCGGTTTGCAATGCATATCTTCCAACCTTTGCTACTAAAGGATGCAGCAATCGTTTGCATTAGGTCGTCCCTTTACTATAGTGAGACCTCATTTCCATAGCTGTAGCTAGATCTCCCTGTTAGCAAGTATTTTCAGGTTATGATACTTTCGTATTAATCCCGTATGTACAAAATAAGCATAATATGGGTGTTAAATACAATCAACAATATTCTGAGTAGTTTTTAAATATTAAAAAGTAACACACCACCAATACCACAATGTCCTATGAGATTCCAATTGATAGTGCCTGATTGGTTATTAGTTGTGTAAAATGGCGAATTTTTTATGTTTATAAAACTTTCCAAAATATGTTTCAGAAAATACTCGTACAAACTGTGAGGAAATAATACGTCATTATGGTTAGACCATTTTAAACCCAACTTTGTAATCCTGTTTTATGTAATAAATCCAATTAAGTATATATATTTTATTATTCGGTACATATTTAATTTCTAGGCATATTTTCATTTTACTGTAAAATATTGAAAAGGTTACATATATATTAAAATGTGATCTCATATTGCATTGTTGCTTAACCGGAAATCCTTACTTTTTTTGTGTATGAATTATGATATTTCATATAATAATATTTGTTAAGTAAATAAATTTTTGGCATTTGTTTTAAATGAGACTACACATATTAAAAATGACAGAAATTAAAATTTGACTATCGTATAACTAAAGTTTTGTTTAGTGTTTTTGCTGTAAAAAGTTATTAAGAAACATTCCTCCTGCTTGATTTTTTTTCTATTTTATTTTTATGTGTGTATATTGATCTGTGTGCGTTGTATATGTTTCTGTAATATTTTACTTATGAATTCATTCATTATAAAAAAAATATATGTTTTAAATAATATATTTTTTTCTGTGCTACAACGAATTCTATAAATGTCTTTCATTTCATTTTCAATTGAAATTTTTTTCATTTTAATTCTACTGTAGGGTATTTATATTCCAGTTATTCGTCAACCATATGATAAAATATGATTTAAAATATAACAGAGAAAAAATAACAAACTTTTAAATTTATTTCAATTAAATTTTAAAAAAAGAATACCTAAAGCTGAATGTCAGAAAATAATAAATTGCTCTAAACCTTTCAAGAACCATTGTTTGAGACAGATGAAAGGTTTAATTGCATAATCAAAATGCATAGACCTATAAGCTACCTCGTTAAGTTCCTGAAAGAAAACATACACCAATTTTTATCTAATGTTTTATGTATATTTGTCATCTAGAAGTTATTTTGCATAAACCGCGCATTTCGAAGGGTGGAGTGCATTTCCAGAAACTCTCAATAGAAGCATGATGTTCATATGCCCATGTATCTTTCTACATTACTCCCAGAGGGTAAGCAGAGAAATTCTTTTTAAGGTGTCTCATTTTTGTTCTTTTCCCATTAAGAAGAGGCAAAGAAAAAGAAAAAGTGATGCAACGTGCGAAAGAGTTTGTGGTCTTAAAGAGAGAGAGGAAAAAAAAAAAAAGGGGGAAGCGAAGAAACTGAACAAATTTTCGTATAATCTTAACAACGGGATAGGCGAAACATCTTTTGTCCACAGATGGAGGCGGTGCAACATATGAGAAACGCCACAATCTTTTTCGATCACATCTGCATAATATAATGCGACGGGGCACGCCATGAGAAAAGAGTAGAAAAAATGCACGAAGTATTAATATCGATTTTTTGGTTTTCCTCGTATTTTTTTTCCTACTGCCTCCTGACTTTAAGACCTTGTGGCTTTCGCATAAGAATTACTTTACTAGAAAAAAAATTACAAAACATTGTAAGAAGGCGGGCTCAAACGATTCAAACTTTGCATCTTTTTTTTTATTTCCCAATGATAAAAAGATAAGGTTGTTCATCTATATTCATCCATGGTTTTGACCTTTTGTATAAATAAGGCTTTCTTCTTTTACAAGAAAAATGCGAAAAAAATTGATCAAATAGAATAGAAAATATTTATAAATATTTTTTTCCAACAAATAATTGCATAAAATATATAAATAAAAGTATGATAGCATGCATGTTCCTTTTTATAAAGTTTCATAAAAAGTTAACTTGTTTTCATATTAAATCGAAGCTGATATTAATCAAACAGAAATGATTCTTATACATTTGAGGGTGCAAAATGTTTTTTATAAATTTGAAGAAATTCATTATTAAATGAGCATACAACGAATGGATTTACCATTTACTCAATACATTAAAAAACGCTAAATGTTTTGATAAATTCTAATAAATTTATAAACTAAAATAAAACAAAATTATCTTATGTACATCTACTGTTTTGTTTTTGAAATTTGTGACAAATACTTTCATAGTTGATAGCAGTCTATACATATAACGAATTGTATATTACAAAATTTTTGTAAATATTGCCATTTATTTGATGTTAGTATTCATTATGAAATAAATGCGCATAAATAAATCGAATAATTAATAAAATAAACTAAATAACAATAAAATTATATAAAAATAAAATAAGTTTTAAATATTATTTGAGAACTTTTGCATTTTTTTAAATTTAAGTCCGGCTTTATGCTATTACTTAAATACGAAATGCACCTTTGATTTATTCGGTATTTATGAATCTTCTATGCAACTGAACAACTTGATATGCAAGCATATTACTTTCATTTTCTAATGCATTTATTAGTACGTACAATTTAAAATATTTTTTTTATATTATTAGACACTTAAAGGGGATTAAAATATTTCCGTTTCTTCATTCGGGTTTTTGATATTTTTGTTTATATGAACAAAATATGTCTTGAAATATAATCTAAAATTTAATAAATAAATGTATTTTCTTATACTGTATGGAATCTTAGTATAAATAAAATAAATTTTGTCTCATAAAATAATTTCTTATTCAAAAATGGTATTTAAACAACCTTAGAAATTTGACACCTAAATTTGGCCTAAATTATTGCTTATTTGTTTAAATTATTTAAAACTAGGAATTATTATTTACAGACACAAAAAAAGCATTTAAAAATTTTAGATAAAATATATAAAAAAAAATATTTACATATTTAGTCACAATTAATTATTTCAAGCTAACGTATTTGTTAAAACAGAAAATTTACTGTTCTATTATGATAATATGTCTTTAAAACATCTCATAATATTTTTATATAAATTAACAATTATATCTTAATTTAGACTACTAATTTAGTTTCATATATGTACAACTATGAATGAATAAACTTTAAATAAATTTCGTTTGAAATATTCAATTATTTGTAATTTTCTATAAAAATTCAAAAATAATCATTCCTATTTTTTTAATACTAAACGTATCAACGTTTTTAGACATTTCGTTCGTTAAACGTGTGAGTGATAAATATATTTAATTTTTGAAGACAATTTGTATTGCTTATTAATTAGACAGTAATTGGTTAGTAAATAATATAAAATGATTAAATTTAAGATGGGCTTAGAAATAAACATTTATTCTTCTTATTCACAATACATATTAAAATGTTATGGTTGATTTAAACCTATTAAGTACAGGTTAATTAAAGTAAAGAGTTCATTTATCTAAGCAGATGCAGTTCTTTCAAAAAGAAATCGTTTCTTTTTTTAAATGGCTTGATTCATGTACAGTAGCATTAATCACAGCATTTTGTTGTCTTGAATTTGCAAATTTATTAGTATATATTAAAAATACATCTTAGAGGAAACTGGAAATTTTATTACAAATTGGCATTGTGCATAATCGTTGTATTTAATATTTTTTGTTCTTAGCATCTACTGAGAAATTCGTTTTGTGACGGCATCCAATGCACTTTTGTTTGACAGATATTACAAATTGGAATATACTTCTATTATTATGTATACATAATGATTTTGATACTTAGTTTCATTTGTTTGATTCTATCTTCTGCATTTTCACTTCATTTGCCATCCATCTCATTCCATTGATGTATAACAATTTAATCTGCACTAATATCTAAACCGAAATATACATGAATTGATCATTGTTCTTTCTATATTTAAAAAGTAACATCATAACAGTTCAAATATACAAACCACTGAAAAAAATATTGTTTAGGCAAGGTTCTTCATAAGTACTAATTTATTATTTTTCTTAAATAAATATATCTTATGCCCTTGAAAATCTTAAAAATGAAAATTTTAAAAAGTTAATAAGTGAAGATGAGTCATAATTTAGCGATTTTATACATGATTTTTAATCTCTCAATTGATATTGTGAGTAATTTCTACTATTTCACTTATTAAAATACTAAAATTCGCTTAATGAAGTCATAATTGTACAGACAAGTATATAATGTAAATTGTGCTACAGCATTAACATATATCTTTAATAATATAAATAATAATTTTCATGAAAATAAACATATTATTTTTTTATAATTAGTTGCTGTTACTATTGATTATATTTAACCTTTAATTTTCTGAAAGCTTGGAAATGTCAAAATATCAAAGTTGCAAATAATACAATTAGTCTTTAAGGGAAAAATGTGAATTTCATATTATTATTAACAAAATTGAAATATTTAGCATATTTATTATGAATAATTACAACAATAAATTATGTGTCTTTCTTATAAAATTATTTTATGTGAAATAACATTAAACAATTTATATATTTTCAATTTTTAAGATGATAAATTAAATTTATCATCCAAACAAAATATGAGTGATCTATATTTATGAACCCCATTTATATTATGTCTGGTTCCATTGTTGTAAATATAATATGCATCTTACTTCATTTCTTATAATGTGAAAGTAATAAAATGTTTATTATATTTATGTATTCTTGATAAAAGAACATATTTATTAATTAATATTCGTACACAGATAAGTAAACAAAGTTATATTCATTAAATTAACTGTTGACTAACTCAGATTCCTTCGACCAAAGAAGCAAGTTTCTCACTCAGAATGTATTTGTTATTTCTTATTTTTTTAAGTATTTCTGAAATATATGTTATTGAAGTATGTCTCAATGATATAATTTGCGATAATGGATAATGTTTGGCACCTGATAACAGGTTCAATTACGAAATGTAATACATGTTTTCTTATCTTCATCCGCCGGACAAAAATTCATTTTTAGAAAACCTAATCATGTAAGAGACTGCTTTTCTTAACACACAGTAAATCGATATTGATTATTGAACTTTTGCTACTTTAACATAATTAAGAATTTCTTTTTTCATTAAACTTGATTATTCTCAGGCTGTGCTTCAACATTTTATTTCATGGATACTCTACAAATGAATATTTAATTAGCACTGCTATATCTGGCTTTTAGGGAAAAAACTTTTTTTTTCTTGAAGCTTTGTTGAATTCTTGTGACTTGGACGCTTTGTTATTTTTACAATATATGTACTTGATTTCAACATTCCTATCTTGCTTTTTTTCTTGAATAACATGGATTTAAGATTTCTGTGATTATTTCTTATTCAATCCTAATTATTAATCGAATTATTAGTCAGAAATGAACAATGTATAATGCTTATTCATATTAAACTATTTAACAGATAAATTTATTTATGTAACAAATTCTGAATCCCTGACAAAGTTTATTAAATCAGTACCGTAATACAAAATAAACAATATAGCAGTTCTTTAAAAACCATTTTATGAAATATATTCGAAAATGCTATAAAACTCACATTTCATGTTGTTTTTCAAAATCCATGTGTTAAAAATGTGCATGATGATAACATGAAGAGTTATTTTTGTTAAAAAATACTTTTAAAATCGGAGTATATATTTTTAATTGGGAAAAGTTTCAAAAGTAACATACAAAAAAAAATAATAATTAATTTATTAACCTTAATGAAAATAGACAAAAATTCTTTCAAATAGTTATAATTATTATTATTGATTTAAATATTTTATTTTCATTTAATAATAATATTTTTGCAGCGAAATGCATAAATTTGGCAATTTCATAACGAGTCTTATCCAAAAATGTAATAAGTAATGGTGTTAATCTTGTCATATAACTTTTAACTATTTACTCATTCAAATAATTCCTCAAGTATTCGTTTTATTATTGGGTATGCATGTAAGATTTCAAAAGTAGTGGTAACCAATTCAACACAAGATCTCTAAGAACTGTCTTGAACTTCGCATCAATTTTTTTATTCGATAAAATGCGCTCCATCGTTTTGAATTTACTCTTCTTCTTACGCATACATATAAAACGGAGCAAAAACTTTCTACTTACCCTAAAAGCATATGTTTTTATTAACAACGACTATGATCGAAGCTTGCATAAGCGCAATCAATTACCTCTAATCTTGAATATTATATGAGGCGATAGCAAAATACAAGGAGGGAAAAATAAGCACGTCGTAGGAAAATTTGTCCGAGAGATACGCATACCAAATATTAAAGAAATATTGTCACAGAATATTCTACACATTTCTGATAGAGTGGATAAGAAGAGCTATATATCATTACTTCGCAAAGAAAATTTTCTTACTCCAGTGGAGTTTTTCTCCCGTATATCAGATTGTCGCCTGCAGGCAAGATTTCCAATTTTTTTCCCGTTTCTTACAGTCTTTCGTTATTTTGTTGTTTTCACACCACTTTTTGCTGCATTTTACGTCGCCCAGGGGCCTCCACGATCCAGAAAACTGCAGTAACAAAAGTGAGTTTAGGGAGTGTTTTCTTCGTTCGTCGTGAATTTAGGTATTTCTGCCATATTTGACAAGATATTGCTTTTTGAGTTGCGATCTCTTCACAGCGCTTTTTCGTATAAGCGAAAGAGGTACATTCGCGACCAATAGTCTCATCACAATGAGAGTACTATGTAATACTCTTCGGTGCTTTACGAAGATCTTTCCTGTTTTTTTTAGAGATTTATCGGAAAAGAGGAAACCAATATTGTCATGGTTTGTTGTTTTCATGATTGCATTTCAGTATTTTATTCTTATCTTAACCTATTTTTACTTGTTCTCTCAATAAATACAATATATACTTGTTGAATTAATTGCAAACTCATTTTTGAATAGCATGGTTTCTTTAGCATATAATTTTGTTGATTGGGACGAGGATGAAAGAAAAAATTTTTTTTCATTAATTGATGTAGCTGATATTTAAAGGTTTTATTTCCTTGGTATAAAAATCTGATTAAAAAGAGTTTTGGTTTTATTGCAGTATGCAATAAAGTGATAAGATCAAGAGTTATTCATAATGGCCCTCATAATTTTAAACTATATTAAACTAATGTGGAAGCGTCATATGATACAGTAAGTGTCATAACTTCCATCCCACCTTTATTTGAGGGCCATAGGATGTGTTTCGCCTAGCTTGCTCTCCCCTGTCCTTTCCCGTTAATCCGCATAACGATTTTGGAACCTATACCGAAAGTGATAATAATCGATTTTACGACTAGTATTACTCAACTATCGGGTTTATAATAACAGTTCATGGGAAAACATATATAAGATAAAGGCAAGTCAACTCATGCACATTTTTCTAGTCTTAGGAATCATAATTTAAATTCTTTCTTTCATTTATTTTTCTCTTACTATTAGATTCAAATATAGACAATTACTCAGGGTTCATTATTTAATGCTGCAATAAGAACATATTTATATTTTTTTACTCTTTTTATTTATCAATTCCACTTTCTTTTATTTAAACATAAATACTTTACTGGTGGACAAAATGTAATGGCATTGAACAAATATCAACGCAGAGTAAAAATCCAAAATTCCTAAAAGCCATGATTGTAAATGTGGTTTTGACAAAACAATGTTCCCTAGGCCAAATATTTATTTTGAAAATCCTCTAGGCCAAATATTTATGCAATGAGCCTACAATATGTTTTCCTAAAACTCATGTTAGTATGATGTATGACCACGATGAAGTCCAGTGCAACTGTCAACAATTCGGTATTCATTTGTAACAGTATCTTCCCTGAATTGCTGTGGCCGTGGTAGCCGTGTGTTCTTGTTCACAGACTCGTGACTACTGAGTCGTGAAATCGAAGCCCGTCTACTGAAGTCCCACCATATAAAAAGCTATATACACGTTAAATCTGTTCAGACTCGAAGTCCTCCTGTTGGTTTGGAGTGGCATTTTTGGAACAAGGAGTCGAACTCAGTTGCCATCCTTGTCACTTGACCAAGAAATTCAAAATTACAAACTCTGCCACCGGTAGCTAAGATGTTGCTTTAGAGAGTAAGACTCTTTTATAAAAACAATCCATCAATAAACCAGGTCTTGTTGTAGCAGTTTTCTTCATTCCTCTTTTAGCACAGTGGGAGGGGGATTTTGCTTGATGAGAGCTGGTATCGCGCAGCAAAAGCCGTTCTAAGGCAGAAAAAGAATTTTGAAATGAATTTAATTTCAAGGAAGTAATAATCAAACTAGACACTGAATTTTTTTCTCGCTTTCTCAGTAGTCCTACGCAAAAATATTACATTATAAGAACCATATGGATATATTTTGTGGTTAATACACATTACCACGCTTACTCCAGACCAGTTTTGTCTACCATCAAATAAAAAGTTGAACTTACTCTCGTCGAATGCAGGAGCTCTCAATTCAATTTCGATTTTACCTATGTCAATGTAAGTGATTCTTATTTTTGTCTTCTTGTTGGGGGTACACACGTAGTCGATCTTTTAGAGTAGAATCCTGTTTGATGCAAGAATCTGGAAAGAGTATTTAACGATATATGAGTACCCTTGTCATTTGTCCTTTAATTCAATGAGAATGGCTCTCCACTGTTATGATGATATACCAATGATTTGCTATCCCAGTACTGCAAAGACGTCCCAGCTTACACCTGCTATGAATTCTGTGCTCGCCAACACTGTTCTATAAGTAACGCGCTAACAAGTTACACCACAGGGAGTGCAACGTATTCTTCTTGTTTTAAATTATACATAAAATCGGGAAAAAACACTAAAAATGATCTTGAAATTCCTGGAAATATGTGTTATTTGCCACCTTTCTTTCACCTTTTCGATGACCATTCCGAGTGTAAAATCATCCAAAGGGTGGCAGGTGGATACGTTTAAGAAAATCATATTATCTTCACATGCAGATTTCACTTCATCCAATGCTGTATGTGTATATGCTGATACCTTACTAATATAAATATTTTTTATTCTGTAATTTTCACCAATTAAAATAACATTCGCCACAGAGTATAACTTCTTTAATATTTTAAATATATTTTTATGTGTTTTATCCTTGTAAATAAGGAAAAATGTTCAAAAAAGAGAAAAAACATAGCTTTTATCTCAGTGTCAAGAGATTCATGCACGAAAAATATCTTAATTTGTTCTTTCCAGTAGCTATAATTGAATTATACATAATAACACACATTAATTTATTGCATATTTTTTATGAATAGCTTAGAAATCAGAACTAAAGTTATAAAGTTGATTTAATATTTGATTGCAATCCACGATATTTTAATGCTAAAACCCTAGATATTTGGCTGGAATGATGAATTATTGCTAAAATAATAGACTAAACATGTTTTTAAACCTAATTTAATGTTGAATCCTACAAAGAACTTAAACTGTCATTATTTATCTGTATTTTAATACAAACATTTCCTAATAATAAAAGTATTTGATTGCGAGTGTGTAGTTCTTTGTTTTAAACTTCGTTTGTTTCATTATTCAATTAATTTCACACAGATTAAAGTATAGATTCTCCAGTGTGTACATATTATATACTTCAATAAATATGCTAATTGAGGGCTGCATCACGTTAGGAGTGTTAATAAGGAATTTTATTAAATAATCACTGCAATAAAAGTGGCAATGTTTTTATTCTTACTGTTATGTACTTTGATACTTAGTAAGATTTTTTATGCACATCATACGAATTGTAATATATATATATATATATATATATATATATATATATATATATATATATATATATATATATATATATATATATATAATATACATATATATATATATGTATATATATATATATATATATGTATATATATATATGTATATATATATATGTATATATATATATGTATATATATATATATATATATATATATATATATATATTCAGAAAACAGAACTTTCTTTTTTTAAAAAAATATATGAAAAAAATCTTACTATTACTTCTCTTGTATGAGATTTTTTGGCTTTTTTTCCACACATACAAACGCAATTTAGGTTCACTCGAAACGAAATGTTTCTTTGTATGCAAAGTGTAGAAGCAATTTGTTTTCTTTTCAAAAAGAGTAAGTAAACAAACCTCTGTCAATTCAGATTTTTTTTCTTTTCTTGCAAACAACATTGCGAATTTCCTTCACATGGTTGCAGTTTACTTTTATTTTTTTAACACAGAATTAAAGCTTATGTTATTTGTTTAAAGGATTTATTTTTCAAGAACAAGGTACACACACTTTTATCTTATTTTAAGCTTATTTCATAAGAAATAATGTGTAAAAAAGAGAGAGATTGCATTTTTTTAAAAAAAATTTGAAATAAAATTATACAGTTCATTGAATTTTAAATTGAACGCAGTTTTTTAGAAAAAGTTGGAATTGCTTTATTTAGTATTTCTTCTTTTAAATGTTATTAAATATTAGAGTTATACTTCAAGTTTTCTGCTAAATGATAAATGAATGCATATTCTCTCTGAAGTTTTTAATTTTAACGGAATGAAAATTAACTTGTAATGAGAATAAATGAATTTAAAATCCTATCGGCTCTTTTTTTGCTAATAACTGACTCAAAAAAATCAAAGCTCTCTATAAAAGAATCTTTGTTGAATATATTATTTTTAATTCTTACCATTAGAAAGTGGACACCTTTAAGATTTTATGTGTGTCCGATGTATTATACGAAAAATTAGTAATAACACAAATAAAAATTAAAATTTCATTACGCCCGGTTTTTAAAATATCCTTCCGGAAGTTTATAAACATATATATAATTTAATGTGTATATATATATTTGTCTCATAACACAATTGAAATTCGTTTAAAGCTAACAATGCACACTTTTCATAAACTGTAATAATATTAATTTTGAAATCCATGATGAATTGTAGTCAATTGGATTTATTAAACATGTATGGGTATTTTCAGTATTCTAATTTTTTTGCTCTTTGCATATAACCAAATATTGAGCATTGTCAAAGGTAATGAGATTTGAACAATATGTGTAATAGTCATTGTAGGTATAGATGGGTGCCTAAATAATACGAACACCCGTGAAAAAGGCATGGACCATTTCAAAGACGCACAACGCGCATGTCAGTTAGCGTTGCAGTCCGCCGCCTAGCGGATTCGAAAGGTAAAGTATCAGTCGCTCAACAGCTGCGATAGGTGTTGCACGCGTCAATTGTAATTTCTGAAAAATGCAATAATGACGGACCTGTCAGAGTTCGAAAAAGGTATGATTGTTGGATTGACGAGCGCTGGTTTCTCGGTGACGGAAAAAGCCATTTATTTGGAGCGTGCAAGGAGTACCGTATCTGCCGTTATGACAGAATACAAGAAATGCGGAAGTGTGACGTCTGGCAAGCACAACAGTGGACGGAAAAGAAAGCTTACCGACAGGGATAAAAGAGTCTTAACCCGCATAGTGACCCGAAAGCGCAAGCAATCGCTATCCCAGATAACGTCTGAGTTGAATAGTCATCTTCGTAACCCTATTTCAGCAACAACTGTCCAAAGGGAACTTCATGCTTCGAACTTGTATGGAAGAGTTGGAATTCGTAAACCATTGGTAACAGCACGTCATGCTTTACAGCGACGCCAGTGGTGTAGAACACACAGACAGTGGACCCCACAACAGTGGCAACAAGTCATCTGGTCGGATGAATCGACATTCATCCTATTCCAAACCATCGGACGTGTTTATGTGTGGAGAACGCCCAAAGAAGTATTTGCTCCTAAATGCATCGTGCCGACTGTTAAGCATGGAGGTGGGTCCCTTATGGTATGGGGGTGATATCTTGGCGTGGTCTTGGGCCACTTATTACTCTGCATGGCAAGGTTAAAGCTGCCCACTATGTCAATATCCTGGGGGATCAGGTGCATCCATTTGTCCAGACTTCATTTCCCGGAGAATGCCCACTTTATCAAGACGACAACGTTCCTATACACACTGCTAAAATCATGCAAGAATGGTTTGCAGAGCATGAGGGGGAAGTAGGTCATCTTGATTGGCCCCCTCAGTCACCTGATTTAAATATTATTGACCATTTGTGGGGATATTTGGAGTCAAAACTACGTGCTCGATTTCCTCCACCATCTACGATTTCGGCATTAGAGACCGCTCTCCACGAAGAATGGCTTCATATTCCATTACAAGTTGTTCATGACCTCTATGCATCCATCCCACGTCGCATACAGTCTGTAATTCAGTCAAAGGGGGGTCCAACTCCCTATTAATAAAGCTTTTCTCCTCTTTCACACGGTGTTCGTATTATTTTGTCACCCATCTGTAGGTTTTATATCTAAATACAGTGTGCGTGTAGTTAATCCATCGATAATCAATTATGTAACACATGTTAACTCAGTTATGTTCCCTGCATCGAGTCATTCAAAATATATTTTGTCAGTGCCAGGATTAATTGTATTTAACGGTATATTATAATTACAAGAAATTTGTTGTAATATATTCAATAAGGGAATCAGTATCATTAAAAAATATATATAAGAAGCCAAACATATGCAATGATCAACATTTGATAAAAATAAAGTTTTAGATTACGAGGAAGTATTAGTTTTGTTCATGTAGTTAAGTGCAGTTTTCACAAAGAAAATATAAAATACTGCTGACAATGTCTACTTTTACTCTTCTTTTCTATATAGATTATGTCTCATGGTTTTGGGAGTAAGATTCATGGTTTTTGAAACAATGCCAAGACATACGCAAAGAGTAATTGGTTCTAAAAATTAACCACAGCTAGGTATTATATTAACATTTGAACATTTTATAAACATAAAAGTTAATAACCTGTTAGATGTTCAGTAAAATTATACAGAAATTAGAAATAATATTTTAATCCCTGAAAAAAAAACATTTGAATGGAAACATTATGACTTACAGTTAAATCTACAAAGCAATAGTTTTTGATGCAGAATGGCTTTTTGTTAGTAGGTTGTTGGATTGTGTGTGACAATTATTATGTGGAATAAAAATAATTTGTTCTGGAATTTTTAACTTTAAATCTATCTCAAAATGGTTAGTTTGAGAAAGTTAAAACACTGAA
The DNA here is from genome assembly GCA_019973935.1 of Trichonephila clavipes. NCBI lineage: Eukaryota > Metazoa > Arthropoda > Arachnida > Araneae > Nephilidae > Trichonephila > Trichonephila clavipes. The sequence goes on along the minus strand of BMAU01018592.1, from coordinate 454,451 downwards.
ACGTCATCCGAGGTACTCTGATGTTAAAAGTATCGAGGTCAATCACTAATAACCTGATATGTATTTCCAGATTAATTTTAACCAAGCAGCTGGAATGAAAATGCAAACGTATTATCGCTATTTTTGAAGACCAACAACTATAAGATGTGTTCTTACTTATAAAATGCATACTATCCAATAAATCAGCTTAAATTTTATTTTTCTCCATAATTTATGCAGTCTTTTTTTCACTATATCATAGTTAAGAGCTAAATTTAAGCTGACATATTCTGAGAAAAATCTGCTAAATTTATTTATGCGATAAAAATATCTATGCAGCATCTGTTCCCAAAATGTTAACCATTTCGGCATTATTATTCAATAGCATACAAATGTGGTAATATATTTCCATTGCATTTGTAATTCTATATAATAACTAGCTACTATTCGTGATAATTTCATTTACTAGTTAGCGTGTGTATTATGCTTATGCATAACTAAAGGATCTGTGAAATATATATCACATTAAAACATATTAAAGGTTTTAGTCTTACCTGCAGAGCAGAAAAAAACATTTGGAAACAATTTTTTGTTGCGATTCATTACATTCAGTAATATGCTTTATAAATTCACATAAATGCTCATGATGCCTTTTTTTTAATTAAAAAGTTCAAGATATTTACTTCGAATTTATATTTCGATGGAAAAGATGCAGATAATTATGTGTACACAACTTTGAGTTAGATTTGAGTTACAATAATGTGATGGAATTAGAGGGATAATTATGGGAATAATGAAAATTAGCAAAACAACTGGTCAAATATTACAATTATTTAACTATTTCTAAACTAAACCAAACACAGTGGCACAACAGTCCATGAGTGCCAAGACCTACTCTGCCCATCTCAGTTTTCGTGACTTTGAGCACTGAGATGCCCGAGCAGATGTTCCGGTCAGGTGGTCACTGTTCGAAATTTGAAACCCTTTGCGTGGGCTCGATTATTTCGAGTAAAAGTAAAAAGCAAGGTCAAGTTGTCAATCTGACATGAAGCCCTCCAGTGTTCAGTTCTCAAGAAAGCTTGGTACTCATTCATCGACCCACTGAAGGGATAAAAGGCTGATTCAACCTTACCCAGCCCGAGATTTGAATCCCGCGCCCGTTGAGTGGAAGCTCTTTTACTACTTCATTATACATTAATTTCTTATAATATCTGACAATGCATTATTAATTTTTAATAATAAAAAAGATATAAGTTATATCAAAACAGCTTTTACTCAATATGATTTATTCATGCGAGGAATTTTTAAATACGTTAATTAAACTGAAACTAAAACGTTAATAATTATTTATAGCTGCAAGAAAGGATTTGATGTATTCAATTCTAATCATAAATATTAATATTATGATATACATTTCTTCTTACATAATTGACTCCCATTTTATGTTTGTCCAAATGTTTACCTCAAAATACACTCGTTCTTATAAATTAAATATTTACTTGAGTGATATATATATGATTTAATCTACTTACTTAAAACATAATTATGAAATACACTTATTTTCCGATGCATAACTATATTTCTTAATTTGATGGCTAGCTTGAATTAAAGATGGTATTTTGTAATCACATATATTTACTTTTTATCGTTCTTAATTAAGTAAAATCCATTCTTGTTTTCATTTTATATTTTCTTACCTTTTTTGAAAGAAATGTTTAAGCATTACGTACAATATTACCTTGATAACAATTTAAAAAATTAAATTTGAATATAATTGAGATTGCAACTTAAAACTAATTTTAAATAAAATTATTAATTTTGTAAGGAAAGCTAATTTTATTTTGCATTAAGACTTAAGTTATAATGCCAAAATTGATTGAATTCAATTTTTTTAATTAAATAAACAATAATATGATGTGTCATTTGGAAAATGTTTTGTATTGTTTAAAAAATGTTTAAATTTTCAAACATAAATTTATCCAAAATTAAAATAAAATTTAGCGCCTTGTATACAAATTCAAGCGCATAAACAAAAAAACGAAGAATCGATTTTTCTGGCAGTTGACAGAGATGTTTTTCACTATGTTTACTGTGATTAATTGCCTTTTTCTTCAGTATTTTAATCTGTGATCGAATAAGCTTTTATATTTTTTCGGAAAATGGAGCAAAAGGAAAAAATGTTTTCTGTCCAAAATGAGCTGAAGTGAAAAGCAATTAATCTCCTCTCTCCATTTCCGAAATTCAGCAGAGCAGCTCTGAACTGATCTACTATCAGGAAATAATTTGTTTTTTTGTTACATTTAGGTATTAATAAAACAGGAATACTTTATACTTTTTAAAATTTTCTTTAATTAACTTGTAGATAATGAACCAAGCTATCAATTACATGTATAATGAACAGAAAAATTAGCAAAATATTGACAAAAACTTTTTTAATTGCTCTTTTATATCCTTACAGGAATGAGTGTCAAAATTTAGGTTTAGTGTTTAGTTCAGTATATCAAGATCATGTTTGAATTCAATTCTTTATTAGAACACATTTGAAAATTATTTATTTACAAAGTAGTTTTTGTTAACAATATATATTTTCCTATTTTATTATAATTATTTTATTCAGTCTTATTTATATTGGAAGTGAAAGAGTTTAAAGTTTCTTCCTAAATTTTTTTTTAAATTTTAAATACTTTTTACTTTACAAATCTGTATAATATGTGTTGAAAATAAAGTTTTTTAAAGCAAATTCCGAAACGCATTTAAATACTGATATTTGCAGAATTTATAGTACTCATTAAGTTATGTACATACATAGTTTATTTTTTAAATAAAGATACACGTTAAAAGACCAGGACTATCTAATGCATTTAGTTTAATTAGGCACTCTTCCTAAATATGATTAGTATAACTCTTATATTCTATTTTGAAGAAAGATCCAATTATTTTAATAAGATGCATGGAAATTGGATAAAGCTATGATTTTATTTATTTTCAGATCCTTTAGGAACAATGTTTACTTACATTTAAAGCAAGACATACTAAAGAGTTTTAGTAAATTAAAAAAGATTTATTTTGCTTCAGACAACTTTGGAAGAATTTCTGAAATGCATGTTATATATTTTATTAGAAAAAGTGTTGTATATTGATAAAGTAATTAACAGAGCAATATAATCAAAAGTACAAAATATTACTTAAAAATAATTTCAACTTTAAATTCTAGACCTTTAAAAGATAAGTATATTTATTTTTTATTATATTACTCAAATATAAATAAATTCTCTTATTTGGAATTTAGTGAGAAAGAAATTATTATAATTTTAAAAAAATAAACAAAGGAATTCAATTTGGTATTGTTCATTTTTTTTTTTGAAAAAATATCTCTTTTTCCACACGTATAACTGAAACTCATTGTTTTTATTCAATACGTTCAAATAGTCGAAATTATGTGTCACACAATTTTTACATAAATGATTTTAATAAGATGCGGAGAAAGGTATACATTTGCTGTTTTCCCCAAGTATTTTTTTTTTCCTTTTTATATGAATTATTTTACTTTCAAAGAAAAATAATTTTTTAAAAAAGGTTGATTTTCAAAAAAAAAATAACACATCTGCTTTTTTATACATAAATATTTGTCACATTCGTTTATTTATTTACAGAAGAAAGCAGTTTTACAGTTATTAAAAAAAAATGTATCAAGCCCTTTGAAGGATGTAAGATTGGATCGAAGATTAACTAGATTTATTATCTTTAAAAAATTTATTTAAAACAATGAAAAAGAAAGAAATTATTTTTAATAATCTCCTTTTATACCGTTGCATTTTTCTCATTGTTTAGACAATTTTTGACGCCACTATGGTGATGGCTGTTCCCAAAGCCATCGTACAGTGAATTTTATTTCATTTCCTAAATTTAAACCATAGTTTCCATGATGTAATGAAAATATTCCTTTAAAATCGGAAATAAATTTAAAAAATATTCACTCCATTTATTCTCACGGATTATATGCTTTGAAACTCAGTACCTTAATTCAAGTTCGCAACTGATAAATTTAGAAAAGAATATATCAACATTTTACCTATGGCTATAATTCTATTAATATATCTATACACATTTCGCTGATCTGAAACGGCAGCCCTGAAATATATTTTCAATAAAAAAGTTAGTTCGGATGCAATCATAGCGAGTAACTGTAATATCTTACCTTCCGTTAGGAAATTGCTTTCGCGACTTGGAAGAGGTAAAACATTTCTTTTTTTAACTTTTTTTCTTTGAACATATAATCTTCTGGGTGGAGTGCTCTTGTTAAATCTACGATTGCCATTTTTTTCCATAGGGTTAAAACCGTTTTCATATCTCTATTTTTTACAGTTACAAGTCAATTTCAATTCCAATGATTTATATCCGTATTACACTCTAAATAGAGCAAATACTCAGGAATTGAGTTCAAGTTTAAGATGTGTCTGTATTTTTAGTTCATTCTGTACTTATTTGGAATTGAAATTTCAGAAACAGATATCGAGGGGGCGTGGGATTGATTACTTCGTATTGAGCGTAATTACGGATGTTAAAATCAATTCATTTTGTTTTAAAGAGTGTTTTAAATTTATTTAATTTCTTAAAATGAAACAACTTTTCTATTGAAATTATTTTTATTTATAAAATGATTAATGCTATATGATTTATAAGTCATCGAAAAATAGTAAATAAAATTTTCTAAGATCAGAATTCATTATATGTTTCATAAAATTCGTTCTCCTTATAAAAAAATGATTTAAAATGGGGTTGAAATAAGTAAATCATTTGGCAATATATGAAAAACATGTCATCAGTAACAACTAAGTTTAATTTAATGGAATAAAGTTTTTACAATAGAAATTACGGTTCTGTAAATTTAAAGATAAATATTGGGTTACATTTACTTCAATGATATTAATTGCTTATATTAGTTTCGAAATATGAAAAAAAACTAAGCTATCGTGATTTTCGTACGAATATTAATTACCGTACATTTATGTACCTAAGCCAAGAATTCTTAGAACTTCTTTAAATTTAAAGTAAGGCCATCGAGTTATACATACGAATTCTCTAGTCTTGGAAAAATCACAGTTTTGGAAAACTTGCTTTCAACACTTTCTATTAGCCATGAGCACAAGTTGTTTTAATCTTTTAACGTTCTGAGTGTTTTCTAAGGAAGCTTTAAAAAAACAATTAAATTTTTCAAAGTCAGAATCTAAGTTTCCGAATAGTTTATTATAACTTATTGGAATGTCTAAATGTAAATGATTATCATTCTGCGATTTTTTCCTCCATTGCATGAAAGATAGCTCGACGATTATGTGTTGTATACAAATTTCTCTTTTAGCTCATTTTCAAAAAGAAAAAAAAAAGATGGCGCAGAAAGTATACGGGAACAGGTAGTGTATAACAATGCTTCTCAAACTTTCAATATTAGTGACCCAATATTCAATCATAATTTTCATCACCCCCCACCTTCCCCATACAATAACAATGTTTTGAATTCAATAATACTGTAACTTGACGCTAAAGCTACAACACGACTTTAATCTCCTAAGGACCACCGGTGTATACAAACGTCTCATTGTATATACCATCCAAAGCGTTAATTGTTGTGGACATATATATACGTCTTTCAGATCTTTTCTGTGCAGTGCTATTCATAAAATTATTCAGAAGGCTTTGTAATGTAATAGAAAAAACTTGACAGTGTTTGCGAAGGATTTACTTATTTTAGAGGATATACTTATTTATTCCTTTTTCCTCCCCCTACCCATTGGGGAGCGAATTGCGTAACTTTTAATCAGCAGTTAAGTGATTAATAATAAACAGTACAAATTATTAACATATGTGTTAATTTTTGTGTATAATTTTATGTATGACAACTGGGTCACTGGCTATTATTAAAATGGTTCTTAACTCATAGATTTGTAAATTAATTATAAAATACATCATGTTGTACTGATACATTTAAAAGTGTATTATAAAAATGTAAGTATGTATTTTATTTTTATTATGTCAGATTTTTTTGTTTTACTTTCTGTAAATTAATATTTTTTTAAAAAATAATTTTTTGTTTTTGACTTTTCAATAGGCTCGTGCCTCCCTCGTACAGTTATCAAGCCCACTAGCGGAGCACGCCCAGCAGTTTTAGAAACGCCGCTGGTGCATAAGTTAGCAAATGAACGTAAACAGTGTGTTAGCTTCAAGCATGAATACTATAATTAAAACTATCATCATTGATGTCTGGGCAAGCGTCTTTTCAGTAATTTGATTGAAACTTTTTCTACCCGCTTGACTATATTTTCGCTCTCATGGTGATATTCTTGAAAATTACAATTTTTTTTAAAATTCTGATTTTGAATTCTGGGTAAGTTTTTAAAGAAAATGCGCTTTCGTCTTATGTATAGATCGGATTATATTTCGAAATATACAGCATTTCTCTCATTTTCGGAGTTGGAAGTTAAACATTTATTTTGAATTATTAAAAAAATAAAACCATTTTCATTGAAACAATTTAATTGCATCATGAAAGAAAAAAAGGAAGAGAGAGTATTCAAAAAGTTATTCAATTAAGACGTGTTTGACAAATAACTCTTATTAGTTATTCCGACACTTTTAAGACTCTCCGGATACATTATTTTTGTCCTTAGCAATTTTCTCTTCTTTATTAAGCATCAATTAAAACTGTTTTAATGATCTTTCATTTTAATCTTATGCCATGTATCATTTACTCCTGCATAAAATACTATTATGAGGAAGAAGAAAGAAAAAAAGTAAACATTTGTCGACTCTCTTGGGATTAAAAAAAATATGTATTACATACCCTTTTCTTCATTTTTCGTATTCAAATATAAAACAATCATCAATTGTTTACCCATCAATTTTTTACGGTGGAATGCATATTTAAATTCTCATTTAAACCATCGTCATTATTTATCCTTATTACTCATTTTTTCCGTATTGTGTTTTCACAAAAAGGCACTTGTGAAGAAAAATATGAATAGAATTCAGAATCCGAAAGTTTTATTCCATAACTAATGGTCATTCCAGTGTTCAGCTTTCAGACAAAGACAACATTCTTTGAAGAAAAGGACTCAAGCTTTAAAATAAAACTTCTATTTTGAAGCGAAGGAATTTCTCTAATCTGCTATGTTCTAATTATACCATACAATGATCCCTTTGTAGTTCCTTGCACAGAGAATTATCTTCGGTACAGAGAATCATTTTGAGGGATGCAGCTAACGGCCGTTTTCTAGACAATGGTCTTAATTGATTATTTGTAGGGAACATAAATTAAGAGCCTACTCTAATGAGAAAATTCTAATAGTTGGAAGTTTCAAAAAATAAGCCATCGCATTATCGTAACGATCATCTGTTCGACCCTCATATATTTCTAGTAGAGATGTGATTTTTGAGGCTGAATCATAAATCTTGCACTAACATTATTGGCGCCGTGGAGGGGCCCAAGTGATTAAGGATGGTAATCAAATAGTGAAATCGGTAATCAATTGAATTTCTACGGTGAGGCTCTAATCACTGATTGAGGGAAGAAGTAAGGCTCTAACTTAGAAAAGAAACAATTCTCAAACATTTTTCCCCTTCTGATAATTATGTTATGTAACATGTCTGCTACAGATGTTTTTTTTAAATTTTTTTATTCTTGATACATTTTGCGTAAACTGTTGATTTTGTTTTGCGAATAACTTCATTGTTGAACCAAAGTCAGTTTGAACACATTATTTTCTAACATGTTTTTGGGTGCTCTAAAATTGTATGATATAAACTGTAGTAATAATTTGAAATGTTTTCTCGCATGCTAGATAACGTAACTATTTAGCACGGTTACCAAAACCCAAACTCAGTGGCATGACATACCATGAGGGCCAGGGCCTACTGTGCCTATCCCAGTGTACGTGATTACTGAACGCTGAAGTGCATGAGTAGATGTCCCAATCAGGCGATCAGTCTGAAGCGAAACATCCTGTGTTTAAGTCCCCAAGCAAGCTTGGTACTCATTTATTGAACCACTGCAGGAGGGATGACGGACGGAGTCGACCTTGCCCGGTAATGGAATAGAACCCGGATGTGTGGTGTAGAAGCGCGATACGCTACCACTTGACCACTGGGCTTTAGCTCGGTTAATAGTCCTTATAATTTAGTAAAACTGGTGAAAAATATCATTAAGAAACAAAAAGTTCTACAAATAATTTTGAAAATGTATCATCCGAAAATGCTCTTCTAACAAATCATTACGTAATGAAACGTAACGCTTTCAGGACACAATGAGATTCAGTTCTGTTATATCTTGGATGATTATCTGTTTGTTTTACCAAATAGAGTTTAGAAATGTAATAATAAGATCATAAAAAGTATGAGTTTTTCAAATTATACAAATAAATCTACTGACTAAAATGTAAAACATACAGGGTGAGGCATACAAGTTTTCATACAGTTACGTTTGATTTTGGATTTTGCTCTTCAATATAATCTACGTACTTATATGATCATTATTTTCCCTTAAATAGAATCACATATATATATAATAATATTTTTTTTCTTTATTTAATAAGAATAACTCTTATTTTGCACTGATTCACAAATAAAATATTATAAAATGTGAAATTTTATTTAGTGCTGTATTTTAAATATTTTTAAGAATAGAATATAATCAATTTACGGAATTTACCAAGAATTGATAAAAGGCTTTCTTTAATTTCTATTTTAAACAAATTAATTTATATTTATCGTACTATTATATATTACTATTTAATTTAAATTTATACGCATGAAGCTTAGTACTGTGTTACTTTTATACATGTCACATAAAATTTATTTAAAAAATATAAACAATTTAGGTTCTTCCTGAGCTTTTATAAACATTACAATAAACATTCAGGAAGACCTCGACTAATAATTACAATGATTATTATTCTTAATTTCGTAAGGGAACCGGAACGTTCTAGATAACGCAAAAAGAACAAAATTACGATTTTCGAAGGACCATTATTTTAAAAAACAAAGAGACTCCATAAATAAAAAAAAAATTGTGTGCATCACACAATCTATATACTTTTCATAATAAACTATGACATAACTCTTTTAAATGTGCTCAATATTTTTAGAAAAAAATAGGATTTGAAAACGTACACTTGAAAAGGTGCTTTCGTATACATTGTGTTGATTAGATACCTGTATTTTTCCTTTTATAACATATAAAACCAGAAAACATACTGTTTTAGTTACAAAACCGTACCTTTATTAAAATACTCTAGTGTTATAGGTATATATTGCTTAGAAATTGTTTTTAAAACAATTTTAATCTTAAATTTTTGAAAATTTGATAAAAACGGGTTTTTTTTTTTTTTTTTTTTTTTTTTTTGTAAAAACAAAAATACTAACATTCTAGGAATTAAATTAGTAGCTTTAAGCGCATTACTATTTATACAAAAGCTCCTACCAAATTTCACTAAAATGTAATTGATAGATTTTTCTACGTATGTACCTAAAACAGTGTTTCTCAAAGTGTGGGGCGTGGCCCCCTGGGGGGCGCGAGCATATCGAAAATTTAAAGATTTTTTAAAAAAAAATAACCGGAAAGAGAAGTAAAACAAAATGCTATCTTCCATAATAAAAAAAAAATACACACAACAACACTGACATAATTTATGTTTATTATCTGGCTTTTTTCCGTCATCAAATAGCTGTCTTTGATCCCAAAACCAAATTAAAAAAAAAAACATTTTGTTTTATTTGTTGTATTTCCTCAATGAGAAATTTTTTTATTGCGTTTTAACATAAAATATTACTCGTTAAAAGAAAAAACGAAACCCAGACCCTGAGAAAAATTCTAAGAATATAAACAATTCATCACTGTAATTATTATTGAAATACTGTACATTAGTTGTAGAAAAAGAAAAAGAAGACATGATTCACTTTTCAGCCAGGGTGCATAGTACGTTTGCTAATCATTTGATTGACCTTCAAACTTATGGTATGGTTATTCAATATTAGTTCCGTCCCATTGTTTATGCGTTTTCTTTTCGCTTAAGGAAATGGTAAATAATAGAGTTTTACGATATTTGGAAAAGAATTGATTGATTTAACAATTTTGTAATATTAGTGTAAAGTGTCTCTGATTTGCGCCCTTTATTATGGTCTTGTACTTTTGAATCATTTTAGTTCAGTTTTATTGGATTTTTTCTCAAATCATCAAAGAATTGAATAGTCCTTGAAAGAAGGTAAGTATACTTTCTATAAATTAAAATCTTCAATAGAATTCCGATTTGCATCGTGTACAGTAAAAATAATTATAAATAAATGAGGGGGTGACTGAGTCCCCCCGCACTACCATTAGCGTTAGTATCGAGTATGCGCTTGCTTCCGGGTTAAAACATTTTGAAGTCTTCTCGCATTAAATGTTAAAAAGTAACACAATTATTCTTCATCGGAATTTTATATTCTTTTTCATTATTTAACATTAATTCTAAATGCTAATTATGTGAGGTTTAAAATTACAGTTCTTTTAAACAGTTATTTACAATTATAGCATTTATCTAAAAAAAATCATTTTTTGTATACAATGATGTCGTGCACGCAGTTTTACTCTCCTTACAGTTCAGCTATTATATCAAGAATAATGTTTTATTTTTTTAAAAATGAACTCATGCGAAGAGTCGGTGTTTCAGCCAGTATACGTTTAATGTATCAGTACTGAAGAAGGTATTTTATAAATAGTTTTTTATTACTATGCTTCTATTAAAATAATATTTTACCTTTATATAGCTCAGACCTCTACAGAGGCTTAACTACGGATTTAAAAAAATTCACATTAATTTCAGAGTTACAACCCTTTGAAATAATTATCGCCGTTTTTTTTCTTAAAATTCCTCCCCACTGTTGTCGTAAAACATGGATAGACTCACTTCTAAGTTATATATTTCAAAAATTCTAATTGAGCCTCTGTACAGAGGTCTGATCTATATACAGGCAAAATATTATTACAATAGAAGCATTTTTCACAAAAGGAGAATATTTTGAAAAGGGGTCATTCTATGTTCATTTTTTGTCAAAATATTGTACTTAAATAATTTTTTATTCTAATAATATTCTTAAAACAATTTTATATACATTTTCTAATCTAAGTAACACTAAATATCATAAATATTATCCATTTTTATTTAAGGTAACCGTAAACCACACAACTTATATTCTCATAAATAAATATTTTTCCTTCGAAAAGAATATTTTGAGAGTTACAAAACACGCACGCACACACACACACAAAACATAAGTAAGTTATTTAAGATTCTCTCTCTCTCAGTATGCAGTCTTATTCAACTAAGACTAAAGTTATAAGGTGATGTAAGATTAAGATTATAAAGGTGTTATAAAAAACAAGTGATAAAACTATAAAATTGTGAATAACTAAGCACAATTTTTTAATTAGATGGAGGTACTTGTTTCCTTAATAAATGCAAAATTCTGACGTAAGAATGACGAAATTAAACAAAGAAAACTAATTGAAAGAAATATAAAACACTATTTATAAAAATGAAAAATGACACCTGATGTTACGTGCATAAGGTCACCTTTCAGTTTTCTAAAATTAAATACAAATTTCAAAGGAAAATTTTTATCTTTAAATTTATATCAATGGAATTAATTCTTCCAATAAAATAAGAGAAAGAAAGAAAACGTGGAAAATCAATTTTATTGCGTAATTAAAAATAAGTTTACGCTAATAAAAATTAATTCCTTTTAAATTTCACATTAAATTTTATTTTCAAGTACTTTTGCAAAAGTTTATTTCTTACAAAAAAGTAACACCTTTCAAACCATAAAATGTATGCATAGTCATCTATGGTAAAAACGTATCTCTCTGTCACACATCTATATCTACATATTAATTAGTGTTTTAATTGTAATAAAAATTGTATTAAAATAGTCTTATTAAATACAGTAAGTATATGTGGAGCACTTGTAAAATAACATATTTAAAAAAACGAAATTTTATTAACATTGACTTATATATTTAAGTTTGAAATTGATTCTCTACATGATAGAGCACACACCACCTATAATTAATAATCATGACAAATTGCTTTTCGAAAATTCTGAACATCAAGTTCAAACATCACCATAAGTCTGGAAATATATCTATAGGGAGAATAATTTTCGTAGAATTAAGCATGGGACTGACATATATCTCCACATGAAGGATTTTAATTAATTTGTACCTTATAGTCGGCCTTGGCAGCTAGATGATCAAGTCTTTGAGCTTCATTATTCCTAGTGAGATGCTGATCAAAGGCTCATTCAATCCCTCTTGACTCGTATTCAGTGCACGTTGGCGGACTTAAAGACATCACACCGTGCCTAAAACAGTCCAACCAACCATGAAGAGTTTGACGTTCTTAGCTACAGTCGTGTGAAGCTGAGCTACACCATGCCCTACAGAATAATTAGCAATCATGGCATTAGGAAGATGTAGACACTGTATGTCGGTAGTATCTATTCGAAGGATGTAGGAATGTATTCCACGTACAGCTCATTGTTTATAAAGCTTTTGCTCCTTTAGATTGTCGGAAATCAAATGCATTGGATGTATATGTATATTTTCACTCATTGTTTTACGGATCAAATTCAAAAGTTAGCTTTTTTCAGATAGAGAAATGCTCTACTTTTATATTCTCGTTTCAATTATAAAAAGTTTCCACGATTTAATGATAAATGAAATTTTAAGCTACTTGATTTAAGAAAAATAATTCTATTTATATATATATATATATATATATATATATATATATATATATATATATATATATATATATATATATATATATATATGAAGATTCTAATTTTTTTTAATTATGTGATACATTTCAAACAACTTTAATTAATGTTTAGTCATTTCCATGCTTTAAAATATATTCCAATTTATTTACATTAAGCCACCAGACAGCTGTAAGTAATTACATTAAGTCATGTATTTATAACTTTTAGCATAAATAATTTATTTGTAATAAAATTGGTTATTTTTTTTATACATTAAGTTTAGATTCATACATTTTATTCCATCAAAACTTTTTCACAGCTTCAAAATCTTTTTTTTACAGATCAATTATTCATTAAACCTTTTTTCTTCAGTTTGTGTCAATATACCATGCCAGAACTTCATATGAAACTACAAACGAAGAATTTGTAATCTTGAACTACTCCAAAGGAAGCGAACGCTCTGAATAATTAACCGTCTTTCTCAAATACCATGAGAAACAAGATTTTTCTCAATTACTTAACAACATTTCTCCGTTTGTAATATTGAATGTATTACGATAGAGCTTAAATGAATAGTGCATAGTACTATGTATCAGTGATATATATTAACTCTAATTCTACAGGACTTGTATGTATCTTTTTCAGACAGAAATAACTAAGAAGGCTGAAATAACTTAAAATAATTGCTAGAAAAATATAGGGATAGTTTAAAAAAGTTATTTGTGAGAAATATTAGAAACATTTGGGGAACAGCTGCGAGTTAAAATTTAACGAGGCATTTTCTAAACATTTTATTAAGGTGCAATGTTAAATATGTGATCTCTCACAAAAATTCATCCTGATGAATTACTTCGTATTATTTAATTTCTTCAACACATATTAGTGACTCATTTTCCTAAGTTTATTTTGATTATGTACTTGTTCTTAGATTTAAATTATTACATTCTAATTAAAAATATTTTATAAAAAATTAAAATTTAAGAAAAGGAACAAAGGCCAAAATGACTTTGCCAACTAGGTCAAAAGGCCAAATGCCTGAGTTTTCTTAAATGCTGTTTAATTAAAAAAGCATCAACATTTACTCTAAGTCATACTTTTAAATAATAAGACACTAATTAACATTTATAAAAAACTAAAGTTTAAGAAATGGAGGAAAATCGAAAATGCCTTTGCCAATTAGGGCAAAAGATCAAACGTCTGAATTATATTTGAGATTTTGGAAATGCTTTTGAGTAAAATTGAAAATAATTTTACTTAAATTGATACTTTTAAATAATGACAAATAATACATTTTTCTGAAAAGACATCCAAGGCTCTTGAAAGAATGCAAGCGATGACAGTTTCTCATTAGAAGTGTCAAACTTAAAAAGTTTTCTTTGCATTAAGAAATGATGCATAATTTTAAAATGTCACCAACTAATTATGATTGAATCATCGAACCCTTACCTCACATGCATATTTTTTCGATTATTTTTTTCATTGCACAGTCAATTCAAAATCCAATCTCTTACCAGTTGGCCATACATCGTTGAAAAGATGAAGGCTTTCTCTCCACGAAGAAAACACATTGAAGCGCATCATCTCGGATGGTGTATTTTGGCTTGGAAACGGTTCCTCTTTAAGTGGTGTTAGCTAAACGTTCTTTCCAAATGATCTGTACTCTTAAGAATCCGAGGAAGAGTTGTTTCCATTGGGTGAATGTGATCTTTGGACCATTTGCACTGATTGGATTCTCTGATTGGCTGCGCTGATGGCTATTTCGTGATCTCGTTGTTTCGACCCACCCCAACATTTTGATTCTGTTATTTTTTTTCACTTTTTTTTATCTTAATCGAGTCGTTTCTTCGCTGATGCGAGAAATGAATCTTCATTTTCACGTGAGCGTTGAAGAAATAACTTAGTAGTTGCCTTTGTGGCATAAACAGAATCAGGCTAGCAGCAATGGTGTCGTTAAGCTCAACAAAGAGTCTGTTGAATCTGCTGCAGAGTTCAGTCCGATCACAGATTTCATGGAATTTTCCCTGAAGACTCCTGGAGTAGTCATTAAAGTAATTCTTATTCTACTCCATTCTGAGATCGTTAAATTGAAAAGAAGGACCTGACGGAAGAATTTTAAAGACTTCTTTTCTAGTTTCTAACCAGGGTTATTGAGAGCAATAGCAGTTGTGGTAATGTCGTGAAAGAATATGGCTGAGTTTACTGTCTCTTTTCATTTGAGAAATGGCGTTGAATGGAATAAACGTTTCTTTCTTCTAAATGGCAAGCATTTTAAGAATTTAGTTTGTCCAACTTGAAAAATAAATAAGTAACGTCCCTTTATACTGAATAAAGACAAATTATTCATTTTTCATATATAGAATTCCTGAATTTTAGCAAATAATTTAATATTGATGGTTTCATGGAAACATTAAATATTTTAAGTAATATTAAAATACATATTATTTACGTGAGATGTATTTACCATGCGGCAGTCTAAGACATAGAAAAAGAAAGCATGATTTAATAAAACGTTTTATGAGCTTCTTTAAGGCTCATTGAAAGAACTCACCTAAGAACTCATTAAGATCTACCCTAAAATCATGATTTTTTTTGGAAAATGGACAATTTTTTTTATGATTTTATTTTATGAGCCTTTTTATTAGCTTCATAAAAATACCAAGGTTTTTGTTTTCCTTTCACTAGAACAAAAACTACAAGTGTTTTAGTAAAAGCAGATGCCATAACTTTACACAAAATGTAAACTTTAAAATGCTTTTTAATCAAAATGTGTGATTTTTGAAAATCACAAACGGGGACAGTGATTGCTCAAAAAGTTTTTAAAATAATTTACTGAAATTTTTTTGTGTACGTTTTGTATAACATTAGAAGTGTTTTAACCTTCAGATTTATCAATAACTGTTTTATTACAAAATTTACGGTTCTTAATGTGAATATAATCACTGTTTTTTAAGCAATTTCATACAATAACTAAGATAAAGTGCTCTAGATTTTGTAAGAATTAAAATATCTCTTATCCTGAAGATCATTTAAAAAAAATAAAGTAATATATCAAAACTGAAAAATTGAGAATTTTTTCATTTACTATTTGTACAGAATGTGCTCTGTTTATGCAATTTGTTGTCAATTTTTACCCATTTTAGTAATAATAATTTATTTTTCACTTCTTAATGTTAGCCTTTTTTTTCTTAAAATGTATTAAATAAATCTAAAAACCGCACAAAAAACTCCATATATCCATTATTTTTTGAAAAAGTTGTCATAAGTAGATGGATACTTAATTGGAAAAAAATTTTAAATCTATAATTTTACATGGCATGCAAAACATATTTGTGTAACATGCATATTTATTAAAAATAAAAATATAATATTTTTAAAGACATTTAATGCTAAAAGGGATATATTTTTATTTTCATAATAATGATAAGATAAATCTTTTATTGAAGATTAATAAGTATTTTTTTCATTGAATTTCGCAGCATAAGTCTGTAAACTTCATCGTCATTTGATAATAGGCAAACGGTGTTGCTTATTAATACGTGTTAAATGAAGAATAAAAATACTTTAAGAATACTTTTTTGTTCAAATTAGATTTTTAGTTCTGTGAGCTAATCAGTTATACAAAGGGCTCTTTATATAAATCCCAAATCATGTACATTCCTTACAAATATTTCCACTTGGATAGATTTAATAAAGTGTTTACTTATATATATATATATATATATATATATATATATATATACAGCAACGCTTTTGGATAGATTTAATAAAGTGTTTACTTATATATATATATATATATATATATAATGTAAAATGTAAGCATTATAATCTTTCTTGAGCTATCTGAAATTGAATTTTTGAAGGTGCTTAAATTGATATCAGTACAGAGAGTAACATAGTTAAGCCACAAAAGAGAATGCGAAAAGAAAACATTTAAGAGCCGGAGATATAACATCCATTCTTCTTCCTTTCGTGTAACGAATGGAGATATTTGAGAGAAATTGCTGCTTAATGCCATGGAAAAATCGTGTATTAAGAAACACTTCTTTCTGTCTTCTAACAGCAGGTTATAATGCACGATATGAGTAGTTTTTTTTTCAAGCCATCGCCATTCAAAGGTCTCTTCTGCTAAATAGACGTAGTGTTGGGGGATCAGCTCACCTATATGATTGATTAAGTAGGGCTATCTTCGCCGTCAAGAGCTGGAAAAATCTTCTGCCGAACGTCTTTTTTTCCTTCTAAAACTACTTGCAGAAGGTGAAGGAAATCAATAAACTTGGAACGAAATGACGGAGTTTGAAATATTGGTCAATTTACTATAAGATATCTTCCTCGAAGTTGGTGCTTTATCAGCCATGCTTCTGTCCCGTAGCTACAATATGTTATGCCCTCTTCAGTCAATACATTGTTTAGATAGCTTATTTTCTATTATAGGTTAAATATTGTTAATATATCAATACATTTTCTTTGCTAACATGTTAATATGTTAAAGAGTTAGAAGTGTCAAACTGTCTTGAATATGAGAAATTCTTTTTATTTCGTAGAAAAATAGGAATTTAAAAAAAAATCTCTTTATCTAGAATACACAGTTTCTTTTGCGGATATATAATCAAACAGAGGACTCTAAAATCTCTCTCAACGTGGATAATAATTACATTATACTTTTTATTAGAAACTATGCAGTGTGTCTGAAATTTTTTAATACATTTTCAAAAGAAATCAAATTTATACATCAAAATATACATTCAAATAAAATTAAGTGTAACAATTTTTTTTTCAAAAAATAAAATTCACTATACATTTAATACATAGTGGGATCATATTTTAGCCCACACTTTATTTACCACTAACTTGAGGAATATGTATTGTCATATTGGATAGAAATCCAATAAAGAGAGAGAGAGAGAGAGAAAACTGAGTTGTGTTGGTGCAATTTGGTATATTTTTTTCTCAATTGTCAAAAGTATAGGTGAAACTAGAATTTTTTATTTACGTTTAGAAAAGAAATTGAACTCAATACACAATTAATACATTTTCATAAATTAAACAAATCTTTTGTCGCTATAATACAACCGAATAAGGTATTCAAAGTAAATTGCAAAAACATTCCTACTTGCTAAGGAATACGTTTCTTGCGCATGTATTTCTAACTTAACTCTTTAAAAGAGTAGGACTGATAAGAAGATCGATTGCATGGTTTGACATCCATGTATCTCAATTTGAAATGTCAAATGCTTTAGTGAAAGCTTTCTTTGTAATTCTTATTTTATTATTTTTCCATTGGTTGCGTAAACATGTTTAGTTAGTTGATACAAATACACTACTAAAGCATGAACTTGGATTTTAGATTAAATAATAAATTTTAAAAGTGTAAATTTGCTGTTAATACTGAATTGTAATTCATTAATTTTTCGAGATACCATTAAATAAAATATAGGGAGTAAATTTGTTATTAATTTTGATAACTGTTCATTAATTTTTAGAAATATCTGGAATATACATTTTTTTCCAAAATATGCTTTATTACAAATATTTTCTTATTTTTCATTATAACTTAATCTTTTAGCAATCCTATTTTTTCTGGTTCAATAATTTTAATTTAATTTAATTTAAATTTTAATGTTAGCTCATATTTAATTTATAGATTATTATAATACACATAAATATATAGCTTTATAATATATTTTTGTTGAAATCAATGTTAAAACATATAGTTGTAATTTTCATCACTATATGCTGTAATATAATTTACCAAATTCCACATTATTTATAGGGAACTTTTTTATTATCCATTAATATAATTAGAATTAAATTTACATTTTTGATTTTTAAAAGTTTCTTTTATAAATTGTATTCTCAATAAAATGAAAAAGATAATTTTTGTAGTTGTTACTCATGCAACCTTATTGATTGCAACATCAGATCAAGTTCCATGAAATTCATCATGACAAAGGGCTTGTTGCAAACTTGTCGTTTGCCGTAGCTTTGAGCACCATACAGATGACTGTGCAATTTGGCTCAGTTCCACCCCTGTTTTAAGGGAGAACCCCCTAGGGTGATCAGGGGACTCCCCCTCTTATCTCCTTCCACAAATCTCACAACAGGACTTAGGGCTGGATGGCTATTTAGTATACCACCTTGTCGCAAAGGGACTATACATTTATAAAGATTCATGAATTTGAACTAAGGTCCAACGGCTCAGGAGTCAGCATCACTAACCACTATACCAGATAGATGGCTACTTTTTAAAATTATTTGTGACGTTACAATTTTAAGAATTTCTCGTATGTAAACTTGGATTTTTCACGAGTATTTACATCGAATATCTGAATTAAAGGCAACGTATTATTATGTGCGTAGAGTTCTTCGTGCGCGTATTCTCTTTTTTTATCATTCTTCTTATCACTTTTAAATCTCTAAGTCATGAACAATGGCATAGTTTTCCTCGAGAAAGAAAGATTCCTCAGGAAGTGTCTTTTTTATTATATATTTGAATTAATTAAAAAACTTCATAAATGAATCCAAAAATGCACTTTGGAACTGAAACAATAACTTAAAGTGTAACATTTTTAACAAATGTGCTATTATTTTTCACAATTCCCACTATTATCCACTCTACTATTACTATTATCTACTCTCCCTATAGACTATATATATATATATATATATATATATATATATATAGTCTAATTCTCTACAAACAAGAAATAAACTTTCACATCAATCACATTCGAAAGAAACACAGAGACAGTAAAGAGAACATACAATGAAGGACACTAGATTAAAATTATAAAATGGATGCTGAAGTACTATAAACATTGCTGACTTAGGACAGCTAATATATAAAAAAATTGTAAAAAAGTGGGGTTGAACATGTTTTTTGGCCAGCCAACCTTCCCCCTTTATGTAAATAATACTGAGCAAAAACCTATTGAAAGTAATGGATAGGAATATCTAAATCCATTACAAAATAGAGGTAACTTACCTAAAAATTACACTGAAAAATGCAGAGCCCGTGCTATATCTGAGTGCAATAAAAACGTTATTGTCAGATTCTGGATCCTAATACAGATTCAAAGCATGTGAATGGCTGAAATGTAGCACTTAACAAAAGTATAAAAAGAATAGAAACAAAAACTAATAAAAGCGTTACAAAAAAACCATAACATTAGAGTATATATGAAATAAATAACAATAAGTAATTTTAACTAATAATAGAATATGGAGGTAACTATAACTGTGAAATGTGTAAATTTATAGTATTAAACTATAATTAATCTAAGAATTTTTAATCCTTACAATTTTGAATAGCTTTATTCATATAACTATTAACAAAATGAATTGGCTATTTCTGATTTAAGCAATATTTAGCAAAATGTTTATAGTTATTTATTATTTCTGATTTTTTGACACTAGAAATTTATTGCGTTGCATATAATTAATAACAATATTTCTGAATATAGAAATATGTTCATTATACTCTCCCAATGCGGAACTTTTATTATATTGAAATTAAAATGTTCTCTTTTATCATAAATATTACATTATCTATTAATTTGATATGTATGCCAAGAAAATTTTCTTCATTGTTGTTACTATTTGTCTGTATTAAATTAAGATATTGTGGATAAAAATTAGTATTTTGAATAAAATTGACTTGCTTGCCAAAAATGATTATGTCATCTATATAACGATAAATATAATATTTAGAATTATTAACGTAACTAATTTCAAAATAAAGTATAAATTGGCAAGACAGTTGCTCGAAGGGCCACCTTGTGGCAAACCTTTAATCTGCAGATAATAGTTACCCTTATGAAATATAGAGTTCTCTTTAAGTACTAACCTAAGTAGTGAACTAAATCTATCATAATTAACATTATTAAATAAATTATCTTTATGCAAATTTACAAGAATATTAATCATATCATCAATATCAATAGAGTTAAAAAGATCTTCAAAATCTAAACTATAGACTGAATAAATCTTTTTATCTTTCATTTGTTCAATAAGAGATTTACTATTTTTAAGAATGGCTGTGGATGTAATATTATTTATTGTATCATGTAATATTTCATGGAGAATTTTGCATGTTTTGTTGATATATGTATTAAATCCATTTGTAATTGTCCTAAATTTGGGAGTAAAAAATATATGTGGAAATTTAGCACTATTATTATTTTGAATTCTTAATTTTTATGAAAAGCCAAAATTCGATTAATTATTTCTCTATCAGAAAATGATGACTTAATAAAAGCTGAATTAATATCAAAATATCTGTTGATCATTAAATTATAATAGTATTTACATATGAAGGCAAAATTACCTGGCACTTTATCAACATAAACTATAATGAAATTATTTTGTAATTTTTTAATCTGATTTTTAATATCATTAAAAAATATTTCATTATCTGTACCAAAGTTATATTTATTAAGCGGCTTTGTAATATTACCTTTGAAGTCTGTGAATGCCTCTATAGGCATACTATACTTAATAGCTATTTTGTATATAAATTGCTCAATAAGATTATATAACTGATTTTTTATAAATTTATTATTATTCGAAATCATTAATCTAAGTCCAGTACCTTTATTCATTATGTTTCTAAGATTGTTGTCTTTTACAATAGTGAGGTCACCAGTAACAACATGCTTGTGATGTTTGTCTATGAATTCTTTGAATTCATTACATTTACATATTAAATTTTCTTGCTTTATAGGCACATTATAGTTAAAAAGTGATCTTCCTATTTTTTATTGTATTTAAAAGCTTTTTTAATAGTAATATTTTGTATTGGGAAAGATGACATGTGTTTTTTAAAAATACCAGTAAAATTAATATTATCATATGATTTATTCATATATAAAAGTGTACAATATTCTATTTGATAATCTTTATTTACATTAACTTTTATTTTATGTTTATGCTTCAAAAATGTGTGAATATCCTTTATAATATGCAGAGCGTGGCAATTTTTAATTTTATGTGATATTAGTACATCTCCTGCAATACATAATTCTGTCTTACTGAGTCCAAACATGAAAGGTTTAATGTGTTTTATGTTAAAATTGTTATCAAAGTTACTACAAATATCTATAATACTATCTGTAAGTACTTTATTGTCTCTACTTAATCTTTTAGTTCTACCTCCTCTAGTTTTTCTTTTATTAATTATTTTATTAAATCCATTATTATAATAATAATCTTGAGAATTTTGTTTAATTGCATTGATAATATTTTTTCCTTGGTATAATACATTTAGTCCATAAGGATAAACTGCATTATATCATTTAATATAGTAATTTTCTCACCATAATCTTTCTTTAATATCAGGAACAACTTTAATAATATTGAGAGAAAGATTTTCGAAACCATGTGTACTAAAGTGTCTTATTTCTATCTTATTTGAATTTTTAATACTGTTGAAGTCTGTAGTATCTGACCTATGTTGATTAATTCTAATATTAATTTTGTTAGATGTCTGTCCAATATATTTAAGTTGGCATTTATTATACGTCAATAAGTAAATACAGCTATATGTTTTACAGAAGGTAAATTTAGAATCCTCTTTTATTTGATCATTATGGATCATTTTACAAGTTTTGCATCTTTTGTCACCACATCTTTTGTAAAAAGGAAATTTAATATTGCCAAAATTACTATTTTGAAGCTTATCTAAGTACCAATTACATTTGTAAGCATTAGGGTTATTTGAAACATTATTGCAATGCAAAAAATCTTTTTTAGAATTCTTTAAGTATTCCTTTTTCCTAGAATACTCTAGTATTATAAGTATTAAAAAGTCTCTTAGAATCTCTACAATGTCCTGCATTCAATACTTTGTCACTTTCTACTATGATCAACATTTCTGTAGTATATACTGTTAATCAACTAACCTAACAGATTATAAAATACTACCATATATTAGTATATGAATTGCTAAAAATATAAACCAACTAATTAGCCTACAAATATAGCAAAATAAAACGTTTTAATGGTTGCTTACTATCGATGCTACATATACTATTATAATGTACCACCGAGCATATATATATATATATATATATATATATATAGCTTGTTCCAATTTTTTTCAATGATTAATAAAATACCTTTTTTTCACCCATTGACGTGCAAATACATCTTTTTTAATTTTGTAGTGGATGACACTTAATGTTAATTCAGTTTTTTCAAATATTAATTCATTAATCAAATTTTATTTTTTTAATATTAAATTTATTCTGTGTTATTTCTGACGAAGTTACACTTATCTACAACAGATGGCGCCACACAAGATCAAATATATTTTTTTACTTATAGTGGATAACACAATGTCAATACACTTTTATCAAATATTATTCCATTATATAAATTTAATTAACTAAAATAAAATTTATCTTTGTTGACCTAAGGTAGGAATCGACTTTAAATAAATATTTGCATAATACTTGTTTAAAGATGTTTTTAATGCGGATGTTTTAACTAAAATTACATAACTGAAACTTAATTGTATCGACTGCATGTAAATACAGACAGCATAATAAAAATATTTGTTTGAAACATTAGAAATAAATATAATCAGTTAAGTACTATAATTACTGATATTCAACCATTTTTAAATTCAATTTCTAATTACTCAAAATAAACTAATGAATGTTTTAAGAATATTTTGTCTGTATCTTACATCAAAATGTGATTCGTGTCAGTTACACTTAAATACAAAATTTTAAAACTATTTATTCAAATATCTCATTATATTAATATGCAACATATAATATTCATGAAAATATCATTGTCCAAATTTCCAGCAAATAAAAAGGAAACTTAAGGTATTGCAATGTATTTGATATAAATATCAAACAGGAATATTTCTCGGAAAGTTGGAAAAAACTTACAAAAGGATCATTAATGCTAAAACTATTTATCAAGAAATGCACAACCTTTGAAAAATATGCTTAAGGTACAACTGAATTACATATTTTTCCATTACAAACATCAAACGATAAATAACAAATGTTTAAAATGTAAAATTAAATTTTTAACGGATTCATATGAATAATTAGATATTTCAAGATGAAGATTTATAAAAAAAATGCGCTTTCTAACATGTTTACGTGCATAAACTAGCTCCTCATAGGTAAAGAATGAGATGGCTGTACTTCATCATTATCATTAACCTTTCATTCTATATTTTATTACTAATTGGTACCTATACAGAAAGCATTTCTATGATGTCTGAATGAAATAATTGGTATATATATACAATAGGAAAATAAATATAATGCGTTATTTTTCATCTGTGAATTACTTGTTCACTCTTATAGATTGACATAATATGGAGAATGTTTGATGACATATCCCGTAACATGCATGGATATATAAATGAGGTTAAGGATATGCTTATTGATCAGGAAAGGATATCAAGGAAATGATGACGGTCAGGAGAGAAAGAACACTAAAAAGACGAGAATAAGGAACAAAGGAAGTAAAAAAAGAAATGACCGTAGGTTGTACGCGAGAAAGTAGTTCACCATCTACAAGTCACTGAGGCACTAGCCATTGATAAACATCTCCAACGTCCTTATACGAACTTGTCACATCGTGACAAACGACAATGGACTTTCACCCTGAGACTGTCTGGATAGACCAAAATCCGAAAGACTAATTTATTTCAGTATGACGGTTGTTGTTGTTTTCTTGATTTATTTCATTCTTACTGACTACAACGAAGCGCCTTTTCGTCGGAAATGTGTCGTATTACGGAGATGGCGACGGACTGCAATAGAAAACTGTGAGCTGAGCTTCTTTCTTTTACCTATGTGACAGGAACAATAAAATAAAGAATATGGTGCCTGGAGCTATAGTGTCTTCTTTTTCCGCACTTTTCTTTTCAGATGAGACTCATCATTTATAGAGAACGTGGGATTACTTCTAACTTATTAAAAATATATATCTTGCGAAAGGGGATGTGGGAAAAAATTAGCGCAAAGTTAAGATTTAATAATGAAGCACACACATAGCTGTAATAATAAGGGAAGATTTATTATGTTAATGTACAAAAGTGCCAAAAAAATAAGACTAAATTGAAAAAAAACATTTTTACGCATTTGAAACAAAAAAAAATGTATTATGAGCAATAACCATTAGATAAGATTTCATATGGAATGCATATAAAAGAACAGCATAAAGCTTACGATTTTTCAATTAAAAATATAAACATGATAAGAAAATTTAAAATAAGATAAGACAAGTAGTAATGTTTGTTTTAGTTTAGGTAAATAAAACAATATTAATTGTCAAACGTTATCGAAAAAATCATTTGAAGTGATTAAGTTTGAGTTTGCTTATGAGAATATTTAGTTAGTAATTTGATATAACTGACTCTCATATCCAGTCATAGTTTGATTTTTTTTATTATAATAATTTTAATATAAAATAGAAATTAGCAGCAAAAAATGAAATTATGAAAAAATGAATCAATATATCAATTTCTCATTCTCTCTCCGTATATGTATCATATTTATTCGAATCTAGGCGACAATCGATTCTAACTCGCACCCCAAATTCTCAACACGTTTTTGTGGGGAAAAAAAAGAAAAATGGTGTTAAGGTTTGTCGCGATATAGAGATCTGATGTTTACAAATTTAAAAAACAAATTAAATGATGACTTATAAGAAGCGAATAATTAATATATTTTATCAGTATGAAAAACTTTTAATTCCATACGTGAGCCTGTAACTGCTTCAACCGCCTATACTATGTTAAATTTCCCCCCATCCAACGTATTTTACGCCTTGAATTCTAAGCCCCACCCGTTTTTCAGTGGCTTTAACATTGGAAAAAAAGAGTGGCTTAAATTCGAAAAAATGCCGTTTATATATATGCAAATTTTAATGAGAATTTAGAAAATCAATTGTAATGTATCATACTTATGAAAGCCATCGAAACCATTGTTAAAAGCAATGATCAAATAATTGATGTAACAAATATAAATAATTAATTAATACATTAACACTATCTATACACTATTTACTGTTTTGCTTAAGTTATATGTAAATATGCATCAAAAATTAATTTTATATAATTGCATATTTCTTGATTCTGCATACATTTATAGCAGCAAGATTTAGAAACTTTACGGTTGAGAAGAGGCTACCAACTTGAACAGTTCAACATAATCCCAGAAATAAAAATGTCAAACTTTTTTAAGAATCTAACATAACATAAACAAAGACATCAGTGAGTGTCCTTCTGATTACAGCGATGACAAGCAGAAAGCTCCGTATATCAAGTTGTTTCTTTTTACCCGCCTTCTATATCTTGTGGTGAAAGGCGTTTCTGTGCAAGCTTAGAAAAACAGACTTTGACAAATGGGAAAATTTGTCTCGACAGGTAAAAAAAAGTCAGAGATAAAATGCGTTGACGTGCAAGATACGCGAAGGTTTTTCTTTGAAATATCTGCAATTACTCTCAAGATGGCACTACCGGTGTTTTAGATAATTTCTTAGATTTTGAAAGTTTACCTTTTCCTTTCCCTCTCTTTACATTTTATGTTTTGAGTTTTTTTGATAATGTGTCTAGTATGTAAATTTTAACAGGCGGTAAAGCTATGACTGCGTAGAAGAATTAAAATATTTTTTGTATTGACGAGCAGTTTTGTTTTGTTTTGTTTTCTATATTACAGTTTTCAAATAATAATTAGGCATTTAAGTAAGATATATAGAGAAAAAGCTACATTTTAGACATTTATACTCTAATTGAAATGCTAAATATAGTAAATATAATGTTAAAAATAGTTATTTCATTGGAAGCACATCCAATGCATTTATCAGAAATCAATGATTTCATTTTTTACGATTATAATTCTCACGATATTTTTTTTAAATAAAAATGGAAATATTTTACTTATTTTTTTTGGAATTTTAATGAATAGTGAGAAACATTAAGTGTTGTAACTTTTCTTCTTTCTACTACTTATCTTTAAAATTTCCAAAGGAATTTTTAACAGTATTTTTTTTTTCTATTTAGTACATTTTTAAGAATGCTTTATTCTAAATATTCATTTTAAAATATAGTTTTTGCTTAGATGTGATTTGAATAGTTGAAGTTGTTTATCCAGTTCATCCTTTTTTAATATTCCTTTTTGTAAAAATAGTCATTTCTTTTATAATTATTGAAGCCTTCCTTGCTTTAAAAAAATTATCCAATTGCTAACTTTTAAGCAATTCCAAAAGGAATTGCATGAAAACATTTCTAATATCTGTAAAAAATCAGATTATAACTCTATAAAAGGTAACTCTTCTCAGAATGTCTAATCTAGGTTAAAAAAATATGCATTGTGATTAGTTTTAAATGTTTAGTTTTACAAAGTTTTCTTTAAACTATATTTTTCTTGAGTAAATAAATGAAAAAATAATGCACGAATATTTTTTTTACTTATTTATTCTATTTAAAGCTACTTTTAGGTTAAAATTTTGGGAATTATGCCAGATGCAAATATTTATCTTCAAAAAAATTCCTGCTTAACAAATCAAAACTTTAATATACAAAATTTGAAATTAAATAAGAATTTAGACATGTAATGTGTATGTGTATCTGTATTAGTAAACCACAAAAAAATTCTTTTTTCTTTTTTTATGAGATAAGGTGTTATAAAAACTAAAACCATGTGTATGCTTAGAAATATCCAATAATACTCCTAATTAGTTGTATGTTATTCTTTCATGTTATTTCCTTCCCACATTTATTCTTTCTGTAGCTCAATTACAACAATACGAAAAGTTTTACAAGTGTAGGTAACTGAACTGATTATAAATTTTTGATGACCTTATACAGTCACTGAATAAAAAAAAATGTAATTATGCTATTTTATAAATAACACAGGAGGTAAAAACTGGTCCATATACGTCTATTAACCCTATATTAGATGCATATTTTCATTATTTATAACTAATTAAATAAATAAATAAATTTGCAAAAATTAACAAAACCTGGTTCTCTTTAAATAGAAAAATATTATATCAACATAAAACAAGTTCATGTATATTTGTGTACATATTGATCATATAAAACAGATTATTTGAATCTTAAGAGTCATAACTAAACAAACTTTTTTTCACTGAGTGTCACCAATATATTCGACAAAAATCAGGAATTTTAGAATTTTACAATTATTTTTGTTCAATTAGAGAACTATCTCATGACGAAAATTTAAAAAAATTTTGAAGAGCAAATCAAATGCTTTAAAAAAATAACAGATTTTTTTTTTCTATTTTCATAATTTATTCTAATGATTAATTTATTTCATAATTTCATTAATGATGACAATAAAGATATAATATTTTATGTTATTGAAGCATACCTCACACACACACATTGTGTGCCATGTGTAAACCTTTTTAAAGCTATGCATTTTCCTGCATTGCAGGACAGAAATTTTCCCACAGCTAACTCCATTGTATTGTGTGTAAGGTCCCTCACGCCAGTACCATTTCGTTCTAGCAATAATCTACCTTCATATAGCGTCGGTGTTAAAAGAATCTCTGACATTTATTGCAGTAGGGCTTTCTGTTACAACCCTTGACGACTGAACAGCATTTTTGGCGAGAAAAAAATAAGATTTCATCCTCGCCAAGGACCTCCATCTGAAAGAATTTTAAATCTCATAAAAAATAAGTTAAAGCAAAGCTTAGCAAACAAGGCAAAAAATGAGGAACTTTAAGAAATTTATGCTTAAAGATAAGGTTTAAAAGTATTTTTATATCTCCTGAGAGAGTCGGATAGCACTTTTAATGGATGTGGGTAGAGATGGTTCTTTGGTTTCCATTTGATGAGAAATAACACCCATGAGACAGATTTAAATTGATCCATGATGAAGATAAAGTGCATTTTAAAATACATAAAATACTTTTTTCCTGCTCTAGTGGATCGTCACCGAATTTTGAAATATAAGCAAAATAAAAAAATGCAGTTTTATTTCCTCGAAATAAAGTAGAATCTAGCATATAACTAGCTTGTGACTAGCAATACTTAACCAATATTGAGAAGTAATTAAAATATATTTGAAATAGAAAACGTGCTAAAAGTAAATCAAAAACAATTCAAAAAATAGAAAAAAAATTATATTCACATACTTATTTTATATTTTTCCTGAAATGTGTGTGATGCGAGTATAAGGGTTTAATTATTATTATAAGCAATTAACTTTATTTCTAAAGAGTTTATATTTTAAATTTTAATTTCATCTGTCACTTGAGCCCCCTACTATAGACTTACAGACATTACAAGAAGATAAAAATTATAGAAAATAAACCTAAAAATGAGATTCTAGCATTAAATATTAATTAGTCTTGTATTTTAACTCTCGAAAATTAACCCATATAACTTAAAAATTAAATTAACATTTATTTATGAATTGTTCTATTTCCCAAATGTGGCAGTAATCATACTGATAATTTTATCTATTTAAAAATAAAATTAATTTCCATTAATTTTAACATATAACTAGTCTTTAGTATTTTTTATTTTAAAACAATTTCTACCAAGAATCTTAACCGAATTAAATTTTGAATCAAGTAAATATATAAGGCAATTATCGGAGGAACAGATATGAAAAATTGCATTAATCAGAAAAATGAAGTTTTAGAATACAAATTAATTATAAATAAACTCTAAATCATTTTTAGAAACCAGTAAGTTAATTAAAAACCATCCGATGTATTTGAATTATTATTTTTTTTAAAATTACTTTGCTTTCTTCTTATATAAAAATCAAATTGTAATATGCCTTTGCGTCTTAATTTTAAAAAAACTTCATTAAAAATATATATTAAATTAATTTCAAGTACCTAACTATATATGCATGAGATATTTCTTAACCAGCAATTAATATTTTAATAATATCTCTTCAACAACAAAAATAAACATTTTAACTGGAGTCGTTCAAAACGTTGTGTTTTGGAAATATTAAAAAAAATTCCTCAAATACTTAATTAAATTAAATGTTTTGCTTAACTGTGTAAAAATTCTGTAAATGTAAAAAAATAATAATAATACTTTCATGAAATTGTAACAGTGGGAATGTAATGCTTCAAACTGCTCATTATAAAAATCTTGAAATTATTTTTACACCCAGCAAAGAACAAATAAAAGGGAATGAAAAAAAATTCGAGTTATTTTATGCTTTACTTTCTTGTAATAAATGAAACGAACTTATGTATCTTAAAAATGTTCTCTTCTGTTATGGCAATTCTATCGTCAGATTATTCAAAATATATTTAAATTTTATTTTAAAATGTGTGTGTGAGCCACCCTTACATTTATTTAAATATTTTTAAAGAACAAACAATTCAAATTTGACTAATATATTAATTATTATTAAAAGATTTTCAATAAAAAAATTTTACACATATATATTTAATGATTATATTATTTCATGTGTGCTAAATAAATATCTAAGAAATAATAGAGTTCGATTCAATGAATTAGAAAATTGAGGGTCCAGAAATTTAAACTGATTACAAGAAATCTCATGGTTGTTTTTATTCAGCTCTGAAAAACAAACAAAGAAAACACAGCGACCTATTTCAATTGTAGATTTATTTTTTTACTAAACATTATCAAGTTCTGTCTTCTTCTAGTATCTAAGAAACAAATTTCAAACTAAAGTCTCAAATTTAAGCCTTAGTAATTAGTATCTAATCGAAAGCCTTCTTCAACTTCTTCAAGTTAAATCACATTCCACATTTAATTTATTGCTTTCGTCTGAAAGCCGGTGGACAAATTTTTAACTTGGAAATTAGTTTCGTTTCTGTCTTTTTTGCTTTTATTTTTCTTCTTCAACTTCCAGAAGAACGAAATAATTGACTATCGATTTTTGAATTTCAACGCATCATGTTCTGTTCCTCTTTATGTGATTCCCAAGGTACATGTTTCTATTTTTTTTAATTTATTTTTTTACTTTTCTTTTTCGCTGTCTTACAGGTAATTCAAGAGATTTCAACTGTAATAAGACATGTTTAACTAGGAAGTATATTTAACTTTTCGGCTGAAAAAGGAATTACTGAAATTAAAATTTAATTGAATATTACGATGTTTTACTTCTAAAGGTTTAAAGGAAATATGTTTCTGATGTATAAATATACTTTAATTACTGAGCTTAAAATACATTACTTGTTTTTAACTGTAATTTAATAAACAGAAATTTTGTTCAAAAACAATAATTACCTTTGCTGTAAACATTTTATTAAATGGTTCATTAAGATTATTTCTTTTTTCATTTGTATATTATTTTAAATCTACGGTGTTTTAAAGTATTTGATTTTTCTTAAAACTAATGAAAAAATTCAACAAAAATAGTTAAATGATTTATTTCTATGAATTTGAAGCTAAGAAAAATAATTGCAAATCAGAAAGTGAGAGAGAAATAGTTATTAATATTGATAAATCTCTTGTAAATATTTAAGTCAGAAAGTACATTTCATAAATAATTTCCAGTATACCTAGTTTTATTTTACGAATCATTTGTTTTTAATTACATATATTTATATTAAGGCAAATCTCCAGAGGTATTTTCTCCATGAAATATATCAAAAAAATTGTTTATGTATATTTCTTAAGAAATAGCGAAACTCTTAAAAATGTTAAAGTATTATATGCCTTAATTAAATATTTATGCATAAATAATTAAGTTTACTTTCACTAAACTAACACTTTTTGCTTAAACATAAAAAGTTTGTATAACTCTGCTTTTATAATATACATTTATACACATTTGAACACAAATATCATTATATCCTGAATTAATATTTCATAATGGAGATTGCATTAGTTTTTTTAATTAGTATAAATCTATTAAATATAAACTGTTTTATAGTTTTTACAGTCTTTAAAATGTTCGAGAATCTAATAATTAACTTTCCAGGTTTTGTCTAAAATAACTATCATATATTTTTTAGTAAACTAATGAAAAAAAATTTCTGAACTAAAAGTATTCCTTATAGTAATAATGTTATTCATAATCTATAATTAATGAATATAAAATTTATATCAACAATTTTTTTATTAAACCTCAAATTCTTTTTCTATATTTTTTTACTTCATTTGTAAGGATACTTATCACAATCCCTATAACTTTTACTCATAAAGAGTATTGAACTAATATATGATATTCTTTGAAAAAAGAGGAGTGGAATTTCTTAGAAAAGAAAGTAAAAGTTATTTGTATTTTCTTTTATTTTACAAACAATACTACAAATATGCTCACATCACTGTCTTTTTTAATACACCCGATGGATATATTAAATTGGAAATTATACGCTTTATCTCATTGATCCTTCAGAATTTCTACGCTGACGTGATTTTATTCCCGGAAAGAGCGTAAACTTTCTTAGCCAAATTATGTTTCACCTTTCCATTAAATCCGAAACTGGATGGATAATAATCGGGGGTATATCTTGCTAACTCATTGAAAGAGCCATCAAATTTAGCCAAGGAAATGCAATTAGTGTAAAATATTCATGTAAGTAAAACTTTTAAGAGTAAATAGACACGAGGTACTTTCTCGGGTGGGCTTTATGTCGAGCGAAAGAAAACAAAGTAAGCTTAACGCGATAATGTTCCTCTCTAATGCTAATTTACAGTTCGGAGAGAAGGACAGATACCTTTCGTGAATGCCTTATCAATATTTAATTCTTCTTACATTCCACCGACTAAAACATTGTGTTTTTAATCAAACAAAATTCGCCTCGCCCGCCTCAATGTATAATTAAAAATGGTGAGTAGAAATGCATCATTAATTTAGTTTAACATGGTCGAGATGAGGCATTTCATTTAGTTCACTTGCATGTTTAAGCGTTAAAAATTATCGTCTCTTTTATGTTTATTCGCAAATATTTACTTGAAGGTAATATAAATATTTTTTCCAATTTCATATATTTAATGTTTATAACCAGTTTTATGGTGTTTTCTTTGTAAATATGGATTTCATGTTCAGTATTCTTAAAATGTTATTCATTTATGGGCTTTGTGAAAACGTTATTCATTTTAAGTAATTCATCGTCTCATATTGTGTGTTTTTATTTAAACTAAGCCATGGTTGTCAACATATATAATAATTGTAAATAAATAACTGCAGTTTGTTTTTCGTTTACATTTTGAAATTTGATTTTCTACTTTCAATGTACTATTTCTGAATAATAGAAGGGAAAATTTATGTTATATATAGAGAGAGAAAGAGAGAGATAGAATCGCTTTTATCTTGAGAGAGAGAGAGATGTAAATGGAAACCAATTTTATAAAGTAAGTGGGACATATTACGAAAAATAGAATTTGTCTAAAAGTAGAATTTCTTGACTGTATAATTAATAAAAATGCCAGAATCTTGAACAACAAATATGTAACCAATTTTAAAAAAAACATGAGTGTCTACTTCTAATGAAGAAATTTCAAATATAAGGAAAGATTATCTCAGTTATGAGTGGTACTTTAATGTCCAGAATTCTGAAACATTATCGAAAGTTTATAATTAAAGCATTAAAGAGAATTTAATAGTTTCAACAAGTAATAAATAAAATGTTGAGATTTCATTTCGGCAGATATTTTCTTAAGTGAAACTTGCTCGAGTTTAATAATAAAATAAAGTTGCCTTCAAAATTAGTAAATGCATGATGTAAAAATATTTAAAAATATTAAGGCAGTTTTAGTAGTTTAGTTAATATTATTGTCAGATTCTTAATAGATCTGCAGTATTAACGATTTAAATTGTGTAAATATACCATGTACTTTTATGTAAAAATACAAGAAGTTGAAAGGTATAAACTTTAATGCATAAATATAAATGAAATAATCGTTGTTTCTACTTAAAAAACTGAACATACGATAAAAATATGATTTATTGAAAAGAAAGAATTGTATATAAATACACGAATGTCATTGATCCAGTGGCGCACACAAGGGGGGTCTTGGAAGTCCGGATCCCCCCAAAGCCTTTGATTTTTTTCCTATTGATTATAACTCTAAGTATATAGTACGTAAAATTTAATTATTTGTTATTAATGATTAATTTTATTAATTAATGCTAATTATTTATTCAATAATTAGTTTTCTACTGTGCTTTGTTCCCGAAAATCGACAAAATCAAAAGGAGCATGATACAAGAATGGTGAACTTTCGACCCTTGAAAAACTCTTGTGTGCACTACTGCATTAATCAAACGAAAAAAAGTTTTGTAATATACAAAATAATAAATTAAAATACTTGTATAAAGGATAAAATACTATTACCCAATTACTTCCCAATGAAAAAAAGGGGAAAAAACTTAAAATCCGTTTTCAAAACAAATCCCTCATTACTTTTATCATGGAACCAATTTAAAAAATATTAAAACAATCACTTCCTTTTTTGTTAGTGATTACAAATAAAATAAAACTTAACATAGATATAAATTCATTAACAATCAAAAATTGCACATCATTAAATAATTCTGTAATATTCAACTTATATTATAATTAAAACCGTATATGTTGTAATATTTTTTTTATATTTTAAGAACAGTAGGCCTTAATTTTTTTTTCTCTTCCCTTTTTCTCCACTTAGAACATATTTATATATTATTTGTGTGTACACATTTACGCGTATATATGTATATATTTGTTTTTGTCACTAGCTTTTATAACAGAGGAAATATATAACCAAAACTAGCCACCATTACCTAACTACGTCTTAACCAAAACATAAACATAAATAACCATTTCCGGGAAAATTCCCAAAAGGCTTCCTGCTAATTCTCTTACAAGCTCACATCCGCAGAGGAACAGACGACCTCAAAAACGAAGCATCACTTACCCTTTCCAACTTTTTCTTCCTCATTTCCGAAACACACAGTCTTACCTATAAATTCCCGATATTCCACTACAGGAAAGGTCACAGAATCCCAGGAATCCTCGCTCCGTTTTAACGACTTACACTAAACAGCGCCATTATGGGGCGCGTAAAGGACGAAGTGGTAATCCGTACGGGAATTATAATTTCCACCGACACTCCTTTAATGCACCAATAAATAAACATTTTAATGAGCCCCGGCATCCAAGTTTGACCTGTTATAGTGAGTGATAGAGTCTTGCCATCTGACTCACGGCTGGCCTATGCAGAAGAGGCAGAATGCTAACAGGACCTTCCTGTATAGAGTAGAGTTTATTAAGATTCAATGTTTTGGTGAGTCAGCTGGGAAAAATACTTGTCTTTTATTCTTAAGGTTAAGTATTTTCGCGGATTAATGCAAGGTTCTTAAGTCCTGGGTACTGATTTCCCAAGACAGCCTGCAAATGGAGAGTACTATCCAATTCCAGAGTAATCAGAATTTTAAATGGGTATGAAAGTAGCATGTCTTTCTTGTATTATATTAATCTGTTATAAACAAAAGTAAGACGTACGGGTATGAATTTTCTGCATTTCCGATATTAAGAATCTTTTAAGGGACACTTATGAGTTTTATTATAATAAAATGACTGTTTTGAAAAAAAATATCGAAACTGTTTTTGAAAGGATTTAAGAAACAGACTTCTTAATTTTGAGATGTCAGTATCGCGCCACAGACAAAATAATCCTTCAAGTATTACTTTAAAATTTAAATATTTACTCTGAGTTCATATATGTTTCAATGTTACAGTTTTTAACATTTAAAAATAATTATTATTAAAGACCATAAGAGATAAGTCAAAATTTATGAAATAAGTAACCTTTAAAAATTAGTATGAAACCAATTATAAACTAACACAGTTAACTTAAATATTATATTTTTGTTGCAAAAAATTTATTTGGAAGATTGTCTAAAATTTAATACATAATTTACTGAAACCAGGATTAAGAATTTTAATATTTTATTTTTAAAAATATTTGAGGCATAATATTGAATTATTTTTTTAAAAAAAATAAGAAAGCTATAAAAACAACATTATGCTCAACCTTAAATATAGTAAGAAAATGATTTTTCTTATTTTTTGAAAATGGATGAGAATAAATAATGCATTTATAACAACTAATGCGTAAGTTATACAAGAATTCAAGAACACAGTCAATAAAAAGGAACAGATTTAAACAATTATTATTTTGTTGTTATTACGGAAGTTTGATAGCAATTGCACAACTAAATTGCTTTGAGCCTAATTTTACTTTTATGGCACTGACTTTCATAGAATTTTATTGATAAAACAATAAATAGAATACTGCTTTATTTTAGTGGGAATTTTTATAAAGGAATTTATATATATGTATATATATATATATATATATATATATATATATATATATATATATATATATATATATATTTATATATAATTACATTTAATCCTTTATCTTAAATTTAACTATTTTCAGAAAAATTTGTTGATATAGATAATTAGTATTTTAATTTGGTACACAATACACAGGAGCAAAAAAAATGACGATTAAAAACATAAATTTATAAGCAAAACTTAAGTTAAAAATCCTCATATAACAAAGTTAACCAGCTATGAGTTTCAACAACTTGACTGAAAAAGTGAATCCAATGAAAATGATTCATAGGAAAATATAATTGGTTTTTTGTGACAAAATTGATAAAATAAAATAAAAAATGTGTGTGTGTGTGTGTTCTGGTAATATATTTTCATTTAAGTACTTAATGATGATTTTGAATATCTTAAAGGATTTTTGAGACAAGCATTTGACAATAATAATCTCATTATTTCTAGAGACATGTTTTCATACTTTTTTAAATAGCTCGAGAACAACAGAACGAATAATGGTATATTATGTCGGAGGTTTTGTATTCATAAGAAAATAACATTTCATTTCTCTTAAAACTTATTTTTATGAGAAATCTTGTAAGGGCTTATTGAAACTAATTGTTTTAAATTCTTGCTCAACATATTGCGAATAATGCACATTTAGTTTTATTTCAAAAATATTCCATTTGAATAACAAATAGGCTACTACCAAACTAAATCTGTCATTGAACAACAACAAAAAAATCTATAGTTAAATTAATTAAATGTCGTTTCTCACACTCGATGAAAAAGAAACCATAGATGTACTAATATACATATTTTATGCATGGTTGATTTTTTTAAAGTTGATCTGTTATAAATTGGTTTTGTATCACGCCTACATAATTTCCATTCATTATTACATTTCAGGCATAGCATTCTTAGTAGCAATAATCATAAGCACAGATAGCATAATGAATTAAAATGTAAAAACATGAATAGTGCTGAACAGAATCAATGATAACTAGTTCTCAAACTTTTTCTTTGATCATATTTTTTGTTATTTATTTATTTAAAGAAAAATTACAAATTGCATTACAAAAGACGAACAGAAAAACTATAAAAACAATACTAAGCACAGTTAAAAAAATTATAAATAATCAGTCGCAAAAACTTTCATTGAGAGTAAATTGAAAAAAAACATTATGAGAAGGTAAAAGCTATAAACGTTTGCATTTAAAAGTAATAGAAAACATAAAAAAACAAGCCCTTCAGAAAACATGTTAAAATTTTTTTTAAACTTCCATAATTTCTATATATAATTCCACTTCAAATAAATTTATTCTCAACTAAGCACATATCACGCTAATAAAGCAAATTAATACTGCTTAATATGCAAATGCAACCAATTATACTATAGACTTCTTTACAAAAAAAAAAAAAAAAAAAACAGAACTCAAGGAAGATCTCTTAATGGTTTCAAAAACACTGCATTGTTAAGTTTATGATAAACCATGCGAATATCATAACAGGAGGATTCATTATTATGAATTTGATGACTATCTTGATTATAATTACATTTGTAATGTATTCCAAAACAGTATTTCTAAATGTAAGCGAATTTTCATTTTTCTCGTGCATTTTTATGTATAAACTGAGAACTGTGCTCGAGCTTTTTATTAAGGTAAAGTATGTGGGTAGGTTCATATACGAGCCCAGTAATCTGGGGGAAAACATACCTTAGCAAAAATGGACTTTTGCACATTTTCCGTTAGCCAAGCTTTAGCGATTTTAATCATTTAATTACTTGGTGCGTTTTATATGGAACTTGTACTTAAAAAAGTAATACTAAATCCTTCAAAGTTAAAGTTAGAATTCAAGTTTCTGAATAGTTTGGAAAAATCACATGTACACATTGGGATGTGTGAACCCGTTATTTAAGTTTTTTTTTTTAGCCGTATATCAATTTTTTTCCTACCTATTTTCCAAAAAAAAGGTGCAAGGACTAGTATTAACACGAATAATGTACAAGATTATGAATGTGTTGGCTAAAGATTGGGTTACCAGAAATAAAACTATCATTGGTGACGCCAGTTTGATAGGATTTTTGGACTGGTTGAGTAACATTTTCACCTTCATGATAACATGCTGCATGATAACATTGCAGAATTTTTTCTAACTCAGCTGATATACACATTTTGAATTTTCGGCAAATTTTTGAAGGAAAAAATCTCTTGATTTATACACGAATCGGCATATATTTAGTAATGTACAATATGCCTGTAACTAAAAATATATTCATACTTAAGAACGACTTAAATTTTAACGATTTACTTGACCTAGCGTTACAACTAGCAAAAAAAACTCCTGAATGGCTTTAAACATGTAATTTTCAAAGTTTTCTTTTGTGCTATTGAGAGTCCTCTTTTATTTCAAAAATGAGTAGCCTTTACAAAATAGAACTAGAAACGAAAGAAACTCAGTAATAAGAAAAGGAATATTTTTTTTAATGTTTGAAGTCATAATATACATGATACATAAAATAAGTAAATTTCTAAATGGGTTTTTTAGTTTCAAACATGTCAGTAATAAAGTCAATTTTTTTCTGAATCTCAAGTCCCATTTGCATAGGATGAACAATACATTTTGTTCCCGTTCCCTATATTGATGGCAATTTATGTCTTAAAATAAACATTTTTCATATTAGCATACGTGATAGCTATTTCTTTTCAAGAGTGGGTCACACCCATCACAAGTTGTTTTTCTGTTGAAGTCATTGCTATTTTATTGCTTTTTTGCATACTTACAAAATTCCTTTTCAAAACACAAGAATAATTTCCTTAATGTATAGGTACCATAGCTTAAAAAACACTTAATTGTAATGCAGACAAAATTAATTGGTATAAATCTGCTGCTAGGAATCTGATTGAACAGGACACTTGTTACGAAAATGGCTACTAAAAACACGCCTGGAGAATATTTGGCTTAAAAAAATAATTTGTACAAATTAAATATATTTACTGCCCAAACTAATTTTTAGAAGCGTAGAAATAAAAACATGGCAGAGTATTTGGTAAGGCTACTAAAAATATAAAACAACCCGAGATGTCATTTGCAAGCACCGTGTAGTAAAAACGCATAAGGATCAAAACAGAAGAAAAACGTAATGCGCAGCGCGCTTATAAATATGGATGTTTTCTTCAACACAATCGAAACAAGTTGAAATTCCACAACTGATACGAGTTATATTATCGCATTCTCAAATTTCGGCATCGAAGCGATGAGAAAATTTACAACGCATATTGGACAATAGCCAAAAACACATTCACTTGATCCAGTCCTTTTTCTTCCGAGTCGTAATATGAAATAACCACTACTTGGCTATTCAGACACTAACTACAAAAATCTATTTTTTAGATATTCTTGTGCGCTTATTTTACTTTTATCTTCCTTGGAATGCATGTGTGGGACACTGGAGAAGAAAAAAATGAACACATTTCTAATCTTACGTACGGTTTTGTTTCCTTTTTATACGTTTCTTTACAAGGACTTGCTTTGTGTTTTTACAACTTTTTTGACCATTGGACTGGAATTTAAATATTTTTTTCTGTTCATTGTACGTTTGGAATTCCTGGATGCATTTTTTTCTTTATTGTTTCCTTCCTCTTTGTGTTTTCTCGATATTCTTGTATTATTGACTACTTTTACTTCAAGAGTTTGCTTTTGAAGTTCCACTGAGATTTTACGAGATTTACTTTATATTTTTTTCGTTAAAAGATAAGAAACTAAAATACAAAAAGAAAAAAAAAGAAATTTTAAGCCCTTGTGCCATCTTTAACTATGTAATTCTATTTGCTATACGATGTTATTGAGGAAAATGTACTTTTTAAAAAAATGTAGGAAATAAACTTGAAGTTATATATAGCAAGTTTTATTTTTTATGTATTGGTCAGCTAAAATTACTTTTTAACTACTTAGCATTCAATATTTTTTTTAAAAAGCTTAAGGAGTTTCATTTTTGAATGCAGATACATACTAATAAAAGAATACTCCCGAAAACATATTTATGAACCTAAATAGTATATTTAATTAAAATTTTTAAGGATGTACTGTGATCAGTTTAATCTTTACGTTGGAACAGAAAATGTTTCTTTAAAGCTTATTTTGGTTCATGCAATACGTATTTTGGTTTCACCTTATACTCAAGGAATTATTATCAGTAGTTAACCTCAAGTTGTAAGTAATTTTTTTTTAAAAAAAATTCCATTGTACTCATATTGCTTAAAATAAGACTAATTAATGTGTAGAAAAGGTATATTTCCAAACAAGTAATCTATATTAAATAACATTAATGAATGAAATATAATCTATAAATATAATTTTCATTACTCTCTTAATATATATATATATACTCTGACATACTCAAATTTAATGAATTCATTGATAACGAACATTTTGTCCGTTAACTCGAGGTTATTCGTTCTAACAGGATCCGAATAAAATGCAAATTTTTGCAGTTACACTTTTTGGAAACTATAATAATCTTCTACATAAAAGTAAACAGTTAGAAATTACACACCTTTTTAGCCAACAGTTAAGAATACGATTAGTGAATTTTAATACGCACCAGTTAATTGTAAGCTTTATAATACTGAGTAATAGATGTTTGATAAGCTTTTTGACTGCTGAAATGAAATTTATTTTTGATTTTATTAAAAGAAAATAGCACGTCATTTACATCTTGTTGCATAACTTATGTTTCACAATTTCTAAACAATGTAAAGCATTAGAAAATGTTATAATTTTGATACGATTTTCGTTATCAATTTCTGCATTAGAATCCCTATTCATTGAGTCAGACAAATAAATAACTTCTCAATTTCAGTTGCACAGATAGGAATCCCAGTCATCAAATGTAACATAATCGTTAAAATCTTAAAATTTCCCCTGCATTATGGAATGGGATGAGATAAAAATGAATTTTCTGTCCAATTCAAATCTCACGCGATAGGTTACACTTGTGACTCATCTACGTCCGTAAAGTCTAAAAATGGTCTGCACCTTTTTCCAGTCGAAATTTGCTGCTTACAGGAAAAGTCTTTTTTTTCCTTCGAAAAAAAAAAAGAATATGTTATTTGAAAGGGGAAAAAAATCATCCAATTTTTTCCGTGAAAAAATTGTTTTTCAGCTACTGAAATAATCTGTTAATTAGGGGCTTATTTTTAGTTTAATATGGGTTTTGAGCCTTCATTTTAATCGGAAAAAAAGAAAAATTCGATAAATAGGGGTTTGGTAAATCCTGTTCAACTGTATATATATTTGTAGCGTAGACGAGGCCTATTTAAGTTAGTTACTTGTAAAAAAAATTTGGGGGGTTATTTATGATGGTTGATGTTCTATATTAATGGGATTGTTGAGGCAGATCTTTAATTATTTAAACCCCTTTTATTCCACACCTTGAAACACTTAAGCAAATTAAACATAAAGCATGGAATGGACGACACCATACAAAACAAAGAAAAGGAATACACAACGCATAGCAGTCGACTACATGGTGAAAGGAAAAAGAACAGAAGAGCGGGATTTCCAGAGATCTCGCTATTTATACTCAGTGGGAAATCGCATGATATGGGTGAGTGGATGGATGTAATTCTAAAAGTTTCTGTTAGGCGGGTAGCTGGGTAAAAAAATTAAACAGTTGTCCTGACGGACTGAACTATAGATAAATCGAAGGCTATGAAAGATAAAATTACTGGGAATCATTACATATATATATATATATATATATATATATATATATATATATATATTTGATATAATGTGTCTGCATTCATTCTATGATGTAAAATGAAAGAATCCTTCCAATACCGAAAATTAATACTTTCATATGTAATTGGATAATCGGCGCAAAAATAAAAACTCATATATATATATATATATATATATATATATAATTATGTTGTTTTAAATTATTAAATAAGTTAATTTCAGATTTTTTTTTAACTGCACTATTTCGAAAATATCTGACTCTTTATTTTTAAAAAAAACACTACTCTTTACTTTTATGAAAGTAAATTGATTCTGCATTAACTTTTATTATATGAACACAAAAAAAAATAAAAAAGATGGAGATGTTTTTCGATAGCATTTCTCACAAAGCATGAGAATTTTCAAGAAAATCTACATGATTTCTATGACAAATGGTGAAGAAAATAGGAATAATGTTTGTTGTTTTTTCATACTGTGGAAAAAAGTTAACATGATATTTCGATCCTTTTGAAGTCTTCAATAAAAATGAAGTAATCAAATCCCAGGCCTGTATTGCAAAATAGCACAACTTCTTGAAATATTTGAAATGTTTAGATCTGATATGTAAAACACTCTTTAGACGAATAACAATAAATTTCAGATGAAATTGATATGGAATTTCTTTGAAATTTTAGTTTTGTTGTTTTCTGAAAGGCATAACAAGATTTTAGAATATAAAATTCAGCAAACTTATTGAAGCACTTAACGGTTCAGTTAGTCTTGGCATCTTCATACCATTTATTTAATTATATTTCTTTTCGAGAGAAAGGAAATTTCGGTATTGAAATTTGTGAAACTTACAGCATAAATTTCATTTGGTAAGTTTAAACTTTATAATATGATGTTGTTGTTTTTTTATAATTTGAATTTTGTGTGTGTGTGCTTTTTTAACCTTTTTAGGGATGCGAGCCTCGTTATTATTTTTTAAATATCTTATAATTGTAGCATGAATATTAAAATACAAGCGCTTGAATCGAATAAGAGTAGAAAGGTATATTGTGGTTTGTGCAATAGTATTGTTATTATGGAATGGAATTCGTATATATTGTTTCGATAATCATTATTTGTATTACAAACAATTTGAAATACAAAAAAAGAATTTATTCTCATTAAATTTTAATATTTCAATATATATGACTGGATAAGCTTCAATTAATTTTGAAAGATTTAATTATTTTTCAATTTTCAATTTTTCTAGCTTGACATCTTTGGAAAACAGAAGATTTATTATATTAAAATTATCAATTAATAGTCATTTTATCTTATAGGTAATATTTAATAAACTTAAGAGATATAAATAATGTTTTTATAATCTCAAATAACAATTTTTTTAAAAAAATGTGTAATATATTTTACTGGAAATGGGGCTGGCATCCCTTATTCTATGAGACTTGTAGAGATAAATTTTTTATAGTTATACAATTAATACTAAAGGTTAAAGTTTGTCTATAAAACATTTCCTCTCAATAAAGTTATAAAATATTTGAAATCTACCATTCACTGTGTATTTATTTGAAAAACGTATTGTAAGTCATTTCAATGTTTAGATTATATAATAATTTTTCATTAATGCCAAGTAATAAAGACATTAATTTCCTTAAATATTTTCCGCAGATATTATTTTAATTATTTTTAATATAATATAACCTTAATGTATGCAGTGAATTACTAAAATGGCTTTTATATGAATCCACATAAATTTCACGTTATTTAGTGTGATGGATATAACAGGATTATGAAACAATCATTAATGATGCGATGGAGCAGTTTTGAATATAATACATCATGTGTTTAAATCAGCGAGTAAAGCGTTATGAGGGGAGCATTTGTCTTATAATACGATTTAGATTCAGTATATACAAGAGGCGAAATTCATTCAAATGAAATATAGTAAGTATACCTGCAATTTATATGCCAGAGTCAAATAATACTGAATAAAGAAAATTTGCTACAGTAACATGACATATATGATGAATGCCAAATTGAAGTTAATAAAGATAGGTTTAAAATGATTCTTAAGAGAAAATACAATAAATGTATTTAATAAATTTTCTTGTGTTTAGTAACTTTAGTTTTGGAATATATATATATATATATATATATATATATATATATATATATATATATATATATATATTATTATTATTATTATTATTATTATTATTATTATAAATTTATTTTTTGTATTTTCTCTTAAGAATCATTTTAAACCTATCTTTATTAACTTTTTTATATATAATACATATTTCTTTTATATATATATATATATATATATATATATATATATATATAATCAAAATATAAAATCCGATATATATATATATATAAACGAAAATATAAAAATATACGGATAGTTATTAATCTAAGATAACTATAAATAGGAAGAAAAAGAAAGGCACAGTAGTACAATGGCAAACTCCTGGTCTTAGGAACCAGGATTGCAGGTTTAAACATATTTAGGTGATAGCCAACCTTCACCTGTAGTCTGTAATACTACGTACCAAGAGGAAAAAAAAGAATTACATATGAGGAATTAAAATATTAAAAAAATCATTAAAGTAATAAAATATAAACAAAAAAATATGACCTACTATTATTCGCAGTGTATATTTAATACAACGCTAACATAGATAATAGCTATTCGTAGGTTGGGAGTGCAACAACTAGTTATGTGTTTCCCGCCAAATACAAGAGAATGAAAACAGATCCGCATA
Source organism: Trichonephila clavipes (assembly GCA_019973935.1). NCBI lineage: Eukaryota > Metazoa > Arthropoda > Arachnida > Araneae > Nephilidae > Trichonephila > Trichonephila clavipes. The sequence goes on along the minus strand of BMAU01018592.1, from coordinate 409,914 downwards.
AAATTAATTACGATAGGATATTAAGAAGTTTATATATATATTATATATATATATATATATATATATATATATATATATATATATATATATATATACTTTTAAAAATATATATAAATATGCAAAAAATATAAAAATATATAAATATTAGTGTAAAATATAAATGATACGCAAAAATATATAAATATTATTAAAAAATTATTAAGTATGTGGCGCCTTCTATTTAAAAATTGTAAAATTATTTAAATATTGTAGAATTATTTAAAAATTCTTTACAAAAACATAATGACAGTAATACAAATTGTATCATTAAAAACCATAATAAATATAATTGCAAAGAAAGTTAGCAGGATATCCATGTTCAATACAGTGATTAAAAAGTCTATTAAGATTTAAATAAATATTAGCTTTATCGCTAACTAATACATTATTGTGACAAATATAGTTAAAAATAATATTTCTATACATAGATATTGATAAATTTGAATTCCAGTAAGGCACTTTGATAATATTAAAATTAAAAGCATCTCTTTTATCATAAATATTACTATGTAATTTCAAATCCTTAATATACAGTGTTACATCTAAGCAATTAGTTTTGATTGGATTATTAATAATTTTAACTAATTATAGTAAGCCGGATAAAAATTAATATTGGGATTTAAATTATCATTTTTACCCAAAATAATTAAATCATCAATGTATCTAAAAATATAGTAGTCATTATTATTAATGTAATTATATTCATAAAAGTGCAAATATAGATTAGCCAACCTATTGCTTGCTGAGCCCCCTTGTGGGATTCCTTTCTTTTGTTTATATGAAGAACCATTTAAATTAATGTAATTTTCTTTTACGACAAAATCTATGAGAGTTTTAAATTTGTTAATATTAACATTAAAATTATACATACTGTGGTTTTCTAATATTACTTTAATAATATCATACATATCAATGGAATTGAAAAGATCTTCAAAGTCATAACTATGAACAGAATAAATATTTTTATTATTAAAAAAATCTATAATCTCTTTACTATTTTTAATTATAGCTTTATTACTTTGCTGATTAACAAAGTTTTGTATAATATTATGAAGTAATTTGTCTGCAGTAGTAATATATGTGTATGTTAGATTAGATTAGAATTAGAGTTAAGAATTTTGTTTTAAACGATTAGATTTAAATATAGAATAGTACACATCAAGAATTTTCATACAAAAGGAATTCAACAAAAGAAAGGACTCACCTCTTCCAGTTTTCAATTTAATCGATATTCTACGCTCACATATGGCGGTACAAATCAGATATTGTTACATTTAGATTGCGAATAATAATTGACTAAAGATTATAGTTTAGAATGAATGGAGTTCATCTTGCGCTTAGGCATGAAGGGCAGAAAGTCAATCGCATAGTCATGACATCAGAAAGAAATGGCGAATTGTCCTCCCGTGAAGGAGTGGTCCAAAAGTTTAGGTTTCGATTCCTCCAGCTCTCTAGTGGTGAATTTCTGAATCTCCATCCTCCCGGGCGCAAACTGGCAGGACAACAATTTTGTTAATTGATCTACGAGTTAGTCCAGATCCGGTTTGTAGAATGGCTCCTCTATTGGTTCCATCCGTGCCTGGTATGAGTTTTAGTATTCTTGCCATGGGCCAGGAGAGAGGGGGTCTGTTGTCATCAGATATCAGAACTAGATTGCCCACTTGTACCTCAGATTGGGAAGCTTTCCACTTGGGCCTGGATTGGTAGTGATGTAGAACTTCCTTGTGCCAACGATCCCAGAAATGTCGACGTAGCTTCAAAAGACTTTTCCATCTGCAAGAGAGACTTAAAGAAGTATTAGTTATTGATTTACTCTCAGGAATTTCGAGTAAGGGTTCTCCGATAAGGAAATGCCCTGGTGTGAGAGCTCGTATATCTGCTGGATCACTGGAAAGTGGGACCAGGGGTCTAGAATTGATGCACGCTTCTATTTGGCACAACAGAGTCGATAGTTCTTCAAAACTCAGAAGATGTCCTTTGCAGGTTTTGATAAGATGCCTCTTGGCTAACTTGATTGAGGACTCCCAAAGACCTCCAAAATTCGGAGGATAGGGGGGTATAAATTTCCATCGAATATTTCTATCTGTAGAATACTTTTGTATTGAGTGTTCTTTCACTAGCATATAGAGTTGTTTCAAGTAGTTGTTGGCTCCTATGAAGTTAGTGCCATTGTCCGAATGGATTTCAGACGGATGACCACGTCGAGCAATGAATCGACGCAGTGCGGCTAGCATGGCATCAGTTGATAAAGTGGAGACGAGTTCAAGATGAGCTGCCTTTGTAGCTAGACATATGAAAAAACAGATATAGGACTTAAATTTGTTAGCCTTTCGAAGGTGTTGACATTTAGTCAAAATAGGTCCAGCAAAGTCTATGCCGACGATTTCAAATGGGCGAGTTTGGGTGATTCTTTGTTTCGGTAGATCTCCCATTTTAGGGTACGATGGTTTAGAGTTTTTAAATCTATTTTTTACGAAAATGTTTTCTTTAATGGGGGGTTTTATAAGCCAACTTAAGACAATTGTGGAGTCAGTCCATAAAAAACATTCAGCTAGTTTAGTTCTGAGTGCTTTTTGAATCACTGATATGAGTTCTGCTAATAGTAGGGCTCCACAAAGTTCTAATCTTGGTATCGTAAGTTGCTTGATTGGAGCAACTCAGGTTTTGGCACTTACAAGATGTATTTCTTGTTTAGATTTGAGATAGACGACTGCGGCGTACGCTTTTGTAGAGGCGTCGCAGAATCCATGTAATATATGATATCAGAATTTTGATCAATCCCATAAAACGAGGCATTGAAATCGAATTTAAATATTTACTTTCTTTAGTGAATTTATTCCAATTTTCCAGAATGGATGAGGGTATAGGATCATCCCAAAAGGCTTTAGATTTCCACAACTCTTGTAACATTATTTTGAGAGTTATAACCGAGTGGTGAGAATAGTCCTAGAGGATCAAAGATTTGCGCAATGACGGAAAATAATTGTCTTTTTGTTTTTACAATTTCTTCATGTACTACTTTAACTTGAATCGAATCTGTTTTCAAGTTCCAGATTAACCCTAGCACGCGTTGTTTAGATTCTTCATCACCTAGACAATGTAACGGCTTCGAAGCTAAAAGTGATGTATCTAGATCTTGAAGAACCTTTGGATGACTACTTGACCATTTTCGAAGAATAAAACCACCCGATTTCAGTAAATTTTGAATTTCAATGATAATCGATTTTGCTTCAACTTCTGTATCTGCACCCGATAACAGATCGTCTATATAAATATTTTCCCGAGCTATTTTTGCTGCTAAGGGAAAGTTTTGTTCTTCGTCTTGGTATAACTGCTGCAGCGTTCTCAAAGCGAGAAACGGTGCGCATGAAGTACCATACGTGACAGTTTGGAGTTCAAAGGACTTTAATGAATCAGAGGGAGTGGCTCGCCAGACAATTCTTTGATACTTACAGTCTTCATCCGAAATTAAGATTTGGCGATACATTTTTTCGATATCAGCTGCGAATGCTACCCTGTACGATCGAAATTTAATTAAATGATTAAATATTTCAGTTTGTAACTTAGGCCCTGTCATCAAAACATCATTTAATGATTTACCATTTTTTGTTTTAGACGAAGCATTAAAAACAACACGACATTTGGTTGTGGTAGATTTTTCATTTATTACCATATGATAAGGAATGTAGCAATTAGGTGTTTCGTCATCCCGTTTTTGAGATATCTCACGCATATGTCCGAGTACTAAATACTCGTTCATGAAATTTAGAAAATTTACCTTGAATTGTTTATTTTTGTGAAATTTATTTTCTAAGGCATACAATAATTGTACGGCTTTTTCTTTGCTTTCACCGAGAGTATTATTTTCTTTAAAGGGAAGATTAACAATATATCTACCTTCATTATTTCTTTTCACCGATTTTGAAAAACTTTCTTCACAAGGATCAGGAATTTGAATTTTAGCATTAGTTTCAGGAACTTCTTAGAGTTTCCAAAGTTCTGACAGTTGGTCGTTTAAACTAGAATTAACTATGGATTCTTTAAGAGGAGGTGCATAGATTTTTCCAGAGAGGATATATCCCAATTTAGTAGGTATAGCTGTTGGTGTTCCAGCAGGTCCAAAAATAGGCATTCCTTCCAACAGATCTGCATAAATTTCCGAGCCTAATAATACATCTATTGGTTTTGAAATATGAAAATTTGGATCTGCGAGTTTCAGATTTTTTAAATGTGGAAATTGGCGATTTTTAAATTGAAAACTAGGAAGAGGTGATGTAACTTTATTAACTACTATAGCTTTAAGATTAAATTTTAGAGACGAGAAATGAGGAGTGAATTCTATTGTACAACTATGTAGTGAAGTTTCTGCATTTACCCCGTTGATTCCCAAAATTTTATGTTTTTCCGATTTTACAGGGATGTCTAATTTTTCTTTAAGCCTTCCCGAAATTAAAGATAATTGCGAAGCGTTATCTAATAAAGCTCTGCATTCAATGCATTTTTCCGACTTAGACTTTATTTTTATGATCGCGGTCGAAAGAAGCACGGGACTGGTTTGTTTATTACCCTTGAGCTGACAACCTCGAGAAACCGCCACTACGTTTTGACTATTTTCACTCAACGCGGAACCTTTTACGTTATAAACATGCAATAAAGTATGGTAGCGATCTTTGCAGACTTTGCATCCGATGTCTATTCTACATTCAGACGTGGTGTGATTTTTTCTGAGGCAATTTGTACAGCAAATCCCTTCAATCTCTTCAACTTTCATTCGGTTAAAAACAGGACATTTATATAACGGATGACTCGCGTTTTCTTTACAAATCGCACATGAGAATGAATAATTTTTATCTAAGTTTGCATTAAATACTAACGATTTCTTTGGTTGATTGAAATTGCTCTGACTAAACCGACTTCCTTTTTCAAACCCTACATTTTTTCTACTCTCTGCGTACGATTTGTTAATAATTAGATTACTTGTTCCGAGTTTCGATTTGGGAGCGTCTGCATTTCCACTTAATAAACCTAACGCACGTGCCTCCGATTCTATAAATATACGAAATGCTTGCAGTGTTGGATAAGTATCTGGTTTCAAGGTTAACTCCCAGCGATGAGCAATTTCTTCGTGTAGTTTAGAAGTGCAGTGATTTATGATTATTAGCTCACTCAATTGATTTATTTCCAACCCTAATACAGTTAGATTTCTTACACTTTCGTTACAATTATCAAGAATTTCAAACAATTGTTTTGCCGAGTTTGCTTTGTTTGTACGTATACTAAATAATTTGTTAATTTGACAATTTGCTAACTGATTTTTATTTTCATATCTCTCACATAATAATTCCCAGCAATTTTTAAATTTTCTTTTAATTGCGAAACCTCGAATTAATTTAGCAGCGTTACCCTTTACTGACGCAAATAAATATTGCAATTTGTCTATTTCTGTTAAATCTGAATTATCAATTACCGTCGCCTGAAATAATTCTTTGAAAGTTATCCAATATTCCATTTCCCCATGAAATTGTGGCAATTCAAATTTAGGCATTTTTGCAACTAGATTTTTATTTTCCAAATTTTCTTTTCCGGTTTCTTTTTTGAATGTATGTGTCACCTTTTCTAACGATACAGAGCAATTTAATAATGAATCCTGCATATCGAGGTATTTTTCCCATTTTTCTTCACCTACATCTATATTCAATTCGGAAAATGTCTTTTCTAATTTTTTCTCATATTTCTCGATTTTAGATTTTAATACATCAATTAGCGCAGCCGAGCAATCCGGTTCGGCGATTGCGTCACGAATTCTCTCCTCGAATCTCTCGATCTCTTTTCCAACATTATCAAAATGTTGGATTGATTTTAAGATTTTTGCTTTAGAAGCCATTATCCATCGGGCTCTTCGGCAAATCGACGGACTAAATATATATATGCATGTTAGATTAGATTATAATTAGAGTTAAGAATTTTGTTTTAAACGATTAGACTTAAATATAGAATAGTACACATCAAGAATTTTCATACAAAAGGAATTCAACAAAAGAAAGGACTCACCTCTTCCAGTTTTCAATTTAATCGATATTCTACGCTCACATATGGCGGTACAAATCAGATATTGTTACATTTAGATTGCGAATAATAATTGACTAAAGATTATAGTTTAGAATGAATGGAGTTCATCTTGCGCTTAGGCATGAAGGGCAGAAAGTCAATCGCATAGTCATGACATCAGAAAGAAATGGCGAATTGTGTCCTCCCGTAAAGGAGTGGTCCAAAAGTTTCGGTTTCGATTCCTCCAGCTCTCTAGTGGTGGATTTCTGAATCTCCAATATGTTTTAAAACCATTTGTCGCAGTTCTAAATTTAACAGGACTTTTATGGAATTTTGGAGTTAAAAATATATATGGATACTTTTTTAATTTCAGGAATATAAAAACCTATTTTTTTATAAATAGCAGTAACACGATTACTAATTTCATTATGTGATAAATCTAATTTTTTTAAAAGATCCATTATTTAGAAAGTGTTCATTAAGCATATTATAATAAAAATACTTACAAATCACAGCATATAGTTACCAGGTACTTTATCAATGTAAACTATGATAAAATTATTTTGTAATTCATAAATTTTCTGTTTTATATCTTTAAAAGTAATTTCATATTGAGAATGATAGCTATATTTCATAAGGTCTTTTAAAATATTGTACTTATACTCATCAAATGCCTCAATAGGTACTCCAAATTTAATTGCAGATTTTGTAATAAAATTATCTATATCTTTAATAATTTGTTTTTTAACAGTATTGTTGTTATTAGAAACATTTAAACTAAAACTAGTGCCTTTACTCATTATATCTTTTAAAATATTGTCATTGATTATGTCTAATTTGCCAGTAACTACATGTTTATGATGACCTTCAATAAAATTATTATAGTTTTTACATATACAATCTTCTATATTAATAGAGGGCAAACACAATTGTTGTAATTAAAGATAATTCTGCCCATCGTTTATATATATGTAAACGATCTATATATAAACGAGATATATACATATTAAAAGGGAAGAAGTTCTAGAACCTACAGTGCTAAAGAAGGAAGAAATTGGAATTCACAAGACACAACAAATGTAGATATAAAAAGTCTATATATACGATATATATATATATATATATATATATATATATATATATATATATATATATATATATATATATATCGTATTATTGCTATTTATAAAAATTGGGTTTTTGCAATCTCAAAATTAAGTATCCATATATATTTTTAACACCAAAATTCTATATACATCCTGTTAAATTTAGAACTGTGACAAATGATCTTAAAAGATATTTTACTACTGCATGCAAATTACTTCATAATATTATACAAAACTTTATTAATAAGCAATATAATAAATATATAATTAAAAATAGTAAAGAGATTATAGATTTTTTTAAAATAAAGACATTTGTTCAGTTTATAGTTATGATTTTGAAGATCTTTTCAATTCCAATGATATCAATAATATTATTAAAGTAATTTTAGAAAACCACAGTAATTATAATCTTAATATTAATTTAAACAAATTTAAAACTCACATAGATTTAGTCTTTTAAAAAATTACATTAGTTGTAATGGTTCATTGTATAAACAAAATAAAGGCTTGCCACAAGGAGGCCCTGCTATCAATAGTTTGGCTAATTTATGTTTACACTTTTATGAATATAATTATATTATTAATAATGATTATTACATTTTAGATATATTGATGATTTTATTATTTTTGGTAAAAATAATAATTTTAATTCCAATATTATTTTTTCATATTACTTAAACTTAGTTAAAACTAATCATAATCCAATGAAAACTAATTACTTAGATGTAACATTGTATATAAAGGATTTGAAATTACATAGTAATATTTATGATAAAAGAGATGCCTTTAACTTTAACGTTCTTAAAGTATCTTACTGGAACTCAAATTTATCTATATCTATAAATAGAAATATTATTTTTAACTATATTTAACGTAGTAATGTATTAGTTAGTGATAAATCTAATATAATTTTAAATTTTAATAACTTAATTAAACAATGTATTGAACATGGATATCCTACTAACTTTCTTTACAATTATATTTCTAGTAGTTCTCAGTGATAATACAATATGTATTAATAACTATTATCGACATTATGTTTTAATATTAGTATTTTTAATTAATTATACAATTATTCAATAGATGGAGCACCATGTTTAATAAATTAATAATATTATTATACAAAAATTATTGTAATCGTCTGTTTTCTACAAATAATTATATCAATATATATTTATGGTTTTTTAAACGTATATATGTATATATATATATGTATATATATATACAGAGAGAGAGAGAGAGACTTTATATTGTTCTATCATAATTTATTACTTTATACGGTACTGATATTACTCTGTTGTATTTGGCGGGAAACATAATTAGATGCTATACTCACGAAGTAAGTGTTAAAAAATTGTTAACAGTTAAAAATGCACTAAATGATATTCTGAAAGGTAAAAATATCACCAGAAGATGCTTCATATTTACAATTTATGAACCAATTTTTTATTTCATCTTTAAAAATTTCTGCCGTTTTTGAACCATACCATTGCAGTTACCTGCAAAAAAGTTTCAGTTAAAATATTTTGTATATTCCAAGAGATCACATTTGCATCTTACGTTTCAATGGTCTAGCGTAAATTTTAACTAATACATGCGTAATGAAAGACTATAAATAATAAGATTCATTTGAATTCATTTGTAAGCCGATTAACATTTTTCTGGCTTACATATGAATTGGAAGAATAAAACATTTAAGGGAATAAATAAAATATCTTTTTATTTATAAATAAATACTTATGTTTCAATGTTTTAAGAGCTATATAATAATATTCCACATTTTTAAGATAATTCTAAACTTTTAAACATAAGGTAAGATTATCGTTTTTCGTTAAAAATGTTATTTTAATTGCAAATAAAGAATATTTTATTTTTTTTTTTTTGCATAAATTTAGAAAACTTTCTGAAACTGTTTTGTACTGTTATCAACATAAATATTTAATATATACTCATGATTATTAAAGCGCTTCATGTTTTTGAAAAAAAGGATCTATTGGTTATTTTTCTTAAATAAATGTAATTTTATATGCAAATTTCGTAGTTACTACAATGGTTTCATGTCTAACATATTGAATTCAGAAGGTGTACATAGCTTTTCTTTTTCTTTTAAAAATTGGAAACGATATTTACAATAGTATTTACCAATTCCACACATAAACTGTTTTCCAATTCCACTATGTTAAATAGATAAACATAGGTAATTTCCTTCACATTCAAAACAATGCATTTTTTTCTAGAAAAAAGGAATTTTTTTAAAAAAAATCATTTATTTAAAAAACAATATTGATTTCAGAAGCTTCCTAGATTTTTCAAGAAAGAGGAAACGTTAAAGAATAAAGCAAGGTCTTTAACCTCTGTTTCCATGGTAACATAATTATATTATTGTGACTTCCAAAAGTAGCTTATATTTTTCATTAATGATGTATTTGCGTAATGACATCTTTATTAAATGTACAAATATTAGAAATTTTCAAAGAATAAGAGATTGTAAGATAAAAAAAAAGTTTATACATACATTACATAAAAATAAAACATTTTTCAGAAGAGAATTCATCATTAGTATTATGCAAACATCAAACAGTTATGTTTCTTTAAAGGAAAAATGTTATTTGTCTTAATTTTGTTATTTAAATATAAATACCTTGATTTTTTAAAATTACTTTAAACATACATTATGAAATTCTTCACTTTGATTTTTGAAAAATTACTTTTTCTTAAGTGTATTAGGTGACACAAAAGTTAGTTGACATTTGAAAATTCCATAGATGATGGAATTATGTAGAGAAGAGGTAAAAATTGACACACATGCTTGAAATCACTTGGGGTTTTATAGAAACCCAAAAAAGTGTGAAAATAGCCTACACAGATGGATAGCAAAACGTCAGTGACGTTGCATGTAAATCATGCATAAAATGGGCTGTTGTCAAAGAGGAAACAAATGCACCAACCATTGCGACTTGGTGGCTTTACTAGAATAGGCATTGTTAGGAGAGATGTACTGTCAGAACGAAGAATATGTTACTGCAGCTTTACGATGGTATTTCTCTGGTGGCACACATCGTTTGGTGTGGATCGCGTGCTGAGCCACCACTTCTGTCATGCTTGGCCTCCTAGGTCTCCAGTCCTCAAACTGTGTGATTATTGTTTCAGTGGTTTTTAAAAGTCGTTAGTCTGCCGCGATCGTCCGACCTCGTTAGGAATAATGAGAGACAACATCTGACAGCAATTTATTTTCATACCTACCGATATGCTGTGCATTGCTGTTCTCAACATTATTCCTTCGACTACAAGTATTGTTAAGATTGATTGCTAACATGTTGAATATTTATTATAAGAACAATCCTTTATTGCTAAAAATAAGTTATGTTAATTAGTGTTTTTGTTGTATAAAGTGTCATATGTTGGCCATTTTTTTGCATTGCTTTGCTTGAATAAAACTTCGTATCATTTGAAACATGTGTGTCAACTTTGATTTGTCCATGAATTAATGAACTTTTGGGTCTCCTGGTGTATTACTTTTTAAAAAAAATGTTCATTAGCTAAAAACTACAAATACATTTATCATGATCATGAACCTCATGCACATTGTTTAATCACAGTAAATGTTTAAGTCTTAGAATGTCTTAAAATGATGAAAATTATGCGTTTTGATGTTCATAAATAAGAAAATTAAAGGTACTGTATGCATCCACCTCATTTCTATTTACATATAATATTAAAAATGCTGTAGGTATCAAAACTAAACTAGGCAAAACTATGTTTATATGTATACACACACACACACACACACACACACACATATATATATATATATATATATATATATATATATATATATATATATATATATGCATATTTTTCTGAATAAATGTATTTTATTCTCAATAAAAATAATAACTTTTTGAAAAATGTATTAAAATTTTCGATTCTTATTGAAATTAAGATCATTCATTAAAACTATTGATCAAAAATTTTGATAATTTGGGGAAACAAATAACAAAAAGTTTGATTTTAGAAACGAAAATATCCATATAAAACTTTAAAAGCGACAAAAAATAAATTCCAGGATTCTCAAAATTGTTCTTGGTTATCCAGATCGATCAAATTTGATTTTGTGTTATTGCTACTGTTTTATCCGGTAGATTTATGGGCAATCGTATAATGAGATACAAAGAGAAAAAAAATGTATTGAAGTGTTTTACGTTCGCCATAGAAACGGTCGCGATGGTTTATGTTTCCCACAGTCTAATTTCGGATTAATCAATTCTACAATTTTGTAATAACTTGATTGTTTTAAATGTTGAGAAAGATTTCAGATATATATATAATAAAGAGTAGCAAAATTACTTTAATTTAAAACTAAAAGTTTAATTAATGTAAATATAAAATTAATTTTTTGAAAAATAAAGTTTTTTATTTGAAGTCCTATTTAAGATAGAAAGTTGAGTTAAACATTTTCTAATGTAATTCCATGCTTTTTGGATTAAGAAAATGAATAACTTCCAATAATTTATAAAAGCATAATTAATTTCATTTATGTATTTATGTATATATATATATATATATATATATATATATATATATATATTTATAAATATATATAATATATATATATATATTATAAATATATATATAATATATATATATATATATATATATATATATATATTATATAATATATATATATATATATATATATATATAGTTTTCATTTCACTATATAAAATCGGACCAAACAAACAAACAAATTTTATCCTTTATTCTCAAAAATAATGGAATGCTCTTTGGATTTTTACATAATTTACAAAGACACGGAAGCAAAATATAAAATAAATACATTCACAGCTTATTCAAAGTATTTTTTCCGAAATAACTGCCTGTAATATTCAATAGTGAGTTTATACACCTTTTAAAACAAATTATCTTTCATTTATTAGAAATTAAAAATCGTTATCATCGAAACCATGCCTAGCATGAATTTAAATAATAAGTTTTAATTCTTTTGAATGTTAAATTTTTTTCCTCGAGCTTATTTAAACTTCATAGTTCCATGTTTCAGATTTTAGCGGATATTACTATTAGTTTTGTTCCTGATTATTTTAGAATTTAATAGTTATCCATAATGATTTTATTATTATTATTATTATATATAATGAGAAAAAAATATTCAGAATTTGAAAAAACTATATTAATCGCCTAAAAATATGACTGGTAATTTTTAAACGAGTTAGCATTCCACAAAGATACTTTTCATTTAGGCTTTATTGTATGAAAAAGTAGTGTAATTATATTTAAACAAAATAGAACTTTTATGCAAAAAATGCGATTTTTTGTAATGAAGAAATATGAATTTTCAATGCGTTCATTTGATAATTATTGTTAGAATCATTCTATAATATGGCTAATTTCAGATTGTTCAGTAATATCAAACGCTTATTTTGCTATAAATGTAACTTTATTGCATCAAATATGTGCACATTTAATTTTTTCACATTTTGACAATTCATTTGCATATAATTTTATATCATTAATATTAAATGAATAACGGATTTAAAAATGATGAGCGTGTAAGCACACGTTCGTATTTTATTCCCTATAAACTTATGTAAACTATACTGCTTAAAAAAATTAGGGAAGTACATGAATTTAACGAAATTATGCAAATATTTCTTCTGATAGCTAACTTGAAACAAACATCCATAGTCTAAAATGCAGCAGAAAACAGGTGAAGGAAACTTGATATACAAATTAACGTACTTGGGGCCAAAAATCAGATTAAGGTAATAAGTGCAAAAATCGTAATTTCATAGAAGCTGCTGTTTTTCCTTATATCAGTGGTGAAATTCACCCTTTCGGATGTTCTTTTGATAAAAGAGGACTGGAAAATGTTACGATAAAGTGTTCTACCGTAATCCATTGCTTATTGTATTATCCGGAACCCGGAATCCGGGAAAACACATAATTGTAGTGGATTCTGTTGGGGGGGGCAATAAGTGTCATTTTAAGTTTGTGAAATTTATTTTTAGAAGCGGGGCATATTCGACAACAGCCGGAACAAAGTCGTCCACGGGTTACCACTGCAAATAATGGCCATTTTTTCATGTAAATAGCCTTTTGAGACAGAACAGCCAATACGACATAGATTAAAATACATTTTGTTTTGGCAACAGAACAAAAGGTATCAAGCCAAGCAATTCAAAAATGGGCTTCATGTCGGTGGTCTATATGCGTGTAGACCAATGGCGTGTATTCATTCACAGCAAGACATCGTGTGGCTCCCAAAAATTAGGCTGCTGAAGATGGAGATTGGATGCAAAGTTATTGGAGTCAAATGCTGCTTACAGAGATGAGTCCGAATTCAGTTTAGAGTGTCAGACTTGGTTAGGTATGAGAAGAAACGGGCACTTTAAATAACTCAATATTCTTTCAGTTATGATCACATTACTGACTTGGGGGTTTGATGGTACGGACTGGTATCAGTATAAGCATATATATTGACCTGTGTATCGTACTGAATGGCAAGTTGACCGGTCAAAGGTATGACAACGAGATTTCAAGACTCATGTCGTAACTTACGCTGCAGCTATTGGGGATTCATTTCTTTTAATGTAGGATAATGCCAGAAATCATACAACTCGTCAAATGGAGAACTTTCTTGAAGTTAATACAATAAAGCTTATAGAACAAAAAGCATGTTTTCTTGACCTAATTCTTATCCAGCTTGTTTGGGACTTATTCGGTAAACGCATTCAGCGAAATCGCAGCATTGGCTTATTGTCCATTGCATTCCTTGAAGTATTCCCCAAAGTTTCACCTATAACCTCAGTGCATCAATACTTAACAGGTGCGTAGCAATCTTAGCAAGTCGGGGAACCACACACCAAGTTTAACATATTGCATCAATTCGAAGCAATCAGTTTATTGGCATTGATATGTAACCAAATTTTTGACCTCAAGCATGATTTCATGTTATTTACATCATTCCAAAGAATTAAAATTACCATACGATTGTGTTTTGCTTCTTTCTTTCTTTACTGAGCTTTGTTTCACCTCTACTCTCCATTTTATGCCTATGCATGACTAACGTAAAACGATTTCTTCGCTTTTTTGCTTGCTCCCCTAATTTTTTTAGCAGTGTGCAACATACTAACAATATTTTTAAGTCATTCTTCAGACTATTCATCTTTAGCAAGTTGTGTGTGTGTGTTTTAATAAAAAACTATTACTTTGATCTTCATTTCTTAATCATATTTGAATGATATGATATATGTTGATATATGAATAAATGATATGTTGCAATTGCTATATTTTTAATTCATTGAAATGCTTTTTGGATAAAATTTCATTGGAAATATTTTGAATACATATATTACCAATTACATACATTAAAACTTACATTTAAGTAAAGTTACTGTTGAAAATTTATTTTTACTATAGATTTTGTCATCAAATTTATATTTTTATTAGATTTAAAGTTATGTTCAGATTTTTTAAGTATAAATTTGCATCTCATTACCAAAAAACCGTATATAAAATTTATTTTTTATATTAAAATAAAAATAAAATTGCGTCAGAAAAAGTTCTCATCATTTTTGCAGCGTTCTTATTGATTTAAAAAAATAACAAGAAACACAACTTTCAGATAATTTTACTGAAATTTTCCTTCTTTTTAAGGAAATATTTTATTTTATTTTATCTTATTTAAGTTTAATTTTATCATTATAACTTTTAAAATCTCCTATAAAAATTATATAAAAGATGTCATTTCAGCTTTGTGATAGTAATAGTACTAAAACTTAACGCGAATGCCAAATATCCCACGAATCCATTATTATGGTTAGTAAGCTATGAGAGATCAAAGATTATGTAAGCAGACCTAAAGGAAAGCCATTGTCAATCTATAATCCATTTCATTGGCCATTCATAGTTATCAAACTTGTTAATATTCACTAGAATCCATGAATGTATGAACCTGTTTCTAATCGTCTAATTCTTAGTATAAATTGCTAATGTGAAAGCTGCAATTGATTGATAAAGTCACTAAATGCTACACTGGCTATGTATTTCTAGATATTCTGGAACTATACGCTTTTCTACATTTCCAAAGTAATTTGAATATTGAAATGTACATCATTGCAGATACTTTAAATTTTTCAGTACCTAGTCAATAGATTTCTTTGTATTCCTTAAATACCTAATGAAGTAAACCATTGGTTCTTTTCAGTCTCGTTTATAAATTGCAACCAATAGTATCAAAATTTTAAGTAGATATTTACTTAACTTTCCTTTATAATTATTTTTGTGAATTTTGTATATATATATATATATATATATATATATATATATATATATATATACTTTAAGGATTTAGTAATTTTCACTGAATCCTTCATATTTTCTGTGTGTTTTTGCATTTATAACATTCGATGATAAATATTAAGTGATACTTTAAAATCATTAATAAAAACATTGTTTTACTAATAGTATACCTAATTGTTTGATTTCTGATAATTTCTCTTTTTCTAATTATTAAATAAAGTAATTTTTCAAATATAATGACTCAACAGTTATAGTTAGTTTTAATTATGCACTAAAGTTTTTTCTGTAGCTTTACCATGATAATTTAAAATAACATTTTTTAAGATATTGTTACCGTAATATATTCAAAATTTTAGAAAATATATATAGTAAATTATATGACTAAATGAAATAAATATATGAATGAAAAGATGCGATAAGCAGACAACTGCATCCTGTAAAAACATTAAAAAATGAGTATAAAATAATTTATTTTTTGTTAAATTAAGTATTTGTTGCTCTGTTTTTTATTAAATTGTGGTATCATTAATTCTGTATGAAGTATAAACTATACACAATTACATCAATAATATTGGAAAAATGACATTTATCAAAATGCAATGTAAACATATTTTTAAAAAAATACAGTTATTGCGTTATTTTTTTAAAAAAAAATAAAACGTTGTAAAATTTACTAGAATAAGTAATAATAATAAACAATTTATGTTAAGAATAAAAGAAAATGCTGTAAAACTTAAATTATGTCTTACAATTTATTCTAAGACTTTATGGTCATAAAACCAAGCCGTTACATCAACATATATACGACATCAGTATAATATCTACGATAGCTGTTTTAAATCTTTAAAATGCTTCGTTGAAAGATCAATACACGTCTACTGCCATCTTTGGTGGCTTAAAATATTCAAATCGAAATCCAGCTATATGTTCTTTCACTCCACTTAACATCAACTCTAATTGTCAGACTCTGCCCAGAAACATTACGAGATCTAACAGCAGTCTTAACGTTATCTAACAAGCGGGCCATCCCCCTTCTCGAAAGCAATCACAGAAACTGGTCTGTTGAGATGTGAATTAGCCCAATTGTCACACGTCACTTGGACTATCCCAAACGTCCACCCCCTGCAGTCACTTCTACCTTCCACCCCTCACGAGCATTACTGCCTTCCCACAACTGATGTGTACGTAGCCACTAGTTATTATATAATGTCCAGTTTCTCTCGGTCATTGCACATATGGGTGCATAAATTCAAGTATTGTCTTAACTGCCTGACACATTAGAGACCCCGATAACGCAAGTCTCTGAAATTGTGTTCCTCACGCTTGATTGCACCAGTTTGCTTTATCTGAAAAGGTGTTGATAGCTGAATAAGATATTAATTGCATTCTGTTATAATGTATGGATTTATATGCATATTACTTCCTGAGTGATCCTCTGTGATAAATATTGGAAATTAATCTTTTACCTTAATATTTTATTTGAGGCTTGAACATACTACTTACTCCCATAGTTCCTTTATTGGCATGGTTTCCGTAATATTTTATGTTAATGGATGGTTCCCTTTGCGGAGATGAAAAATTAAATTATCTTTTGAGGTATATAATCAACCTGTTCAATATAACTTTCAGGAATAATTTTAAATAAAATGGTCCCCCCTTTAATGTTTAAAAATTTATTGTAATCTACGATGCACAGTTTTCATACTATTATGAAATGTTAATGTCTTTAAGACTTCAAAATATATCATTAATTATTTATACAGAATATGGGTAAAAGCTCCGTTGTTTTGAGCTTGTGAAATATCGTTATTTTTAATATTTTATAAAGGGTAAACTATAAAATGTAGCAATGGAGTCATTTTCTTTGAATTTTGTAGGTTTCAACATCTTTGAAAAAAATTGGTTCATTGTTGCAGCAAAACGTAGTTAATGAGAATGAAACAAACAACAACAAAAAAACCAGAAAAAGTTAACTTACATTATTTCTTTTCTCTATTTAAACTGGAATAAGTATTTCTTTTTCTAGTCTAATTAAAATTTTAACACTCCACCAAATATAGCTCAGGCGTTGGCAGCCTGTGGCACGCGAAACAATTCTCAGTGGCACTATACCAATTTACAAAATTATGAGATACATTTAAATCTATGATCCTCTCATCGATGCGTCTAACATATTTTTAATTCAGAAGTTATTTATTACTTTCAATTGTTTGTCATAAAATAATTCCGGTGAATTCACTTGCATGTCGTTTGGGTTTTGAGATTTAATTGTTAGAAGAAAATTGCATGAGCTCTGTTTTCCGTCTTTGGTTCGACATATGAGTCTTTGCTCCCTTGAAATATATTTTTTGAGTCCACAAAGAAGTTGCTTAAAAACTGAACATTCAGAATCATGTTTCAAATTAAAAGTTATACCCCTGACGTTTAGAGTTTTACAAGGGCAGGGCTTGCATTGAAGCTTTCATTTTTTATTTATTGTATTGAAGGAATATTTATAATTTATGTTGTTTATTCCTTATTTTAACAATCATTCTTTAAAAAAACACAATGCATATTATGCGTACAATTTTGATTTTTAATTTATGTTGAATAGCTATATTTTATGTAATTTATTTCTTATTTTATTAAATACTCTTGAAATATACGTACTATATGAACCATTTTAATTTGTTTAGTTATTTTGAAGAGAGAGTTATATTTTATGTTGTTTATTTTTATGTTAATAAATACTCGTTTCCTTAAATTATGTATAATTAACTTATAATAAAACTCTAAATCTGCACTTTTCTTTTCTGCTTCTTAACTCTACTTGCGTGGCCTTGGGGATCGAGTTGTTTCAAATATTTCATACAGAAGGGCATCCTGAATCCTATTGGTAGATTGGTTTGGCACACCACAACTACAAGGTTGCCAGTGTTGAATCTTAAAGCCGTTAGGTAGCGCTGTTGCAGTGAGCCGCTTCGTTTTAGAAGTAGTCTTGTGGCAACAGTCAGTGCATGTATCTTTCTTAAGATGTAAACACACTCTCCAGTGAAACATTTTCTTGTGAAATATTCTTGAGTCGAAATTCTAATTTGGGAAATATGCTATTACTTGCGAGCTATGCTATTACATGTGAACTATTATATTCATATTTAAATATATTTATATTCTTCAGCATTGAAATATACCCACCAATATCAAATTCAATTGGACTTTTCATTAAATCATATTCTTTCAACAGAGAATGGAAACCGAAACCTTAGATTACAATTTATAACATTCCGCTAAAATCAACGCTAGTGCTAATATACAGCCAGGCCTTGATAAAAAAATGCAGTTGTTTGTACTTAAAACATTTTTTACACATGTATGTTCATCATGCTTATAAATACCAAATATAATTTTAATATAAGAAAATGTTGTTAGTACACTGAATATTGTTCTTATGTAACTCTGCCAAAAGAAAAACTAATTCCTAACAAACCTTTGTATATGAGATGAAATAATAAACTTCGATTATAACTTTCAGTGCTTTTCTCTCTAATATTTTCTAGTTATATATATATATATATATATATATATATATATATATATATATATATATATATATATATATATATATATATATATATATATATTATTTAACAAGGAGCTGAAATCTTTTATATATATTTTCCCTAATAGCAAATAATAAAAAAGTTGTACATGTTCATTTTAGTTTATGATTGACTGCAAGGTCTTTAAAGTTCATTAGAACTCGTAGTGTTTTAACTATATTAATACTAATACATATTGTTTTATATTCACTGCCATTTTAACGTTTTATGAGTATTTTACAATGTTAATCTATCTGTGTTGACTGATATAATGAAATATGCTTATATTTTTTTTCAGGTAAGTCAAAACAAAAGTTCGCACTGAAATACAATTTCAAATGTTTAACTAATAATGAAAATGCTCTGCGGTAAGTTTCTATCTATAGTTTTTATTTTATCAAACTTTTTCCCTGCGCTTGAATAAATACATTATAAAAAGAAGAAAATTTTGATCGATTCATGTCTTTAAAATTTAATTTATCATATTCTTCAGAAAAAATTGCGTTGTATACCCTTAATTTTTTTTCCTTCTTTACTGTTAATTTTTTTTAAAAAAAATGAGTATAACAGCAGATAAAAAAATGTTTTCCTTCATGTTAAGTATCTCGTTGCACGTACTCATTCTGCACGTAAACTAGGAAAAGCAGAGCCCCGATTCATCAATCTATGAAGAATTACCTGCCCATCAGCGAAGCTGCTTTCTCTCTTGGCAGGAAAAAAAAGTTTGGGGAGAGCGCAGCTTGCTACGTAACCCCTAGTGGATGTTGTTAACAACATTTAGAAATATGGGGATCTTGCGTGATAGTAGGATTGCTTTAGAAACATCAGCGTTACATAAAGACATTTTTCCTGAGAGGCCCTGTGAAGTATGAGGAAAATGCTGATTCTTATAGCCACCCAAACGTAAGTGTACAAAATGGAAAGAGGAAAACAGTTATTTTAAGGAAAAACCGTAAATGAAAATGCCTTCATGTAAATAGAAAATCCAAGCAAAATGTGCCCCCCTTTTAGCTGTCAACGTAAAAATGTAAGAAAATGAAGCAGTTAATTAAAGAAAACTACTGTAAAAAGCAAACGGGATTCGGATTTTGAAAAAGTAGCGCTCTTTAAATACGCGTACGTGGTTCTAACTACTCTTAAACTTTCAGCATATTGCTTCCTGATAGTATAAATATTTCCAAGAAGCTTTTTGAGCTTTTATTTATAAGTCAGATTTTCTTTCGAAAGACAAAAATGCTCTATTTTTCTTATCTTTTATTTTTATATTTAATTCACCTTTTTATTTCTTTAACTTTAGAAAAAAGTTTCATATCAGTTTAACTCTTTTCAAGGTCTTTTAAAGCACATTTTTTGAGTTATCAATATGTTAACCGAGTAAAATTTGAATTTTTTTTAATGTGTTCCGAGCAAAATTTGAATTTTTTTAAATGTGTTCTGTAATTTTGGCATTAGCACTCATTTGATACTGAGCAGTGGATAATTGTTCATTGTAAATGCAATATTTTAACACATGCTTTGGAAATTTTAAAAAATATTTAAAACTAATTTAAAACTGTTTGTTTTCATTTTCAAATATTTGTATATTTAAGTATGGATCCATGTATTGATTTTTACATCAATGTTATATAAATAATGGCAGTGTTTATTTCATTTACTTTGTAATAATTGTCCAAAGCATTGTCGTAAAAATTCAGATTAAATAAAACAAGCAAAGGAGTTATTCTGCATTATTCAATTTTAAATAAATGGAAATCACCAGTTCCTTTTCCATCGTATCTTTTGAAGTTCAGTTCTTAATTTCGTTTAATTAATATCTTTGGGAATTGAATATTCCAAAAGAGATCTTCCGATTTTGTTCTATGGCTGAAATATAAATTTCAGGTGTTAAAGAATTTAATGTTTTAGAATAATTATTTCCAAATCATATATACACTCTGTCGCAAAAAAAAATATATGCACCCAGAAGAAATCAAGCTACAATCACGAAACTCGGCAAGAATGTAGTCTGGTAAGAGATATGCAAATGATTAAAATTTCGTAATGAGACAAGGCTAAGTGTGCTATGCGCATATTAGTTGCGCAACTGGGAGAGTTTAAAAGCATGAGTACGAGCGCCGTACGGCTATCCAAACGAATCTGATGACTTTGATAGACGATATTGAGACTTAGGATGCCTCTAAGACGTAACCGGCGGCAGTA
This sequence comes from Trichonephila clavipes, assembly GCA_019973935.1. Classification (NCBI taxonomy): domain Eukaryota; kingdom Metazoa; phylum Arthropoda; class Arachnida; order Araneae; family Nephilidae; genus Trichonephila; species Trichonephila clavipes. The sequence goes on along the minus strand of BMAU01018592.1, from coordinate 388,625 downwards.
CGAGCAGCTGACGGACCTTGATAGGGCCGTATAATAAGCCTCAGAGAAGCAGGTTGGTCGAATAGACGCATCGGCTGCCACCTCGGTCGGAGCGATATGGTAGTTGCTCGGTGTTGGCAACAGTGGATCACAGAAGGTAGAGTGTCCGTCGCGGAGGGTCAGGACGTCCCAGGAACACAAATGATCGCGAGGATCGTGCAATCAGAAGAGTGGCCACTTCGGCACCAACAACGTCGCTAGCATCGATTCAACGCCACTTACCTCCTTCCAGACATCCAGTGCCATCAAGAGAAACCATAAGGAGACGACTGACCGAAGTTGGCTTGAGGAGCCGACGTCCGCTAAGACGCTTACCACTGACCCCACATCATAGGCAGTGTCGACTGGATTTTTGCCGACCTCGGCAACTTGAGTGTGACAGACTGGAGACGTGTCGTCTTCAGTGATGAATCCCGATTCAGTCTCAGTGCTAATGACCACCGCACACGTGTCTGGAGGCGCAGCGGCCAGCGGTCCGATCCGGCATTTATTGTCGAGCGGCATACAGCAATTTCACAAGGTGTGACAGTGTGGGGAGCAATTTCTTGGGACACACGATCATCTTTAGTGGTCCTTCAAGGCACTTTGACAGCTCGCAGATACGTGGACGATATTTTAACGCCGATTGTGCTACCCATGCTATCAAGTCGCCCAGGTGCCATTTATCAACAAGATAATGCTCGTCCACATACTGCGCGACTCTCCCAACAATGTCTTCAAGATATGACGTCCTACCATGGCCTGCCAGGTCACCAGATCTTTCGCCAATAGAGCATGTCTGCGACGCGCTGGGAAGGCAACTGCAGCCGTCCGAGATACAGGAGAATTAACTGCGCAGATGCAAAGACTATGGCAGGATCTTCCACAGGGGGTCATAAGTGATCTAATTAAATCGATGCCACGCCGAATTTCGGCTTGTATAGCTGCCAGAGGTGGTTTTACTACTTACTGATTTTTAACCTTTTTGCAAGCTGTAACCGCTTAATAAAATGATATTTTGTTCTGAATTTTTAATCATTTGTTTATTTTCATATACACTACATGCATACCAAATTTCGTGAATGTAGCTCAATTTCTTCTGGGTGCATATATTTTTTGCGACAGAGTGTATATATATAAATAAATTGGAAGAATGAAGTGTTCTGTAAATATGAGTTGCAAAAGAATGGGTACTATATATATGTGTGTGTGTGTGTATAAAAGAAAGAAAGAAAAAAAGAAACTCAATACACTAAATAACTATATAATTCTTACATAATGCTAAACAATAGTTAAGAAAAATAGCAAAGTTAAATAGTGGCAGTAATACAATAGGAAACTTAGAACTATGAATAAGAGATTATGTACAGAGAATAATGAATAAAGGAGAATAATTTACTTACTCTTAGCAGGCGATTAAATTACAATACTAACTTAATATCATTTTTATTCAATAAATAAAAATGCTCCGTAAGTTTTTATTCAATGATCTATGGAGAAACATCCTCACAACTCTTCAACAGGTTTGAGATTATGCAAATATTTTATATAAAATGGAGTAAACATTTAAGAAAGTAGCACAATACAATTTTTTGTCGTAAAAAAGAAAGAAAAAAACGTTTTGCTCAAATAATGCCAAGACGAATGAGAAATTTAAAAGAACTAATGTAGCGAACTTGAGGCCAAAATAACAATGATCGATGGTAAGAAAATAAATAAGTAAAAATAAACACAACGTATTAATAAGTAAAAAATATTAGGGGTTTTTTGTGAAGTTTATTTTATAATGTAAGAAATGCTTTAATGTGTGAATAAGTGATAAAATAAATTTTAAAAATGAAACTTACAATCTAAGAAAGGAAACATGAGATACCTAACAATTGAACACATATAACCCCATATCTTTAAAAAAAATGGCTGGCTTGTTCATTTCATCATTTCTCTAAAGCATTTCGGAAATTTGATCAAATCACTTACTTACATAACGGAAATGACCTCAAAGATGCGTTATTTTAACATCTTGCGTCCCTTAGGGATTCGATGAAAGTTCTAATTTCATCATTTTTCCTGTGACATATGCAAGATGAAGACTCCATTATTGAAGGAGTGTTTTTATCTGTTCAATATACAAATAACATGCCGCGGTCTCATCTTGATTATTCAATTGAAAAATGCGTTAATGGGGCTTAAAGATTTGTTTTGTTTTGTTTTTAGAAGAGTTTTTTGAACTAGATCTAAGTATACGTTACTAAATAATTAATACATCTGTTCAAAATAAAATTAAGTTTTTTATATTTTACTTACAGCAACAACAAAAAAAAACATTTACAGCTTTTATTAATTTGCTTTTTACAAACATTGAATCACCAGTATTAACCTTTTCATGGAGTAGACAAACATTTATTACTACTATAGGAAATCAACGTTGAGAAATGCAAATTTGAAATATTATTTTCAAATAAAAAGTTGACGTGTTGACTGAAGAAGAGTTTACATAAAATCATATTTTGATTAAAAAAAGAATTAATAAATGCACAATGAAGAGCCATGAAACTTTTTAGGTTTTTTACAAGAAAAATGATAATAATACATTTTCATGCAGAGGAGCAATTTTAAATTAATTTCGTAATCAAACTATGAAGACATACAGTACTTTATTTGTTATTTTCAAATTAAACTTTTTTGAGTTACTTTATTTTGTTTTTGCATTTCTACAGATATATGATTTATACTGATTTTATACTTTTGTACACATTGTACATGTTTAATGGATTTAAGCAAATTGTATTTCATTATTTATGCACGTGCAAATTATATCTGATTTGGTTATGTGTTTCTTTCTTCATTCAAATTAAATCGAAATATTTAACTTAAAATGTATTTGATAAAAATAAAGGTGCTTTAGAGTATTTATAGAAGAAACTTTGTGAAAAAAGTAGTGCACAAATGTAATGTTTTTTTTTCTCTGAAGATGGAATTAATTATTTTTTTAACTGGAATATTCTTGCTTATTTCCATCAAAATTTTGCATAAAAGCTTATGTACAGTAAGAATAAGCAAATGTGCAAGTACGCAATAAATAACAGAAAAGATGATTAATTTCCCTTAATAAATGTAACTATAATATGTTAGGCTTTACAAATTTCATAAATGAGAAATGAGTTTAATTTATTTTTACATCTAGGAATTTTTTTTTCATTTATTTGATTTACATATTTCTCAGTTAATGAGAAATATTTTTTCCATACATGAAGAGCTAAGAATTTAAAAATATTTTTGATACTCTAATGTAAAATTGATTTTAAATTATTCTAAAGTTTTTTTTTTTGTTTAATAGTTTTAATTTGAAAAACATCATTTCTGAAAAATTAATATAAAAAATATGCTAATTGAAACTCATAATAAATTGGAAAAATGAAACAAAAACTCTTGCCTGGAAGAAAAAAATAAAATGTAATAATTATACTTCTTGGGATATAAAATGTAATTTTTTTAAAATATAATTGATAAAATGTGCATTTTAAATCTTCTTCTATAATTTAAGAGATGCATTTTATTTGTGTATTTACTCAATAATATTAATATCCTCTTTCAAGTAGTAATACTTATTGTTTCGTCTTTATGAATATATCATATTTAAGAAAAAAATTTTAATTTTATCCATAAAAAACCTACTTATATATTAAAAACTATTCGTATTATTTTAAATTACCATTAGAGTAAATAAGCTATCGATTAAATTTTGAAGAGTCTAAAACGCATTACAGTCAGACAAAAATAAAAATTATGTAATGAAATATCCATATTTAATTAATTATGTAATTAAGATTCAGCGGCTCTCCTCTAATTTGAACTGCCTCTTTCTGAATTTGATTATAGATTCATTTCCTTCAGGAAGAGCCATAAATTGAATACTGCACTGCCATCTAGTGTTATGTTGGTAAATAAGAATTTCGATAAATTTGATCGGTTAAAACTATAGGCTTTATCAGTAAACATGAAAATAACTATTGACTATAAGAAAGGTTCAGATAAAACTAGAAATATCTATATAATGAATGAAAAATTGTTTGAAAACATATATTTGGCTCATCAAATATTAAAATAGTTTGCTATTTCGTATTCTTTTGTGTTCTTTTATGTTCTTTTATGCTTCTCAATATATATAAGTTCAAAAAATATAAAAAAGATTGATATTATTTTTTATTTCTATTTACTACTTTTTCTAGGTATATAGATTTTTTCGTCTTCTTTGCGAGATAAATATATTTGAGTACATTAATGTCATAAACATTATATTTTATTATTTATCTGCATGGTTATTACCGTATTTATTCGAATCTAAGTGCCTTCGATTCTAAACCGCACCCCAAATTCTCAATATGTTTTTATAAAAAATAAAAATAGAGAAAGAAGGTATATCCCCATATTCGTTTTTTAAGAAACTACAAAAAAAAATTTAATGAGAAGTGAATAATTAGTTTGTTTTACAAGATTAAAAAACTTTCATATGTAAAGGTGAACTTATACTAAAGTAAGGTAAGGTGATACTAGAAAGGTTCTACCCTTTAGTATCATGTTCAATTTCTCCCATTTAACGAATTGTTATGCCTTAGAATCTAAGCCGCACCCGATTTTCAGTAGCATTAACACTGGAAAAAAGTGAAGCTTAGATTCGAATAAATACGTAATTCAAAATACAATTCAACTTGTTTATACATTGATCTAAATTTAAAAAGAATGCTGTTTCCTTAATTTTTTTTATTACAACTGTAATGAATTTCCTCCGTTCGTGTTCATTGGAAGATTTCACGCAAAGCTAAATCTTGTTCTTTTTCTCTTGCTTAGTATATATTGCGATTTATTTAGCGAATGATTTGAACATTTATAGCTATATTGTTTTACATATAAATATATTCCTTATTATTAGTATTCGGAACAATTTGAATGAAATTACTCACATTACAATATAAATATGTTGCTCGATAGTCATCTTTTAGTTTTTACGTTAAAAAACTGAGGAAAAAGTGATTCGATGAAAGGAAGATTAAATCAAGTCCTACTTCCATCCAAAGGAACCAGTAAATCTCGAGATTTTTCATTGAACGTTAAATCTCATTCTCCTAACTTTTACCACTGGCTTACTGTGAATTGCTGACGATGGCCTACTTCCAGAGCTTTCGCGATATTTCCACTCAGTTAGGTTCCGCTCTTCTCTAAAATTCCGTTGGCGAGGGCTTAACGAATAGTTCCACGAAAAGAAAAAAGTAAATGTCGAACAATAGATGGATCACTCCATTGCATTTCGAATTTTATTTTGATGTTCAACGGATAATTGGAAATACTCCCTTTTTTCATTATCTTAGATTAATTTATTAATGAAGATTGAGGGATATATACTCACTATGCAGATCAGTACAATTTTTTTTAATTATTTATGGATAGTATTGGTTTTCATACATTTTAATTGCAAATCTTTTTACTTCCATTCCTCTACAGTTTGAGCTTTCCAAATTATAAATTTAGAGCTACTAGTTTTTTTTTCATGTGCTGCATACTATACTTTATCTAACTATAATGTAAAAAGAAAGAATTTTGAAGGCAATTTATTTTTTTTGCCTAAATTATTAAATATACAGTGATAATAATACTTTTTCTAAGAAAAAAATGACACTACTATATTAAAAAGATCATGTAGTGTTTGAATTTTAAGGAATTGAAAAATATATACTGGCCCTTTTTTTAGAATCCGTATTATTTAAATTAAATCTAAGAATTTGCACCATCATCTCAGAAATATGTTATTATCATTGTACGTCCCTAGAATATAAATCTCCTTTGTGGCAGAAATTGAAAGGTAATAAAAGAAATAAAATCAGTAACATTTTTTTAAAGTGAAAGTTAAATCATTGCATTAGCAGAAATGATTTTAATCTTAAACTGTTTGATAATGTACGGGAAGCTTCTCATGGTTCAATGGAAATGAGAACATGAACTTAAATGAAACACAATACAATACTTTCGCTATATATATACTAATGTGCTAAGTCTTAAGCAACTTTTCTAATTTTGCATTAATTTTGCAAAAATAATTTGTCAAATATGAAATCCATACTACAGTCCCTAAGTAATATTAAAAGAAAGACTAAAGTAAAGTTGCAAAAGAGAAATGAATAAGACGCATACGGAATAGAAACAGAAAACAACTTTATTGACAGAATGCCATTGGTACAAATCATTGTCTGGTCAAGAAAGCGAACAACAAACAAAAGTCCCTTAGTAAGGAATAGAAGTTTTCTTAACCACAATGGCTTTGTGTCACCTTCTGTTATGCTCGCTAGATTATCTAACAATTCATTCGGAATTTCCATTTATCAATGAGCATCCATGTCAGTTCTCTGCTGTTTTCCGCAGGATATGAAGGAGGATGTAGGAGGTGTAAGGTGTATCTCCAAAGCAACCTCCACATGTTCAAAGGGATTCAAATAGCTCATAAAAATTTGGTCTTTTAATCAATAGAATTGGTGCTCACCAATCCAGTCTAATGTTATCCTGGTCTATTGAAATTTTTGAACAGCGTAAGACCTGTGTGACTGGCCATTGTCATCACTTAAAACAAATTTTGGACAAATGGTACTATGTAACTGAAGTAATAACAGATCTCTACTGCGATAATTCTATCTAAAATATGTGACTATATTCGTATGCTCATTATATTATCTCCCCTCACAATTATGTCAAGACCACATATAACGATATTTTCCCCTAACATAAGAAGGATGTAAATGAAGTCCTGCTTCTCTTCCCATCAATTAGTAATGATAATATTTCAGATCGAAACAATCCTCATTGATATAGAGAGTGTGAGTCCATTAATGAGATATCCTGTCTTTATGTTCATTATGCCATTGTAAAGAGTGTCGCTGATGGGCTTTTGTCAGTGTTTTATAGCGTTCAGGGTAGTTGGAGATTATACCATCTTTATAAAGGTACCTGACTCTAGTAAACTGATATACTTGTCATTTGGTATTCTTATACAACTCTCGAGTAATATTTCTCGCTGTATGCTTTCGGTTTGGCTCTTTTTCATAGATGACTATGTATCGATCATTATTTTTCATTATTTACCTTGGCCGACTACCGCCAACATTTCATCTAGTATTACTGGTACTTTGATAGGCTTTTCAAAAGCTCGCGTGTTACAAAACTCTTGTGAATTTGAATGTCCTGGATGGCATACGCATAATACTGCGCCTTCTTATAACTTTCCTACCATTCTTCAAGGTGTAATGAGGGTTTCATGCAGTAATATTGCATGCATGTTTTTATTTTCCCCTGTAACTAATCCCTGGAAATGCGATTTTTTTTCCATTTCAAGTTGTCTTGCCCTGCTCGCACCGCCTCCATGCGTTCTTCTTTACTTTATGTCACTTTTGACGTCACGCTCTTACCAATCGTATATGCATCACCATTCTAATCAATTAGGTGTTTATTGCACTCTCTACAAAATCCGTTTTTTACAATTTTATGGCTGAAAACGATCCCTGATTTATAAACAAATGAGGCATTTTATTGCTTCTAATTTAATTTGTATGAAATATTTCTGTTGCAAGCAACTCTTATAATGTAAAATTTTAACTTGAAATTTAATTAAAATATTTCTTTTCATATAAATGTAAATAACAAAAACATACAATTGGAAACAATTTAGATTTAGCGGTAAATTATAGTTAAAACATTAATTTTAAAACTAATGAGCGTTATATTTTAATATTAACATTCAATTAAGTCTTACTACAATTTATTCGCTACAAATCATGCTCTAATTGAAAGATAGATGCATGCATATAAAAACGGAAAAGACAGAAATATACACACGTTTTAAATATTAAAAGTTTTCTGAACCAAATGCACAAATAATGAAACGAAATAAATTACGAATATTACCAATAATTAGAATTTTCCACTTGGCATAAGATTTTGAAACGAATTAAAAATTATCCTGTCTTGCGAGCAAACTTCCTAAGAGATAATTTGACTATTCCGTCAAATTATGCGAAGAAATATTTTTCTTCGGCCATGAATCTTTAATATGCGTCCCATTTCTCACACCACATTGATTATCGAAATGCCCGACTTAAATCCTGACCTTGCAAGTCTGCTTGTAATTAAATCTAACTTATCAGCATTTTCCAGATACACGATTTATTTTTGTTCATTGTGAGTCATCTTCTGAAATCGAAAACACAGAAGAGAGAATTTGCTTCTCTTTTTTTATATCTCTTCTCTGGATGACTTAGGGAAATGAATCCCCAAACATAATTAGTTTACTGATAGTTTTGGTTTTAATAAATTACTCCTGTTGAAGCATGTTATCTTAATTCCATTTTTCCAATTATGTTGTATTCACCTTGCAAAAGATAAAAAAAAATGCTTACTTGCTAACTTCTATTTGGCACTTTTTGACAGTTTTATCTCTTATTTTAGCAACGCTAGCTTAATTTTTTAATTAAAAAATGAAGTAAATTGCCTTTTTTTCTTAAGTTTTCTCTATTATTTTGTTTTTAATTTCAAAAATTTCCCTAGACAGCTAAAAAAAATTATAAATGACTTGATGGGTTTTTTTTAACTAAATGTTTGATAATTGCAGTTAATTTATCATTCAGGTTAGTTGATATTAACAATATAATCGAACATATATCTGAATCCTTAATTATTTGTTCTCAATATACAACTGATGTTTGGGAACACGAGTATCAAGCAGTTGTCTTATAATTTATTAAAAATGAAATATAAAATTCATTATTCAATAAATGCAGCAATTTTTGTGAAAAACACTATTATTTTCTAAAAAATCGTATCATTCGGATTGAGATATTAGAATTTTCGCAAAACTTTTTAGTTGCACAAAAAAATGAAATCAAAAAGTTCAAAATTGCTTATTCATTTAAATCAAAAATACATTTTAAAGAATAACATGCTTTTTAAAGTATTATTTATGAAAAAATGTCATTCGTACACTTTAAAAATGCAAGCATCATTTTATACATTTGACATTTAATACTTATAAGGAACATTAATAAATATCATTATTTAAATAATTAATGATAAATTATTTGTATTTTTCATGATTTTATCAAAAACTGTATTGTTTGAATCCTTTCGGAGTAAAATTTTAGTTCTGAATTAAAACAATGAACTGTAAAATTGGTACTGGTTAGTAGAATTTGCTATTATAATGTTTTTTCAAAATGTTACACTTGCGATATGTGTTGAGTTATTTTACATTGTATCTTGTTTTGTTGTTTCAAACGACGAATTAACTTTAACAAAAAGTACAAATTCCTTGAACAACAACATCGAATTTTATTGTCTTGAAAATACTATTTAATAAACAAATATATTAATATCTGTGTAATTATTTATTCAAGACCTGTCATCTATAACTAATGCCAGAATACATAATAGGTGACAAAAATATAAAAGATTATGATGTAGTTTTAACAAAAAAGAGCATGTAAATAATTATATTATTGATAAAGAATCTAATTATTGATTATATGAATTAAATATAAATATATCTATCATAATTTTGATTGAACTAAAATAATATATGTTTTACTTTGAGCATTTAATCTTGTAATTGAAAATACAATATAGTTAATAGAATTATATGTTATTAATTTCTGCACTTTTTCTGATAAATTTACAAAATTTCCAAAGTCAGAAAACTTAAATTTTATGCATAGTTAAAAAGCCACATATTATAAGTTATTAAACGAAGTATAAACTCAATTAGTAACTAATGCATTGTTGTATTTCTAGCCATAAAATCAAAGATATTCCTCCTTTTTTATTTGATAAAGCTAAAAAAATGTATTATGAGCAACCATTAAATATCGTGCGCTTCATAATTAAACACACAAAAAATGTCTTTGTAATTGTATTATTATAGATTAACAATTTTTGTATAAAACTGCGTGTTTTTTATCTTATTCGTAGTTAAAGTATTTTTATTTATTCAATTTTTCTTCATTTCTACGTATATTTGTATTCTTTTTCAACATCTGAAAAGAAAAGCAGGCAAAATAAATTTACTGCCATTATCAACACCATAAAACTGTATTTCAGTGTAACACACCAGCGAGCATAAAGTACGAATAATTAAGAGCAAAAACTATTAGATTTATAACCTGATATTAAAATATCCGTGCAGACAAGTTTTTCTTGTTAAGTTTCTCGCATTGATAAATGGATCTGGCAATACTCCAGACACCTAGTTTTTCCCTTATTTTTTCCATCTTTAACAAAACATTTTTTCACTTATGAAAGTGCAAATTGCTGTGGAAAATGCTTAAATTCTTCCTAGCTATTAATTGAAAATATAATATGTAGATTTGTATGTATCCGTTTCAGTTACATATATAAATATATAAGAAGTCTTATTAATTTTAAGCGAAAGTAAATTGTGAACTTTATTCTTTTTCTGTTCTTCGTTCTGTCAGGGAAATGTTTATGAGATTCGTTTTATTATTTATAAAATTTTAAAGCAAAAACTTAAACATTATTTTTCTGATATATATATATATATATATATATATATATATAATTTTATCAATTCATTCGTAATTAAACAACTTCAAGCATAAATATTCCTTCGTTAACTACTTTTTTTATTTTCGATCCCCTTTCAGAATTGTTAAAATTTCGTAAATATCATAGACGATATATTCTGATGAGATTTGAACTGTTTGTAATTTATTTTGTTTACATAGTGTAAATTAAAACTTATTTATTTATTATGGTTAAGAAATCGAGAATATAAATAAAATAGTGCTTAATATATAAGTAGAAAAATCATCGTAATTAGTTAGCACACAATTCGATGACTCAAAACTACTTAAAATATCCCTCATTAGATTAATGGTTATAAATAAGTTTTAGTTATAGTACTTTAAATATGCATTTTTAGTTTTATAATGATATTCCTATAAATATGATCTTTGGAATTCAAAGTTATTACTCTCATTGTGTGCCTCAGCATAAACACAACTTCCCACTTTTATTTGAAATTTTACATTATAGCTATGTAAAAGCATCGGGAAACTGAGATTTTCCATTTAATTTTATTTTCTTTCAAAGTGGTTTTGCCATAAAAATGTATCAATTGAAGAAAAGTATTATTTGTAGTAAAGTATTTCCGAGAGTGCCAATGCTACAAAACATTGTCGAAATTGGCATAATGCCAAGCAGTTTCTGCCCACTTAGGAATTATCTGATTTGTAAATGACATGCTGTGTTTGATAGTTAAATTAAAAATATAATTTCGATAATTTAATGGAATGAACTACGAATGTGAAATAAAAAAGATTGAAAAATTATCAGTTTTCTTAAAATTTTGTAACTGTTTTGCAAGCATCTAAATTACAACCATTTTTTTTTTTTTTTTTTTTTTTTTTGCTTATAACATTTTGGTTAAATTTTTTCTAGGAAATTTTTTTAGATACTCAGTCAATTGTTAAACTACTTTTTTTAATTTTGATAAATCTGTCATAATTCGGTTTAGCATGTATTTAATTCATGGGGGTAAACATATCGGTATTGTTTAAGAGGTAATTAAAGCATTTTTAGCAATGTATTCCTTTGAAAATGTTGATTCTTTAAATGCGATGAATAAAGGTCACAGTATTCTTTCTTAAGTTATTTTACAGTTCTTTACAGTTCAATATTAAAAGTGAAAGTTCAAGTTTTCTTTAGCGTTTGATAATGCCAGAAATTATATAATTGACATCACAAATGTGTTTCCTTTCATGATTAACTTCTGATAAATTTAAAGTTGTCACACTTCTGGTATAAAACAATTATTCACTTCCAAATTGTATGATTTCAAACTAGAAAATTAATTTCAAAAATTTATTTAAACATTTTATTTTAAGAAAAATGAAGATCCTCAAATCGGAAAAAAAACCCGGTGAATATGTCTAAAGCCTTTTACACAGAAGCCATTATATATGAGAATTCTTGACCATTTTAAATTAGTGAAATTGTTCAGCTATAAAAAAGCTTATGTTTTAACAAGCATTTATTTAAGTTTTTTTTAAAGTTTCGAGTGTTTTTGAAGATATTGCTATTTAGTATGTTTTTATGCTGATCTTGAAGGTTGTTTCAAAGTGTTTTACTATTTACATACTTAGCTTATGTACTTAACTACATTTAGGATTTATGTACTTTCTATATTACATACGTAAAAACTACCAATATTCAAGACATGTTGACATCATAACGCAATACATCGAAAATTTTTGACTATCATTAACCCCTTGAGCACCATGTTACCACTATTGGTTACATGCTATGTATAGGGAAAAATCCCATTGTAACCCAATGTGAATACATTACTTATTTAGATATACAACCAGTATCCAAAACAGTTAACATTATAATGTAGATTTCTTTCATTGAGATTGTATAAAATTAGAAAAGTTAAGTTACAAGATGGCTTAGTTACAAGATGTCTCTTGAATATTTGAAAAATAGGAATATTTGAATTAAAATGGGAAATCTTTGTAAAATTTCTTGAATCGTTTCTTACATAAAAAGCTTTTCTACATGTATTACATAAATATGTTGTCGTTTTGTATCCATTTCTTTATCTTCTTTATCACAAATAGATAAAACCGTATCAGAATCATTGTCGTATTCATCGGTTTCCACCAAATATTTTCATTAAGTATCACTATCGTTGAAATCCAACGACGATACCATATTGACAAGAAAAAGTAAAAAGTAACAACAAAAAAAGTTATACAAACACACGAACGAACGTTCACCTTGGTCAGATTCAAAAGGAAAAATGAAATGTACGTCGTAACGTCATGGTCAGTATCTCAGAAATCTGAGATTTCCGGGGACACTAGAAAGTGCAGTCTGGTACGCAAGCGGTTCACACTTCAGTCTGATGTATGAAGATTAAAAATATTAATCTTTAAAAAAGAGTGACACCTTTACCAAACACTCTCTGAATATAAAATTTTGCATCGCTTTTTAAATTAAATTATAACATATCAATATAAAGGAGCTATAAATAAGTTCCACAATTTATAACATTTTTATACCTATCTGTAGAAAGGTCTTATATTATACATACACATAATAAAAGCAATCTTTACTCGCTAAAATAGCAATTACTATATTATGAAAACTAATTTAATAAGCTGTCGCTTTATATCAAATAAAAAAAAATTGTGAAATTCTTCTCTCATATTTAAAATTGTTTCCCGCTAACCTTTACTCATATATGTTAAAATGAGTAAATTCAGCCTGTTTTGTACGGAAAATTTTATGCCAAAGTGTAATTCAATAACTACATACCATGATTTACCTTATCTTACTTCGGTTTCTTTGTTTAAAAAATGCAGTAATCGTAAGGTGACCAACCGTCCTCCTTTAGGGAGGACAGTCCTCTTTTTATAAGTTATGTCCTTCCTCGAAAAGTGTCCTCCTTTTTGTCCTACTTTTCAATATTTTAAAACTCATCTGTTAATCTCTGTATTCAGAGAGGAACCAAACATGTTTCCAAAATGACGAAGAATAGTCTGAACAAATATCACAGGAAATAACAGTTTTCAATGGTATTTTTTTGACTTGGTCTCAAGTAAAGTAGGCAGATATAGAAAATTACATTGAGTTTTAATCGAAAGAAATGCCTGATAATGAAATCGATGACAATTGTCTGTTTGAAGTAGAAAGAAGACTGAATGTACTTTAAATTTTATTAAATTAGAACAATTCGGAAATCAACGTGATGTGAAATTTGTAAAATATGAGTGAAATTACTTAAACAATTTAAAAAATGAACAAATTCCATATAAATATTCAATTATTCTAGTTGAATTTACGTTGTGCTGGCCTTGAACTAATGCAGCAGTTGAAAGAGTTTTTTTTTCAGTTGATAATGATTTTTGTGAAGCGACTAGTGAGAAATCAAAATTGAATGTGAATATTTTAGCTACGGTGCTTACCGTAAAATTCAGCAGGAAGGATATTTTTTGCCCGAACTTTTCAATGTATTAGAAAATGATATGTTGACAAAAAAATTCATTTAATGGATAAATACTCTTTTAAGATAATAATTAAAAAGAATATACGCATAATTAGCGTATTTTTGTTTGAATTAATAAAACGGTTCATATATTTAAGTTGTAATTTTTTATTAAATTTTTCGTCCTCCTTTTCATTGTAAAAAAAATGGTCACCTTAGTAATCATCATACTTGTGAATTTTTTCAACATATGCCAACATTAAAACCATTATGAATGCCACTGTAAGAATAGAGTTAAAGGTAGAGTTCATTCCATTTCACTAGTAACTATACACTGGAATTAGTAAACTCGAATCTCATGAAAGGTTTCGTGTCAAACTTTTGCCCTCGTGTTATGAGAAAGGAGAGAATGTGTGCCAACCTTTTCTCGAATGTATATTCGGAACGCCCTTGGTTACGAGGAATGTCATGAAGAATAGGTGCTAGAAGTAGTTGTGTTTCGTTTCTAGTAATGAAAACTCAGTGAACAGTGGTCTGAAGATATTTAACAGAAATGGACCATGGAACAAAGAGATGTTACGACTGATTATACTAGATCGAATATTGTGATTTATGTTGAGGTGACCCTGGAATGTTTTCCTAGGTAGAAAATATTAAATTCTAAAAGGAACAGCTGTTTCTATACAGTGACAAATGTGTTATATTAATATCACATAAAGTATGCATTGAAAACCCTTTTCGGATCCTACATTTTGCATTCAAATAAACTGCTGGTATATTTCCAATTAAATATAAGCTGCAGGAAGAGTACATGGCTGTATAAGCTGTTTTAATATAACTAGTGGAAAATTATAAAAGGATTCTTTTCATTAAAAGTTATAGATTTTACTTCGTAACACGATATTTTTTCATTATTAGTTTGCAAAGAAAAATAAAGTGATTTCATTAACACTGTGATAGATAATAAATATGATACAAAAAATAATAAACAATAAGAACTATAAGTAAAATATTTAACTACATTTATTATTGAAAATTTTTCATTGAGTTCTCCTTAAGGGGACTTGGCACCCTTTGAGCAAACTTCTTTATTTACGTACTTAAAAATTATATTTTAACATTTTATACAATGTTTCTATTCAAGAAAATGTTACCAGATGAAAATTTTTATATATTATTCACACAATTTTAAAAATTTAAATTTTTTGAAGAAAATTGGGAAAATTTTAAAATCCTACTCCTTTTGTAAAAATTAATTTTTTGACCTGAAATTTTTTATAATATTCTTATGGATGTTCTTAACAACTTTAGGGATCGATTTTAGAATAACTTCATTCGTTTTCGAGAAAAAAAAATAAAATGTTGATATACAGGCTAAAAATCAACAAAAAGCCAACATGTCTTACATTTTATTTTTTTAAAAAAAAGTATTCAGTTTATAGCAAAACGGATCCCTAATTTTATTACATGCTTCATTTTAACACGCAGGAAAAAAATTGAAGTGATTGGTAAATAATTGTCGAAGGAGTAGCATTTTGAATGCACTAAGGTTTCGAAAAACACAAACTGAGAGAAACCACTTTAAAGTTTATAATTCTGAAAAAATAATTATTATTAGCTTAATTAAACTTAAAATACCACTTTAAGATATTACTTATACGTTTTTCTTTAAAATAATTGAATTTTCATATGTTTTCAACCCACACATTTTTATAAATGATCAACTTTTAGAGAGTACTAATTGCACAGGAAAATTCAAGAAAAACTTAAAAAAAAAAAAAAATTTCTGTCACGACAGAAATTTTAGCTGTTTTTCTTCTTATAATATTAAAGTATTATATTTGTATGAAAAATATATCAGGAATAAGAAATGAAATTATAAAATTATTAATATAAAATGCCTTAGTTTAAAAATTTGACATGCACACATTTCACAAGGAAGAAAAATTACATTATTGTATTGCCTCGTAAATATTCTGCTTTTAATACTACACATTCTTTTTTATAGTTATTATTTATATTTATAAAATAGATTTTTTTTATCATAACGCATTTTTTAGTTTTTTTTTCTAAAAGGGGGTGTGGCTGAATTGCCTAATTTGTTTTCAAATGAAGTTTTATTCAACTTCTAACTATATCAATCGAAAGATAATAATGCGAAGAATAAGATTAAATGAAAATAAAAAAAACGATAGGTTTGTGATTTTTAGGGTACCAAGTCTCCTTAAGAGTTTTAGAAAACATAATTCGGATTAAATGTCAATGTTCTACTTTAGTTTGTAGGAAGATACCTTAGTTGTATATTTTTTAATAAGACGGTTTTATATTTTTCCATGAATATTTAAATAAATGTAAATATTTATCTGTAAAAAATTATAAAGGAAATAACAAAACTGTTTAGTTAATATATACGCATAAAATCTGAAGCTACTCATTAAATATTGCGTAAGATATTTCCAGCAAGGAAAATCCAGAATTTTTTAGAAAATAGTATAGATTCGTTACCAGATCGACAAACTTACAGAGAGTGTAGAATGAAGATACGACTTGGAATCACATGGGAGTGCATGTTCGCAAATGCCGCAGACGCGAGCTGTAGTGCAAAGAAGCAGAGAAAAAGAACAGAAACAGCAACACATTAATGGAACAGAAATGTTTTTATTGAAAGGTTATACAATACAACAGTTGTTCTAAATGGCGATCAGAAGTCGTCTGGTAGGCCTACCAGCGTCACTGCATGGAATTCCTTACGTTCTGGAAGATTTCTTTCTGGTAGTCTTGCAATAGATGGCAAGGAGAGATACGTGACACATCTGGAATTTCCCAGAACGTAAGGAATTCTATACAGAGACGCTATCAGGCCTGCCACAAGACTTCTGGTCTTCATTAGAACGCCTACTGTAGTTCAGACTTTCCATAAAGTGTTTTCTGTCCAATTAATGTACGCAACTACGGCATTTGCGACCTTACATTCCTATGCGATTCTGAATCGTCTCTGAACTCTACACATCCGGCGAGTTTTTCGGTCTGGCAGAGGATCATCCTGTATATATATGTTAATAATTGTAGTAGCGTTGTCCGGTGTTGGTTCGTTGACATATCTGGTTTATTGAAGACGTCTTCAGAATAACTTTTCCTCCTTTCTTATGAAGCACACATCAATAGATTAAAACACAATTGCGGTACATTTTCACACTGAACAGTCAGCGGCATGTTAGAGGATACAAATACAAAGAACTACAGTTATTTACATTCTTACATGATGAAGGCAAGCAGACAAAGAGAACGACTACACAAGATTTGTGCTTTTATACCAGCTGTGCAAGCACGTGATTATTACGTATGGGATATGTTACGTGGTTACGTATGGATAGAATTGGAGGGACAGGGATTCCAGACTATCCGATTACGATTAAGATTACAATATTGTTTTTAAACCAAAGAATTAAAGTTTGTTTAAATATTAGTACAAAGAGTAAATAAAAAGGATACTAGAGGGAATTATTACACACACACACACACACACACACACACATATATATATATATATATATATGACAGGCCCCAGGCCTGCTGGTAAAATGAAGAGGGCATCATCTTCACAATATTCCTTTATTACGCTTTCATCATATATAATCTAACATGGCGGACCTTTTGCCGCGCAACCGGGTGTTACCAAATACAACATCGCAGCGAGGAGACACCAGCCAAGTCCTTCCTTAGTATGCGTTCGCCTTCGTCAGCGCTCGTTGCTCCTTTTAACAGGCTTGTTTACTCATAAATCCTTACGCGATGGTAAAGAGTTCGCTCTATTTTCATTTATTACTTCCTTAATTTTGAACCTAAACTTTTCAAACCTGACATATATATATATATATATATATATATATATATATATATATATATATATTTCATTCCTCCTCTAGAAGTTCTAGTTACAAATAAAAAAGGAATATTTTTAAATAGGTAGAACTTATAGCGCAACCCAAACATATATAACTTGCTATATTTCCAAAGAAAACCAATAATAAGAATAACCAAAAACATTTTTTTATAAAGAAAGTAGATGCAATTGCATTAAAGCTATATTTAGAGGTTTCAATTTTTTTAGTGCTTGGTATTTAACTTTCTACCCATTAACTTCAATCTCTATAATATATTCTTCTATATAATGTATGAATTAGAATTTTAAGTAAATGCCTTTCTAATGTGACAAAAAATAAAACCAATGCTTTCTGCATTATTATTTTTACAGGCGAGGCTTGATACTAATTTACTTTTCGATTAAGTTCCATCAGTATTAAGACATTTATCATGTCTTAAAATCAACTTCTAATATTCAATGCCATACAAGTTCTCTGGCCTGATTAATTATCCATTCCAGCACACGTCCGTTTCAGCATTATTATTATCACCCTTACACTGACCTCCAAATCATTTCACTAAGTGCAAAAACAAATTATATTAAATACAGTGTTTCAGCAATGATTGTGTCTCACCGAAAAAAAATTCCACATCCAAATTGTAGTGTTTGTATCAAAATAATTTGGCTATAATAACCATATTTCTTTCAACAAGAAAAGTCAACGACAAGTCAAAAAGTTTAATTTTAAGCAACTCATTAAGCATTGTTAAAACTCAACTTTAGTACAACTGTCGTTAATGCAAGTATGTTGTCACAGGTTCATAGAAGATATTCCTTAAAGCTCATCAGATGTGGGAAAAGTTGTGTGTATAGTGTATTTTTTCTTGAATTTTTATTCCTTCAACTTTCTGACATTCAGGTCTTCATTATTGTAAGACAACCAATGGGGCAGGCATTCGTAAGCAATCAGAAATTTACAATCCGTTAGAATGTGAACAGTTGACTTTTCATTTTTTTTAAAAAAACGCAGAACTATTATTAACCAATGATGGATATCATAATCGTCATTTTATTTTGAATTGTTTGTAATAAATGTCATCTAAATTTTGGCCTGTCATGTAAATCGCAACCTTCTTTGTTTTATATATATATATATATATATATATATATATATATATATATATATATATATATATATATATATATATATATATTTTATATATATATATATATTTATATATATATATATTTATATATATATATATTTATATATATATATATATATTTATATATATATATATATATATATATATATATATATATATATATATATATATGTCGCAGGAAACGGCGAAATAAGGAATTTCATCAAATCCCTAAGAAAGAAGATCATTTGACGTCAGATGTTAAAATAACGTCTCTTCAAGGTTATTTCTCTGATGAAAGTAAGTGATTTTATCAAATCCCTGAACTGTTTAAGTGAAATGATGAAATGGACTAGTCAGGATTTGCATTGGCAAAATGCTATACAGAGGGTGGGGGAGATACCTGGGTGGTCGAGTCCTTGTACTTAACCATACAGGTAGTACTATCCATCCCCTAAATATCAACCCCATATCTTTCAAAAAATGCCACCATAGGATTAACATATGGATTGATATTTTAGTGTGTAAGCAACCGAGAGGAAAGATGTTATGCGTCAAAAATACCAGCCTAATCTTTTTAATTATTTGTTAACTAGTTTCGAAAAAATAATTTGTATTTCATTGTCTATTGTTGTATTACTTACTTCTACGTTTAATAATGCACCATATTTGTTAAATAAACACTTTTAAACTCTTCACAATATTATTTCACTGAAAGAGCTCAGGGATTCGTTCAAATCCCTTACTTTTATCAAGGAAATTAATTACCTTGAATAGGCGTTATTTTGATATCTACCGTCAAGTACCCTTAGGATTTGATGAGATTCCTAATTTCATCATTTTCCTGCGACATTTATATATATATATATATCGTCAAAATTACATATTTTACGAAAACATCAGTTTCAACATTACATATTTCAGTGCACCATTAGAAATATTATTTTTGCTTACTAGCAAGATTGGAATGTTTTCGTCTCGGTTACTCTATTAATAACTCAGAACTAAATAAAAAGATATATAAAGATACATTTTCATAAAATATCTATAAATAATTAAATTAATCAGGAGCTGCTTTCACCATGATGTACATGAGTTGCATGGAAAAAGACATTTCGCTTACACTTGCAAATTAACTTAGAATCTCAAAAATTTGCAAAGCACAATACAATACCTCTGTTGTAAGTAAAACAATATTGTGATTCACTTTTCTTTTAGTTATGTATAAAGCCTTAGAAATTCTTGCAAAAGTAATTAAAGAAACTGAATGTGCCCTAATGAAAGCGCATGCATAATATACAAGCGTGTGTTATGTTCCATGATTCCTCTTCGATATAATGTTGAAAAAAAAATAATTCCAAAAATAATGCAGCTAGAGCTACATAATTTTGTGCACAGATCTAGAAAAGATACGCAATTGAAATTTAGATCTGTAAGGTTTATAGCAGTTATATGTTATAAACCTTATAATAATGCAATAATGCTTTTTTTTAATGTTTAGCGAAAAAGTTGCTGTTATATTCAATATGGAATCTAATTTAATTCGGGAAAAAAACTAAATGCTTTTTTTTATAAATTTAAGCAAATGTTTGTTACATTTAAAAACAAATTGTACAATGCATAATTATTTTTACATAGCATAATTAAACAATATAGTAATAATTCAGTAATTTAGTGTTTATGAAACAGAAAAAAGTCCCATTGTACTTTTAATACAAAAATATTTGAACAACATATGATTCTTTTCACTTGCTATTCCTACAAAAGTTAGCTAAATAGTTTGATATTTTTATCATACAAACAATAAATTTCAAGAGAATAAATTATTAGAACTCGACATCTGAATTTAACGTTTGAAATATTCCAGATAAAGGGGGAAAAACGTTTAACATGTCTTATCTTTCCACAAGTTTGATATAATATTTCGTCACTGGTATTTTATGTACACAAAGCATAATAATATTTTACATCTCGCGATAAGCATTCTTTTATGTTTCTCCATCGCGAACTCTTTGTTGAAAAACTATGCAGAATAAAGAACTCAAACGAGTGATTTAGATGTAATGCTCAGAGATGGGGCTTACCACTTCGCCATCCACCATTTGATTTGTTCTATTTTTCTTTTTTCTTTTTTCTCTCCCACTAGTGTAATGGATGTCACTCACACATATCCACAGCGGTTTAGTACCATGTCGTTTAAGATCAGGATTCTGACCGCAGATTTTACTGCAAATGGTCTCGCCTCTTAGGGTAAAAGAATCTAGGATTCCATTTACGTTCGATTGATTGGCGCCTGCCGGGCTATTCCAAAAAGTACGGTTTTCTTTTATGAAAGCGTGATACCCCTTCAATGTCCTCGTTTACAACTAGCAAAAGTCTCATTGTGATAGAGCCCGGGCATTTCCTTTTTCGGGCAGTTCTAATATAAACAGAGATTCACTCGGTTTCAACCTTTTTTGGGGGATCTAGCTGAAGACAAGCGACTGATTGCATTAGGTCTTGAAACAGAGGCGGAAAAAGTTGCTTTGAAAGTGGATGGGATGGATAAAAATCTATTTCATTGCCGTTTTTTATTAACTCTGATTTGTCAAGCGTCGCTTTTCATGATTTAGTTTTACTACGCGCTATAAAATGAAAGGCTTGCGTGAATTGGTTTGTTTGTAAATGAAATATATTTTTCTTGATTCTTTCTCATATATGTGAATGTAGCATGATGAAACTTTTTCCTTTAAAAGAGTGATTACATTTTATTTTCTGTATTTTATTTTACGTTTTCTTACAGTAGTAAAATTTATGAAAAACTTGTCTGTTAGTAAAAATGTAACTTTTCCGAACTTTTCCTCGTTCCTTCGTATAGTAAGCATATAAGCATTGATTAAAATTATTCATAATAGAGTGAACTCCCTAATCATATGTTGTCATTACTTCATACTATGTTACTCTGAATGAAATATTCCACAAATAATTCAATAGCATAATGTTACATGTTTTGTATTTAAAAGAATATAGTTATTTTATTTAAACCAGAGGTAATAATGTGGAGGCATATCTCAGTTCAATATAATTAAGAATGTTGTAAGGAATTGAAATTATTTCATCTTTTTTTCCCAGATAGATCTTTAAGGTATCCGACTACGTTCGGAACCGTGATCTTCAAAAGGCACATAAATGGATAATTTTCATGATATTTAGTGTCACTCAGATTAAAATACATGCATAAAATTGTTTTAAGGACACTTTGATAAAAAAATTTCTTTAAATATAATATTTTGGCAAAAAATTAGCTTAGAATAACCTTTTATCAAAATGTTCTCCTTTTGTGAAAAAATGCTTCGATTATAATAATAGTATGCCTGTATATAGCTGAGACCTCTGTACAGAGGCTCAACTATGAGTTTTGAAAAACTCACATTATTTTTAGAGTTACAACGAATTGAAATAATTATCGGCGTTTTTTTCTTAAAATTCCTCCCCTCTGCTGTCGTAAAACATGGATATAAACCCACTTCTAAAATATATATTTCAAAATTTCTAGTTGAGCCTCTGTACAGAGGTCTGAGCTATATACAGGCAAAATATCACTATAATAGAAACATTTTTCACGAAAGGAGAATATTTTGAAAATGGGTCACTTAATGTTCATTTTTTGCAAAATAGTGTACTTAAATAATTTTGTATTGTAATAATATTCTTAAAACAATTTTATATACATTTTCTAATCTAAGTGACACTAAATATCATAAATATTATCCATTTATACGCTTTTTCAAAATCACGGTTCCGAACATAGTAGGATACCTTAAAATATATATGAAAAAAATAATTCATGTTTTGATTAAATCTGAACAAATTTTACCTTTTCTCTCAGTAAATTGTTTAAAATTTCATTTTTACTAAATGAATTGAGATTTATATCCCAGTTTCCAAAATAATATAAAAATTTCAGAATTTTTAAGATCTGATAGATTGTTGAAGCTTTAAATGAGTAAGTTTCCATGGAATACAAATCACCCAGCAAATAAATTATGAATGTGAATCCTTCTTTCAAAACCAGTGTCATCAGTATTTCGTTATGAAAGCTTTGGCTGGGTTCGCTATAGCGTGGACTTGAATCGACATCTGTAACTCATCTACTATGAGATCATGCATAACCATGGAAAATTAATTGCTCAAGCAACAGATCACTCATCCTTTAGGCTATGCTGATATTGCCTTTAAAATTTTAATGAAAATAACACCAGTGACAGCCAGCATATATGTATATTAATAATCCAAATTGGTTCAGATGGATGGCTATTCAGAATGAATGGTAATTAATCACCTTTAAAACTTAAACATCAAACATTCAATGTTACTTATCAATCGATACTTATTTTAGTCTCATACTATCATTAAACTACTAATGACAGCAAGATTGTATTCTCATGTTATAGTTTAAACTTTTGTCAGATGAATTTTTACCAAAACAAATCTACGTCTTAAGTTTCAAGTAATAGCTGTATAATATTATGTTATTTTTTAAAGTTTTATTGTTATACATTAAGGCATTTAATGACATAGTTTTGTTACAAAGAAATGCAAATCTTATTGTGCCGAGCGATTCTTTCAAACACCATACTCTGTTGTAAAAGAAAAATAATATTACGATTAAAAAAGAGCTTTTGATTAAACTTAGGAAATAAGATTAGGTATACAGGAGTTTTCAATCTTTCAGTTATTTTAACTGGCATGTGCTTACGTTAATCAAATCGCAGGAATGACAATATCTACCTCAATATATAAGTTGAGGGCTGGAAACTTTTCAAGGTCAGAGTTTTGATGCTCTGTGAGGTATTAAAAATATATTAAAAATTTACCCAGTGGTCGTTAATAACAAAAAATTTATTCTAGCCCAAAGAATATGGACTTATAAATGTCGTTCGTGTACCATCCAATTACTTAAAATAGATATTATAGGTATTCTTAAATTTCATACCATTGTGTATTTAAGCGTTATTTTAAAAAATAAAAATGTAAACAAACAGTTCTTTCACACAACTTCCGGAATGTTGTCTTGTACTTCAGGTTTCAGAAACTGGCTATCGAATAAAATTCAAACCACTATAAATTTCCTTCCAAATATGTTAAAAAAATTAAATCACATTTCAAAGAATAAAGATTAAATCTTAAAATATATATTAAAGTTTCTCAAAAATCCAAAAATTTTGATGTAAACAATGTTTTTAAGGTATCCGTCTATACGTTCGGAACCGTGATTTTCAAAAGCGC
The DNA here is from genome assembly GCA_019973935.1 of Trichonephila clavipes. Classification (NCBI taxonomy): domain Eukaryota; kingdom Metazoa; phylum Arthropoda; class Arachnida; order Araneae; family Nephilidae; genus Trichonephila; species Trichonephila clavipes. Next base: position 364,288 of record BMAU01018592.1, on the reverse strand, counting down.
ATAAATGGATAATTTTCATTATATTTAGTGACAATGTTATTAGATTATATGCATAAAATTATTTTAAGAACATTTTGACAAAAAAAAATAATTATTTAAATACAATATTTTGGCAAAAAATTAACTAAGAATAATCTGCTCCAAATGTTCTCCTTTTGTGAAAAATACTTATATTAGAATGATATTTTGCTTGTATATAGCTCAGACCTCTATTCAGAGGCTCAACTAGAATTTTTGAAATATATAACTTAGAAGTGGGTTTATTCATATTTTACGACAGCAGAGGGGAGCAATTTTAAGAAAAAAACACCAATAATTATTTCAATTGGTGGTAACTCTGAAAATAATGTGAATTTTTCTAAAATTCTAGTTGAGCTTCTGTAGAGAGATCTGAACTATATACAGGCAAAATATTATTATAATAGAACCATTTTTCACAAAAGGAGAATATTTGGAAAAAAGATTATTCTAAGTTAATTTTTTGCCAAAATATGGTATTTAAATAAATTGTTTTTGTTAAAATGTACATAAAACAATTTTATGCATGTATTCTAATCTGAGTGACACTAAGTATCCTGAAAATTATCCATTTATGCGCTTTTTTAAGAGAACAGGGACATCATATACTTTCAAATAATCGATTTTTCAATTTTAGTTCTAAAAAATAGTGCTTATTTTTCTGAATCTAAAATTGTATAATACTTATATGTTTGTTGATAAAATAGCCCTAAAATATGAAAAATAAAAATGTAAATAAATGACCACGCCCCTTTTGACACGCCCCTTTGAACTTTAAATATGTAGTTTCCCCTGTGTTTTATCTATATTAACTTTTGATTGTTTTTTTCGTTTGAATGTTAACCCCGCTACTTTTTAGCCACGCTTGTGCGTGAGGTATTGTTCCAAGCTGTGTGACAAAATTTCTTACTTTAAATTTCGGTTTATGGCAATGTTTTGAACCGAGTTCGTCTATTCCGAAGTTTCATGTGGCATACAACTACTTAATTTTACATTAATTTTCGTAAGAAATATTTATTTTTTACTTATAATTATTAATATTCATAAGATTTTAAAAGTATCTTAACTTTTTTAAACGAGTAATTATGCCAAGAATAAAAAATTTGGCAGAAGGAAGTATAGTAGCAATCAACATAAAAAGTCTAAATCGACTGAAGAATTGCTTTTGAATTCCGTGGAAAGTGCTTCTAGGAGAAAATTAAAATACCGGATTTACTACAAGAACAAGATTCTCAAAATGTAAACATAATCGTTGAACTGTATTTATTATCTTCCCTTATGAAAATCTCTGATGTTGTAAATATTGCTGTTCTTCAGAGAAAATTGAGCTGAGAGAAGATTTAAAAAATCGTAGAGGTTTAGCTGTGAGTTTGGAAATAATTTGTCACAACTGTGAAGAATCGACGAGCACAATGTCATCAAAAATATCAAATAAATGTTTTGATGTTAACCTAAGATTGACATATGGAATGAGAGCTATTGGAAAAGGTGGAGCTGCTGCTCGAATATTCTGTGGGCTCATGAATTTGCCTCCACCACCTGCAAAGTTTGAACGCCATAATTCTTTGTTTTTAAATGTTTTAAAAACAATTAGTGAAGACTCCATGAATGCAGCTGTTCACGAAGCAGTCATAGCGAATGATAATAATTCAAATATAGCTGTGGCTGTGGATGGCACATGGCATAAAAGAGGCTATTCTTCATTAAATGGAGTTGTATGTGCTACGTCTCTGTTGAGAACGGAAAGGTTATCGATTTTGAAGCTCTCACAAAATATTGTTCTTCATGTAAGGGTAAAAAAACCATGTGAAAATTGTGCTAAAAAATTACGAAGGATTCAGTGGGGAATGGAATGTCGGGGGTATGAAGTATATTTCAGCGATCTGAAACATCACGAAAAGCATGTTATACGCAGTATCTTGGTGATGGGGACTCAAAAGGATTTCTTACTATAAAAGAAGCAAAAGTATATGGCGACACAGAAGTTGAAAAATTAGAATGTGTTGGCCATGTGCAAAAGCGTATGGGCACAAGGCTAAGAAACATTCTAAAAATGAGCAAAGGCATTAAGCTATCAGATGGGAAAAATATTTCGGACGTGGACGGCTAACGCGCTTAAAGAAGTGGATTCAATCCAACATTATTATGGGCTAGCAATCCGTAAAAATTTGTCATCTGTGGAGGACATGAAAAGAGCCATATGGGCTATTTATTTTCATAAACTAAGTACTGAGGATAATCCTCAACACGCTTTGTGTCCTCTTGGTGAGGATAGCTGGTGCGGTTATAACCGTAGCATTGTTACGGGGAATTTTATATTCACAAGCATTCTTTACCTGAGTCATATTTATTGAAAGTGAAAAAAAAAGTGTTTCGGGATCTCACAGAGAAGGACTTATTGAAAAAGTGCCTTCATGGAAGAACACAAAATCCCAATGAAAGTTTTAACAAATGTATTTGGGAGCGAATTCCTAAAACAGTTTTTGTTGGCATTGAAACTTTGAAATTTGGAGTTATGGATGCTGTAATTTGTTTTAACGATGGATATGTAAGTAGGATAAAAGTCTTTGAAGCTCTGGGCATTAAACCAGATACAACACGGAACGTGCCTTACTTATAATTGATAACAAACGAATTTTGAGGCTGAACGTATAGTAAATAAAGTGTCATTGGAAGCCAGAAATAAAAGAAGGTCTTTAAAAGGAAAATAAATAAACAGAATTTAGATGAAGAAAATGAATACCAAGCAGGAAATATTAATCAAATCTATAATGTAAGGAGAAATTTTTTTTTAAGTTTTATTATATTTTTTCTCGAATGTTTAATATTTTTAAATTTAGGTACACTTTAAAAAACTATTGTAGCATATTGTTTGAAACCTTTTATATATCTAAACAGGATACATGTGCATACAGTGAACAAAATATCTTTTAGTATGTGTCTAATTTTTTGAAAATTGATTTTATATGTAAAAAAAGAAAATTAAGATTTTCATAATTTTAAGGTTTTATGATTATTTTTAAGAAATATGCAATTATATATATAATTAGTTAAAAACAGATTCATTATGTTTAATATGTTACGTTATATATATTTGTAAATTTTTGTATATTCAAAGAATATTTTGTAAGAAATGGTACCTATACATGAAAATATGTATTACAAGATCTCGAAAATTATGTTCATGTTAACTAAAACAAAGGGAAAAAAAATGAATTTAAAATTACTTTTGTAACTCTAGAAAATGGTTAAGGATTATTATTAGTCATATAAAAATAGGCAAGGAAATACTAATTAAGTGTATAATATGTAAAAATATTGTTTTTTTTTAGTTTTTTCACTTTTCTCAAAAGCATATTTTTGCATTTAGGTACATTTAAAAAAAAACTATTGCACTATATGATTCCTGATTTTTATACTTCTATACAAGATGCCTATGCATATAGTGAACCTAATTTTTTTTTCCTATTAAAATAGTGCCTAATTTTTTAAAAATTGTTTTATGCATAAAAAAGCAGAAAAATAAAAAATTTCAAATTTCAAAGTTTCATAATTTTTTAAAGAAACTATACGAAAATTTTACTAAAAAAGAGTTTCACTGTATTTTATGTATTGTTTTATATATGTGTAAAAAATATTTTGCATAAAAAAGGATACTTTTTTAAAAAAGGGTACCTAAACATAAGTATATATTACGAGTTCTCAAAAATTATGTATTACTTAAATTAAGTAGTAAAAAAAAAACTTTTGGAGTAAAAAGTTATTTTTGTAGTTCTACAGAATAATTAAATTATCTTTATTATAGACATAAAAAAATCTAAGCTCTATTGGAAATTTTAAATGATATATGTCTCATAAACAAAGGGTCTTAATTTTGGCATTTTACTCTTTCGAGCATGTCCTGGTTCCCTTAAAATCAAGGTTCCGAACGTAATCGGATACCTTAAAGTGTACAGATACTTTAATAAAAAGAGTCTCTAAAGTAGTAAAAACCTTTTAGAATAAACATCATAATTATCATAAAATAATTTGATCTACCAAACCATATGATAATAAAAATATCAGAAGATTGTATTTTATATAGATACGAAAAATAAAATGTTTTGAACTATGAAAACATTCCTTCACGTTTAATTTTGCCAAGTATTTGCCACTTAAATCACGTTTTCAACTTAGATACATAACAAAATATTTTATTAAAAATGGTGGAAAACTTTTGTAAAATTATCACTGCCAAAGAAAAGTTACAAGAATAAATGCTGCAAAAATATGGCAATAGGTTCTCCACTTCTATGATAGTTGAAGTAGGGAAGCATGGAGTAACAATTTGAAGCTCTATTTTAAAATTCCATACAAATTTCAAGAGGTTTTAAATATACTAACTTGTAACATATACAAAACATGCCGATGCAAACTAGTGGCTAAGAATTCAAATCTGCAAGTCCAACTAGCAGAATTTAAGGAAACGCATTTAATCTTCCAGAATATTCAAATTAACGTACTGAGCACGCAGAAGCTATGTTCCTTGGAGATAAGTCGTAAGTTTTTAACGCACTCATAAATCATCTCTGCTTATCTTTGTCATCACCAAGTATCATGAAACGGGTTGGAAACACAATGATACATTGTATGAATGAGGATCATTGTAATTCAGAGTGATAAGGAATATTTTATGCTCTTACTTTTTATGCATAATAAAAATTTTATCTTAATGTATATTAAGTAATGTAGTTTTCTTTTAATACTAAACACACACATATAAATATATATGACGAATGTATATGTATATCTAGTGAAACAGACATTTACAGAAAAAAAGCTAAATTACTATTATTCGGGTTAATTAGTAAGTTTTGATACAGTTTTTGAATATAAATTTCTTAGTATTTGTCAGTTAATTACTTCTTATATTGCATTATTTTCTTGATGAAAATGCATCCCTGTGGTATTAAAACCGTTGTTACTGAAATAAATAAATTTCTAGGAGTATTTTCAAATGTAATATAATTCTTTTAATAAAAATAAGTTTTCTGCAAAAAATATGCTTCTCATTACTTATGTATTTTCCTGCTAAATATGAGTACATTATCAAAAGACACTGTGGAGAACTTGGAGATCTTACAAAATGCATTGAAGAAGCATTGCTATTAAAGACAGAAACATATATTAAGAATAAAAAATAATACCGTAGTAATTGTCTCATGAAAAAGTAAAACAAAACTTATGATAAAGTCAAATCATTTATCAAAAACAAGTAGTTTACATTTTTTTAAGGATTCAGATATAGAAGAAATTTTTATCTTGTTTGAAAAATAGATCAAAAAAGTGAAAAATACTATTCTACTTTAAATCGTTAGTGTGCTGGAATTACGAGTTTGAACAAGTGTTATTACTTCACTTCGTTTATTGTTTAGTCAAAACTTATAAATTAAAAAAACAAACAAATAAACTCTTTTAATTTCAAAAGTATTATTGTTACAGATAGCTTGTTTCAAAATACAAAAATTTTGACCAATTTAAAATGAAATTCTTTGTTTTTAAATGCCTAATTTATATTCAAAGAAGTTGCACACAGCCTGCACTAAAACGATGTTCTTAATGCTTGATATGCAGTTTTAAAAAATCTCTATTTAAAAAAAAGAAGTTTAATAAGTAAAAGATCAATAATTGTGATTTTAAATATATATATATATATATATATATATATATATATATAATTTTATAGTTATATATAAATGTAGAGGGATAATTGAATTAGATTAAAAATTAAATTCCCTATCTAGCACTTAACTCATATTTTTCATTTCATCTTCAAGTATCAAATAATCACCCATTTATTTATTTCGATCATATGGCGCAGCCAATAGACATGTCTAATTCCAGATAATTAGATTTAATAGCCCTATATGTTAGCATTAACTTTCAAGTACAATCATAAAAGCCACGATACTTACCCCATCGGTGGTTTAAGTGTTAATCCCTACTTAAAACACACTGTAGCTTGTTTTTTCCTCTCTGCTCTTAGCATCAGAAGAGATGTACTAATTTTAGAACAAAGAACTTTTTAAAAACTAAATCTTATTCTGGCTCAGAACATGCCATATATATATATATATATATATATATATATATATATATATATATATATATATATATATATATATATATATATATATATATATATATATATATATATATATATATATATATATATATATATATATACATATGTCAGGCCCCAGGTCTGCTGGTAAAATGAGGAGGGCATCATCTCTATAATAACGTCTTTATTTTGATTCAATCACATAAAACTCAACATGGTGGCCCTTTGGCGCGACACCGAGTAGAACAATAGACAACAATTCGGCGAGGAGTCACCAGCTAAGCATTTTCGAGTATGCGTTCTCTTTTCGTTAGAGCTCGCTCCACCTTTAAATAGGCTTATTTTTCCTCAAATCCTTACGCGATGGTAGAGAGTTCGCTCTATTTTCATTTATTACTTACTTAATTTTGAAGCTAATCTTTTCAAACCTAAGAAGCGAAACCTAACACACTCACAAACACATAATAATTTCATTTTGCTTCTAATGTAATATGCTAAATACCAAACAAAAATTGTACTGTGAAACATCGAATTCTTAACTAAAAATTTTTGTTTGTCCATGTTATTTTTTATTTTACAAAGAAAATTTCAAAAGTAATTAATTTAAATTTCTTAAAATAAACCACAGGAAACTTTATCTCAGTACTATGAATCATGCAATAACATTTTAATTTGAAAACACAAATATTTTTTTTATTAAAAATATTGAGTTTTTCGAGGAAAAAAATAAGATTTTCACATCCAAATAAATAAAAAAAATCTAAAATTATGTTGATGATTATCATATTTTTTATCATAATGATTATCATAGTTTTTTTTTATTTTTTTCTAAGAATACAATCGAAAGAACAATTTTTTTTTAATTTCAAAAAGACTGTTTTTTTTTTTGTTTTGTAAACAAATCTGGAAGAAGGTATTTAATAAAATTTCGAAATGTATTTCTATTAGAAAATAAGGAACTTCTCCTTTCAAATACTATTGATTTGAGAACTAAATTTTTATCGTGAACTCTTTTGTAATGGTTGAATTTCTGTTATTCTTGACGAGGCAAGATCATATCTTCTATTTTTTGTGTCAAGTATATTACTCTTTTTATTTAAAAAAAAAAAGTAATATAGCTATAGCTTAGTTTAAGTTTAAAAACTGCAAAAGCGATAGACTGAAATTTTTCACCCATGCAGCTGCAGGTTTCGATTAAGCGAAAAATTGAAATTAAAATTAAAAAAAAAGGAAATCCTCAACTTTTAAAATTATGGAGGGTGGAAACTGGATTTATCTAATGACCCGAAGCAGTTCCGCTTAATTTAGTCACCATCTTGCCTTGTCGTGGATTATTAATTGATTCTCTCATTATTATGATGCGGAGAGTAGAATTTTATTAATTTTTTATATCTTAACTTTAATAGGCTAGGGTTCTGTGTGTGTGTGATTTTTAACTACTTTTCTAGGTATACTTAATTTCCATTTACTGCTTTGTAACTAATTTAAATTTTTTTTCATCAAAATGATTGAAAAAATAACGGTTGAGAGAGTTTTTAAAATTAATTATTTCATTTGTAAGCCGGTGAATTTTTTCTGTATTAATTATAGCTAGTAAAATTGCAACTTCAACAAAAATAATGAATGAATAAAACTGAGAAAAGAATAAATTATTTTTTATTTATTTATTTTTATTTAATCATTTTTGAATTTTTGATTATAAACACATTGGAGATAATTTGTAACATTATTTATATGTTCGTTTTTTTTACTTCTCAAATATTATATTTAAATGAAATTTTGATTATTATGTAAAAACTTAAATAATAATATAAGATATTGTGATATTGCGTCATGTATGTCATAATTCAAAATTTTCGTTGACAGGACTCAATGTCGTACACGCACGTATTTAAGGATATCAATTGAAAAACATACCTTATCTTAGACTTTTCTTCTCTTCTTAATGGAAAAAGAAAATCTAATTTAAGAAATTATTTAATTTTTTTTATAATTATATTTAAAATAATGTCACGAGTTATTTTATAATGAATTTTAAAATAGCTTTAGAAATTATAAAAAAAATTTTATAATGATTTTAAACATAAAAAAACATTTTTGACGCATCATGAAGTCGTACATATTTTTGAAGCTTAGTTAATGGGTATTGTAGCTTAACATGTTCAAATAGGGAAGGTGTTTTTAATATGTATCTTGCATCACACACAAACTAAATTTAAATATTTTTGTGGTGTTAAGAAAGAAAAAAATGAATACTTTTATAGTTTTTAGCGTAGGAAGCGAGAACAATCAAGCATACAAAATCATCAACATTTCAAAATATATATAGTTGCTATTTCAACTCATGTGTTTTACAAGATTAGTAATTTAATAAATTTAATCTTCGGTATAATTATTTTAACAACTATAAAAATCATATTAGGATGACGATAATTTTTGTTGTTTTGAAATTTTCAATAAAGAGCAAAGTGATAGACCTCAGATTGCTACTAGAAAATGAAGAAGAAAACTTATTTATACCGAAAGTAATTTTCAATAATAAATCGAATTTAATCTAAATTTTTCGCAGAAATCTACTTGCAAGTGTAAAAAGCTATCACAGTTCAGAAGAAAATTTCGTTTGGAGATCGGTTTCATTATTTTGGTGCCACAAACTTATTTTCATTAATTATCACCTCAAACAAAGATTTCCAAGAACACTTTTCCTCCTCTTTCACAAAAATCATTCATGACATTTAATTACAGTTCTTTGTGGTAGTAATATTTTCTGAAAACATGTGACTCGGTTCTATTACGAATCTTTGGAGAATTGCTGGATTCTAGTACCCATTGTTTATTTATGAAATGGATTGTTTCATATTACACATAAAATATGGCGTGTCATGTTTATTAAGTTTCTCTCTACTGGAGGTTATTCTTTTTGTTCATAGTAATTGTTGATAAGTACACAGATGAGAAAAATGCACCAAAGTATATCTTTTCTAATTATTTTGGTTGATTGATTATTCTAGTTGTTTTAATTAAGGACATTGGTGTTGTTTAATCTTAATTTTTATTGTGTATTTGTAGTTCTAAATTACAAATATTTAGTTTCCTTTAATCAACCACACTCAGAGCAGGAATCTATTACGAAATTCTTGCATATAAGTCTTTCAGATGAAACTCTTAAAATATTAAATATTAGATATATTTAAGTACTTTAGTTGTTTTATTTATAAAAGGGTATTTTTGAGAGAATAAATTCGTAGTTTAAATTATAACTTATTAGATGTCTTGTTTGTAAGCTTCTTTGATAATTTACTGCAGTAAAATGGTAAGTATGGAACACAATAATATTATTTTAAGCTCAAAAATATATGTGAGATAAGTATATTTTGAAGAGAAATATTCCAACTGTTTCTAATGTTAATAAGATAAATTTTATCATAGCAGTCTCTAAATTGGATACAACTTTCTAACACGTTATGGATTAGAAATAACTGAATGCAATTTCTTATTTAAAAAAAGCCTTTTTATTTTATAATTATTCACTACATGAGGTTCATCTGAGTGTATTGAATATTTTTTTCTATAAAAAAAACAAGAAAGAGTGATGCATGGTGTTGAATTTGGCCTTCTTATTATTCGGATATTGCTGATGATTTACTTTATTTAAAAATATTACAAGTGCGGAGATTTCAGAATTTTACTTGAAATTTCTCTCTTTGCTTAAAAATAAAATATGGATAGGGGTCTTCAAGCAAAATCTGTTGGAAACAAAAATACTTCGCTACGATTAATAATGAATAAAATTCTTAATTAATTTCATGAATTTATTTTTTGATGTTGGTGGATCATGAGAACTTTACGATACATTTAAATTAGCATCACTGCAATCTGATTGTCATTACAGTTGTTCCATTAAAATGCAGTGTATATAATTCTTCGTTTAGGTAATAGTAGATTGCTTCTTCGTAGGAGGAAGTAGTGTATTGTTATTATTATTTTTTTCATATACGGAATCTAAAACAATATTCCGTGCTAGTGTTGAACACACTGATTATTGCCTTGACAACTCTGACATTTAAATACCTATGCACTTATATAAAAGTATTTTTCTATTTACTCTCCGTCCACTTATGCTATTTAGACTAATATTTGTAAATTTTATTTTATACTTTCGTTCAGCACAAAGACTGTGTTCTATGAATAGAAGAATATTAATTTAATGCAGACCAAAAATCCTTTTTCAGTAAACATCAACTATCACTTCAGTTTTGTGTTGTTGTTCTTTATAACTAAATATAAAATTCCTTTTTTTAGGGGGGAGGGACTTTATCCCTACTTTTTTTCTTGAAAAATATTTATTATGCTGTATGGGACTCATGTTAATCACTCAATTCGTTACATTGTCAAATACGTATTCATATTTAATCCGTTTAAAAAATCAAAATGTAAATAATGAAATAATTATTCTTAAAGTTGAAAAAAATGATGTTATTTTAGTGAAAAATGAGGAATTGTAAAATTCAAAAGTGTAAATAAAGAAGGAAGTCTTTCCGATTCAAATTTCTTGATACTAATTCATTCTGCTTTTAATGTGTTTATACACTTTTATGAATGTTATTAAAACTGGCTGATTGACGAGGTTGGTTTGTCACTGGCCTTCTTCATCTAAGTTTGCGGGTTCGACCCCGAGTCAAGTCGGTGGATTTTCATGATGCAGAAAATCGACAGCGGTCATGTCGTATGATTATACGGTATGTAAAAGCTCCCTAGAGAGTTTGCTTGGCTTGGGTGCTCTCGACAAAATTAAATCCTATTACAGGTTCTCATCGTCAGAGCTCAGGTGAATCTCTCTCTGGAGGAAACTGGATGTCAAAATTACCTCTGGCGATTCGTATCCATCTTATATGGTGCCGCACTAAGAAGAGGTACCAGCTCCAGGAGAATGTACTAGGTTTGCAATGGTAAAACACCAATCCGCAGCAGATTAGAAATACACAAAATGAATGTTAGTAATTTCCATTGTACCATTTATCATCTACGCTTCAGTTTATGTCTATATTGCTAAATATATTATTTAGCATTTTATTTAAAAAAATCAATTGTGTGAGGCATTGTTAATAAATATTTACATTATTCGATGTTGCACAAATTTCGCCTTCTTCCCTAAATGCACACATTTAGTAGATTCCGTTCTATAATTTACTTTATGACAGTTCTCGTGAATTTCTCTATTAAGACATTTCAATTTCAGTTTTTCCTCCAATAAATTTCTTCTGATCATAAATTTTACGATTTTTAGAATTATTTCCCTTTTATTAAAATAATATCTCAACGGAATGGCTTAATTAACATATCACTTTACAGCCATAGACATATGTAATTTTACTGAATATACCCTTGCTGAAAAATTGTTGAATAACAAATTACTTACAGATGGAATTTTCACATGAAAAAAACCGATTAATTTTCGCGAAATTTCCATTGTTACGTGATAGGAAGACATTTTTCTCATAGGGCTTTTAGCCAAATATAATTCTTAATTCCCATGTGCCCAAAAGAAAAAGAAACGAAAATCTGAGATCCTACTTTTAATTATGTGCTATGAAGTCAAATTTTCCTATGTGAAAGAAAAATACCGCAAACGTAATTTCATATTATAACGAAACTAAAGATGGAATACATATTACTGGTAAATTAGTTATCATGTGTAAATATAAAAGCTGAACTAGGAGTACTCGTTCGTGTCTTCTACGATATAATTGATCCTGTTCAATAAATTCGTTTTTGCTTCTATGACTTTAACCCTAGAAGGACCAGGCGAATTTTTTCAGCTAAGCCTAACTTCATTTAAATATTCATAAAAAATCATTGCTGTAATAAAATATGCCGAAATTTGTAGTTTATGATCCTTGCACATTCCATAAAATCCAAATAAAGATCACACCGATATGATTACAGGCCTCAGAATAGGAAAAACGCAATTTCAAATATGATGTTGTGTTCCCTCAACTGATCACATAAATGTGATTATAGCCCTGAACGGGTTAAATGATTATAAAATCTAAACATGCAAAAAAATTCAGAGTAATAATAAAAAAAACCGAAAAATAAGTTATCAGATCATCTGAAAAAGAAAGATTCAAATAGTACGGACCAAAAACAGATTGAAAATTGGGAAAAAGATGTGCTGCGTGCTTAGATTGTCTTTGTTAAAAAGAAATAACTGCGTCCTATAAATCATGATGATCATGAAAAAAGTCACAAGGAACAATGGAAGTGAAGCATAATATATATGTAACAATAAAGTTTTTATTAGTTATCAAATTTTAAATTATCACTTATGCAAACAAGAAATAGGGAGTAAAAAAAGTAGTATTTATAAAAAAATGTACAAATTGATATTATTTGAAATATTAAAATAAAAACGAATTATAATTATAATGTCTATAGTTTGGCCATATCTTTGATCAGTATAAATCAAATTCTGTAGAGATATTTGTTTAAAATAAGTATTGTGTATTTCATATCACGCTTTAGATTTTCTTAATAATTTGACGTTACATTTTTATTTGAAGTTTTCAATATATTATTATCAAAATGAATGCATTAGTTTTTCTATTGTTCAAACAAATTGTTATTTATTCAAGCATATTTCATATCGATTTTTTTGCATTTATGTAATCAATTTCAGAAATTCACTGTGCACATTACTTTGAAAATTTTTCTCTCATTGTTTCATCAAAAATACAAACCCTTTACTTCTCGTTGTTTCTCAATAATACTCAAAAAGTAATCATGTCATAGTAGCATATTTTTCAAACACTAATCTTAAAACGATGTTCCTGTGTGCGAGTGTACTCATAATAAACAATTTATTGAATCTCAAATACAAGAAGCTGATTACAATTCAGTTATTTTGATATTCATCATTTATTTTTAACTTTAAGTATTCGCATGCAATACACGAAATATCCAAAATAATACAAATAAAACTCCTTTTTACGGAAAATAAATAAAAAAAAATGTCGATCGCTGCACTGCAGAAAAAAATCATTTTTCAGAATTTTCATTAACAAATATATGCGCTATGCATGTTGAAAAGCACTTTAGCTTACGCAAGACTTACCTTTAATCATTTTTGTGATTATCTTACACCTAAGGAGAAAGCTTTGCATTGAAGCTCTAATGATTAACTTAATAGAAACACTCGTTTGCTCATCATTACAATTCTCTTAATTTTTAACTGGAATAAAGGTTTTTTTTTATTTTGTTCATTTTCACATTCCCTTCCTTCCATTTCCTGCATGAAAACTGGAAATACTCTTTAATGACTTTAACGTCACGTTATTGCTAGCGTTGTGAATGGAATTTAAATCTGACTCGCACTAGAGCTAGTTTTTATGCCCTCTATTTTCTGTGTATTTCCGCTTGCTTCAGGGTACTTTTTTCGCTCAGTATCGAAAGCTGAAAAACTAATGAACAAGAAACAACTAACTACTACTTTTTAGAGTAAACATTTAGAGCAATAATGGTTTACTTAACTTTATTTTGAAGAAGAGAATGAAATTTTTCAGAGACAAAGATTGCTAATAGTTGAAATTAATTTTTTTTAAAAAAACCTAAATGCTCCCAAATAATATTTTCTTCTGTGATTTGCATATATATTTTCTAGTATCCTTTGTATTAAATTTTAATCACCTGGTCTAGTCCTTCATGACAACTGTTTAATTATTTTAACTAGCTACCCGCCTAACGGGAACCTTTTGAATTACATGTATTCACCCACTCATATCATGTGATTTCCACTTAGTATAAATAGCAACATCTCCAAAAATCCCGCCATCTTTGTTCTTTGTCCTTCATAATGTAATCGGCTGCAGCTGGCGTGTGTGTATTTTTGTTGCGTGCGTTTTTTTTTTTGTGATGCTGTCATCATATGTTTGTGTGTCTCTACATGTTCAATGCACAATAAACCGGATTAATTAACCGCAAGACTGCATCGTCAATATCATTTTAATATGCAACATGAGCTATCATAAAAAATGGATCTAATATTAAGAAATTCCTTCCATTGACCGCGTCTTCATATATATATATGAAATGCTCCTCCGAAGAAGAAATGTGTTTTATTAGTTTAGATGTTTGTTTCGTGGTTATCCTAAAAATGGACGAGAAAGCTTAGTGGAGGATACATCTTCTTCAGTGGCACCCTCAAGGGGGGTCCTGGGGGTCCATCCCCCTACAAAGCCCTTGATTTTTTTTCTGACTGATTATAATTCTAAGTATATAGTACGTAAAATTTAATTTCGTTTATGTTATTATTAATGCTAATTATAAATTAATGCTAATTATAAATTCAATAATTAGTTTTTTACTGTGTTTTGTTCTCGAAAATCGACAAAATCAAAAGGAGCATAATACAAGAATGGTGAACTTACGACCCCGGCCACCCCCCTTGAAAAATGCATGTGGGTGCTACTGGACTTCTTTTGTTATTTTATGTAGAACATATTAACAAACATAGAACATACGTATAGCACAAACACAAAACTACACATATACACCGCACAGCATAATAGACACTCAGTAAAATAGACACACATGACGTTTTCCAAGCAGCTTAAATCTTCCAGAATATTATTTTGTTTATATAAAATGGTGTCAACCAGTAGTATATAACTCCTAATGTAATTACTAAGCAAATTAACGTAAACTATTTCTCTTTTAGATTAACATAAATTTTAGCATTTTTGTGTGTGTGATTGTTAAAACATAAAATAATGTGTATAAAATAACATGCATAAGTAATATGCTAATGCGCTTAAATTTGCTATTTATAACAAAAAGATGGAAATTTTCGAGCTTACAAAATTTCTACTTTTTGTCTTTATAAAATATTTTATCAATTTATATATTTTGCGATAGTTACATTGAATTTTTAATGCTATTTGAATATTTAAGCATTTGTAAATTTTTAAATTGTAGATTGTCTTTATGTTTGATAAATGCTATTTTCTCTCGCAATTAAATAAACTCGAAAGGCATTGAAAATAATTAAAAGGAGTGACATATATTAAATAAAGAGTAATGCTGCGAAAAATCATTTGAAATTTTAAAAGGTAGAAAGAAGTTATACAATATAAAGTAAAAAAAGCAAGATAGCATTATTCAATATTTGCTCATTTTTTTTTCAGAAGGCTTTGAGAAATGTCTGAAAGCCTTAACCAAGTGAAAACATTAAATCCTTTTTCAAAAATAATGATGCATTCAGTGAATTAGGTTTCTCTTTGTTAAAATTCTTCTTGGAAACATTTTTATAGAAATTCGTATATATCCTAATACTGTAAGGTTTATATTTATAGAATTGGTCGTCGGCTCCGGTAGCTTAGATGTAGCGTGTACGCTTTTTAAGACCGAGGTTACGGGTTCGTTCCCGGCTGGAGTCAATAGATTTTTTGGATACTAAAATAGTAGACACACAGGCCATATTATTATGTAGCATATAAAAGTTCCTTTCACTATCAAATTGGCTCTGGTTCTCTCACAGCGAAATTAAATAATGGCAATATTTAGCATCCGATGAGAGCTTGAATTAAAAATTAATTCAAACGTCTGAATTTGGTAACGAGGCCGCCACTAGATGGTGCCACCATGAAATGGCTCCTCACGTTTGAAGACTAGCCGTATCTGCGAAGGCTAAGTTGCTTAAGTGCAGCCCCACTGAAAAGAAATTTGTTTTATTTAAATAAAATGTTCTCTTTTTTTTCTGTGACATAAATCTTAAGTATTGAACGAAATTTTATTGAACCAGGAATTGACGTTCATAAATATTTTTTGTAATGTTCAGGATGCATTAATTAGCTTTATTTCATTTTCATATTCATTATTAATTTTCCATAGCTCGAAAAAAACAATATTGGCCATCAAATGATCTGATAAAATAGGTCGATAAAAGAATTACTATAAAACATTTTAATTTTTAAAAATTAGTAAACTGAATCCATATATACATTTCTTACGAGAGTAAGAGGTTACTTATTTGATAATTAAAATACTTATATATATTTTCGAATCAATGTTATTAATAAGTTTTTTCTTTGCTATGTAGACACATACTTAAATGTTGTTTTTCTTTTTATTAGATAAACTCTGATAGTTTTTCTGCAAAATTTCTATTTCTTATTAAGTTTTATTTGGTATTCTTTAATTTAAAATGTAAATCAAATAAGGGAATTCTATTTATTGAAAGAAAAAATACGACATATTAGCTTAAAAACAATGATTTAATTGTCAAAAAACATTTATTTAAATTCTCTCTGAATAAATTCTGGAACTATTTCTTGCTCAATGACTTTAATAAAATCAAAGAATTAACCATGACAAGATTTTGAATTGGAGTGAAATCAGTTAAGAAAAAAAAAAGGCATGGAAAAGATTTTTTAGATCTTAAGTTTTTCTAGTTTTTTTCCGAATCCTTTAAAGGGATGAAGGGAAAAAACCTATAACAAATATCGCCCTGGACAAAACTGGGAAAAATAATATCTGACAAAAAGAAGAAAAGAATGCGTAAATGAAAGAAAAAAAACTTGACTTTTTCCTAGCGAATTAGTAAGTCTTCTTTCTCTCTCTCTCTCTTTCTTTTCTTCTTCTGCGTGTCTTAAGTTTTTCGGTAAAATTCTCAACAAACTTTTTTTTCTTTGCATTTTCTATATGTGATGCATTCGGGCATTTTTTAGACTTTTTTCTTTCCTTTCTCAATTCATTTTCGTTAGAACTCTCTTTTCTCGTTCGTTACTCTACAAACACTTATCTTGAGTGAAGAGACAAAGAAGGGGCAAAATAAGTTAGGTTTAAAAAATTGAAAATCTATAACTTTACAAAATATAGAATTCTGTGAGAAAGTAAAAGAATAAAACTAAATGGGTGGTAAGTTAGCAAAATGTTGGTGAAAGATTGAACCTGGAAATAAATGAATGTAAGGAGGCAAAAATGAAATTTAAGTTTTTCCAGCATAAATCGTAGCTACGGAATTTTTTCTCACGTTGGAATTAATTATTATTATTTCATATAAAAGTTAATGCAAAAAACACTATGATTCAAAATGTGTTTTAATTGTCTCAATTTTTCATAGAAATTGCAATTCTTTATTACATGATTAACTTTTTACCCTTACATTGATAAAAAAAAACAATGTGCAAATTAATAAATTTCTTGAGTTATTCCAAATTCTTAGTTATATTTATCTTCTACAAGAAAAAAAGAAGATTGCGAATATGTAAAAATGTACAAGGGACATATTTTTGAAAGGGACAGAGTAACGGTCTGCAAGTAAACAAATGCATTCAAATATATGGTGTTATGTTCCGTTATAACAAAAACAATATCTAAATCGTACAACTTATGTATTTTTTTCCTGAAATAATACTCAGTCACGAGCAAGGAATCAATTTGAAAAAGTGGCATATGTTAGTAAAAATTTATATCTTCAAGAGAGTAGAAGAAATCTGTAGTATTTGTCATGCAAAATGAGTTTTAAGTCATAAATTTTTTTAATGAAGTATAGACTTAAATTTACCACAAATTCATTTACTCTAAATTTTCATTTTAAATATCTTTTTTCTTATATTTCCCATAAATTATTATGAATTTTTTAATGCATGCTATAGTTTACCAGCACATATGAATTTTAATGCCTTAAAATTCATGTTATGCTCCATGTCGTTACGTATTTAAAGAAGTCTTTTAAAACGTGGATTCATATTAATAAAAATACAATTTAATTTTTATTCATATGATTTTCCTAGTTGGAAAAAACGATTTTTCATTACTGAATATATATACATATATAAAATTGTCTTAAAGATGAATTAAGCAATTATTTACGAAAATATAATTTGTAATCAATTATTATTCCCATTACTTATGATATAAGAAAGATATAGCATGTCTTTTTTAACAGTCAATTTTATCATATACACATGAAATGCTAACATGCAATCTTGTTCTTTTTTTTTACTCAATATACTTTTTATGTTAAAAATATAATTAATGAAGTACAGAAGAGAAGCGATACAACTCCAATGGATGTTTAAATGTATATTTATTTATTTTAACAATTTCACTCTCTTCTAGAAAAGTTTCAGATTAAGTTTCAACCATTTTTTTTAGCTGATCATGTTTCAATACATTGATTTGTCTTGTTTAAAGAACATGGCTATATTTTTGAGAATCGGTATATGGTCATTGACAATATATCCTATTATTCCCATTTACATTTTCAAAGTTAGTTCTTGTTCGACTATAATATTTTGTTTATTTGGATCCTTTATTGAAACTGATGTTTTTAAGGAATTCTATTCCAATTGCTGAACGATTCCGTTTTATATGGGGTAGAAAATGCGTTTTTCTAATCGACTGAATGACATTATCGTAGATAGCAATAAAGTTAATGGTTCCCCAAATTCATTGAGTAGAATATCGTATTATAAAATCCAATTACTTTAAAAGCAAAAGACAAATACTATTTCGGAAGAAAAACAAAGGTGGCAAGTAAATAATATATCTACTTTTTCTTTGAAATCTGCTTTTATTTTTTGAAATAACGTTGTTTACTGGTGATCTGATGATTCTGAGATTAGAAAAACAGTAAATGAATTGAATATGGCTACCTTAGAGTTTGAAAAACATGCATATCTTGCACTACCAGCCATTAAAATTGTAACAACGGGAAGAAAAGAACTTTACTTATTGTATTTATGCAGCTTTACAAGAGGTAAACAGGATTATATTTGGGGACAATTTGGTAATATATAGCGTTCAAATGAAGTACACCTAGTTTCTCCCTCTGGCAGCTAAAATGGTCTCAACCCCTTAAGGTATCCGACTACGTTCGGAACCGTGATTTTAAAAAAGCACATAAATGAATAATTTTCATGATATTTAGTGTCACTTAGATTAGAATACATGTATAAAATTGTTTTAAGGACATTTTAACAAAAAAAAATTATTGAAATACAATATTTTGGCAAAACATTAACTTAGAATAACCGTTTTCAAAATGTTCTCTATTTATAAAAAAATGCTTCTAAAATAATATCTTCCCTCTGTTGTCGTAAAACACGGATAAACCCACTTCTAAGTTATATATTTCAAAAATTCTAGTTGAGTCTATGTACAGAGGTCTGAGCTATATATGCAGGCTAAATATTGTTATAATAGAAGCATTTTTAAAAGAAGGGAAATATTTTGAAAATTGGTCATTCTGTGTTTATTTTTTGTCAAAATATTATACTTAAATAATTTTTTATTATAATAATATTCTTAAAACAATTTTATATACATTTTCTAATCTAAGTGTCTCTAAATATCATAAATATTATCCATTTATACGCTTTTGCAAAATCACGTTTTCGAACGTAGTCGAATACCTTAAGCATCGAGTGGAACTGGGTTTGGATGACTTACACAAGCACGCAATGCTATGCTGCTTCGAGTCTGTTCCACACTTCATCAATCACACAGACTCAAAAGTGGTAGTGAAAAGTCTATCAGCTTCTCACGGCCAGATGTTTTCAATAGGTAAGAAATCTGGAGAACGTACTGGCCCGAGTTAGATTTGAAACCCCAGTGTGCCGAGAAAGCAACTTGTGGCCATTTTATTCAAACATGAGGAAGAACTCGAAGATAAGACACTGTCATCAATCTTTACGCTTGATGTTTGTATTGCTTTCTGCTCAGGTTACCAAATATGCAATCAACAACGTATCGTGTACCCATTGGTTTCCCATATCCTCACATAAAGTTAAAGTCCTGTATGAGGATACCGAGCGCAAGTGACAACGTACAATCTTCTCTGTGCTTACAGACACGGGTGCATCCATTAAGATGTTGCATGTTCGGGAAATGGCGACATGGTGCACATCCCAGCATTCAGTTTAGTCCAGGGGTACTCAACTTTTTTACTGGGCCGCATACATATGTCAGTTATTTCACGTGGACCGCATACATGTGTTAGTTATTTCACACGGGGTCGCAACATGAGGATAATGGGGAGGAAGGAGAAATGCTTTAAGACCAAGATAACATTGGAAATTTAAAATGTGGAAAATTTATCAAAATATTAAAACTCTTGTTTTGTTTTTTTAATTATTATATTTTATATTTTTTTTGTCGCTAACTCTAAATTAGAAGCATTTAAGAAACATTCCTGCACTATTTCTGCATCAATAAATGGCTACCAATAATTACCAATAATGTAACAAACTTTAGTATGTCTTTGTTATTGTTGTGATATTACTATTGAAAAACACTTTGCTGCTATTGCAAAGATTATTCAAGAAAGCCGATTTATCACGTCTTGAAATATATCTTCGAGAAAAATTGGCATTGAATGATTCCTGTTTATTGCTATTTTTTAAATACAGCACTTTCATGACAAATCAAACAATTACTGATCTATGTTTCTTTTGCACTACAAACTAGTCAACCTCTCAATCGTCTTGAAACGTTTTTTTTTCGAATATTTTTCGCTTGCAAGATATGAAAGTTACTTAAAATTTAGTTCCACCCATAAAATTGTCACTACTCCACTGTTGTACTAACCGTAACCGTTCCAAACAGAAAAAGAATATCTATTCGTACACGTAGGACACCGACAGCGAAAAAGCAAAATTGATATATTTGATTTCTTGACAAAGAATTTTCCCCCAAATTTTTAATACAATGTTCTCAAATAAGTTGTTGTTGTTGTTGTTGTTGACTAATTCCTCCTGTCTAGCCGCAGGCTAGACCAGGTCCATGAGCCCAAGAGTCCTCAGGAAATCGTACACCAAAAGAGGACTGGAAAAGATGTCCTCCCTTTCAAGTCCTGCACAAAACAAAAGATGATCTGGAGTTGCCTGTACCAAATTGCATTTAGTACAATTCTCGTAAATTTTCTGGCCTAAGTTAAAGGAAAGGCCTCTAATGTGTCCACTTGCAAGCCTACTAATAGTTGTTTGGACTACTCTATCCGCCTTGATGGAAAGGGCACCACCTGGGCCCGCCTATTATACCAGGGGTGAGTCGGAGGAGTCTTTTCTTGAATCAAAGATTTTCGTTCTTCTCGACATTAAATTTTCAGTGACAAAAAGGTCAGCTGTGTCATTGCCAAAGAGACCAATGTGAGATGGAATCCATTGGGAAGTAAATCTCATGTTGCTGGGAAAGTTCTTTAAGATTTTTAAGAATTGAGACCGATGTTTTGTCTCCAACATTTGTCCAGTCGCTAAGGTGTTGGATAGCACTTCGGCTACCAACCATATTTCATCAGGAGATGTCATCGTCTTAATGATTCCGGAGAGCTTCATCAATGGCAATTAACTCGGATCTAAAAAAACAGAACAAAAGTCCGAATTCCTAATTTTGATATTATGAGAACAATTAGGAGCCTTTTATAAAGATGCCACTGCCACATGAGTTTTGTTCGTCTTTGCTACCGTCGGTATAAATTTGCATTGCAGTAGCTGGAATTTTGTTAATAATCTCCAATGATATATCTTGATTTTTTGAAGTATGAGCTCCCATTTCTGGTTTAAAATGGACTTTCAATCCCTCCCAAAATACGTTCTTCAAAAAATGTTCTTCAATGTCCTGATCTAATAGGTCTATCGCTTGCATTCGAGAGAAAGGACTGTTTCTTTTTAGTCTGTGTCTGTTTGTCCAGGTTATGAGATATGCAGATGTGCGGTTATAATCTGTAAAGTTTAAAATAAAAGCAGTAAATTGATCTCTAAAAGAACTAGATCTCTGGGACAGCTATGTCGCATGTCAGTGATACTGCAGCGCCATTGTACTCGGTCGGTCCAGTTTCGCCAAATTAGTACGTGATGCACTGAAATAAATTTGAGAGCCATACTCTTAGACAGGTCTGATCAAAGAGGTGTATGATTAAGAGTACGCATCAGGTCCCTTCCAGCGATCGAAGTCAAGGCCTTTGTTTATCACATAGTCTATATGCTTGTTGCTAAATATCTCAGGATCCAAAATGTAGCCCAAATACTTAGGGTGTTTTTCATAGAGAAGGGATTTGTTTTCCATAAAAATTTGAGGTTGATAATTGTATAAACGTCGGTTAGTCAAGAAGCTAGAGGTTGACTTTGATACATTAAAGATCAGTTTATGTTGCTCAGCAAAAATCTGTATGTCAGAAAGGGTAGTATTGATCGCGGTTTCTATATGGACGACGTCAGAGTTAGAGTTCCAGAGGACGATATCATCAGCGAAAAGCCCCACCTCACACCTCTAGAGATGATTTTCTCAATGCCCGCAATATATAAGAAAAGAGCAAGGGGCTCAAGACTGAGCCTTGCGGGACACCTTGGCTGAGCCTAAAGGTTTTAGATAAAGAGCCTCCTCACTCTGATCTCTCGATCTTTCAAAAAGTCGAAAATCCAAGATAGGGCTCTGTCTCTAATGCCAAAGGTGTTGAAAAGCTTTTATGATTAATTTATTTCTCCAAACTCTATCAAATGCTTTTGAAAGGTCAAGAAAAACAGCAACTGTATGATGTGATGGTCTAAGATTTTGGGAGTCTCGAACTCTCTGTCCGAAGTACAAAATCTGATCCGCAGTAGAGTGTCCCCTTTTAAAACCATATTGTTCGATTGAGAGCAAGTCATTAGAATTTAGATAGTAAGTAAGTCGCTCAAGAATAATCTTTTCCATAAGCTTACAAGAGAAGTTTGTTAAGGCAATCGGCCTGAAACTTTCAGATAGCAAGCTTTCTTGCTTGATTTCCTAATAGGAATAATCAGGGCTTTTTTCCAATCACGGGGAAGTCTTCCAAGTCTCCAAGACAAGTTAAAGATTTCTAAAAGACTCTTCTTTCCCCAATCACTAAGTCTAATCATCTGGCCATGAATATTGTCAGGCCCGGGAGTTTAGATGGATCAAGGTTGCTCAAAGCCATATTAAGTTCCTGCATTGTAAAGAACTCTTTAAATATAGGGATTCCATGCTCTGAGCTGCGACATCCATGAACTAATTTTCGAGCATAATTCTCTGTATCCTTGTCCATTGCATTAAAATTCAGTTTACTTTCGTCTTTTGGTAGTAGGAACCCAACAAATTGGCCGAAGTTTTATTGTCAGAGGAAATCTGTCCATTGTCATAATAAGTATTGCACTTGTTGCGGTTGAGTAATGCTGAAAGATTTCATGAGTTTCCAAAGTTTGGTATTAGGGGTGTGTGCATCAATAGATTTGCAAATTCTTTCCATTTCTCTCTCTTAAGATGGATAAAGTTCTTTTTATCTCAGCATTTATTTTGTTTAGGCTTGACCTAAGTGAGGGATTGTTAGATTTTTTAATTTCAAATATCTAAACAGGGGTTGAAGCAATGTTTATGCATAAAAAATGGAGAGGGCCGTTTGTAATTTCCCCTAGGTATAGCTTGACCAGCAGCCTTGAAAATGATTTTCTTGAAAGAAAGCCAGGACTCATCGAGATCATCAATAGACCTACATTCAAAGGGAGGTTTTGAGAGCAGCCCACGATCAACTGTGTCTCTGTACTTCTCCCCCAATTGGCCTTTTAAAGTTCCAAAATTTTTCTTAACCAACTGAGTCAATTGTTTCCACTTTAATTCTACTAATATGGGTAGATGGTCACTTCCAATGTCTTGTAAACTGTCCACTTGCAGAAAGGGAAGATGTCTGAGCTGACAATTGACACATCTAAGGCTTCCTCGGTATGATAGCTGTGAGAGGAGTTAGCCGTCGTTTAGAGCAAGATGAGCACTGTCATCCATAAGGTTATGCAGTTCTACACCTCTCTTATTATTAATTACGCTGCCCCATGAACTATGTTTAGCGTTCAGGTCACCAACAAGTAGATTTGATTCAGATATGTCAAGCAGATTATCAGGCAGACTTTTTTGATTGGGAGGATGATACATGTTAGAGATGTTAAGATTTTTCCCCTTCCAAATGACATTTAAATATTATATCAAATAAGTAAATTTCTCAAAGCAATGAACCATGACTGGGCCACTTAAAAAGGTTCGGAGGGCCGCAAGTTGATTATCGCTGGTTTAGTCGATGGATATGTGGCTGAATGTTGAAAGTTTCAAGGGAAGATGTAATTATTTCAGTTGTGCAGATATTCAATGCTATTCTAAATCTGTCACCCCCTCAGTACGGATACTAGTCTTGCAGTCAACAAGCCCAAGGTCTGTGCTCTTGCTGTACGATCCTGTAAGATCGAACACATCTGTCTTCTCCGGTGTTAGTGGCTAGAGACAGTTGATATCTTGTATGGAGTTGATTAAGATCCTCTTGAACAAAAAGTTCTATATTCTCGTGACACCCGTTTCATTCCAACTAATGCTAGTAGCACAGTGATTCTCAAACTTTCAGTGTTAGAGATCCAAGTTTCAATCATAATTTTCATAGCACGCCCCTCCATATAATAACATTGTATTGAATTCAATAATAATGTGCTTAGATGTAAAGCTAAAATACGATTTAAATAATACAAATTATCATGGTGAAGTATTAAATTTGTATATAATTTTATATATATGACAAGCCCATGGAGTTCATTGGTAACTATTAAACTTGTTCTTAACCTAGTTATGTTAAAATGAATTATATCCAATATGTGCAGTACTGATACAATTAAAATAACTGTATTATGAGTAAATATGTATTTTATTTTTATTATGTCAAAAAGTATTTTATTTTGCTTCTTTTCAGTAAATTAACAATATTTTATAAAATAATCTTTTGTTTTTATACTGTTCGATATGCTCGCCCCCCACCAAGCAGGGTCCCTAAACAGGCAGCCCCACAGTTTGAGAAACGCTGTAGTAGCAATATCACGGGAAGACTAATATTGATTAAATAGGCAACGATCCAACCATTATCACAATCTAACATCGCTGGTAGCATTTTCTTCTGATACGAAGTTAAATACGATCTTCTCATAAACAAAAATTATTCAAATGGTATTTTCGAGTGAGAAACTTCAGCGTAATTTTCCTTTTATACAGAGTTCGAGACGCTGTTTCTCCCTCCTGCATTGTTTAGTTGCTTTTACATGATGATCATTTGTATATTTCAGTATTTTATTCCTGTCATGCGATTTTAAGCTTTGCTTCACCCATCTTTCAGGGCCTTGCAAGTTAATTGGGTAACAGTGAAATAAATTGACTTTTTTCATTTTATTGTACATAACGTTAGAATAAATAATTTTAAAATGTATTCCTGACTTTTCTGATAATCTTAAAAATTACAGTTATTAAAGTAATATAAAAATATAAAAAGCAGATTTTAATTAGATAAAAAAATTGGAATGCAAATACAGTTAAAAGTAGTTAATTTCGATCTATTAAGTGCATAACATTAAAAAAAATACCAAAATGACAAAGACATTGAATAACATATCTAATATATATTTATCTGAATTTAATTTATTAAGAATTTCAGAGTTTTATATTATGTAGATTTAAAATAGCAAATATTTCTCTAGAAAAAAAATTCATTTATTTTGAAACATTTTAGTGTTATTTTCCAGTAACTACACCCCCTGTTTTTAAAGAAGTAGAATTTTTTTCCCTTTAAATGTGGCTTTATTTCCATTAAGCTAACCTTCTTCGATTAGTAACAGTTTTTATAAAAAAAATCCCCATTAAATTGACAGAAATATAAACTCATATTTTGAATGCATTTTAACTTTTAATTACAAATTAAATTGACTTGATAGATATAAAAAACCTTGCTAACAGTCTCTTTACAATTTCTTTAATCGCATTAAATTTTCTTTCGTCAACAGAAACTAAGAAAAAATCCCCAGTAAATATTTGCCTTTCAATGATCCGTACATTTTTCTCTTGTTTAATTGATTAATTAGTCTCATTAACATACGAATATCATTAAATCTTCTTATCTTTGAAACAATTATTTTTGATTAAAGAAAATAAAGCCACGCATGAATTATTTGAAAGTATTAAAGAAAGTGGATGGAGTATATAATTATTATTATTATTATTGTATTTTTTTTTATTTAGAAAGTTACTTATGACCTAAGAAATATTTTTTTGTACTAAGGAAAATACAACTATATCAAAAGCTAGAATAAATACGTTTATATTTTTTGGCTGGCAAAAATATTTATTTACATTTTTCTTTTTTTAAATCCATGAACTGAAAAATATTTGCTTTTATTTTTTAAAAAAGATAATGTTTTAAAAATACATTTATATAAACGTCGGAGTTCAAAATCAGAGATTGTAAGAAAAGCCATACACACACACATATGTGTGTGTGTGTGTGTGTATTTTCACAAATTATTCGCATACTTATTTTAAATTAATTCCTAATACATTTATACATGTGCATGAAAAATTCATAATTCAACAAAATTTTCAGATTCATTACAGTTCAAATATGAATGTAGGAGCAAGACCAGTACATTTCTTTCCTTATCTTTTGTGTGTGTGTGTAAAATGGTGTAGATGTATTAGTATTTATATAGAAATATTTTTACGTTATGGCTCAATGGTAAGAATCTGGTTTCTCACAAAGAATATATTAACGAGAATGTGTAAATTATAACAAAATATTCCTTTATTTTTACATAATAAATATTTTAAGTATTTTTTTAAAAAATTATGAAGTAAATTTTATGTTACGTGAAAATGAGCTTATTCTTCAACGAAAATATATGTTTATTAGATTCTTTCAATAAATACCTGTGCTTTAAGTGTTTCTTAGGCAAGAAAAAGAACTTGTGATATCAGGGCAATTAAATGTGAAATTTTGAATAAACTAATATCTGAAGGAAGAAAAAAAATTCTTTATCCTAGTGTTCATCGTATAATTTCTACTTTTCGTTATATTTGTCAACACAATAATGCTGAATTTGTGACTTAAATTTAATAGAAATGTGTGATTTATAAGTATTCTTTTAAGATTCGTATTTATTACGTTTATAACATTATATAAAAGGTTCTTTGATGATGATATTCTCCTTAATCTATTCGAATGCTCGTTTGTTTCGTCAATTGGCAAGTAATGTGGCCCTTTTAAGGCTGGTTAAAACTAATGAATAATTAATATAATAATGACTCTTTCAATTTCAAATGAATCAGGCTTCATCTAACTACAAATAGTTTGAATTGACTAAAACACTTAGATTTTTCCTTATGTAATTCGATTAAAATATTTCTAATTCATTTAAAGTGTAGGAGTGCTTCAATGGTAAATACGTTTTTAATATTATATGGAAATACCAATTTCATAGTCTATCGTTTATAAACATGTATATAATAAATTAATATCATTCGAAATTAACTTTAAAAAATATAAAAGAATATTTATTTTGGAAGATTCGTAATAAACGTTAGAACACGTTTGTACTAAGACAAATTATTTGGGTTAAATATAAAAAAGCAAATTATGAAAAAATGAACCGTTTGATAGAAGGTAAGAAATAATCCATTTTTGATACCATACTGATACTTGAGATTCTATCGATAAATAAAACAAAACAATTAATCGGTCATTTATAGTTTTTCTTTTAGTGGCTAAATTTTATGGTATCGTAAAACTTATACTTTAAATTTTAATAATTATTTTTGTTTAAATGTTGATTAAAGTATTAATGTCTTCAATTCAAACATAGCAATATTTTCCACGTGCAAAAAACTAGTAAACATCGTTAAGTTAATAAATAGAACTTACGCATTATACATGAAGATTCATGAGAGAGATATATAAGATTACTTAAAAATTACTCTCACAAAAAGTAAAAATTAATTTTGAAATGAATTTTCAGCCTTTTCTGCGCAATAAAAAACAAAAAAAAAAACAGAGTCTATTCCGAGCTAAATGTTTGCTTTAGTAATGAAGCGATTAAGCATAAGGTTCGTGTTTAAACAAGAGAACGAGGAACTTTAATGAACTAAGAGTTTTAAAACATGACCCTTGGGAGTGTGATAATGTAATTTCTCTTTAGATTTCCTAAGTTCGGCCATTTTTCAAAGAGTTTCTGTCAGATATAACAATTTTCTTCCATTCTTTTCCTCGGTTATTAGAGTATAAATTTTTATCTTTTCTTCCCCCTCTAAAGGTTTTTATTTTCTTAACTTTTTTTCTTTCTTTTGGATAATTCAATACTCACAATCTATACATTACTTTCTTTTTCATTTTCCAAGAAAGCCCAGAGTGCTTTACATTAGCTACACTGCCCCACGTGCTTGGTAGCAAATTAAATTTAGTTGTTTCCACTGCTGAAAATTCTTTATTTAATTTCGTCATTTTTTTGCTTCCATAAATCAAATCATATCATGATTTACGAAATTCATTTTAATAAATGTTTCCTTGTGAAATTATTGAAAAAAATATTACACATTCAGAAGGAAATAGATTTTGTTTATTATTCTATTATACGAACACAGATAAAAAAATAATTCATGTTTATTCATTTTCAATGAATGAAAAAAATAAAGCATTTAGTCGAAAAGACTTCTCCTTACTTTTGCATGGATTTTAAAAATAGAATGATTCTATTGTTTTAAAATCACTGAGATCTATCCTGTCTTAGATTCGTTCAAATATTATGCAAAGATTCCAATATATTTAAGCATCGCTGTGTGATTTCTAAGTTACTCTATAGGAAGTAGTGTTTATGTTTCCAGAAAAGTTGTTTGAGATTGAGTTAGAATATATTTTTTTTTACAAATTTAAATGGTAAAGTCAATCCCCCCTTTGATAAATCGATACTTTAAAGAAAAATATATTGATTGAAAGTTGAAATATATATTTAATATCTAATATATATATATATATATATATATATATATATATATATATGTCATTCTTATCAGAAGTATCTCATCATTCAAAACACACTTCAAAAATGATGCGTTAATTATACAATTTATTTAACATTATTGTTATAACAATTCTTTACCATTGATAAAAAAAACATAAATCGTTGTTAATGGATATACACTAAGGAAATACAACAAAGTTCCAAGAATGATTATTTAAATTTCTGAGTTATCTGTTTTAAACTTATGTACAACTTGTCCTGGGAGATTGTAAGAACAAAAAATGTGGGGTAGAACAATTTTATTAAAAAATAGGGTTAAATGCTGCTAAAAAATAAAGATGGCATTGAATTATTTCATTCATTGCAAATTATTGTCAAAAATAATTTTACAGAAGTTAGGGTCGATGTTTTAAACAAGAAAAAATATTTATCTCGTTCTTTAAATCCGGATCCGGTTGAAGTAATTTAATTTAAAGTAAAAAAGTATTTAATATTAGGAACCAAAAATAGAAAAGAATAACACAAAATTTGGAATCATTTTTTAAAAAGTTTTCGGAATAAATGCATCATTAAACAACGTTATGGCTGAAAGT
The DNA here is from genome assembly GCA_019973935.1 of Trichonephila clavipes. Classification (NCBI taxonomy): domain Eukaryota; kingdom Metazoa; phylum Arthropoda; class Arachnida; order Araneae; family Nephilidae; genus Trichonephila; species Trichonephila clavipes. The sequence goes on along the minus strand of BMAU01018592.1, from coordinate 334,772 downwards.
GATTTTTTTTCTTTTTCATTAAAAATAGATAAAGCACGAATTATCTTACATTTTGGAACTATTTTATGAAAAATTCAATTACAATGCATATTTACATTCCGAAAGCGAGATAAAGCAAATGTTACTTAAAGAAAAGAGATGATTTGATTATACTTTACCTTAAAACTTGTTGTTCACATTTAAAATTAAAAAAACTCTGATTAATCACTGAAATTTAATCAATTTAAATTAAAGCACAGTTTTCAACTGAATATTTTTTTGCTATTTATTTACTAGCTACTTAGAAAGTTAGGAGTACCACACATCTTTAGACACGTTTCCAACGTTGTAAGGAAAAAACATGTTTTTTTTAATATTAAATACAGTTTCCTGTTTATTCTGTTGCAACTGAAAACTTCGCTCTAAATTGAGCTTCGTTTTAAAAACAATAAATTTTTGTGATGTAATGTAAAAAGTAATTTAAATGTAATGGGGTTCATCAATAGTTTCATAAAAAATTATTTTTTATTCGATTATTCATCTTTTGATTTTTCACACTACTTCACAAATATTTTAAATCCACTTGAATTCGATAGCTAGTTTTTGTAAATGTAATTGAGCTTAAAAGCAACTATAATCTAGCATTCAAGAGTTGCTTTTTTCCAATGAGGCTGCATTTTAGCAACTTTGCCTTTTGCAGACACAGTAAGTACCCAAATGTAAGATCGATGGTGGCACCATCTAGTGATGGCATCGCTACTGAATTTAGACGCTTGAATTATTTTTTTTAATTTAAGCTCTCGTAGGATGCTAAATATTACCGTGATTTAGTATTGCCGAGAGTACCAGAGCCCCAGATTGTTACTCAAGGGATATTTTGCATGTCGCATAATCATATGATATTAGCGCCTACAATTTTCGCATTCAAAAAATCTATCGACTCCATCTGAGGTCAAATCCGCATCTTTAAGCTTGCGAAGTGGCTACGCTACTTCTAAGCCACCGGATCTGACTCATTTGAGAATTTAATTTAAATTAACTCTTATCGCAATTCTTATTTACATGTGGTACACAACTAATGAATCTTCCTTCTTTAAAACTGCATTTTGCATTTTGTTGTCAGAAAACAGCAATAAGCTTTAAAACGCATCGGAAAGGAAATGCTTTAAATGACATCATGTAACAAAAAGTTAGAAAGGAAATTACCACTATAATACTTCTAATCGAAATAATCGAATTTAGTTAATCTGCATTTTTAAATTACTCCGTAAATATTTAAAATTCCTCCAACGCCAAGTCCAATTCTAATAACAGAATTATGATCAGACATCTGAGTGCATCTGACATTAAGAAGATGGGAATACAATAAAAGCCCCCAAAACAAAATGAAAGGACTGTGTGAGGGAATTCCAACATGAGGCTAGTCGACGTAAAAGAATAAAATTCCGTAGAATTCTCTACGTCAAGACTTGCATAATGGCTTGTCGTGAGCTTCTGGGCCAAAGAGTAATTTAACAAATGCGGGGAGGATGGTCACGAGACATTCGGCTGCAGTGCGGGGCACAGCTGCACACGTCATTACATTGGTCCCCCTCCCGTTTTCTCACCCCCCCCCCTTCTTTCTGATTGTCCAGATATGGATGGCTGCAATGAAAGTTTTGACGGAAGTTAAGAACCCAATTGCTGTACTTACACCACGGAAGGAATATGCTGTTGCCAGTTAAGATTTCACTTGAGATAAAATTGTGTGCTAGAATATATTTGTGAATCACACCTGTGAGAATGAATTGGGATTATCGATATAATTTAGTATAATAATCAGTGCTTAGAAATTTGATGATGTGTGTTATGTTGTATTTGTGTGTGTGAGATATCTTTCTTAAATTACCTTTCTGAGATATTTATTAAAAGTTCGCGTGGTATGTGTGTGTTAACTGCTTTAAGTAGGCACAATCATTACATTCTAAATGAAGATGTTCCGTTTTTGTCGCCAACGACATTCATGTGATACTTTTTATTAAAAAATGTACGGTGTATTGAATGTGGAATTCAATTTATTAATCCTTCCGTGGTACAGAGTAGAAGTTAAAAGTGTATGATAAAAAAAGGAAATTTAAAAGAAGCACAGCTTTCGTTCTCTTCATGTAGCTATGTTTTGAAATTATAATACTCTAAACTTCAATAGGGAAGTTATTGATAGGGATAAATCATTCAGAATAACATGTTTTTATAAATGTCAAAACCCGATCGCTTAAAAATTTAATGTGTTAAAGAAATAAATACGCATGGGAAAAATGAATAATGCTTTCATCTCTATTTTTAGGGACGATTTTACAAATTTATGGTAATTGTCATTATTCATAAATTATTTTTGAAGTAAGGAGTTCACAAATTAAATTGTGCATAAAATGATTGTTAAATAATTTTACAGATATAGATTGCTAAATCATAATTTATATAAATTTTGTTACTTAAAACTGTATTGAAAGAAATTATTATTAACTGAATAACGCATATATATGCGAGTACAAACGTTTACCATGATTTTGATTTTAAATTTGTCTGAGAAAATATCAGTTTTCCGAGTTATTCTGTTCTAGTAAAAAAAAGATGAAATGGAATATAATGTATTTCCCCTTATATTAGAATAAAAATCACAGTACTATTTATCATATCTTGACATATGAAAGAATTTTTACCCTTTGTATTTATTACAGCGTAAAAAAATAAAATTACGCTTGCTTCTTGATTTTCCTTTTAAATTTTTTCAAACATTTCTCAGTTTCCAGTATTTATATAAGTGGAGATTTTTGTTTGTAATACATCTTGAATATTTCTTTTTTTTTCATTGCTAAAACCCTCCAATGTCCAAAACACTAGCCCTTAAAAGAACATTAAAATGCAAAGGAATGTGAAAAAAATGAGAAAGCAAGAAGGAAATCGCATCCATCACGGCTTAACTGAAGTAGAAACTCATTGTAAAGGAGCAGGCCTGCGGTTCTAAGGGCAGTTTCGGTTCCTTGAATGGCATCATCGCCTACATGCATTACGTCACATTTCTTTCCATCCTATGAGCTCGCCATTTTTTATTCCTTTTTCTTGTTATTTCCCTTTTCTTTCTGGAACGTGAGAAAAGAACAGGTGCGATAATAGCCCGGGTGTTTCGTCTGCGAAAACGAACGATTTAAAGGAAGAGAAAAATCGCGTGTTTGTGTTCTCATGAAAGCAACTAAAGAAAACAAGTAGAATGCTATCTAAGCTGAGTGAAAATAACAAAAAAAATGTATATGTCTAATGGGAAAAATATATAAAATGGAATTCTCGGCGCCGGATCCGTATTCCTAGACTCTGAAATAGTTCTATTCCTCAGGCAATATGAGAAATAAAAGAAGATAATATAAGAGAAAAAGAAAGGAAAATAATAATAAAAAAAATCTCGGAAAATGTAACTTTGTTCCCTGCCGGTTTATGAAGCTTCAAAATGAAGTGAAAGCTAAAAACGTGATGTTTTTTTTCCCTTCCATTCCTTAACGTTTATAGAAAAGTAGCGCTACTTTAGTAAAACTATGATTTAAGCTCGCAGCTTCTGTTTTAATATTTTTCGCACAACTCGAGTTTATTGAAATAATCCTATGGAGTTGTTTTTCTCTTCATTCAGGCACCAAAACTCTTCATTAAAATGTTTATTTTTCTCGATATTTCTTTTCGTGAAATGTTTTCAGTGTCTCACACTCTGAACAGAGAAAATGAATTTTATTTCAAACAGAAAAAGTGAAGTTGTGAAAAATTTAACTTTCGCTGTTTTTGATTGGAAATAAGTTTGATTTTTATACGTTTTTAAAGAAGTACATTCTGAAATTGAGAAAATATCAGAAATGATTGTTTTCATATCTTTGTAGTAAAATGGCTTTCCAAAAAATTTAAACGTGGAAAACATTTTGGGAAATGGGCTTTTCTAATATCATATTTTTTTTTCTTTTCATAAACATTTTTTGGTTATTTATTCAAAAAGTAATTTTAATGTAAAAATTATTTTCATCTATGAAAATTAAGTAATCAAATATAATTTCATTATGTTTCCTATCTGAATAAGTTTTAATAAGTTAATATAAGTTAAGTTTTCTTTGTATTAAGGTAAAAATAATCAATTTAATTTGCTACATTGCATGACAAGATTTGTTTCATTAAAGTTATCCATTATTTAAAAAGGAAGTGCATTTTTAATCAGTTCGCAAGCTAGATTATTTTTTAAAATTATTTAGCTCTTATAAATAGATTTTCTTTTATAATACGGAGAGAGTCTATCCTGCATAAATAAGCATAATATTTTAAATTTTTGTATTCAAAATGCTTTTCGGTGTGTTTTCTTTAAAATTCATTAATCGTAAATTTCAAATGTTAGAAACTATAATTCAATGCACTTCGAACGCTGCGTCTAACTCATTTCCACTTAAATGTGTTTTCTCAGTCCATAATGGAAGAAGCTATTGACCAAAACTAAAAGTTCCATGAACATGCTATTTACATCTTTTTTATTTTACATTTTTTTCGGTATAAAATAAGCTAATTCTTCTATTTTGTTACAGAAAGTTTGATGAAATTTGTAATTTTGAATATTAAAACCTCATGTGTGCAAGTTAATCTCTGTACATAAAATGAGATTTAGTACATGCATAAATTCAGTGTGTGTGTGTGTATTTTTATCCATTTACTATATCATTTCTCTTCTATTACTCTTCAAAATAAGTTTTAATGTTTAATCATGGGATGCAAATACATTTTGACATACATTTTGTAAGACTTGTAAGACACAGCCAGAGTTCGTATTAATATTATGTGAAGAATAATAAATAGACGTGGTAACTACTAATAACTTTTATTTAATTTTCCAATATCTTAATGAATAAATATGTAGCAGGAGATAATTTAGGTATCTAATCCACTCCAAAACAATACATTTAACAAGCTACACAGGTTCACGCTCAGGAAATCAGCTTCACTTAGATGACACTATATGTAAGCGCACGAATTTTCTTTGAACTCGCATACTATGTGATCATAGTATGCGAGATATTGGAATTATATGGACAACATATAATGTCCAATTTTCTGTTATACTCTCAATAACGATATCATTCTCCCTTTCTTACTTCAAATCTCTGTAAATAGCAACCTTGAATTACATATGACGGTTCCTTCGTATTACAATGTTATATATACATTATGTTTTCAAAGCAATCAAAGAACAGAAACTCCAGTTAATAATTGAAAGGTCAGGATTGCGTGAGAATTCGCAACAACTTTTGGTTACATTTAGAACTGTAGCCACTTGCTCTTTTGATTGGCTTGCTTCCAATCTACCAACAGTTCACCATCTCATTCCGCCATACATTACATTCGTTCGTAGATACCTTAGAAAATTTACCCAACTCATGCGAGAAACATTGCAAATGTGGACGAGTTCGAGCACACAAATCGCTAACAAAATGCTATGTTTCTTCCTCATTCACATTTAAAACGACACACACACACACACGAATACTTACGCATTCGATTCTGAATTCTTTGAATAATATTTATTATCATTGAATTGAAAAGATTGCTTATATCATTCCAAACATATGTATGTTATTAGTGAGGTAAATCAAAAACAAATTACTGTCGAGCTTGTGACGGGCTCACGCGTCTTTTCTTTAACATGTCCTTTGGGTTCTTTGGGCCACAATTAATAGCAACTCTTTTCCAACTAAATCCAAGAAGTGAAGTGTGAATGAAAGATGCAAATGAACAAGCTTTTCAATATCGGAACTTAAAGTAAGCGAGATGGCAATGTATGGGAATTTGTGATAGTGTATGGAAATTGACAGGTAGCTGAGGTCTAATAGAGGAATCGTGGTTCAAGTCTGAATGAGTTTTACGTGACGTGAATAGAAGTTATTAGTGATTGAATATATGAAGGTCAAGTTGCAACCCAGTGCATACAAAGACAAGATTAAGCATAGGACAAGATTGATAGTTTCTCCAAGTTATAATAAGGTAGGATTGATTATTTAATATTAGAATGAATCTGTGATTAGGCGGTTCACTTATTGATAGTGGTCTGAAATAGATTGTCTTATAAATATATGTATTGTGTGTTGCGTATTTTTCATCGTAGATTCTCTCACATTCATTATTATAACTTAATTTGTTAAAGGTTTAAGTTGAATATCTTAATAAAGTCATATTAAGATATTGTTTGATTCTAGTTCTTTCATTAATCCTACGTCTCTAGCTCACGCTGATACTTCGAGAGATGCTCTCCCAAAGGGAGGAATATCACAAGCTAAATTGGGTACATTTACAGTTTTGACAAAGATGTGAATACCTATTTTGTAACACTACATGATATGTTCAGCACAATAATGCATCTGCAGTTCAATTTGTCGGGTAAAGATATTCCATTTTTTAAAAAAAAATTTATTTCCTTGATGTGTTTGTTCATCCTTGGTGTAATTTAATGTGATAAATAATACTTAATATATTACTATTAGTATAAAACAACATGTTTATATAACCTTTCTTCAACATTTTTTCAATAAGTAATCAAATAAATGTTTGTAAAAGAGCTTCTGACGCTTGAAATTAGATACAATGTAAGAAAAAAACTTAAAAACTTAAAAACTAAAATAAGCAAAAGTGCTGTATTTTATTAAAAACTCTTAATATCAATAACTGATGCTCAAATAGAATACAAACGGGAATTTCGCGTTCTTTTCTAAGCACTTGGATAGTCTGCAAATAATCTATAAACGTGCATGCAGTTCAACAACTTAGACTCAACTTAATTCAGTTGCTACTACATTTAAATATAGAGCAAAGAAAATCCACACTATCTGCATAAACATGTTCGTGATCATTCCAGAATTGCGAGTCTCTTCCCAGGAGATTAAGTTAAAGGTTAAGTTTGTGTAACGCAAGCTCAAAAACGTTCAAGATTTGCGTGTATCAATTGATAGTGTTATTTACTTCATAATCTTTGGCATGTTACTTACCAGTTGGCGTGTTTTTGACTATTAACAGCAAATGATCCTGCCACCAAGGAATTGTATGTAGAAATGCACTAATTTTTCTGAGTTAAATAGCCTTAGTGATTCTTATTTAGTTTTTTATTCAAACCTGTTTAATTTGCTTAGTAGATTAAAATTGATTGTTTTGTCTTCTCTGTCTTTAACATTCTGGCTAAAGCACCATTTCCACTTGCACAAAGTGTTACATACAAACCAAAAACATATATTGGCATTACTCTCTGCTAAATCGTTCACAATTGACTACTAACAATTTCCAATATTTATTGCTCCTTTTTGATTACATATTTCCGTTGAAAACCTTAAGTTTATTTTCTTTTTTATAGTAATTTTAGGAATATTTATTTTAGTTGCGGACTTTTTTTTTGTTAAAATTGTATACTGTGTACATAAGCATATTTTATAACTTTCATATATTATATTTTTATCATTTATTTTACATTTATTTTATAGCAAAATGCATATCTACTTTTTGATTATCTATGTGTTATCTTCTTGAAAATTATAAAATACTTTTCAGTTTGTGAAATTTTCTTTACTCCGAATCTTATAGTGCTTATTTCCAATACTTTATTATTTTTTCAAACGAAATTAAAATTTTGACAATTTTTATAAACAATAATCATTATTTTATTCATTGGAAAACTTGTTAAAGTGTTCTTATCATTATGTTGGATAATAAGGTACTTTTGCAACAACATATAATAATACGGCACATCAAATAATATATTTGAAACCAGAAGGGAAGAGAAGAAGAGGCAGACTTCGAACAAGATGACTAGACTATATAGAAAAATGCTTGCAAATATTTCTTGCTTAAATAGATTGCAAACAGTATCAATAAACAGATCAAGGTGGCGTAAATTATTTGAGACAGCCTTGTCCCGAAATCGGCCATAGTACTTAATAATAATAAGATCACATATAATATTGTTTAATAAGGCATATTGGCACTTTATCATTAAATAAATGTTTTACTTTATAAAATATATGCATCTCTCATTATTAAACGTCAACCCACAAAATTAAACAACTTTTAGATATGCTACTTCAATTAAATATTACTAAATTAAAAAAACAACATTATTTTAAATATATATGTTTCTTACAACTGTTCGAAACCATATCAAGCGTTAGAACTTTTTTCTACCCCAAAATATGTTGCCTGTTCTGATTGTTATTTGCTTATATAAATAAGGTCAACCTATATAATTAAATAAATAATTCTTATTAAAATTTATAAAAGTAAAACATGTAACGTATGTATAATATGCACGTTAGTAAATGTGTATACGGATAACAATATACATTGTAAATGACATTTTGGGCATGTAAATTATGTAATTCTCTTTTACCAGCTAGATTATCAATTTGCCTTCAAGTAAAAAGAACAATATCACTGCAAGGGGGAAAAAGACTACAAGAAAAAAAAGTAGGAAGGTGGATAACAGATCACGCCTTCTCACGCACTGGATGCTGTTTACCAAATCTGCTCAGTCATAAAAGAAATAAAATAATCCTTAACGTGACCAAGAAGCAGTAATAAGAAAGAAACCGAGATGACATTGATAAATGCTCTGGAATCTTTTCTCAAATATAACATCGGCCAAGAAAGAAAGTAAAGTAAAGAATGAAATAGAAATCTTGCTAACTTAGATAACTCAATCATTTCGGACCATTCGGTCACGTTGTCTCTCAGGTTTCTCAGATGCGCAATCTGTATAGACCTCTCAACACAATGATGAAAAATAACAACAGAGAAAGGGCACCCCTTTCATAACATGAACTTTCCTCAAGGATACTATCCCCAAAAGAATATCACGTTTTTCTGATAGTAAGATTGTATAAGGAACATAAAACTTCTGTATTCTCTTTTTTATTTCAATTCTTTTCGAGAATTTTTACACAATGTAACTTTTGGGAAAAGAATATTTTAAAATGATTTGAATCCAAGAAAAAAACAGATGTTGTTTAGTCGTTGTTAGATGTCTTAAGCTGCAGAGATTTTTATTTTATAATAATGTTTAAAATTTTGATAGTTTTTTTAAAATATCTGTATTTATTTAATCTTATGGTTAGAAAAAATAGCATTAGAATTTAATTGATGGTAAATAAAAGATTTATGCATAGTATGTATTACTATAAATATAAAGAATTTCTTGGAGATATGATGTATTCATTCGAAAATTGAATGAATGAAATATTTGTATAAATAAACTTTTTCTTCTATGTAGATTATTTGTATGCTTTCTTTAGAAATATACAAGCTAGTGAGTAACTGTTAAATTTTTTGTATATACACTGATGACAGCAAAAAAACCTACACCAAGAAGGACCAGATATATCACAACAAAATTTATTTGACAGATAACATATTGTACAATGAGCAAACGATTAACATTACAGTCTCCTGTGACTTGTGATGATGACAAAATCAGTAGTTAGTGTATCCGCCATTGTTGTCTAAAACCACTGCTACACGTTTCGGCTTTGGATGTATTCTTGGGGTACAGCAGTCCATGCGGCTTCTAAATATTGCCAAAGTTGATCTTTAATATGCAGCTGTCGGTGTATTCCGGCACAGTCGTTGGGCCAGCATGAACAGCACATTTTTGATTGGCGATAGATTGGGAGAACAAGCAAGCCAAGGAGTCAATTCAATTTGTTGGGTAAAGAAGAACACCTCAAACGTTGCTTGCCACGTGCGGTCACGCATTATCCTGTTGGAATATGGATAACGGCAAGTGCTGAATGTATGGGATGACCACGGGCACCAACACCTCAAAGATGTAACACTGGATGTTCAGTGGCGTAGTAGAGGTGTGCGGTAATGAAATCCACTACCCCTCCAAACCATGTTATAGGATGCAAGACCAGTGTTGTGATGCATAAGGCAAAAGTCAGCAGCCTCTCACCACGGTGTCTTCAAACTCGAACCCGATCATCTTGATGTTGCAGGTAGAAGAGGGATTTGTCAGTAAATACAATGTAGTTTCATTTCGTTGTCCATGTTTGTTGTTCATGCTCCACTGGTGGCCCAAACGCTTGTAGTTTCCATTAGTCAAGAGCACACGAAGCAATGGACGCCTTGTGGACATTTCACTCTACAGAAAACTGCGTCAAATGGTACGAGCGGAGACAAAATGAAGCGTAAGAGACCGAATCTGTTGTGCTATGGTTCGTGAAGTCGCTGTCTGATCTATCACTGCCATGTTCACAATTCACCTGTCATCTTGGGCAGTGGTGCAATAAGGTTGGTGCCATCGTTTCCATTGGTCCATAGTTTCCTCCCGCATCCAGTGATGTCAGATACACCTCACAGTTGATTGGTTTCGTCCGATGCGTTGCCGATTTCTCTGAAGGATAATCCGCAATTACTATAGGTTTCTATTCTTTCTCGGACGAATTCAGAAATTTGGTCAAAATATGCTCGATTTCTTCTGCAAGGTATGGGTAAAAAGCTTACCCCCCAAAAACCAATTTTTTTGTACTTTAAATCATCAATCTGTTCTCCCCTTATATAGCGCTTGTCGGTGGTGCTACTGTCTTTCGTGATGTGCGTCTGTGGTATAATACTAATGCTTTGCATATTTCCTCGCCACCAACGCATGATGTAAATTTCACGTGGTTTGCATGCTTCCTTCAAGGTGTTGCAATTTGTGTGACCAGCAGTGTATTTGGCACAAGAAACAGTACTGGCTATATTGTCTCAAACATTTGTTTAAAATGCATTAAAAAATCTTACAATGTTTCAACAATATGTGACAAAAGCAGTGAAAATTATACAAAAAAGTTAAATCATAAAAGTAGCTTAAATACATAATAAAAATTTTAACTTGTTTAACAAAGCAAATAAATGGGGGAGAGGATCCACTCCAGCGAGGTTAGACATTCTGAAAACATATTGAAGGAAAAATATAAAACGATGATGAAGCAACGAAAAACTTTCTCTGCTTAAGATGTCATGTATATTGTAAGAAACATTACATAAGAGATACTCGACGATAATTTCACCATACAGAAGATAGCTTATATATAAAATAAGTATATCCGATAAGAAGATGAATACATTTGGCATTAGTTTTGTAATGGAATCAAGGATCATGCTCAAAAGGCAGACTTCTTAGGGGAAAATCTTTTATTTACATGTAGAGTCCATGATTTTTGGCATACTTTTGGATATGGTTCAAGAAAATTGTATTTATTATGCAAATAAATTTTTAATTAAAGACACACTTTTTAAAAATATTTAAAACACAATTAATATAAAAAAAATTTACGTCAATTCCTACTCAGATCAATAAAGAAAAATTTTATTTTAGCTACTTTTTATTAAATAGTTAAAATTAACATAAATATGTATATACATATGACAGAATCACAACATTAAGTGGTAGTTAGTTTTTGTTAATTATCATTAAAGTATCGTATTGTCATTCAAAACAATCGTGTATATAAAATTTCAGTTCAACTGAATGCTTTAACCCTTTAACGGGCACAAAGCTAAAATACACTTTTCTGTGATAAAGTACTTGATAAATGTAATGTTCTCATCATCTATAAACATTATTTAGTCACACAAAAAAAATCTGATCAAGGGCTTTTTTTCTGGATGGTGGCTAGACATTATAGCCACTGCACACTTAGGACATTTAACTTACTTTTCAGGACAATAATGAATCATATTACAATAAACTTTTTTATGAAAATTTGACATTTATGTAATGAGTGAGTGAGTGAATATTAACGTCGCACTGTTCAGCTACACCAGGGCTTTTGGCAACGGACCACGTAATTTTGAACCACGGTCAGTTGACGTGGACGACATTTGAGCTGGTACCCCCTCTCCTAACTACCACACCACGCCAACAGGAGGACGTTTCAGCTCTCGATAGATTTAACGTGAATCGCTGCCCTACACGGCGGGTCTTTAGTGGTACTGGGATCGAACTTATGACATGCCTGCCATGATCCGATACCTATACCACTGGGCTACCGCAGCCCCTTGACATTTATGTAATAACTATTTCAATAGCAATTAAATGCAAAGTATAAGTGTAATTAAATAATAGTAGAAAAATTGTACAACACAGAATATATATATATATATATATACACTGCTGGACAATTGCTAAGGACGGATTACAAATTGCTATGTAGCATAACATTAAGCGAGACATGAGGCCTAGTAGGATAAAATATAGTTGCCACACTGTTCAGACATTAGAATAAAGAATATTTATTGTTCTGGAAAGTACAAAAGCTGTGAAACATCTGAAAGAAAAAAAAAATGTTCATTTGATCTGCGTACGGAGAAATGGAACAATGCATCTAAAAGTCAGCAGGCACCTTAAAGAAAGGTATCAGTACGGGATATGTCCACCGTGGAGTGTGATGCAACATTTTACACGTCGTACCATACTTTGCACAACATTATCCAGCAGATGTTGAGGCAATTTATCCCATTCCTCTGTGAGTGCACGGATGAGGGTGTTCTTGTTTGTCGGAGTAAGTTTCGACCAGCAACTTGCCTCCCCAAAGCTTCCCACACATTTTCAATAGGGTTTATATCTGGAGAACGTGCTGGCCATACGAGACGTAGGATACCCTCGCTGTCTAGACAATCCTGAACAGCGAGTGTTCGATGACATGTTGCGTTGTCGTCCATAAAAACAAATTTATCACCGACAGCACCACGGAAAAGACGAACATGAGGAAGTAGAACTTCATCAATGTATCGTTGGCCCGTCATAGTCCCATTCGCAACCACATGTAGGCGCGTGCGGCCATTGATCATGATGCCGGCCCACACCATGATACTGCATGTCGGATATCGGTCCTTTTTCTGGATATTTTCTGGTCGATAAGCATTACCACTCTCGCGCCAGATCAGTCAGCCTACTCTCTTCTGAGAATAGTACACATGCCAAGTCCTGTTCAGTCCAATTGTGATGCTCACGAAACCATTGCAAACGGGCAGTACGGTGCTGTCTGGTCAATGGGACACACACAACAGGTCTGCGTGCGTATAGTCCTCCTCCTCTCAAACGTCTGGCAACAGTTTTTCGGGAGATCTGCTTTCCTGAGGCAGCAAGAAACTGATTTGCCACCTGCTGAGCTGTGATGCGCCTGTTCCTTTTTGCTGATAGGACGATATATCTGTCTTCTGCAAGCGTCGAGCTTCTAACACGACCTCCCCCGTTCCGTCTACTACACATTCCAGTAGTTTTAAATGACTTCCACAGCCGTGAAACAACGCTGTGAGCGATGTCGAACTCCCTGGCAACATCTGTTATTTTTCGCCCTTCTTCGATCATTCCAATAATTTGGCCACGCATAAAATCATCTATGTGATGTCGGGAAGACATGCCAAAAACTTTAAGTTCGTCTATTAAATCTTTCCTGTAAAACTTTGACTTGAAACAACAACTGTCCACACGCGTCAAAACCTTTAAAGCTCTTATGAACGCTATCACGTGATGAACAGACGTGGAAAAAAATTTGCATACTCATACTTCTTACTAATATCTCGCACTTATTCTAATTCTCCACATTTTGCTTCCTTTTATTTTGTGGTTGCTATGGATGATTGTGTTATCCGTCCTTAGCAATTGTCCAGCAGTGTATATATGTATATATACTTACTAAGAATATATATAAAATACTTAGTGTATACATTGAAATTGGTATATATCCACATTTTATACTTTATTTAATTGTAGTATAAAAGGTTAGAAATAAAGTAATATTTTTGAGAATTTAAATTAGTTATTTCACAAATTTGATGAGCTATTTACTGTGGAACTTTATAATATGCAAACGTTTTTTCCGAGCTGAAAAGTTGTAATGAAGGATTTTCGAATCCGAGAATCTTGTACCACATATTGAAAACAAAGTTTGTTTATATTTCCGCCCCCCAACATTCTCACATGATTTCAAGTGTAGAGAAAAGTGAAATGTCTAGGTCATTTTTCTGTTCTATGTGGACAGTGGATAGAGCCTCTAGCCACATATAAAAGCTTTCCAAAAACCTAAATAAAACCCTTTTTTTAATTGAAAATTTTTTTAATTCATTCAGATGAGAGAAAAGTATACTTAAGACATGTCGAAATTTTTTTCAAAGATCAAAAATTTTATTTATAGTAATCAAAATACAATTTGTAAATTTACACCGAGAAACACTATTCTTAACTACCCATCAGGGGACATAAAATGCAAAAAAAAAGTTATCGTCCTGCCATCTGTATTGATTTTTATGCATTTTAGCTTCAAATTACTCATGTGGATGGACTAAATACCCATCACCCGCTTATAGAAAAATTTTTAATATGTGGCTAGACGTATTACACTGCCCACTAAAGGGTTAAAACGTAAAAAAAAAACCTTTTCAAGTTTCGACACAATTCGCCAAAACGTTCGCTAAGTCACTAAAAATGATGCCAACGTGGCTGTATTTCTAATTCTTTAAATAATTAGTTTTAATCAATTTTTATTAATTATTATTTTATTATTTTATTGTCATCTAAAATAATCATGCATACAAAATTTCAGCTCAATTGAGCGCTTAAAATGTATTTTATTAACAATTGAAAATCCCACCAAGTAAATAAATAAATAAATAGTGTGAGTTAATAGTAGGAATTGAATTAAACAGATGAAGAAAAGTTTTTTAAAGTAATAAATATAATTTTAATAGTATTAATTGTCATCATCTGAGTTTTTGTTATTGGAGGCAATAAAATTTGATATTTTAAAAATAATTTTGTTAAATATATCGTTTAAGAAGTTTTTTAACAAAACATCACTAACACTAATGTGAACAGAACTAAAAATTATACTCGTTTACATTTTTGCACGCTGTTTATTTTACTGAATGTTATAAGATTATTTAGAATAAGAATTAAAAAGAATGCATTTAATCTATATAATATTTGCATTCTATAATTGTAACTAGTATGAAATAGTAGATGTTACATTTAAATTACTAAATTGCTATGAAACTGAGATATAAAAAGTAAGAAATGGGTTTTTTTTCCCATTCCTGACCATTAATTCAACTCATCATAAGGTTTAAAGTCTAAAACTAAAACTAAAGGAAACTTAAAACTCTCAAATAGAATCTGCTCCTTTGTTTTCTAAAATGTGATTCAAGTAATATGAACAAATCATTTTTCAATACTTATAAAATCTAAATTTCATTATGAAAGAGCATATTGTGTAACTTACATAATTTGCAGGATATATTCAGGAAAATATTGAGTTCTCCACATTATAATAATCCTTTTATGTTCACATATTTAGGGCAATTGTTGTGAAATGCTACTAAAGTTTCAATTATTATTAATCTAATGTACTCGTATTATCTTCCGTGGCAAAATTAGAATTTGTTCGAAATATTTAATTATTCTTTATTTACAATACGAATCATAAGATATTAAGAAGCAATTTGTTTACTTAAAAGCAACCGATCAGGTTTAATTAGCTCTCTAAAATAAAGCACTCCGTACAAATTTTCGAAAGTACTTTTTTTAAAATTAAGAAGTTTAAGAGCACTACGAATGAATGTGCAGTATTTAAATATCTTAAATCACAATGAATTCCAAATGTACATGAGTTAAGCAATCATTGTGGACAATAGTATTCAGAAGGGCCTTAGAAGGGTTTTTTTAAATGTTGATACGAATTACTGAAAAGTTTCAAATGATTAATTTTAATGATATCCGTATTTCAATAACTAAAAAAAGATGAATGACAGATAAAGAGAGCTGGACACATTAAAGTGAGATCTCTAATCAAAGATGTTGCTCTTTTCTAAGGTATTCACCATTGAATGATCTGGTTACTTTTTATTAAAGTCTGCCCCTTCGGAGCTGTGGAAGAACTAAAGGCAATGGTCCTCATATTTTTTATCCTCCGTAAAGTGACGATGATGACATTTGAGCCACATCCACACAAAAAAAATCTATCCTTTCCGAACTTCTAAATCACATCAACGTGAGAACTCTGAGCAGTCGTAGGAAGTTCTTCAGTAACATCAGGACTTGAATCCACGTCTCTACAAAGCCAGCTGCTCTCGAGTATTAATCATCATTTAGTAAATATTGATTATGGAAGCAATTTCAAACTAGTCGCAAAATTTTCTGAAGATATGCATCAGGGCTTCCAAGAAGGACAACCTTCATTGATTGTTTAATAGCAAGCGGAATCTACAAATGATTTTTGCTGCTATCTACTCTAGAGAACAAAGTTTAAAGCTGTGTAAAAATATATTCATTTAACTTTCTCTAATTCAAGTTTACAAACGCTATATTTATCCAGGAATCAGATAATAAGTATGTGATTAAATGAGCCATGTGCTATCAGGCCGAGAACATAATTGAAATTCTTTAACTCGAAGAAAGTGCCGGTTTATTTATTAAGCTCTTGGGGCGGGTGTCC
Source organism: Trichonephila clavipes (assembly GCA_019973935.1). Classification (NCBI taxonomy): domain Eukaryota; kingdom Metazoa; phylum Arthropoda; class Arachnida; order Araneae; family Nephilidae; genus Trichonephila; species Trichonephila clavipes. The sequence continues at coordinate 318,288 of BMAU01018592.1, read as the reverse complement.
AGGGGCCCGGATGAGCTGGACTTAAGGTATCCGACTACGTTTGGAACAGTGATTTTGCAAAAGCGTATAAATGTATTATATTTATGATATTTGGTGTCACTTAGATTAGAAAATGTATCTAAAAGTGTTTTAAGAATAGTATTACAGTAAAAAAAAATTAAGTACAATATTTTGATAAAAAAATAAACATAGAATGACCAATTTGCAAAATATCCTCCTTTTGTGAAAAATGCTTCTATTATAATAATATTTTGCCTGTATATAGATCAAATCTCTGTACAGAGGCTCAACTAAAATTTTTGAAATATATAACTTAGAAGTGGGTTTATCCATGTTTTACGACAACAGAGGGGAGAAGTTTTAAGAAAAAAACGCCGATAATTATTTCAATAGGTTTTAACTCTGAAAATAATGTGAATTCTTCAAAACCTCTGTAGAGAGGTCTGAGCTATATACAGGCAATATATTATTATAATAGAAGCATTTTTCACAAAAGAAGAACATTTTGAAAACAGGTTATTCTAAGTTAATTTTTTGCCGAAATATTGTATTTCAATAATTATTTTTGTCAAAATGTCCTTAAAACAGTTTTATACATGCATTCTAATCTAAGTGACACTAAATATAATGCAAATTATTCATTTAGATGCTTTTTTAAAATCAGGGTTCCGAACGTAGTCGGATACCTTAACAAGGTTTTCTGGTAATAAATTTTGATTTGCCAGTACGAAGGGGCCCATAGATCTTCTGCGCCAGGGCGCGAAATGAGCTTAAACCGGCACTGCTCCAAGGTGACAGCATTAAAGTCTGAACTGGCATTTCAACGAGATATAGAATGGAGATGTATCTATGACTATCTGACTGTTGAACAGTGCATGGTATTGAGAGGAAGTGAGTGACTCTTTGTGAGGTCTTGCGCCGTCGCTTTCTCTAGATTTCTTCCTCATAAATAATAAAGTATGTCCTAACCAAGTCAACGTCATCAATGAGCTTCAAAGGAAAGAAGGTATTTCTGATGAGGAATGACTGCGGTTTCCTCCACATTAAACTCAATTAATATTTGTGTGTCAATGTCCTATATTTTCCCACTTTTTTTAAAACTTATTTCTAGTCACAGAATATTCTGAAGTATACTGATGGAGAAATAACCACTTCTACCATCTTCAACTCGAAAAACAAAAAAAAACACTACTTATTTTATTGGAAGGTCCCCTAGATGGTATGTACCTAAGAAATGTTAGTTTGAATCGTTTTTGCGTTTTGTATAGAACAATACTTTGTTAATGAACTAATTGCGCCTAATTTCCCATTAACTAACTTCGGAAAATTAAACTAATTATTTAGAAATCATAAAAACTTAATTACTCTGAAAAATTATAAATGCTTTCAACTTTGAACATGGCGTTCTTGCTGCGTGTAACGCATAAGTACACTTACTACTTTCATCTCAAGCATTGTGATTGTGTTTATTAAATTCTGCAACTTTTATTATTGCATAGTTAATTTTTGGAAGCCATCTTATTGCAGAATAATTGTGAGATATTTTCAATGAAATAAATAAATATGATTTAGCCAATTCAGAAATAAAAGTTTGATATCATACCTATACATTACTAAATACTAAAATATTTAATATGAAACATTATGTTTTAATTGGGATTTAAATTATTTTTAAAAGTATAACTTTGTAGCACATTAAAGAATTTGATCTTATCTAAAAGACTTACTAAGTCATTTTATACGAGAAAATATATATTTATATTGCTACACAAAGAAATGAAAATTACATTTTCAACGATTTACAAGCTAAGAAGGTCATATTTTCTGTGTTACAGCTTCTTGATACTTTTAGCTTTTATTTTTACTTTAGATTGCATCGTAAATTACCGTTCCTTGCAACGTGAAAATAAGTACTCGCATTCATTCGTTTTGGTGTTAAAAATCCGTCTGCATCTAAATTTATACCAACCGTTACTTTTGCTTCGAAATCTGTGATAATATCATAACACGGGGATGGAATTCAGGCGCTGTGCGTAAGAGCTCAAATGGCTGCTACGGTTATTAGTGAGCTTCATGAGCAGATGTGCTTGTGAATTTACGAGCAACTGTCTTTGCTCCATGTCATTAATACTAAAGGTTTGAAAGATGTGAGCAGCATTGTTATAAAATTTTGCTCAAGTATACTTTAAAATACTCTTTAATGAATATTTATTACTCTGATAAAGATAATTAAGATTATTGTATTAATTATCTTATGAAAACGTTCTATTTAATGATTGAAAATTATTTTTAATAGTCTGTTCATGAACATAAAGGATTTAATTATATAGTACATGCAGTAGCTCAAGTGTTTTAACACATACAGCTATTACCTGAGAGATTTCTTTTGTTTTTTGTGTTACGTATTTTTATATCCAGACAAATGCTGATATTTATGTTTGGGAGATTTCATATGTAAAATTAATATATGTGTGTGGGAGAGTGATGTTTATTTATTTATTTTGTTCATATTGATATAAAACATTTTTATTATTAATTAGAATTTGAATAGTTCCTATATATATTAATCATAGCAGTGTTAATTTTGAAAAACCTGATAGAAATTGAAAAAAATGAAATACACCAGTGCTTCCTAAACTTTTAATGTTTGCGACCCAATTTTGAATCATAATTTTCATCACGCTTCCTTCCATACCATAACAATGTATATAACTCAGTAATAATGTACTTGTCATCCAAGCTACATTATTTATAAGCCCTGCAAATTATCAAGATAAGTATTACATTTTGTGCATAATTTTATATGTGGCAAGCCCATGGGGTCATTGGTAATTATTAAACTTGTTTGTAACTTAGTATTGTGAAATTATGAGTCAAAGACACTGTGCAGTGCTGATATATTTATAAGTGTGTTATATCAGTGTAAATGTGTATTTTATTTTTTATTGTGCCAGAGTGTATTTTGTGTTTTCTTTCTGTAAAATTAATATTTTTAAATAAGCTTTTATTTTAGACTTTTCTATATCCTAGTGCCCACTACATAGGGTTATCATGCCGCCTCAGGTAGGCACGCCCCACAGTTTGAGAAATTGCGAAATACACATAAAAATAACAGCATTCTGATTTCAGAAAATTTTTATTTTAAATTGTTTTGAATCTCTCTCTTTCATCATATATACATTTGATGAGAGATAAGATTAATATTTTTGTATCCGAAGTTTCAACTGAATCTACATTCTATGAACACTGAATATTTAAAAACACTAAAATATAATTTTTATGTAATTTTTAAAATTAAAAAAAATTTCAGTAATAAATATAACTTATGACTCGCCTCACACAAAAATTTAATATCTATTGCCAAAAAAATTAATAGTGAATTGTCTCTCTGTAAGAATAAAAGTATAACATGGCTTAGTATATTTCATTGCTCTAGTCTTAAAATATATGATTTATTTAGGTCCAAAAACTAACTCGTGTTTAAAGTTTTGAAATCATGTTCAGACTTCAAGATTAATTCCAGAATGAATTTATAACTGTGTTTACTCTTTTCGTTATTTTATCTTCAAAACTTTGTTCAACAATTCCGAAAAGAATAAGCAAATAAGTAGTTTGCATCTCAATTGGAGATTTTAAACGTAATAATTTTATTTCTAACTTAAAAAAATAATAATAAGTGGGATTATGATCCATCTCTTATCAAAAAATTATTGCTTTACAAAAAGTTGAACAATTTTTAAATTAAATCAACTGAGGGGGTGGGGACTCTGTCCACCTAACAGGGGAAAAATCCCCATTGTACAAATTATACAAATGAGCAAACTCATTGCTCAATTTGTAAAACTAATTTGCATGTATTATTTAGCTGTATATTTTTCAAGATATTTTGAACAGTAAAAAACCAATTCCAAGTCTTCATGCTCACATTTTATTACTTTCTGTTGTATTTATTTTATTTTAAAAACTGAATATTCGTAAGCAATACCGCTCTTACATTATAATGGCGTTTCAATGAAAACTTGGCGAAATATTGGCAATACAGCCAAGTTAGCATCATTTTTCGCGTTCAAATTTGGTGACTTGACGGCCATATTGACGATCATTTATGGCAATGACTATATGGATGTGCTTCTGAAAATTACTGGAGAAATCTATAGCATCACGATCCATGACGTAAGTGAATTTTTTGAGAAAGCCCTGGAAAGTTGGGGGAAACCCCCAAGCAAAAATTGCTCTCTTATCTCTCTTCTTTAGTTAAATCCACCTTTTTAATACCTTTAAATAACTATACCTTAGGTATAAATAAATTTATTACAGCAGCACGAAAACTATTTTTATATAAATAGATAGATATTTTTTAATATAATAATAAGTTTTAAGGATTCAAAGAAATGTGAAAAATATATTACTTAGATAATGGTGCAAATAAGTTAAAAAATTGATTCTGGAAATTTTACACATTGTTCGGTTACATATAATTCGGTCTTAATTTGATTACTTAATTAAATATCTGCTTCAGAACCTTGTAAAATTCTTGCTCTGTGAATATTATTTAATTTTCAGTGATGTGATAAACTTTTTTCCTGTTCCCCTCTTTTTATTTTCTTTTTTTAATTTTCTTGCTTTTCTTGTAAAAATCTATCAGAATTTACATTAACTGATTATTTTTTTTAATTCTTAATGAACAGCTTTAGGAACTTGTTGAAAGAAAATTGTCTGAATTTAAGTATCAAGAAAAGCACATTTAAGAAACTTTCTTACAGTCAAACTAGATATATGGAGTAATGAGCAGTGGTTTCAATTTCAATTCTAATGACTAAATAATCGTGTTTTTGAAGTAATCAAACATTAAATTCTCTTTTCGAAGAAAGTACAATTTGATCATAAACAGTACTCTTAATGATTATACAAATGTAAGAGAAACGTTTTCGCTATACAGAAAAACTTTTTATATAATATGTAATCTTTATATAAAAATATATTAAAAGTTATATTCTACATCTAAAAAATATAAAAATTTTAGGTATCTTCGCTAACAGTTTAAATTGAAGTTTATTTTTATTAAATACTAATAATTCTGTTTTGTTTTTTTCATTTTCGTAAAACTTGTTTATAAAACCATTGTTTTTGTCCTTGTTTACATCCAAAATTATTTTTTTGAAAGACTCAAACACTTAAATTGCTATATACTTCCCCCCCAAAAAAGAAGGTTGAACTCAAAATAAAAAACCATGCATTTTTATTGTTTTATACACCCTACAAACAAAAAAGTATATATATATAAAACTTTTATATATCGTGTTTAATTTTCTACAGCTATTGCTTTATTTATAGTAACGCATTAAAGAAAAGTAAAACATGAAAAATATATCAATTTGAAGTATCTAAATTTTATGTCTATATTTTTTGTTCTTTATTAACACTAGATTACCCAAGAAAGTCATTTTGACTGCTTTTTAATTTCAACTAGAAAAACAATTACGCATGTTATGTACAATTGCTTAGAATATTTTTTTTCAAGTGAAATAAATTTTTTACACTTAGTATTTACTTGTTATATGATTGTAATAATATAAAAAATATTAAAAGTTAATTATTTTTAAACAAATTTATTTACACATTACACGTTCATTCACAATACAGTCATTTTGACTGCTTTTGGAGAATATAGGTGTTTTCAGTCATTCTAGTGTTAAATTACTACAGAAATTGGTAATTATTAGCATTAAATTTGCTTTGTGTCTCATATTACTGTTTTATTAAATAATTAATTTTAATTATTAAGTCCACCTGTTTTTATAACACAAATTTCTCTCTATTTTTTTCAAGCCCAAAACAATTATTTCAGTTTCATGTTTTTCACTATCCTGCAAGTTATTTAATTATACAAATACCACACATTACAAATAGAACCTATAACATCAGTACATATGCACTGCAATATTTTTCAACAACACAATTAAAACCTTTCAGTGCAGGGCACACATCCAAATGCTCAGTAGTTTTAAGCTGACCTGAGTCACATAGAATAGAATCAGGCGTGTCGACGATACCAATTCGGTAGAGATGACATCTCAAGCAATCATCCAACAAATTATAAAATTTATCATTACATTTTTATAGTAATAATTTATAATTGAATGACATTTTTCGAAACGTAATTAGAGAAGGGAAATATTAAAAATGTTGTAATTATTAACACATTCGTTTTATCCAAATTTTTCTCATATAAGCTAAATGTTTGTTTATTGACTTGCAGTGAACTTTGTAGCAGTAAAATTTTATTTTATTGCAGCATTTAAGGTATAAATGAGAAATGATTTTTATGTATTACAATGTCATTGGACTTGTTCAGAAATTTAATCATTTAAAGACTTTTGTTATAGGTTTTTTGTTCTCTTAAAATATATTATTACTATTATTTCTACAAGATTTAGAAAGTTTGAGCATCAATAAACTTTTAGGACAATCAATTATCTTCGAGGTTAGGAGTGAAGTTGCTGTTATGTAGCATTCTTATTATTTGTTTGCAACATCCTGCTTGCAAATACAATCTATTTTTCGTATTGATAGGCAATAATTTTTAAAATTAGCCATTTACTAATATTACTTAACATTAGATTTTTCTTCTTCATTTCAGTATGCTTCACTTATATTGTACTTCTGATTTACATTATGCTTGACTAAAAATACCACAGTACAATGCTATAATTTGCATGCATCAGGTGTCCTGCAATGCTATAACGGTCCCCATTCGAAAAGTGAAACCACAATTCAAGAAATTCTCAGAAATTAAATCCCCAACAAGCATCACGTTGGGGGAAGCATCAAAAATATATAAAGATTTACTCTCAAGATTTCAGGAGTACCATGCTTTAGGATAGTTTATATCCCAGATGAGGTACGAAAATTAATGAATACGTAATGCATGCAAATTTTGCACGCGACTTTACCAGGTTTATCGCTTTGAGAGACGCAGAATTCATAAATAACGGAACGCAACCATAAATGAGTTTCTCGCCTTCACAGCGATAAAAACTTTTTTTCCCTCCTGTTCTTTACGCTTTCGTTTACTTTTCTATTTTCATTTCCGCCTAAGTTACTGCATTTCGTTTTCATTTTCGTTTTTTTCCCCTTGCCATCGAATTAGAGCTGCGGAAACTCCTTTACATGATTGTTGCTGGGGTCGAGAATAGATGTGAATTGCGTTGGATAAATTTACGTATCATCTATTATAAGTAATTTAAATTTGGTAAATTGATTCTCATTCGTACATGAAAATGTTTCTCTGCAAAGTAATATTTATTTAAAAAAAAATACAGATTTACGCAAAACACAAATAATTTTACTGTTTTATGCATTACCTATTGATATAGTTATATAATATTAAATTAATTGCTTACAAGATATATTTTACAAGTATTCTAGGGTTGTTTTTATTTTTTTAATTTGTCGGTTTTGTAAACCAAATTCTCTTACATAGTAGAGGCAAAATATTCAAATACATCAACTAAAAATATAGATTTCCAAAATTAGCGCTGATATAAAAACAAGTTGTTATAGTGAAATTGTTATACTAAAAAAATGTATCTCGGTATTAATGTATATTGTATATACTTCAATATAATTAGTGAAATAGTTTACATTATCCATAGAAAAATAAGATATTGGAAATTAAAATATACTAAAGGAAACGATGTTTATCGTTTGAAAATTAAAAATGCATACAGTTGTGAATACCCGAAACTCCAAATATGTAAAAAGACAAATTCTATTAAGTCCGTTTCATGCTCTAGGAGGTGAATCCAGTTTTGCATGATTGAATCTTTAAATGCAGAACAAGAAAATTCGCAGATTTGAAACATTTTAGAGGGTTGTATTATTCTCACAATGAAAAAGAGTTATTATTTCAAGTTATCACGTATTGAAATGCGATTATCGCTTTATTTATTATGTTACCTAAAATGCACGTATATAAAAATCATTATATTTCCGCGAAAGGAAACACCCCTTTTAAGAAAAAAGTACACGCAATGGGAAACTTTAAATTTCTTCACTAGAAATCTTAAGCCTTTATGGAATTCTCTTTGAACTGCTTTATGAAATAATTTTTTGTTGATTCAATATAGCTATCATTACTACCAAAATAATGCCCTTTAAAGAAGATGTCATATTTTCATTTTTTATTTTGTAATTTATTTCCCAGTATATTTTAACCATTGAAACTAAAGTTATCATCTCTTGTTTAAAATAATTCCTGGACTGGTAAAAAGGCTCGGTATGCCATTATATCCTCATTTTATAATGGTGCTGTAAAAAATACATTTTTCATATTATTTATGATGTAAAGAAACGTCTCTAAAGAAAAGTAATTATCGAAATGCGTAGACGATGTTGCCTCAAATTGCTTTCAGAGTGCAAATTTTCTTTTGAGGTTTTCAAGTAGTTTTGCTTTCCGGAACAATGGATTTCCCTTTCTTTCCGAAGAAATTTTCAATTTAATGAGGCTTTTAAGTTTCATCTGAAGATTCCATTTGTCATTTCTTCTATCAAATAATTCTCCAGCCTTTGTGAAGCTTTTCTTTTCTGATAAAATATCTGCTTGTCACAGAGACGTTTAGATGTGTTATATTGAAGTGAAAAATTACTCTAATTAACTATAATTTAGTAATAGTTTTAATTATTGTGTGTTATGCAAATTATGCTTATTTTTCTAAATGCTATGATGCAAAATAAACTAAAAAAAAGTTGTCTGAAGTAATTTAATGGTATAAATTAAATAAATTGTAGACTAAAAAAATACCGGCATAGCTTTAGTCTGTAGAGAAATAATATTTTACATGCAGCTTCAAAAGATAGCGAACCATGAATTATTACTCAAATAATGATAAATCCATTTTTATAAACTATATTATCTACTATGTGATTATGAGTACATTTAAAATGGTTATAAAAAGTTGTCCCATTATTTAAGTACAAAAAAAACTGAGTTTTTATTCTAATGGGGTAAAAAAATTAAAAATTTATTTTTCACTACATTTTTAAGTATTTTATGATGTATTGTTTTCAAAATTAAGATTTTTCAGACTTAATATGTCTTACTTTATAAATAACTAGTAATTATGGAGCAATTATAATGTTAAAATTAAATATAAATTAAACTTATTAAAAGCTGTTAAATATTTAATACTGAATTTAATCAACATTACACTTTACATTTGCATGAACAATAACATTTTGTAAATTTTCATCTGAAAATCCGATGTCGATGCGATATTAACTGAAAAATATTTTTTATCATTCATGTGCTCTATTATTTTTAAGATTAGATTTAACAGTCATCATTTATTAAGAATAAATAGCAAACTATGTTATATTGAACAATATATTTAATAACGTACATATTTCAAGGTTTTTTACAAGCTTTAATTTAATAGTTAGAATTGCAATAAAATCTATAACGTTCGATTCCATTAAAAATTATTTCTGTTAAACTAACCAATTGTAATTTGTAAAAAAAATATTTAACGCTTATAAAACTAATCAAGCTTAACTATGAATTTGCACAGAAACGATTAACCAATCTCCGTTTAAAAAACTCTTTCATTTTGTTATACGTACATTTCTGGTGAGTCAAATGTAGGACAATTCAGGCTGTTTTGATTGATTATGCGAAGACCTCAGCACCAGATAGCGATAAGCTTCATATTGCGCCCACGTTACATTAGTTTTCTTTCGAATACAAAGAGCTTGTAGTTATTGTGTCATAATGAATGATAGCGTAACTCGATAAGTTTAATGGTATATAGGTTCGATATCAGTAAATGAATCTTTCAATGTATTTTTTCTATGTTCCTTTTTTTCTTTTTCGCTAATGTTAGTAACGACGATCGTTTAGAGAATAAAATTTAGATACATATTCTTCACGCAAGTGAATATTACATTCATTATTTTGTTGAAAATATATAAATGTTTAGGTATCGTATCATTTATGATAAATGCAATGTGCAGTTTTGCAGAAAACTTAAGGTACATCTCTTGTTATGGTACCAGGAAAATTAATATTATTTATCAATTATGCATGAAAAAAATGTATATATCAAAGTGTATCTTTTTTTTAAATGTTTTAGGGCAAAAATAAACGTGAAAAATTATCCCATGCTTCTGCTTCAATAATTAAAATTTAAAAAAAGGAAACAAAAATTATTTTTTTCTAAATTCTAATTTTTAAATACTCATTCACTCGTGAATAATCTATTATATTCAAAATTGTGGTTTGTTTGAAAAAAAATTTAAAATTAAAACTTGAAAAAGAAGACAATTTGTATTTTAAATATTTTTTTCGGAAATTATCAGCTTCTATCTTGACTCAGACTATGTCCTCGAAAAAAGAAATTTGTAACAATTAAAAACACTTCTAGAATGTTTCTTTTTCATTAAGGAAAAACAAAGTTTTACTAAATAAATTATTAATTTTATTATTAAATAATATTTCTTTGAATAAAAAAGTTTCATGCATAGAAATATTTGCAGAAATATGCATAAAGAATCATTTTCTTTAAGGTTGTCTCCATGTACTTTTTAAGAATAGTAGCTGAATTCGGAATATTTTTTGCCAATATATCTAAGTTTTCTAACATTAATATTATATTTTGGCTTCGCTACCCTATAGAAAACAGCATATTTTATAGCTCTTCTCATTTTTATCTGAGTTGAGCCATTTCTTATGGCATAAAATGCGTTCCATATTTTGTCTCGTATACCTTAATGCTACGTAAGTTTCACTTTACATGTTAAAGCGAAACACATTACTTATTTATGGAGCATTTTGAAATTTTAAAGGCATTGCATGTATGACTTACATTGTTGCAAAATTTCATGAAAATCAAGACATTTTTCTGCCTAAAAATGTGTTCAGTCTCTCGTACATATGGCGAAGACAGACAACTTTGATATTTTCAATATTCTTTAATTTAAAAAAAAATCAAATTAAGTCTTATTTTGCATAGACTTTCAGTGACTGTGGGTACCGATTAGTCATGAGCATGTATTTGTGATCAGTTGTAATTATATCTTGTCATGGGTTAGAGACGAGATACCACTAAAATCCTTTTGTGTAGAGAGTATAATGCACGCTACAACTATTACGGTTTATTTGCCACGTTGGCGGTTGGAATTGACCGGTCACTTGACCGTAGCTCAAAGCTATGAGGTCCATCTCCAATAACCCTATTGTATTTTTAGGTGCGTTGTTAATCAATACATAGATTTTCAATTATAATGTGATTATTGTTATGGATTTTGTGTAAAATAGTGTAAATAATTTATACTTGGATATGTAATGCATATTACTCTATGTTAAATTTATTTTATGTTAAAAATTTTATATTCGCAAGCAACGCCGTCTCTAGTGGCGATATAATGGGAACTTGGCTATAGAGCCAAGTTGGCTTCAGTTTTGGTGACTTCGGGATCCTCTGGATTCTTCTGGAAATTTTTGGAGAAATGCGCTAATTTCAAGACCTATGAGGCAAGTGGATCTTTCTCGAAAGATCCGTGAGATTTATAAATAGAAAGATGCTGGCCGAAAGTCAGTTAGTATGGTTTTGACCACCGATTAATTAGTATGGTTTTGACTAGCAATTAGTAGGGTTTTGACCAGCGATTAGTAGTCCGGTTTTGACTAACGATTAGTTAGTATTGTTTTAATAGCGAATAGTAGACTTGCCTTGACTGTTATAACAGAATATCTCGGCTGTTGAATAGGATGAGCAGTGCTTGTGAATAATATTTTACATACTTGTGTTTTCGACACCGATAATTGAGTCTGAGTGCTGTTGAAAGTGCGAAGGAGATTTAATTATTCTGCGAATATGCTGTTGTATCCAGTATTTAAAGAATTGTTTTCTTGTCAAAAAATGTCCATCTCTCCTAAAGAACTGCCTTGTTCTTTGCGATTGATTTGCATAAAATCCTCGAACTTCGATCAACGTAACATTATTTATGCATTTCATATATTGTAATTACTTTTGCTAATTATTATATATTAAAAGTCCTACTTTTCTTCCATAGAATAAAAAGGTCACGGTAACAAAAAGTTCAAGGTCACGAACTCGTGAGCGATATTGTCAAATCGTGGGTTCGAAACCAATTGCCACTGAAGACCCGCCATGTATAAGGGCTAACGCGCGTTAAATTTGTCAAGGCTTAAAATCCTCCCTTGATGTATCTTGGAAGTAAAGGGAGTGGTTTGCCAGGTAATTGCTTCAAAATGATGCGCTGCCTTTAGTCCCTGTGTTGTTTCAGAGTATGATGTAACTTAAAATCAAATCTAAGGAATAAAACTCAAAAATAAATTAACCATAATGTGAATCTAGTTTTAAATTATTAATTTAAACATACATAATAATTATACTTAAAATATGTGTAGTTAAAATGCGCAGACTCACACAAGAAAATTATTCATGAAAAGCTGAATTGAAAAGGACGTTGCCCTCAAATTAATTTTATAGATTTGCGTTTGTTAAAAAAATATGCATTATAAAAATGCATTTTTATTTATTATTCATTGGAAAAATAGTAAATATCACAATAGAAATCTTCTTAATATGTCTTTTTTTTAATTGAAAGAGAGCCTACTAAAAATACTACGCAATTTGTACCATATGAAGATCAAAATAAAATTTCTTAAATAGCGAAAGAACAATTAAAATTTTGTACCATTATATTAGTAATTGGCCAATATTGTAATTTTTATCATTTATGGGAAACGATACTTTTTTTTCACAATTAATTCACACCTTTTTTCTTACCTTAAATGAAGATAATGCCAATTTGAGAGTTAAAATACATAAAATTTGTATCATTTTATTAAGAGCATCTCTTTCCTAAAAATGAGGAATTAAAGCTAAAGAAAATATCCATTAGTGTTTCTTGATTTGAAACGTTTTAATTACATGGACGTTTATTCAAAGTTTTCAATAAAATTACTGTTATTTTACTAATAAATCAATGCAAGTGGTATGTTTTATGAAACCCTCCCCCTAATTTAATGGATAATTTAAAATATGTGATCGTTATATTTTAAAGTACTCTCCCTCTGAAACCCGTTATTTTGTAAACGTCATGATTCAAGAACTAAAAATTACTTTCTCTATAAACCAAAGAAATTATCAACTTTAAAGTGAATCTCCACATTATGCGAGAAGTTTTCGAATTGTAAAGTAAATGATTAATTCTAGCATTATTCCGTCTGTTACATAATGTACTTCATATCAGCATTATGCATTCGACAATATCAGAATCAGAAAAATATATTTCTCTCATTAATCAAACCTGAGTAGTTTTTCAAATTATTTTGGATGCTTTTGTTGTTTCTAGTGCAATATTAGTTTTCTACAAAAGAAAAGCTCTTATAGAATATTACAAATGGAAATGGTCAGTCACGAAACTGTTTTTATAAATTGTGAAGCTAAATTTTGATCCAGGAGACAGTCCAATTAACAATGCTAGTTAAATAATATAAATGAAACACATCGCACGCACATTGGCTATAATAAAATCATTTATTAATTTTGTACAAGCTCCTTTCTTCATAGTAGATAATATTTTGTAGCTCTTGTTCTCAACTTGCAAGACAACATTCGTAGATTCCAACAGCTTACCTTGCTAAAAGCTATTAAATCTCTATGAATCAACATGCCTTACATTTTGACAATACAACATCCAGAAGTTAAAAACTGTAATTTAATAATCGCAGATATTGTTATCTCACTGCATATTGATAACGAATATAGAAAACACTTAGAGAAACATTGACAAAAGAACTTAAAACTTCTTAATCGTTTTCAGAACTATATAGAAATTTTGTTATACAAAATAAGTAAAATATATATATATATATATATATATATATATATATATATATATATATATATATATATATATATATATTGTTTTTCTAAATCTATTATTTTAATTCTATCACATATATTTAAACCAAAAGCCCCAACTTAATGTTTGGAAGGTTTATCCTTTCTGACTCAATTTAAATGAAGAGATGTCCTTATTTTTAAGATACCCCAACATTATAAATCAAAACTTAAAGGTTAAATATAGTATTTTGGACAAAAGTAAGATCTTCTACTTTTGATTGTAAAAATTTAAGTAGATATTGGTAACTTTTCTACTCTCAAATAGCATTTCAAATTTGATTTGAAATATTCCTTACAGGTTTAAATTAATAAAACTTCTTTTTCTGATATTTTCTATATTTGATAAATGAAAGCAAAATACAGCATTCAAACAAACCATGCTATATTCATTACAGAAAATCTCAACAGAAACTTTTTCAGCAGTGCTTTTAGTTTAAAAATAAAACATGAATAGAAAGAATCCAAAAGATGTGTTCTAATAAGCAAAATAAAGCCCTTTCTCTATTTCGTTGCTAGCAAACCTTTTGTAGATAAGCAAGAGGAAAATCATATGATTCATAATTACGTCACAAAAAAGTACAAAAATATTGCTTATGTCATGTAAAAAATGTCCGTTTAAATACGTTTAAATACATCGCTTGAAAAAGTTAGCATTTAAACATACAATAAAAGATATTCAAGTAAAAGAAATACAAATTATTTAAAATAACTTACTAGTAAATTTGTCCACATGTAAGAATAAATGCAGTTCTTTATTTTCATATTCATTATTTTTTTTCCATTTTATCTTGAAACACTCTATCAAATTAACAGATTATTCAATACTAAACAGTTATTAACATATACATATACAGGTATACATTTAGTTTCTGGAAAGACTAAAAATTACATTCAAGAATATTTCCTAAATTGAATAATTACTAACCTGCATATGTTTTATAAATAATGGGTAAAATTACAAAAATGTGTAATCATAACAAAATTTCTATAATAAATGTCAAACTATTTTTTGGATAGATAAGGTAAAATGAAACCAAATCGCAAATGCGTTGAAATGAGAAAGGATAAATAATTTGGTACACATTCATATAAAAGTATTTTTTTAGAAATTTTCCATTGTAAAGAAAAAAAAATATTCATGTCAATTTTTAAATTATGTTACAATTTCTCTTTTTTATGATATTATTTGACATTTCAATCAAATATTCGATGTGGGAATATTTGTCATGTACAGTTCGTAAAGTGAATGACTGGAATAAAACGCGTGTCTGTGGTATCATGCAAAAATATTTCTTAATGTTTTGAAATAGAAAACAAAATAAACATTTCAATATATCTAACGCTCTAAACGAAACACATTTTCTGCAGAAATGATGCTTTATGGGCTTCCATATATAAAGTGACTCTTTGAAGAATTTTTGCGTCAAAAACTATATTTTCCTTCTCTATCTAAGTTCGCGGCTCATTTGATAGGTTCCTGCAAGTCCCAGTTAAATTTATGGCATCCTTGAACTGAAAGAGCATTTCTAGGAACTGGGGTGTATATTTATTTGCAACAAAGCGATCAAAACTTACTTCAACTTCCAAGTGAGAATTTTTTATATTTCCATTTTTACAAAATGTATTCTCATCATGGTTTTATACTCTAAATTATTTTTAAGCCAAAACTTCTTGTAATCGCAATTATTTTTACATAAATTTTAATCAAATAACTTAATGATTTCATTACTACACCTAATAAAAATTTGGCAAAAGCACATTCGATAGATAAAACAAGTAAAAATTCAATGAGTATGTAAAAAAGTTCTTTTAAAGTTACATTCCTGTATGAATAATTAATTCAAGAATTTGCTTAAATTATTGTATGAATTAATTTGAATCATATTAAAATAATAAATAATTTTTTCGCGTGCTCGCGTATATGTTAACTGTACAAAAGGAATAAAATTGACTAAACAATAAAAAATAACTTTTTCAGTAATTATATTGTAATGACTATTGCATTGCATTGGATTTGTTGATAGTAAGATTTCATAATACTTGTCGTTTTTAATAAATCGGTAGTGATTATTCAAAGCAAAATTTACAGTAGTTCATTTTTTTACTTTAGTCATACCAAGCTTAAAATATTTAATTTAAAATGCTTTTGTAATTTTAATTACCAAATGCATTGTTTCCATATGCGCATAATGATTCTATAATTTATCTTATTCATCAATATGACGGAATTTTTCTTGTGAAAATCAAAAAGATTTTTACCAGTTGCCATGCACAAATTAGGCATCAGGTCTGCATATTCGATTATTCTTAGTTATTTGTTCTTACTTAGTTCAAATTCTCTTAACATATTAACATTCCATAACCAAAATTATATTTTTCATCTAAATTTCAACATCGGTTTTTATTTAAGTTACAGATATGGTGAACTTGTAAATGTCGCTGGAGATATCATTTCTATACGTTTAAGATAGTTCTAATCACGTCTTCTATACCCAGTGTTAATTTAGAATGCATTTTTGAAAAATTGACTTTTAAACTTAAAGAGAGCTCGGTTTTAGAAAAGCCTATTCAATCCGAAAGCAGCAAGAAAGTTTGAAAATTAATGAAAAGATAATGTAAGGTAAAATACTTGCAGATAAAAAAATATCTTCATAGGTTATCAAAGATGACACTAATGCATGCTTTTAAATGTTTTAAAAGGGCTGAAAAAACTGATGTTGTTCAAATTTTAGGGATTAATAAATAGTACCAAAAATTCATGAAACTAAAATGATAACTAAAATAGAGTAAAAAATGTTACTTAAGCAAGACTCAGAATCAATTCGAGTGTGTCTTGGCTTATGCGAATTTAATGCTAGAGTTACTTTTTCAATTTTTCATTAGGCAAATTTGTCGACTTGTTAATTTGATTAAAGATTTTTAAGGCTTGTTTTTCAATACCTTGCTTAAGAATTTTTAATTTATTCGTTGCCGTAAGGTCGGAGTTTTTCATGAGCCATCGTGCATTGAGGATCTAATAATTATATTATGGGCTTTTTTTTAAATTATGTGAACAAGTTTTTGCTGCATGACCCCAAACAGGAGAAGACTTTGGTCAGAAATGATCTGAAGATCAAAATACTGATAATCAGTTCATTTTGTCAACTTGAAACAGACTTCAGCGAATTAAAGGGTAGAATTTATAGGCAGTATCTTTAATTAGTTTTTAATATATGCAATCTGCTTTCTGAAAATGAGTTGTTTATCTAATATTACACACCGAGGTATACTTTTTTAAGACTAGGGAATTTTATTATTTTAAATAAAATTTTAAGGGACTTTTTTACGATTGGCAAAGAAAACTGTTTCTGTTCCTGGTGCATTTAATGCAATTTTCTACTAGGGAATACATTTCTCCAAGCAGGCAAGATATCTGTTTAGTATGGGTGAAATGTATACCGATTCTTTATGTTAGCCGGTAATCATCGTATAATCAGATAATCGTGTCATCTCACATACACAGCCGTGTGTTTTTTTTGTTCGTGGTAGAGATATCTTTGGCATAAATGTAAAAGAGAGTAGCTTCAAGATATAAGAAATGAGTCATATCTACTCAGATGGGCCTTAAATTTGCAAGTATGTTATCAACTTCTACAAAGAAATTTCTATCAGTGAGATAAGAGTAGACAAGTTTTATTGGTGAGGGCGTTACAATTTATAAGTTTGAAAATAAGGCATGTGGGCCATACTCAATCAAATGCTTTTTAAATTTCAAAAAAGACCGCGTCAGAAAATATATTTTGTTCTTTCACATTTCAAATAAATTCAACAACTCTTAGAAGGTATGGCTTGAAGTCATGCCACTTCGGTATTAGAATATTACTGTGTTAAAGAGATGATCATTAAGTTTTTTAAGAATTATCTGTTCTGCCAGTTCTCTTAAAGTCGGGAGATGGTTTATAATTTTCTGCAATAAGAGGATCTTTACCAGGCAGTTTGCAAATGTTTAACGAAAAGTTATCAATAACATTTTATTTATATTATTTGCAGGAGTAATATTCAATCGTAATGAGTTGAACATTTTCAACTCATTACGATACCTACATTTATACATGAAAAAAAGTAATAAAGTTTCTGAGTAAGGTAACTGAGCATTAAGACAATTAAAATTACTGCTATAAAGTTTTAAGATTATTAAAAAAGGGAGTATTTTATATTAAATTAACTTCTATATCATATTAAATTTATCGTAAAAATCATCTTAAAATTGAAGAAGATAAATAATTGCAAATATCATATTACTACATCAAAGGAAAAAGAATTAAGGAAACAATAATTTACAATTTATTCTTCCACTTTTTGAAAGAATGAAGGATTATTCACAAAAGTTGAAATTATTACGCTTATCATCGCTCATTTTTAAACACGTTAAAGACACAATACGTAATTGAAACTCTTTCTGAAAATTGATACAAATAACGAAACAACGAGTCCATTTCAGTGGGAATTAGTCTCATTAAAAACTTAATAGCTAATACATTTTGAAACATTAGATTATGTTTAATCATATTTGCTGCATTGAAATTACCTTTATATTTCATAATCCATGTGTAAATTCCTACTTATAATGATATGTAAATTTTAGGAGGGTTACTGTATGACTAATTATACACTTATAACTATTCAGTAACTAATCGTGTTCTATTTTGTTCGTTAAATTGGGAATTATTTCAATATTTCGGAATGACATAATATAAACTATTTACCCATTTTAATAAAACATGTCTTGATGATCATCAGCTACTATTTAAATTCTACTTTAACTCTCCTACATCTAATATTAATGTCAATATTTATGTTTCAGAAATATATTATAGTTAGGATCATGAAATTGTCAAATATTCTCAGTTAGAAAGGTCTATTTTACTTTAAAGTATTTTATATAAATTATGGTAAGACATAAGCTGGTATTGAAAGTGTTTAAGAAATTCATTCAACTTACAGAAAAAAAATAGTGCTTGAAAGAAAATATCGGATCAAGAATTGTTTTAATACGACATGGGATGAGAAATAACTAATATATTATGTATATATACGTAAAATACATTATCTTTTGACAGGTTATAAGCTATTTACTCTCAGTATTGAATTAATATGTAACTTTATGAATTATATAACTTATAATGAATCATATATAAATTATAATGAATTAATATGTAACTTAAATTGAATTTCTCTCTATTACTTCCAACATTAAATTTTAACTTATTTGCTTTTCATATCATCTTTTGTTGTACTTTATCTATTTTTTGTAAATTTGGAAGAAAATTCTACATTATATACTTTTTCTGTTATTTTCTTTTGAGAAGAAACACTTTAAAATAAGTTATTAAAACTAATATGATGAGAGAGTTTTTACTTAGTTGCATGTTCGGTGACAATAGTTTAAATTGCCGTTCTAAACATATAAAAAATACAAAATTCCGAAGACTCTCACATATATATATATATATATATATATATATATATATATATATATATATATATATATATATATATTTAAATTTCAAATTTTTTCCGTTTTAAAACCTGTCCTTTTATATGATAATGAACAAACATTTCACCAGTACTTTTTTGCTGCAAAATGGGGAATATTTTTCAATAATATTTTGACAGTGAAGAATAATGTATTTCAACACTATTTATAGTGTAAAATTTTTAAAAGAAAAATACTTCATTATAAACGTATATTAGATAAGGAACTATACTCAATATTTTCTTTCTGTTGCAAATGTGTAAAATGGCAGTAATATGCATTTCAAGTTTGAAAGATTAGACAGAAAGACTAGATTAAGAGAGGCTTTTAGTCATCAGCAGTGAAAGCTGAAACACATGTAAACTCATTAAACTTTGTCATTAGTCAAAAAAAAGTATAAATTTGCGTGTCAGATTGCGTCAAAAAATAATAACTGTAGTATAATAAGTATTAAACTTTGACTCATAAAATATATAAATTACTTTCACGGAATATGATGAAAAGACAGAATCGAAAAAAAAATTACTAAATTTAATTCACACTAAAACAAATTTTTATTTCGACATATTCTTCCTTTTCATTTAATATTTATTGTCTTAAAAACTAATCATTATGTTTGATTTGTGATTCTATGATTATCTATTGGGCTCATGTTTTGAATATTTTCACATGTTGATATAATGAACATTCATCAATCAAAATCGAAAAACACAGAGATAGTAAGAAAACCACACAATGAAGGACACATGAGCAATCGAAATTTAAAAAATGTATGCTGCGGTATTATAAACATTGCTGACTTGGGACAGCTTATATATAAAATAATTCATATGAAAGTGAGGTTGAACATGTTTTGTGGCCAGCCAATCTTCCCCCATATGTTAATAATACTGAGCAAAAGCCTATTAAAAATAATGGCTAGGAATGTCTAAACCCATTACAAGATAGAGGTAACTTACCAAAAAATTGCATTTAAAAATGAAAAGCCCGAGCTCCATCTGAGTGCAATAAATAAGTTATTGCCAGATTTTGGACCCAAATGTAGATTCAAAGCATGTGAAAGTATTAAAAGAATAAAAATTTAAAAGATAATTTACTAACTACCATAACTTTAGTGACACTAGAGTTCGATATGAATTAAATAATAATAAGTAATATTATCTTATACAGTTGAACCTCTTTTTGTGTGGTAGATAGGGACCGCATAAAATATATTCAAAAATTTAATAAATTCTTACATAAAACAAATTATATCGTGGAAATACTACAGGAATTTTTTATGCGGTGGATAAATACTGCATAAAAAAGTCTCATTTATAAAATATGCCAATTTTTTACGAAATTTATGTAAGAGTACTCCGACAACCAAATAAATAATTAAATATTACACATGATAACATTTTAAAAACGTATAGTTTCTCATTGTATACGCGGATAAGTTTTCAAAATGCACATACATAACTCATTGCTACTCATCGTAATCCAAAGCTCTGTAGTGAATAACTTCAAAATCGCTTTCATCACTTGAAGGTACAATTTCAATTGATTTATTTTTTGGCAACATAAAGAGATAAATTTTTGTGACGAAGTTTGGGTGGTCAGTTACTTGTAAATGTCCCGATAACCAGATATACACGATTGAAGCACTTTTTGGAATTTTATACACCCTTCTTAATTGGTATCTATTTGAAGAAAATGCTTTTCCAATCTGTTGGAAAGCTGGATCCTTGTATATTTTTATCCACTCTCAAAGAATCCGTTTTTTCTTGTCTGTCTTCATAATCCATCAAAGTCTTCATAATGTCACTGTCATTGAAAGTTTCGTCTTCAATCAAGCGCAGGCTGCTGGAGTGTTGAGAGAACGCAACTGAATGCGCATTGTCGTGAGACTATTTATAACAAATGAACAGTGTCTTGAAGTATCTACATTTGAGTGGCGCAACGTACAATCCCACATCGGGGGGAAGCACTAGGGGCCCTAGGCCTGACTTACGCTAAATACGTATTTACCCAATTTATAAAATATTAAAGGCGAAACCTGACTTTCAGGGGGAGGGGGTCCCAACATTATCCGTTTTACGCCACTAGTAAATACTAGTGGCCACTAGTGGTGCCAAAGCAATTGAAAATCATACACCGCATAAAAAAAAGATCGTACATAAAGAATCGCATAAAAGAAGACAGAACAAAAACAGATTCTACTGTATTAGAATATGAAGGTAACTATAACTAGGAGAAATGATAAATTTATAGTAATAAACTATTATTATTCTCAGGAATTTTAATCCATATTATTAAGAATTGCTTTATTCAAATAACTATTAATAAAATTAATTGGGTATTTCTGATTATGGCAATATGTAGTAAAGTGTTTATGGTTTTTTATTATTTCTGATTTTCTTTAAACTAGAAATTGATTGCTTTATATATAATTAAAACAATATTTCTGAATATAGAAACATGTACATTATTGTCCCAATGAGGAACTTTTATAATATATTGAAATTAAATTATTCTTTTTTATCATAAATATTAGTAACTACAGCATTATCTTTCAATTTTATATGCATATCAAGAAAATTTGCTTCATTGTTGTTACTATTTGTCTGTATTAAGTTTAGATATTGGGTATATATATATATATATATATATATAATTATTCTTATAATAGTGATAATGCACTTAAAGTTAAACGCATAAAAAGATGAAATAGGAAGAGAACTCATATACTTCCAGTGGAGATAGATTCTAAAATTAAAGATTTTTGCAGCAATTTTGAAAAGTCTTTTAACATTAAACAAATAAGAATTTCTTGTTTGGTCTAAATAAAAAAAGAAATAAGGTATATTAAAATTAGAAAATTAGGAGATATCCTCAAAAAGTATGATTTTAAAGACTGCCATGCCTTACATATTATTAAGAATATTATTAATTTTCTCATTCATAAATTCAATATTGAAGATATAGATTTAGTAAATAGTTATACTGAGTATTGTGCACCATACTATTCATGAATAAATCTTATAATAACATTAATTTCTCAAAAATATTTTTTAAGTATGTTCATTGCCTGCCTATAAATAACGTTTTTGCATTAAGAAAGCTTTTAAATATAAAAAAATATGTAGCTCAATTTTTAATTACAATGATATTGATGATTTGCAAAATAATAATAATATTGTTCGTAATTGTAAAGATTATTCTGATTTTATAAATGATCATTAAAAGCATGTGGTAAGTGGTGATTTAAATATTGTTAATATCTTACAGGTATAATGTACAGAGGTGCTAGTTTTAGATTAATGCTCTCTAATAATAACAATGCTATCAAAAAATCAAATTTCTAAAGATATATATAAATATAAAAGTAACTTCATTACAAAATTAGCTATTAAATACAGTCTTCCTATTGTAGTCTTTAATAAATTTATATGCAAAGTGTTAAATGAACTTATTCAGTATTGAAAATAAATTTCTTTCAGTATTGAAAGAAATTTATATTTTCCATAATAACGATCATTATCAGCAAATTAAAGGATTACCACAAGGTGGACAAGCTAGCAACTACTTTGCAAATATTTAATTGCATTTTTTTAAAAATGAAAGTATTCGTTATGAATTTTGTTACTTTTTTAGATACATAGATGACTTAATTATATTTAGTAATATAGTAGACTTTGTTCCTATATTTAATTATTATCCCCACTATTTAAAATTATTAAAAACTAATTATAATAATGAGTCAGCTAACTTTTTGGACCTTCAATTAATCGTTAAGAATAATTTGCTTACAAGTAATATTTTTGATAAAAGAGACTCATTTGATTTTAACATTATAAAAATGCCTTTCTGGGGTAGTAACCTACACCTATCAATATTTAGAAATATTTTCTTAAATTTTATAAAAAGAAACAATGATTTAGTTACTGATAACATTTTAAAACATAGTAATTTTGTAAGATTTTGCAATAATTTTTTAGAATACAATTATCCAAGTAAATTTATTTACAAATATATTTCTATTTCAAATTAAATCTATTTTTATTTTAGTTCAATATTTTATTTAAAATTTCTTTTATTTAGTTTATTTTTTAAAAAAAATTTAAATATTTTAGTTGCAATATAACTATCTAGTATATAATTATCCAAGTAAATTTATTTTTAAATATATTTCTATTTGATATTATCTATTCTTAACATTGCTCATTATTTTATTTAAAATTTCTTATGTTTTGTTTATTTTAAAATATCTTTGTGGTTAGTTTACTTGCAAAATAATTATCCAGGTGGCAACACGGTTTTTTTCCTTTTTGTGTTGACGTTCCAATCCTTTAGCAGAGAAGGTAGATTTTTTTGTTTTTCAAAAAAATTTTATTTTACGTGTAAACTTTTATCCTAATTTTTTCTATATTTTTTTTTTGTTATTCATCTCCTTGAGAAATTCATTTTTGTTCTCTTTTCTTAATTTCATTTTACTATATTGTTAGGTTCATCATCCACGTGGTAGAAAAAATAAGCTTAACTTTTCAACATGGCTCCATTTATTTTCCCTGTTATGTCGAAAATTTCTGCTGTACGGGAAATGTTGGATCCATAAAGCATTTCTAACCCTAAATCACTGACCTAATTCAACGACAGCTTTATAAATCCTAATAGGTCTTCAGTTTTGTTCAAAGACTTTTTTTGTATCTACATTTGATGTCTTGTAAATTCCGATTTCTTCTTTCTTTAGCACTGTAGGTTCTAGAACTTCTTCACTTTTATTTTATTATACTATATATATATATATATATATATATATATATATATATATATATATATATATATATATATATATATATATATATATATATATATATATACAATTTTGTCTGCATTATATTCGTAGGTAAATTCTCCCTATAAAGTATTAAAATGTTTCATTCTTTCATAATATTATGATTAATTTAATGGATTTCATTCAAAATGTAACACTGATATTAATAGACAATTTTGTCCACATTATATTCGTAGGTAAGTTTTCCCTTTAAAGTATTAATATGTTTCATTCTTTCATAATATTATGGCTAATTTAATGGATCTCATTCAAAATGTAACATTGAAGTTCTTGGTCCTAATTTTGGATGTTTTTATTCTTAAGAAATATCAGTATTATACCGAGAATATAAAATCAATTCATTAATATTTAATTTTATTACTACATTACTTACGCACTACATATTTTATAAGAAATAAAGTTTTCTGCATAAAGTTTCTTTAAATTAAATTATTTTTAGTTTTCACTTTGTTCATAGTACATTCTGCCCATTGACTAACGATAATTCTTCCATTAAGATTCTTTTTAACTTAAAGAATTATTTTATTTTAGGATTTTTTAATGCATAAGCGAATTTAAATTCTCGCGAGTATTTTTATCGATATTTTTTTAAAGCTTCGAGTGCTTGAATTGTTTCTTTGTTCAGCTTCTAAGCTATTATCCAAATATTTCGAAGAAAATTTTATTCTTACATCGGAGTTGGGGTTTTTGTGCTAGGGGTTTTATCTTGCTTTCTCAAATAAAACAACCAATAATATAAAAAATGAAGTGAGAAAAATTAAGATTCCAAAAGAGCATTTAAAAGGGGGGGGATAAATACTGGATATTGTAGATCTTTTATTAATCGCGACGATATTATGCTCCAAAATTAAAATACATTTTGCCTTTTTTTATGAAGATCAAATGCTTATGGGGGGTGGGGGAGATTTATTAATAATTCTTATTCTTTTTTTCCTTTTGAAATTAATATAATATTTTTTCTTTTTTATTTAATTTTTACAAAGAATGTTTTCAGCACATGAATCTAATTTATTAATTTTAATAACGCCAAGTGCATTATATAAAATAAATTTGAAGTGCCACAATGTTTAACGTGGGGTAAAATTCCCATTCCATTTAAATGGCAATTCTTGAACAACAAAATTTCCTCTGGGTCTTATAAATAAAAGAGTAGTTTTATTCAAAGAACCAATAGGATTGACTAGTCAGAAGCTATTTATTTATATATTTTATTTATAATTTTTAAATATCATCTTAATATGAAATTGTATCTTAAATTTATCGGTAAAATTATTTTTGGGTTTCAAATTCCATGACAGTTAATATTAAAAACTTTTTTTTTGCTATTTTTAAAAGGAAAAAGATATAATAAATCTAAATGTATTTAATTTGTAATAAGTTCAATATTGAATTTAATTCAATAACAATTATAAAATGCTTTAAAAGTGCATAATGTTTTGTTACTTAACTATATTACCTTATTGATGAAAAATTGCGTCATGAGCAATCAAAGTTTAATTAAAAGCCTTTTGTATATATATCCTTATTTGATCATCCTGAAACTTCCTAAGGGTTCCAAAATATACAATTTCGGGGGAGGGGAGGTTTTCTGTAATGAAATATATGACTTTTTATCTTACATCGCTATGAATGACAGCGAAATATTGAATCAAGACTTTTCATTACCAAGCAAAGTAGCTGCAGGCCACACCTGATATTGTGGAATAAAAAAGGGATTTTTCCCTTTGGGCTTCCATTTTCTTTCATTTTTTAGAATAGAAAAATGGTGAATACTTTTTTTTATCTAACTCATATATTTTAGAATAGAAAGTTAGTTCTGGAATGTAACACTTTTTTAAAAAAAAAGTTTAAGATATTATAGATCGATCCAGGAATTTTTTGGAAGATTTTTCTCTTCTACTTAGAGGAAAAGACATGAGGTTGCACTTTTTGACTTTCTTCCTTACTTAAAATAAAACGAGGAATTAATTTAACTTTTGTTTCAAAAGTGTAGATACTAATAAATAAAAATTTACTATTAAGTCATTGCAATAATTCTAATATCATGATTAATTAATTATTTTATTTAATAGTTATTTATTTAATTTAAAGGAGTAGTTTATAAAATATTTAATATATATTCGGAGAATAACAACTATGACTCTTTATAGGAATCGTTTCACCAGTTGGTTTGATTCATTTGTTAAATACGTCTTTAAATAATAAGTAAATTTAAAAAGATATAAAAATTGCAGATATGAGTTAAAAATTTTAATAATATTTCAAGACTTTCTCTCTTTAAGTTTTAATTTTTTTTTTTGTTCTCGATACAAAAAAATATTTTTAATTCAAGCATTTTTCAGGCAAACTAGTATATTAGTGATTAAATAGCATTACGAATATAATCTCCATATAATGAAATATTTGCTTCAGGGGGTAAAAGGCTCAAAATGTTAAAACTAGTTTTGTTATACCATCAAATAATTTGATGTAAATAAATTTTTATCGGGTTTATTCTTTTTTCGAAAATTGTTCGCAATTTCCTAAGTTATTAAATATTTTTAGTTAATCAAACTTTTATTTAAAATATTTCATTCATAAAAGTTAAATTTATCTAAGGGATTTAAAATCGAATATGACAATTTAAAAAGTTTCTGCACACATAAAAAATTGCAAAAAACCATTAGATATATTAGTTTTGAAATTAAATTATTAAATGAGAAATGAAAAGAGGATGGAATTTATTATTTTTAGTGCACGCTTCTTGCATAATATATCAACTTCAAAGACTTTTCCAATTTTGAGTGTAATTAACGTTTCGTGTGTATATTTTACTTAAAATTAAAAAAAAATTAAATTTGGAATATTGGTAGCTTTTTAGTAAAATTAGAATGTCAAAGAGTATTTCGAATATTAAAACGTCCATTTTGAGGAAGTTTCATGTAATTAAAAATAAAAGTAATAAAATTGTCCATTTTTAGCTTAATATTTGTTGTAGCGATAAGTTTCTTACAAAATTGCTTTTAAGATTATTTTTTTAAAAAATCAGTTTTTCGCAATTTTTAAGGTTCTTTATCCCACATTAAGTATCGTCTGTATTTATTAAGTATTTTACCTTACATTTCCCGAAACAATTCTTCAAAGGGTTGCAGTTATAATTATTTATTTGGTGATGCGCATACATACTTAAACAAACACTTCTCACTTTTTACCATGAGCTGAAATAACTGAGTAGTATTATATAGAACTTGTGACCACAGCACATCCGGGGAGTCCTAGTTTCGAATCCCGCGTCCATTAAAGCTCTGCGATGAGTAGAAGGATTGACAAACATTAAATATGCCGAGGCTCAAATTTCGTGGTGTGGCTTAGAAGTTTCGCGAATGGTTCAGGTATCATTCCTGCCATTCGACTCAGGTTTAAAGTTGCAAGGTTCATCACCTTCGTCTTGCTTCAAAATACAATTTTATTGAACAATCTCAGTCTAATTACCTTTCAATTTATAAGAGTTTAATTAAATCTTATAAATATAAAGTAGTCGTTGAATCACTGTATGGAATTTTAATATACACTCGGGAACATTGAAAATAGCGACCCAAGGAGGAAGCTAAGTACAATCGCGAAACTTTGCAAATAAGTACAGCGTAATGTGATATGCAAATGATCCAAGTTTTGTGCCAATACGCATGCTCATACACGCCGAGGTGGCGCTACAATCAGGAAGAGGATGCTATATAAGCCAGCGCAAATTCGAAGTTTCATAAACGTGACGATTACCCGCCGATTGTAGGAAGACTTTGGTAAGAGAAACATGCCAGGTATACGTGCTAGAAGACATTTCTCACAGTTAAGCGAGTTTGAGAGAGGCCTGATCATCGGGATGAAATTGCAGGTATGTCGATGCAACGTGTTGCTGGCCAGTTGGATCGTTCGGAGTGGGCCGTTAGAAATTGTTGAGAGCAGAGGACACGAGAAGGTATCCAAGCGCGGAAAACCGGGTCTTGAGCGACCAGGAAAACCACGTGGAAAAATGATCGAAGGATCCTGTGGCAAGCACTTGTGGACCCCACAGTGACTCGTTCAACGATACGAGCAGACGTAGGCGTAGCAATTGTTCCACAAACAATTTCTAGACACCTTGCAGAAGCAAATCTTAAATGCAAGCGCCCTTTCCATGCACTCCCTTTAACACGGGAACATCGGCAACTGCGTCTACAGTGGTGCCAAGCCAGATCAATGTGGAATGTCACAGATTGGCAAAAGGTTGTATTTAGTGATGAATCCCCGTTTGTTTTGGGGACAGATGATAACCGCGTACGGGTATGGAGGCGCCCTGGTGAGCGGTACAATTCCCCCCAAACGGTTCTACGTCACACTGCCCGCACAGCTGGTGTAATGATCTGGGGGGCCATAGCCTATGATAGCGGTCCACTTTAATTGTAATGCGTGGAACCTTAACGGGCCAACGTTACGTTGATGATATTCTTTGACCCCATGTAGGACCTTTCCTAAATGGTCTCCCAGGGGCAATTTTCCAGCAAGATAATGCTTTTCCGCATACAGCAAGAAATGCTCAAGACTTCCTACGTCATTTTCAGTCTCCTCCAGGGCCGGCCCGCTCCCCCGATTTGTCCCCTGTAGCGCACGTGTGGGATTAGCTAAAACGGGAGATACCGTCGTGTCACTCTGTACATGATTTAGAGTTGGCTGTTCAAGATTTGTGGGGCCATCTGCCTCGGGACCAAATAAGGTGTCTAATCAACTCAATACCGGACCGTGTGGCGGCATGTATTGCAGCTGGAGGTGGTCCAACGTGCTACTGAAGTTGCCCAGTATTTGTGTCGTTGCACACCCTGTATTCATTTAATTGTCTTGTTTTTCAGATCAAGTGAATCTCTCATCTGTGTCATTATGTGTATTAAATTTCATTTCAATCCGATGCTTTCTTCTTGGGTCGCTATTTTCAATGTTTCTGAGTGTACTTGTTTAGGATGAAAATACGAGCTTAATTTGGCTTGGAACCAAGGTATTCGCTTAAGCATAAGGAAAACATATGAAAATCTTAAATATATTGGAATTTTCATATGTTCTCCTAACATACTGTCGTACATTTAACTAAAAATTTTTTTGCTTTTGTGCAAACATGAAAGATTTGATCCCAAATGTGACTATATGATTTTAAATTCTAGAAAAAGCATATAATTTTCTTTAAAAATGAATCGACTGTTAGTTTATTTATTTCCTATTATTAAACACATAACTTAACTTTTAAAAACCAAACCTTTAAATAAAGATCATAAGAGCTAAAGTACTTAACTATTTGCATTTCACATAATTTTTTCATCCTAAATGTTCATTATAATGCCCAACATGGAAACAATTTCGATTATGTGTATCTTTAATTTTAATATGAAAGATTAGTATTAATTTGAAATGTGATTTTACGTATTGCTTTCATCTGCAAGATACCTACTATATCTTACTTTTAAACGCTTAATGTGTTTTCCTTACAAATACGTAACATTGCCCAAATATTAAAGAAATACGAGCTACTTAAAAAGAAAAATGCTTGAACTAGCCTCTATCAAAATATAGTGTATACTAATAAAATTAATTTTCAGTGAAGTTTTTTTTTTTTTTTTTTTTTTATTTTGCATATCATCGAAGGACTTACGATGTAAATAAATCACATATTAAAATTTATCTTTCTGTCTTAAGCCAAGAAAATAAATACCACTAAAGTGAAACTTCTTAATTAATATTTTATACGAACCAGAGTGATAATTAAAATACTTCGAACTCAATTACTTCAAGTTCCCATTCCCTAAAGATAAACGTTTTGCAAATGCGTTTGGAATCAAAATTCAAGATTAATAACTCGCAACGTCAAAAACATCTCAACGAGCTTCGTTAGAAATTCTGTGAGCCCAAACCTTCACTTCATAATGTCTTGCATCAAAAACAGTCTCTCCCCTTATAACTTTTCGGAAGAGAAGAAGAGGTATCTTCATATCTTTCAAAACTTCAATTTCTATGTCACAACCACGAAATGCCTGGAAACTCTCTAGATAATTTGTTTCCGATGATTTCTTGCATATTTATCTCCATATATATATTTCTCTTTGCTTTTCTCGGCGACAGCTGGCACTTATTGAGGTTGAGACAATGGAGTATCTTCGAGATCGATATAAGGAAGAGTAGTGTGTATTAAAATGCAAGGAATTTCCCTTCAAGTAAAATGAAACTAGTTCATCTTCCAGTTCTATGTTTACTTTGGAAAAGCTGAGAAGGAAGAGCTACTTTGGAAAAGCTGAGAGGAAATTCCTCTGCTTTTCTAAGAGGAGTTCCTAGCTCTTTGAGACTTGAGGAAACAAGGGATTTGATACGCTTGACAACTTCTCTTGAGGATAAAGTTTCGTAAATTAGGTGAAGATATTTTTTCTTACTTTAAATACTTTAGCTATAATCCCCGTTTAGGAAGTTTCTTTTAAAATTTTCGTGAGCATATAGTGTTTGATTTCATTTGAGTAAAGATTAATTAGAATAAACTTTTATTAGTTCTTTTAGTTAACTTGCAGCTTTCTGTACTTAAAGACATCATTAAATTTTGGAAGATTATGAATAAAATGGAAAAAATGGATACATTTCATCACGGTTCTCAATTATTATAAAGTAATGATACGTGCAAATATTTTCTTAAGGTTTATTTACTGAATTGTATTCATTATTAAATAAAAAATAGAATTAATTATATTCAAATTTATAAACTAAACAGGCTGATAATAAGGAATTATTAACTTCAAAGTTTAATTGAATCCGTTCCTTAATTACCAATTTAAAGTAATTTTGAGTACTCTTTTGAAATATTTTACGTCTGATAATCACCTGTTCACTTTTTATTCAAATTTGCATGTGCGTGTCTGTGCGTGTGTATGAAAGCATGAAGTATTTAAAGCTAAAAGGAAGAGTAAAAACACATATACATGCAAAAATTCCCTATTTTCCCTTCATTTCCCTA
The DNA here is from genome assembly GCA_019973935.1 of Trichonephila clavipes. Taxonomy (NCBI): domain Eukaryota; kingdom Metazoa; phylum Arthropoda; class Arachnida; order Araneae; family Nephilidae; genus Trichonephila; species Trichonephila clavipes. The sequence goes on along the minus strand of BMAU01018592.1, from coordinate 287,005 downwards.
TATTTATCAACACGATCCAAAAGTATAGGTAAACATAGAGGAAGGTTGGCTCGCTTTAAAACTGTTTAACTCTGTCGTGCTTGGTGGTACATATGTTATACCACCAATTCTTATTCATTTATTGTGTGGTGGTACATAAAACGTACTACTTGTTTGAATGCCTCAGAAATTGATGCCAGATGGTACATTCTCTGAACCACCACAGAGGTCAACTCCCAGCAGTTACTCAAGTTCCCGACAGATGTCAGAAGCTAATTGTATGCAATGGGTTTATGCAGTAGTTCATTCTTTGATGAATTATCAGTCTGTTGAATGTTATGTTTTGGAAGTGACTGTGTTGTGTATTTTTAAGTGTGAATTAAATTTATTACAGTGATATTTGAAACAAATCAGGTTGCATATATTATGTAACTATATAAGTCAATGTTACAATAATTAGTGTATCGCTTGTGCATTGCTTGCATGAAAATATGAGAGTCCAAAAAATGTACCACCACGCTGTTGAAGACCATCTTCTTTAGAAATTCAAAACACATTCCACTTAATAATGGATCCACTTAATAATAAACTCCACTTAATAATAAAACTATGTAAATAAGTGGAGTACTATATACTAAACTATACTTAGTATATACTAAAACTATATAGTAAGTGGAATAAACTCCATTCCACTTAATAATAAACATGTCCAATAATGGACATGTTTATTGTGCCACATAGATTTGTTGCAAGTTACATTTTCTTAAAATAATAATAATATTTATTAAATAATAATACATATACAAATGTCCTGAATGTGCTATAGCTCACGTTTAGGAAAAATAAATACAACTAATACACCTCTTACATATGTTGACAAAATAAAAAAGGTAAAATAAAATAATGTATAAAATAGAATATTTAAAACTAAAATGATCATTAGGTAAATTAGGACTAAACTAAAATTAATCTTACGACATTAAATTAGGAAAAGCTTAAAATGTTGTAAGATATAGGTCTAATAACAGTATAAGATGAAAAAGTGAATTTATTTATTTTCCAACTACAAAAAAAGAGAATGAATGAGTTGTGACTGTAAAGATCCACTGTGCCTAGAGAAGAAAAAATCATGTTCCCAGAACTATTATGCTGCTTGAAGCATGGTGGTACAAAATATGTACCACCTATTTTTTAAAACTTGGGACACCCTTCATTTGAAAAATAGTTTAATATTATTAATAAGTACCAGCTTTTGTTTAATAGTTAGTTTTGTGAGGTTTATCTAAAATATTTGTAATTATTTCCCTCTAGGGCTGTATTTTAGTCAAAAATTCAGCGTATGGAAGAGTTAACTCTACAATCTTAGTTCCTAAGGGGATAAGAGTTTGTTATATACTATTGGGACTATCTTACTTATGACTTATTCTGTTTGTGTTAAATTTGCATTTATTGTTTTATGTTATTTAATTTATACCAATTCAGTATATGATTATTGATTTAATCTATACATAAACACACACCTATACGTAAACATGTTAAATTTTGGTTAGATTTAATGAATAATAAAGATTACTGAACCCTATTTCTATTTTTTCTGCATAATTTCTGAGAGGCAAAATATTTCATTGAATCGATTTCGTAAAATAATAAAACTTTCTAATTGCATTTACAATACTTTTCTCTGAATTGGAAATTAGAATTTCAGGTAAAACCCGGTCTGTAGTTTTACAAATAGCAATAAGCAATTTTAGCTATTTTGTATATAAATTCGTAGTAAGGTTATGTAAATGACAACTTCTTCGAAATGTAGATGTGCCCTGATTTGTGAATGACAGATGGCGTGCAAATTTACGACCAATTTTAACACCAATATCATCTACCAGGCACTTTTAATTAAGATAAAACAATCTAATGATAGCTTGTTAAACACATTTATTTATGTATATAAGTTAAGTGAAATGTCATCAACTGGTTAAAAATATTCTTAACGGTGCTCGTGCATTTATTACACCAAAACTGCCTTTACTATTTTACGAGTTCAATATATTAGGTATTTCATTCATAAGACTCCTCGTAAACTTTTAATAGTTTTTTAATAAGCTATGGTTTTCCAAAATTTTAAGTTTCATTAAGTTTGGAACATGATGAATTAAACGAAAAAAACTTGAATCATTTCGTTATAGTTATCAATTGTTATTAAGTTATACAAATTACAAGCAGTGACTTAAGATTGATTATATGAACTATATATATATAAATAACGATTGTACCATTAACTAATTGCATGACATTTTTTTTTGAAAATACATACCATTTTAAAATAAAGGTAACTTTTATTTAGGTAATGTTATTAACAAATAAAGATTAAGGCAATTCAATTGACAAATAAAAATTAGGACAGATATAAGAACATTTCACACCTTTAATGTATAAATAATTCTTGTTTTAAATATTTTAAGAAAGTGTTAATATTACACTAAAACATTATTTAAATGTATCTTATGCTTAGTGTATTGTTAAGCATTACCTTGTAATTTCTAATTATTATTATTATTATTATTGTGCATTACTTCAAGATTAGTGTGATTTTCTTAGTAATAAGTATTTTTGAAAGATGCTTTGTAACTGTATTAATTTTGTGAAACTTTTTTCTTGGACTACAAAGGAATTTATATTGAAGTATTTTTTTTAATAATAGTAAAAAGAACAGTAAAAGAACAAATTGGGAATTCATTAACTTGTAATTACTTAAATTACTGTACAAATTTTATTTGGAGATTATCTAGCTAGTAAGAGATGATAAAAATGTTGCACTAATTAGCATGTTGCACTTAAAATAAATATATGAAAGGGATTAATGTTCTGCATGGGTCTGGTTTTTTTCCCAACTAGTCTCGTAAATTCCGATTCAGTCAGAACTTGTGACAGAATCTACCCGTATTACAGCTGACTTTATAGCTACTTATATTGAAAAGTTGAAGGAAATAACTTTACATTATATAGTACTGAAAATCAAATATTTGGCAACTCAAAAAGGAAAGTACTAAATAAAAAAAAAAAAGAACGAAGGATAAAGTTGCTTCAAAAATTCACATTTTCTTTATTTCATGGAAATGAAACAGTTCAATGTATATCCCTTACCTTCTTTTTAATTACTTTATTGTATTTAGATTTAAAACAGAAGTATCTATAGTAAATAAATGCTTTAATTAAATAATAATAAATCTTTTTTAATTTATATTTAAGCACAACATTAAAAAAAATATTAGTTTTTTTGGAATCATTCCTTTTCCACCACAGGGAAGAACCTGCTCACCCAACAAGATTTTTAATTTCAATTTATAACTTTAATTTATAGATTCCTATTTTTGAAATTTTCTTTCATATATATCTTGTATCCTCTATTTAAAAACCTCAAATTTTTCTTTATGCAAGACTGGAATTTTCAAGTCCGACGGTTTATTGAACGCAAATTAATGCTATTAAGGTTCACAGCTTTTCTGTTTTGAAGCATATTTCACATTAGAATTATTTTGCAAATATATATATATATTATTGTAATGCATAGTGAAAGTACAAAGTTACCGAAACTTTTAATTCATAGGAACTTAGAAATTTTTCCCCTCAAGAAGCTCTACAGTTTTAACATAATATGGATAATATATATAAAATATAACATGCATATTTATTTATCCAAGTAATGATGTGAAAAGAAATTATATTAATCTACTCATGTTTAGCCTTTGTTTTTCATGAACTTTTGTTTATATTTGATTTAACATGCTCATTTTGTATTCATGGAAAGAAGGCAGTAACTCTCTTATTAATAGGAAACTACATTAATCATTTTTATTAACTAGCAAGAGGCTGGTATTGAATAACGGAGGATTTCGGAATAGCGAAAGAAGTCCAAATTTTCTGATGAGCTACTCGTATTCCGTTACAAATATTTCTTTAAAATAACCCATTGTATTCTTAAATGATAATAGAATTTTACGCATTTTATATAAATTATTGAAAAAAAGTTATTTAATACTATAGAAGGAACATAAATTTTCAATTGTTTAAAATCATATTAAATCTCTTTGCCTTCCTTGTCTGAAAATTTATTGGAAAGTGGAAAGCAATTTTTGCTTAAAATGCATTTTGAGGATTGAAAAAAATTTATAAAATTATCTGGAAAGAGATTTTTCCTCTTAATAATAATTATTATTCTGAAACATGTAAAGAAAACAAATAAAGACGTCTAGATAGCTCAAGCCTTTTTTTTTTCTTCCTTAACACAAAACTTTTACAGCAGATCCCCAAAAGCATTTTAAAAAGAGTATTCAAAGAAACTTATTTAACGCTTTAGATCGATTCATTTAATATTTGGGTTATTTTCAAGCCATTGTTAACTTTAAATAACGTATAGATTAAACTTTTGATGAAATATTCAAATTAATTTTTAAATAAAAAATATGTAAAACATAATGCCTCAGAATTTATTGAACAATTTGTTTTCAGTAATACAAAATCCCATTTAATTAATAAAATGGTAACATTTTATATTAATATTCTCAAATTTAAGTTTTCCTGAAAGAATATATTTGACAAAAGTAAAGTACAAATTCTTCAAATTGCAGGAGAAAAAAAGTATGCACTTTTTGTTTCTTCTATATCTCTTGAGAAAGGTAGGCAAATCCAAAATGAAAAATTACTGAAACTCTAATTGTATATACGAGTAATATACGAAAAATTGAAATTCTATTAATTTTAAAACTTTCTGATTCCAAATCATATATGAATAATTCTTATTATGTGAATAATTTGCAAAGGTTATTTTTGGACTAATATTTTGATCGTTAGACAATTTTCAGCGTCTGTTTTTTTTAAAAAATGATTGAACTTCTTAAAATATGTTAGACGATTTTTTATATTCTGGTATAATTGATGTATTATCTTGTCTTACGTAACTCCAAAAATATATTTCTTAAAATTACATGAATAGAAATTTGTCACATTTTATTATACAAACTTCCTACTTCTAATAAATAAATTTTGGGTATAAAATGTTTTCAAGGGGCAAAACAAATGTTAAATAAAGTGTATGTTTCTCTTCAATTTCATTAATGTGAAAGGGAAAGAATTCGCAAATATAACTGTTAAAATATCACTTATATAGAAAATACTAAGAAATCTTTGTAAGAAGCATATAAATATTACATAGAATCATACATCATTATGAAAACTGCCAGGCACATTTTCTTCCATATGCATGTAAAAATCAATTTTATAGCAAATGTAAAAAATTAACTTCAAACCAATTGTTTGTTTTTATAGAGTAGGGGTCTTCAACGTTTCACACTCGAAGGCTAAATTAATAAATTTACAAAGATTCGAGAGCCACATCAATAAATTCACAGTCATCCGCGAGCCAAAAAATATTGTGGTCAGGAAAATTTATATAAAGAAAAAAAAATGTAGGTTTGTTTTACAGGAATACAAGTGATTCCAAGGGATTAGATGGTGTTTACAGATTTGTATATATGTGTACACATGTATCGGTTTCTAAAAAGTTAAATGGAAATTGAATTAAAAGAATTAAAAAAGATAAGAGTTCACCTTTTTTTCAAAAAATTTTAAGATTTTATGGAGAATATAAGATTTTTTATATTTAAAATTGTTTGATACATTAAAATTTTGGAAAAATTCGTCAGTATGAAAAACATTTATCTCAAATAAAGATCAAACATATCAGTGAAATGTTTTAAATATCAAGAATAACAGAAAAAATTGCGTTTCTTACGACAAAAAGCAGACTGCAATATTTTTGAAATTGCCTCAAACTGAAATGAAGGGCCGCCTGATTGTCTTCAGTTGGCCATTTGTGGCCAACGGTCCATGGGTTGCCAGGGTGTTCAACCCGCGGCCCGGGGCCGCAAGTGGCCCGCCTTGAATAATTTTGCGGCCTGCGAGATTCTTTACAACTTTACAAAATTCGACTATTTTGTACAACATATTTTGTTTAAAGAGGGTTTTTTTTTTTTGTAAAAAGTAAATCCCAAAACCGTTAATATCTTATTACGTTGCTTCTGTTAATACAAATCTCTTTTTTTTTCTAAATTGAAATTTAACAAACATTACGATACGCAAATACACATGCATTGATATTGACTTGCAAAAACTAAGTGAAAGAGTTGCGAAACACATGTCTCACTAATTAAATAAATTAAACATTATTTGGTCATTCCATTATTATTATTATACTATCCATGTTTGTATACATGAAAGATAATGAAAAAAGTAATAATATATCAGTCTGTTTTAAATTTTCACTCCCACAAATGTTTGTAATGAATCCAAATCGAATATAAAGATATATGTTTTAAAATGCGGCCCGCGTATTGTAAAGTTTTTCCGAAGTGGCCCGCGAGGTCATTTGGGTTGGCCACCCTTGTCTTATAGCACTAAGTGGAAGCTACCCTTTTGATAGAAAGGATCACCCCTCAACAGTTGTTTTTTTAAGGTCATCCCCCCAGGAGAGTTCTATTCCACTTTAAAACCTTCATCTCTGCTTTCGGCTAAGACTGATCCATACTCTTCAGAGGCTCTTACACAAGAGGTGCCTTCTTATGTATTCAGCGTCAGAAGATTAACTAGGGCGATCTGCATGTAGACTGAAGTGCAACTCCCCCATCTGTATAAAGTTTCGGCCCCTGTTCACTTTTGCCTCTTGAACACGTAGCAATCAGAGCTTAGAGAAGGCTTATGGTGCACAGACTTTTGTCTTATTACTTCCTTGGAGTATAGCCAAGACGAACGTTTTGTGAAGGGTCCATATAAATATTTATTTTTTTACTTATCTCTTTCTTGGGAAATCTTGGAAAATTTGATTTCATTTTTTGTCAGTTTATACACTCACTGCTGGATGGAACTGAAAATACGTGTTTTTCGCTTATCTTACAGCTAATTAATCTTACGGAAATATGTTTCAGATCCTTATGTGTGAATGAAGTATATTTCATACGATGTTCATTTTTTAAATATCGTGAACCAGAATATACATACTCTTAATAAAAAAAATTACAATTTTTTTAACTTAAGCAATAAAAAAATGATTTAGTGATAAAAAAAATTGATTAAAGTATCAAACAAATTTTAAACCAAATGTGAAACTAATTTAGTGCATTTTTATTTTAGAATTTTACTAACACAAATATCTAAACTTTTAAATGCATTTATATATCTTTTAATATATTTTAGTAGAATAAATTAAATTCTTACTTATAAATTTATTATAAAAAACTCTTATCACGAAATTATTTTTCCTTATTTTTACAACTTATATCGTTTTTCTTAAATATGCTTTTTTAACAGAAAAAACTGTTGCTAGTTTTGAAGTAAAAAAGTCGTGATTATTTAATGTACTTTTGAGTTATATAATTTTAGATAAAAGAATTAAAATTAGCAAAAATGGGAAAATTTTTACTTTTATTTGTTCATAATATTCTTATAATTATTGAAAAATCAATAATTTTATTTTATGTTAATTTCTTTTTTGTCATTCATAAAATGTAAATCATAATTTTGTTGTTTCTTACGCGTAATTTACTCATAAAGTCATTTAATAATAAAGGCATCTTCTTATATCGTGTCGCATTCAATCTGCTTTAATGTAGAAGTAAAAAATTAATAATTATTTTAAAAGTATATATACAATTTAGAAGAGTGTATGCTAAATTTAATTAGGGATAATTATGGTCAACAAGTGTCGTAATATCGTATCATTGAAAATATTCAAAGCAAATTATTAAACCTTTTGAATGTATGCCTTTACGACAAGCAATGTTGTACAAAATGTGGTAAAAACTATATACTTAAATCTCATCTTTAGAAATTCTTCTTTTGGATTCTCCATTTTTAAAAATTATTTCATGAACAAAAACCCAGTCTCATTTTTTTTCTTTTATAAATTATTCTTCTCACCCTTCAGTTTTTTAGCTAGAAAATTTTGTTTTTACAATTAAATTTTCTTTTCGAATCGTGTGTTCTTTTTTTAATTAGCAAATTTAGATGTTTGTTTTCTACAAAATAATTAAGATGGAACAAAGAATAAATCTATGTTCTTGTGACCTATCTAAAGTTCTTCTCAACCGTCTCCACAAGTTTCTTAGAACTCTGATTAGTTAGCAGACTTTGTCCACAAAAACAGAAGACAATCGTCCGGAGCATCTCATCGCAGGCTTTAATTATTTCCCCACTTTTATTTTGAAGAATCTTTCTGAAAACAAGTTTACTGCGCGAAAAAAAATTTTGAAGAAGCTAAACAGGAATAAAAAAAGAAATACATGGATTGAGGGGAAAGCTTCAAATTACTACGCTCGATTTATCTTTAAAAAATTCTTCTTTTTTCAGTCTTCTTTTTAAATTCTTCTTTCTTTTGTTCTCTTAATTGGTTGTTTGAAGGATCAGTCAAACGGCGCGAGTAATTATTTTTAAAATAGTTTTTATTAACCTTGATTGAAGTTCTATAGAAAACATTTTTAATGAAAGCCTCAGGTTTAGTTTTTCAGGCTTTCTTAATTGATTTAGTGATTTTTGTAACTGTGTGTCAAAATTACAATTATCTAGGTAAAAAAAAAATTCTAAAAAAATATAAGCAAACAAAATATTTTATGCATAACATTATATTAACGAATAAAATCAATTTATCATTTTTTTCCCTTGAAATAACTGAAAAAGTCTTGAATCTTAACTGACTCATTTAAAATAGCTTAAGTATAAATTAAACTTTTATGTATTTATCTTTAGATGCAACATATTTTTCTTCAAATTTATATGAATTGTGTGTGTGTGTGTGTGTTAATAGTGCTAAATATAAAAGTACATTAAGTTTTCATTTTATTGTAAGCCAAAAGAAGTTTTCTTTTTTAAGTGAAACATTTTTTTTTCGTTTTAATAAAAACCAAATGCTTTGAAATACTTTTTCTTCTCAACTCTAATTGTAATTTGAAATTCCCCTGAAGTGAAAAAATGAGTATTATACAAATGCGAAAATGTACAAAAAAAATACATCGCAAAATAAGATATTTCAATTTAAATAATAAATCCTTATTTGTTACTTAACTTTTTGTCTTAAAATGTTAAGTTATAGATACGAAACAAAGTATACATTTATTTGTCCTGTACACACCTCTTAAATTCAAAAATTGCAACTTTTTATAAATACGCTTTAACAATCTGGACCATTTTGAGTAAAATTTGTATTAAAAAGTTATTACAATGCAATTATGTGCCAAGTTTTATACTTCTGGGTTGCTTAGAAGTGAAACACACACACAAACTATTTCCGATAAGAAATAATTTTAAATGAAATAAGTTTAATAATGTGTGTAATCAAATAGCTACACAAATAGATTTGTAGGTTAGGATAATTGTTGTCAACGCACGTGTAAATTTAATAGAAAATCATGTAAAATACTCACTTCAATTGCATACTAAATTTGGAGAATGTATAGTTTTTTAGGCATACTTCAAAACTCCTCAAACACTAATTACATCCAAATGTAATAATTTAATTAACACACGATTTATTTCAACAAAATAATAACACGAAGTGACAAAACATTTTCCTGAAATGATCACAGCACCAACTGTCGGGACCAACTTGAATTATAATAAAAGATTTTTGAATATTCGATACTTCGATTGTAGCCCAGTCTGCCGGATCCAATGTAAAACATTCCAAGATCAACAATTTATAAATAAAAAGTTAATTAAATAAACATTTCTAAACCGAATTATAAATCTAAACCATTCTAGAGTCCACTGGAACAGACTAAAACTTTCATCAAAATCGGTCCAGCCGTTTAGGAGGATTTCTGTTGCAAACACACGCACAGAAGAATTACAGGTATAAAGATTATTTGAAAAGATATTAATTAAAAGCGATAAAAAGCGTGAATCGTCTGCATTTTCGTAACAATAAATACCGGGTTTGGCCAGATTGGCTGAAAATCAATTTTCGATGCCAACTTACGTCTTTTTCAATTCCTACTATTAGCTCAGGATCTCTATACATATTTTATTTGTTTGTTTATTTATTTATTTATTTATCTTGGGGAATTTTCAATCGTTAATAAAATACATTTTAAAGCGCTCAATTGAGCTGAAATGTAATGTACATGATTAGTTTGGATGACAATACAATAATTTAATTATAATTAATAAAAATTAATTGATTAAAACTAATTATTTAAAAAATTACAAATACAGCCACGTTGGCGACTTATGTCGAAATTTGAAAAGGTTTTTTTTTTCTCGCGTGTTAAAGCGTGTCAGTTGAAAGGAAATTTTATACACACGATTGTTTTGGGTGACAATACGATACTTTAATGATAATTAATAAAAATTAATTACCACTTAATGTTGTGATTCTGTCATATGTATATACATATTTATATTAATTGCAACTATTTAATAAAAAGTAACTAAAATAAATTTTTTCTTGGTTGATTTAAGTAGGAATTGATTTTAAATTTGTTTTATATTACTTGTTTATAACAATAGCGTTGTTACAACAATGCAGATGAATGTTGAGTTGTATTTTTTGAAAGTTTTTAATTAATATATTTTAACTAATTGTGATATCGGACCGAATTAAGATTCTAAACCATTCTCGAATTTACTTGGACCCACACAAAAAATTTCATCGAAATCGGTCCAGCCGCTTAGGAGGAGTTTAGGGACAAACACACGCACAGAAGATTTTTATATATAAAGATATATTGAATGATTGACTATCATGTTTAGGTAAGTTACCTTAATCTTGTAATGGATTTAGATATTCTATTCATTATTTTCAATAGGTTTTTGCTAAGTATTATTAACATAAAGGGTTAAGGTTGGCTGGCCACAAACATGTTCAAATCCACTTTTATATAAATAATTTTATATATGAGCTGAGATATGATTTTATATAAGTCAGCAATGTTTATAATACTGTAGCAACCATTTTTTTTTATAATTTAATCCCTATTATATTTTAATATTTTAAATTCTATTGTATTTTTATATTTTAAACACTGTTATATTTTTAATTTCTCATATATCCTTCAATGTCTGGTTGTCTTGAGATTTAAATTTTTCTTTAGTTTTGCTTCTTGAGTGTTCATTTATCTTTGATAGAGAATTTCATCTCTCTGTCTCTCTGTCTCTCTGTCTGTCTCTCTCTCTCTCTCTCTCTCTCTCTATCTATATATATATATATATATATATATATATATATATATATATGTCATGATTTTTAAGACAGAATCAGATTAAAGTTAGAAAAGTGAAAAGACGGCCTTTATTCTTTCATTTGTACATCTGTTCTGACGCTAAGGGCAGGGAGGAAAAAGCACGCCATGGTGGTGGTTCCAAGTGGATAACACTTGAAAAACATATGGTAAGTATCGCTGCTTTGAAGAGGGGCTTGCAAGTTAATGCTGACATATGTTGACTATTAAATCTAACGATCTGGAATTAGACATGTTTATTGGCTAGGCCATATGTTCGGAAGAAATAAATGGGTGATTAGTTTGATACTTGAATATGGGCACGAAGAAAGATGAGTCAAGTGCTAGATAGGGAATTTAATTTTTAATCTAATTTAATTATCCTTACATTTGCCCCCCAATTTTAAAAGGGAGTCATGTCGTGGTTTTTTCTCTCTTTACAAACTTAATCAATTTTCAACAAACACAAAACAATACATAGTTATTTAGAAAGACATATTACACACAGTAGAAATATTTACGCAATAGGAATACTAAAATCAAAATGCAATATAATAAACGAAACTATAACAACAAACACAGTAATGACAATTAATTGATAAAAATGAATTTCTATACATTTAATTGAAGATTAACTTGTTTAAATCTATTCGACATCCAGAAAAAGAGCTCGCGTTTCCTCCGATTCCTTCATAATAATAGATTTATATTATAGCTAGCACAGATAATATTTTCAAAAAAAATTTATATTGGAAAATAATATATAAAACAATAAGATAGTAAATATAAAAGTACATGATATCATACAAATGTTAAAATACCTTATATTGTTACACACATTTTGCATATATGAAATACATTTTTTAAAAAGATAAAAAAAATATAGACACTAATAAAATGAAATTATTAATAATATGAAAACGGTGTATAACACACAACTTATATTCACTATTCAACACAATAAACAATATTTTATTTCACATGCGTTATAAAATATAAAAATTATAAGAATATAGGAATAAAAGAATAGAAGAATAGAAAAATATAAGAGCTCTTTTTTATTATTTTTTGAGTCAGAAAAGGGGACTCACTTCAATAATAACTTTTAGTATGTATGAAAATTTTCTCAATATTCACTGTAACTTAACAATATCGCATACAATATTTTGAATTTTTCCGTAACCTTCTAAAAATACGTTTCATAGACAAAAATTCTTGAGTTTCTCTTGCATCACACATTCACTAATAAAACTGTATCACCTTACTTAATTTTGAACACATCTCTCTGAGAAATCTGCGTCATCAACTCACAGGTGTTCAGGGATCCTGATAAGAAACAATGTGAGGTGTACATATCAAACAAAACAAGTTTGTCCTCTTAATGTTTCGAGACATATACAAAATTATAATGATTGTATTCTCGCTTATCCATTGTGTAATATCCAAAAATAAGCTTCAAGTTATTAAATTAATTTTAATTTTAGATAAGGAAATTTTCGAGAAATAGTGAATCCTGATATATGGCCAGTATATCAAAACACACAATTTCAAAATAAAAAAAATTAATGACATGCAATAAGATTACTGCTGAATAAAATAATTAACAAAACAATTGAATTCAATGGAGAAAAAAGAATACAGCTTGACTTTACTTTTGTTTCTTATAAAAATCAATATCTCTAGTATTAGTTCTCTCATTAGTCATTTTTTTAAAAACTTAATTTATATCTTTCACTTTAAAACACCAATTTCTATCATAACTCTTAACTCATTCGACATCTTAAGATAAAATTATGAGAAGTATATTAAAATTTCTCAAAATTTTGTATGACTAAACCTATATACTTTGTTTTCTCAATTAAAATATAAAGAAAATATCTCCTTTATAACACAACTATATTATAAAAATTAAATACCATATCATATCATATATTATTCTTTTTCGTAAAGTTCTGTTCAGCAAAACTCAGTTCTTCAATGTTACTAAAATTGGAAATATACCATTTAACTGACCTCCACTTTGCAGCGCCAGAAACCCTTGATGAACGGTAATCCAGATGCTGTTGTCACATTATTTCACTAGTAAAATTTTATTTATTTATTTTTTTTTTCAATGTTGTTGCTTCACTCTATTTCACAGTATTATCGTGCAGACTTTCCGGCGAAAAAGATTTTTTTTTCTGGTACTGTTGGTCCTTCCCCATCATTGTATCACTGGAACTAAATCACAATACCATTCGGAGAAAAACATATTTTTTATCTATTCTGGCGGAAGGGATTGACATCTTTCATCATGGAGTTTAGGGGATTCACGCTTTCCCCATTTTTTTTTTCTTTTTCTCTCCATTAGAATGTTTCTTCCATTCACGGCAAACTGGATGGCCTCTTCAGCAAAAACAGAATATCGTTCGTCTATAAACACTGCATTCTTCTCTGTGTTAAGAGCGACGTTCTTTCGGGGATCTCTCTCACTAGCGCGTTTCTTTTTCCGTACCATAGATTAATTCTGATAACCCAACGTCCTCAGCTAACAAATGTAGAGTGCCGTCGAAGTTCCATAAAATTATCCATATCAGTTATTACGTTCGTTGTCGTTAGTTTTTATATTAAATTATTTTATAAAAATCATTAGTTTTTTACATTAAGATCGCAGACAAAGATCCTGCCGGCTTTAATTCTGTCATGATTTTTAAGACAGAATCAGATTAAAGTTAGAAAAGTGAAAAGACGGCCTTTATTCTTTCATTTGTACATCTGTTCTGACGCTAAGGGCAGGGAGGAAAAAGCACGCCATGGGGGTGGTTCCAAGTGGATAACACTTGAAAAACATATGGTAAGTATCGCTGCTTTGAAGAGGGGCTTGCAAGTTAATGCTGACATATGTTGACTATTAAATCTAACGATCTGGAATTAGACATGTTTATTGGCAAGGCCATATGTTCGGAAGAAATAAATGGGTGATTAGTTTGATACTTGAATATGGGAACGAAGAAAGATGAGTCAAGTGCTAGGTAGGGAATTTAATTTTGAATATAATTTAATTATCCTTATTTATATATATATATATATATATATATATATATATATATATATATATATATATATAAAGAAATATATATTATATATCAAAATAAGAAATAATAGATAAAGAACATAACAAAGAAATAGCATAATAAAAATATAAAACCTGAACATGAAGAACAAAAAATTATAGAGAAATAAAAAAGAAACTACAAAAAGAAGAAAACCTAGCGAGTCAGAAAGCAATTTCGGACATAGGACCGAATAAGTGGGGTTAAACTAGTTTGAAGGCGCCAACCCTCCCCTTTGCAACTTAGGAAAACCAAATAAAATAAAATAAACAAAACTTCAGAGTTTGGATAACTCAGAGAGTATGAAAAACCACTCATTACTATTATGTAACGAACTCTCCCAAACTCTTAATGCAGAAAAATCACAAAATAATTATGTAAGAGAAGTAGAAAAATGCCAAAACAATTACATAAGAAAAGTATTTTTCAAAAAATATTTTATAATAAAATTTCCTTACTCACAGAGCTTTTTCCAAGAGAATCAAGCGTTTTGAAATCAATGAAAATTTATTCACCAAGTTAAAAATTCGAAAATACATAACCACATCTTTGAGCTGACTTTAAACCAGCCAGAAAAGACAAGTATAAAATGACGACTATCAAATATGGTAAAATTTGAATTGGTTGATTGTCAAAAATGTATATTTGCTAGGCTCTAATTTGGTTGGTTGTCAACAATGTGTAAGATGATCAAGATGTGTGTGGAAAAAATATAAACTGTGATATGAGTGTTATGATATAATCTTCACAGCAAGACCACTAACATGCTGACTTTGAAAACCTATTGTTGTGATTTGGATTTGAATTCGAAGTTAATGTATTTGTGATGAATATAAGATCTCAAGAAATTAAAAGGGTATTCATGATCTAAACAACATTGAAAAAAATTTTTATATTGTTGTATTTATGTATTTTGTGGTAGTTAAGTTATCATTTCTAAATAAAAAATTCAAAATGATATTTCTGTAAATTATATAAATTACTGTTCCATACGGGAATTTTAATTATATGGAACTTAAATGAATCTCTTTTGTCAAAAATGTTACTGACTACATTATTGTTAATAAGATGCAAGTCTAAATCCAAAGAAATCCACCCTATTAGAGTTGAAGTTAGTTTTAAGGATAATCAGGGGTAGAATGTAATATTTGGTTTGTATTCACTATTTTTGATCTATTTCAAAAAAAATATAGGTTCGCTAAACAATTACTAGCTGGACCACCCTATAAATTTTGATCTGTTTATAAAGGTTCTGATCAAACGCAATGAAATTTTCTTTTAATACGAGGTTAACAAGAATATCAAATTTTTCTTTTTCATTGAAGTTATAATTCATATTTATCATAAATTAACTGTTTAATCAAAATATCTATATAATTAAAAAGGTCCTCGAAATCAAAGCCATGCATGGAAAAATTAACATATCCTTAGTAACTCTAGCAATCTCTAAGCTTTTTTAATTATTGCCGTGTTTGTAAATTATCAATTAGATTTTGAAGAAGAGATTGTAAGATCTTCCCAGACCTCGTGATATATGTATTGTATCCATTAGTGATACTACAGAATTTTTATAGGGCTCTTGAAATTTTGGTGTTAAATATATTTAATATTATTTAGATGAATATTCAGTCTCTCTCTATATATATATATAAATTTTAGTTAACATATTTTTTTTAAGATTCAATGACTAAAGTTTCTGGAAAGCGGTTTTTGAAAAGGCAATGCTTTCATTTATAAAACTGTTATTTGTCATGCATAATTTCTCCATTTCTTAGTTAATGTTATCAATCATTTCATTTTTTCCTTTTTAGAAATCTTTTGATGTGGAAATTATCTTTATTCAAACACATATAAAATAATTGTAATTTCGTTTCTAATTAATTCAAAAAATAAAGATTCGGAAGCAGGATAATTTGAAAATGCTTTTTGAGAAACATTGAAATTTTGTATTTACACATATGTGAAATTTTTCTAGTAAAATACCAAGTAAGTTTTAATTTTAGAGCTATTTTTGCTTCCAGACCACATCGCTACTAATTAATATTTGTATAGCTGCGCTGAAATATTACCAAATCTCATTCTTTATGACTAAATATTCATGTTACAAAATTTAAAGTCGTTGTGCTGCAAAATGTTAAGTCAACACTATTTCGCATTATTTGTAAGCTGAAAAACAGCATAAATGGTATGCAATCAAAACTTTTATTGTTCTGAAAATTTGTTTAGCTTTTAAGAAGCTTGATTCATTTTAGCTAATGTGATAGAAGTTTGTAGTTCCTCTATTCACCTTAAAGAGTTATTCTTCCATTTTAAAAAGCGCTACCGAAACTTATTCCAAATAGCCTTGTATATGAAAGGAATTTGCGTCATTACAACTTTCTATAATTTTGTCTGCATATTTAAGCGTGTAGTGGCTATAATTTTTCTAATCAACAACTTTATGGGATACATGAGTTCCTTTCCTTAAAAGAATAATCTAATACTGTAGAAAATAGGGTGATGTAGTCTGATGCACTTATTGCTACATATTGATTTTGGGATACATATCAGTTATAGGGACATTTGGTTAGTCTAATGGTAATTATTTTTATATTTACTAATTGATATAATATTTAAGAGCAAAACGTGCATGGTAGTAACATTAGTGTATTACTTTGTTACTCATAAAACAATGAAATGAGTTTATGGTTTGATTATTGAATTGTTACGCCTATTTATGATACTGTTCATCTTATGATACTTACACAGGGAATTCTTTTAATAAGTAGAATGCAGAATGATCTATAATTCAAAGCAATTTACTTTAATTATACAGAGTGTTTTTTTCCAGGTATAGAAGTATAAGTTGGCATTACTTTCCAAGATGGCGACCGATTTAACAGCTGTCAAGTGATTTATTCTCAGTTTGGTTTGGCAATTCATCATGAATAGACTCACGCCTGAACAACGCTTTCAAAATGTGCAATTTTATTTCGAAAATAATGGTCGATTTTCATAAGCAAATTTTGTTTAGAGATGAAGCGCACTTCTGGTTGAATGGCTACGTCAACAAACAAAACTGCCGCATTTGGAGTTAAGCTAATCCACAAGTGTATGTCGAAACACGTTACATCCAGAAAAACTGACTGTTTGGTGCGCTTTATGGGCTGGTGGAATCATTGGTCCGTACTTTTTCAAAAACGAGGAAGGCCACAATGTTGCAGTCAATGGTGATCGGTATAGAGCCATGATTACTAACTTTTTCATTCCTGAATTGAACAATCATGATGTTCAGGAGCTGTGGTTCCAACAAGACAGCGCAACATGTCACACAGCTCGTGCCACAATCGATTGATTGAAAGACACGTTTGGTGACCGCCTAATTTCACGTTTTGGACCTGTGAATTGGTCTCCAAGATCTTGTGATTTAACACCACTAGACTATTTTTTGAGAGACTATGTAAAGTCATTGGTCTATGCGGATAAGCCACAAATGCTTGACCATTTGAAAGACAACATTCGCCGTGTTATTGCCGATATACGGCCATAAATGTTGGAAAAAGTCATCGAAAATTGGACGTCCATATTGGACTACATCCGAGCCAGCCGTGGCAGTCATATGCCAGAAATCATATTTAAAATGTAATGCCACAAGATTATCTTTCGAATAAAAAAAAATCCTGTCATCCGAATAATACATCGTTGTTTTATTGCAATTTAAAGTTCTATACCTCTCAAAAAAACACCCTTTATTTTAAATCTTAAGATTTAAGGAGACCCAGTGGCTCAGCTGTAGCGTATCGTGCTTCTACACCACAGGTCCGAGGTTTAAATCCTGGGTTGGACAAGATCGACTCAGAGCTTTCATCCTTTCAGTGGGTCGATAAATGAGTACCAAGTTTGCTTGGGAAATAAACACTAAATGTTTTGCATCAGATTGACCATTTGACCGGAACATCTTCCCTTGCACCTCAACGCCCAAGGTCACAAAAAGTGAGATGGGCTCAGTAGCCCTTGGTCCTCATGTGTTGTTGTGCCCCTAAGTTTAGTTTAGTTTAGTCTTAACATATAATAGTGGAAAATATTTGCACTATAAAGCAACTTAAGGGCTATAAGAGATGGATTTCGTAAATTTGGACCTCGTACATGCTAGTTACCTGAACTGGTACAAACCTTTCCCAAACTACCACACCAACGGGATGACTTTGAATTGGACGGATCTAACTTTCATCCGCCCTCTCTACAAGTCGGGTTTTGCGTGATACCAGGACTTGAATCCTAGACATATAGGCCACTAGTTCTTGACCGTAACTAGGAATGGCGATCTAAGATCGATTTCTCGGGTTAAAAAAATATATTTCTTAAATCGATATGTAGCACTGTATCGATTCAGAAAATCAATATTTCATCCTAGAAAATCGACATTCGATTTGTTTTCTGTTTTGGTGAAATTCATAATATTATTTACAATTAGTTGAATGTACTATCTTTAAAACCCGTAATATTACGGGGTTGGTGATTAAAGGATTCATTTACGGAAAAGAACAAAAAAACTCTATTTATGATCACTTTCACTCAATAGTCATGATGTATATGAGTATCATGGGATCATCTGTTCCTAGGCAGGGCCTTTTTTCGATCGGCGGCAAGGTCGCAAGTGATGAGCGGAACCGCTTGGATCCCAGTAGACTTTGCAGGCTGTTGTTTTTAAAAAGCTTAGATATTAAGTATTGGGATTTATAAGCTATATTATCTATTTTCTAAACTTTTTAATGTAATAAATACATTTATAAAATAAATGTCTTTTTTTATACCTAATACTTTGATATGGTAATACATATAATTGTAATTGTCTAATTCCCTGAACTAAAAGATTCCCTAATTTTATTGATAAGAGATCGTTTATATTATGGTATCTTTCTTGTTTTTCATAAAATGTGTTTATATTTACATTGTAAATGAAACTTGAAAAAATATCGATTTCTTAGAAATCGATCTTTCAGACCTCGATATTTTTGTGAATTGATTTATCAGGTTACGATCTTTTTCGGAAAGAATCGCCATCCCTAACCATAACCCATAGGCTACCTCGGCCACTTAAAGAATGCTGAGCACATTGTTATTTCACCTCAAAGTTTCTGGATAAAATCCATTTCAACATTTTGAGCAAATTCTGATAAAAAGAAATTAGCCTATGTATTAACTAATCAGTACAATTCCTTGATTTATCACAAAATACATTAAAAACATTCCATTTGCTTATCATAACTAGTTCCATTTTTATTTTTTCACAATGTTTAATTACTGGGTAAAAAATGCATGAATTGATCAATGATATTTTATTCTTTAAAAACTTTCTACATTTATATATATATTTTCAAAGTTTACAATTAAGGAACACAAAAATATGCTTATTGTTGTGAAAAAACTTCAATAAAATAAATTTTAGGATGTGTGAGACAGTTATACGACATTATATTGCTTTAAATTTTTCATAAACTTGAAATTAAAAACTGAAAATACAAAAAGTAAATATGTCTTTTCTATTCCAAAATGCATTACTTTACGTAACTTTCTGAAAAGAAATTGCATTAAGTTTTAAAACGGATAGAGTACTAATTTATTTGAAACCATTTTACGAAGCGAATAGCCATTGAAGAGCTATATTCCAAAAAGAATGAGAATAAAAAATTCAAAAAACGAGGAAAAATTCTTAAAAACTAGCTCCTGATTTACGATTATGGTAAAATTTATGTTGCAGCAAATTTGTGGAAAGAAAAATAGTCTTTCTGTAACTCTTATCTAAAGTCGCTGAATATGCATATTACCTTTGTCGCAGAAAAAAGACAGAAAAAAAATGAATTTATGAAAGAGAAAAGAAAGAGAGTAGTCTGCGATAAAGGTAATTGCAAATTCGATGAATGCACTTTTTTCCTTCAATTTTTTTCTTTCTTCTTTTTCTCTCATTTCTGATTCTGTAATATTCCTGAAACAGTAATGGAACATAATAAGCCATACTTCTGTTTTTCATTCAACGTGTCCAATTAATTTCGAGTAGAGTTTTGAACTTGAATGAGAGAATGGGTATAGGCAGGCAGAAAGATAGAAAATTGGAATGCCGAAGAAATACTGTAAAAGAAATATTTGGTAAGGGTAAGGCATAATCTTGAATATTGAATGGTGACGTATCTGTACAGTCCTTACAAATATATTTTTTATTTGAACATATATACGTATATAAATCTTAATATTTAATACGTTTATCTCAACTCAAGTTAATTGAATACTTACTCTTCTAATTTAATTCACTTATTCTTTGCTTTGACATTTTCAATCACAGAAAATGTAATAGAATTTGTAAGAAAAGTACTTTTCTCGTTTAATTTTCCTCTTTTATCATTATGAATTACGTTGTGTGAAATTTATGAACTAAACCTCGAAGATTGAAAAAGAACCCACGTATAATAGGGGAAAAGAATACAATAAAAGAAAAAAATGTTAATTTTATTGTATTTGATTTAATTGCTTAACTTGGTTTCATTTTCTTTTTAAAAGCATTTATGGATTTAATTTTATAAGATTGTAATTACATATCTAAACAATGATTCAACTCGTTCATGAACGGATTAAATTTTATAAACAATGGGAAAATAAATATTGTCCTGATAGACAGTTTGTAAGTTATTTTACTTTTTAATAAAGTATTGAGTAATGGATATAGATATTCATTCAATAACTTCTTTTACAATAATTAAATATCAAATTATTTTTTAATTAATGTGTATGAAGAAATTTTGTGTACTAATTTTATATTTATTTTCCTTCTTACATTAAACCCCTTAAAAAATGTTGTTAAGCATTAAATATCGTTCAAATTTGGTTTGAATAATTCATTTTCACGTTGTCTTTTATTAAGCTATTTTTAATATATTAATGTTGAACTGATCTTCCACGGAAAAAAAGTTTATCTGACTGAATTAATATGAAAAAATAAAATGTAAGATTTTTAGATGTAAAATGCAAATGCAAAATAAATGTAATCAAATGTAAGATTTTATTCACTAGGTATATTTTCCTTTACTTTTATAAGTTTTTTAAGAATATAATTTTTACTTTTAAGAAACTGTCAGTTTAAAGGTAAATTATTTGAAAAGTAATTTAATTTTAATTTATATTATTGATAAACTGAAATAAAATTTCTCATTTCTTCTTCATAGTATAAGCAAATTTTAATGGTAATATAAAATACAATTAATGAAAGAACACATTCTAATCATTTTTACAAGCAGAGCTCCATTTATAAATAATACAAAGAATTGTGTTAAAAGTAGTTTTACAATCTTTAATCATTAAATATTTTTTTAAAAGACAACAAAAAATTAAATGATTTAGAAAACATTTTTTAGTTTGCTTTTGAAA
The DNA here is from genome assembly GCA_019973935.1 of Trichonephila clavipes. Lineage (NCBI taxonomy): Eukaryota > Metazoa > Arthropoda > Arachnida > Araneae > Nephilidae > Trichonephila > Trichonephila clavipes. The sequence continues at coordinate 265,275 of BMAU01018592.1, read as the reverse complement.
TGTTTCTTTACATACAAACGAAGAAATTTTTCTTACATGGCCTAAAAAGTACGTTTTAACAAAAATAATATTATCTTATATTAATTAATAGCTGATACATTTAAATAATAATAGCACCCATGGCTAACTATAGAAAATTAATTAGTTGTTTTAATCATAGTTTAATGCGTTATTATTTGCTTTCTCTCCTAACTGTTTATAGAAATGTAACTTCCCTATACAAAAAAAAATCTTAGTTTTGTGGGGGGAGGGGGTATATTTGTCTCTTCATTGCAACAATTATTTCAGTTTTGCAATCCAAATACAAAATTAACTTATTTAAACATAGTAACTTGTATTTCGATAAAATGAAATAAATTTGTGTGCTACGAATAAAACTATTTGAAGAGATTTTCACAAAAATTAACTGTTAATTTATTCCATTTTAAAATTAATCAAACAAGTCTCTTACTTCGTTTTCACTTACTATTGTTTATCAGTTTGATTCTTGGTGTTGCTAATGCTGAAATTTTTTTTATGCTTTTGCAATATAAATCAATATATTTTTCATCAATTAAGAAAATAGCATTCCCTTTCTTTTTTTCTCCATATAAACCAAAGAAGCTTACAAAAGATTGGATTCTTTTGTTAAATCTGTGTTTAGGCTTTGTAGTTGTTCTGCCAAAACATTCTTGCCCAGAGATCATTAATAATGACAGAATCATTAAAGAAATCATCTGTATGCATTCATTGTTATAAATGTCTTGAGTTAGATAACCGTATTTAAGTTCCAAAATAATTGGATACTTGGCTTCTTTATTCTGTTATAATATAAATTACATATTCGAAATTATTTTGTTTCTTTAAAATAATTTCAGCTGCGTATCAGATTATTCAAGTGCAGAAAAGTTTCATGATGATTCATACAGTAAGATATTTCTTGAACTATTAAATATTTTATTAATGCATACAGTAAGATAGCACGAACATGAAAAAGTTCTACTAACTTGATAGTCAATGGATTAAAATTTAAATCCAGTAATTGCACTAAATATCTTCAGAGTTATTTGATTTTTCATTGGTATTGAATACGTTTTGGACATTACTATATTAATAACAAACTGAAAAAGAAACTAAATGTGTACACCAGAAATGTTATATAAATTGTGAAATATATGAAGCGTATATATATGTATAAGTATGCAGAAACGTCATAAAACCTGGGGCAATGAGCCTAAGCCCAGGGTCACAACCTCAATGGTATAATGATGCTTACAATTCGCAATTTGAAATAGGAGATATTACAGAAATTACTTTTTTAACAGTTTTTTATGAAACACACACATTACTTTTCTAATAATGCCAACATGACGCGGTATATAGCCGTATATATCTTAGCATGTGTTTTAGCAAAATGATGCATCATTTTCTATAAATAATTGATTAGATGAAGCATAAAAATAACGCCATGAATTTGAATCTCTTCATTCTGTTTGAAGTAACCAAACAAGATGGTGTCATTTTTTGCTGGATTTAATTAACCTCTTTGAAAATAGAATGATATAGAATAAAGATGTATTTAATTTTTTTTTCGTTATTACCGTGTATCCACGACATAAATTTATATATTTGGTGAACAATATCTTAAAAAAGTAGTCATTCATTTTCATTTTTACAAATATTACTGAATGACTTCTTTACGATTTTGTTTATCACATAAACAAAGGTAACTTAGCAGCAAAAAAGAAATAATTGATAAATTACCTTTTAAAAATTTCTCATTTTCATAAGCATTTGTTTTTATTTCTGTGACTACGTAGCTTCTAAAAAAATTTCCTTTGCTTTTTCCTTTTAGTGTGCGCCGAGGATCAAAAAACAGATCGCACCAGAAGTTGGCAGAAATCTCGTATCTTTTCCAGACAAGTAAGACGAGTAGACCAAGATCTCGTTCCCTACTTTGATAACTCTACAAGCAAAAATGTCACCACCACTTCTGGAAAGACAGCTTACCTCCCGTGTCGAGTACGACACCTGGGAGACAGAACTGTAAGTGGCTTTTCTTATGTGTAGTAATAGAAAAAGTAATTTGAGCCTTAACATTTTGCCTTCATTCGTTCTGAGTTTTAAGAAAAGTAGAATTAGTAATAATAAATAGGATTTGCTTTCAGAAAAAAATACGGATTATTGTACTCAACCGGATAAATTTATTAATTTATTGACTAACTTATTTATTCACAAGATTGATTACAAAGCATTTACAAGTTAAGGGAACATAGTACGATTTAAGCAAAAGTTTTTAATTTTTAATGATTTTCCAAATTTTTTTGGTTGCTTCCTATGTGTGCATACTATGTAAAACAGATTTTGTGCTCAAAATTTCATAAAAAGCTGTCATTTAATTGTTTTAGGAAAAAAGCTTGAAACTTATGAAGTGATTTTATATAAAATGCTACTCTCTCTCTCCTCAAACAAATTTACGTACACGCATGAAATTTGATTTACAATTACGTTTAACTATGTATAGCAAAAGTGGGTATGGGTGTGCGATAACACGATTAGTATTTATACAATACTCCTTTTTTACGAATTCTTATCGAAAATTCCTTAAAAAATGTATAAATTCTGAGTTCAATTATTTTTTAAAAAAATAAGTATTGCTTTGTTTCACAAAAATGCTTACCAATTTTTGTTACATGTACTATAAGCAACGGGTAAAAAATATTCAAAACATTAGGCACAATAGAAAAAAGAGCCTTAGCATTTTAAATGAAGACAAACTAGTTATTTTATCTTTCTGAGATACATAAGTTTAAATTTTGAATTTGCCATAGGGATCTGAATAAAAAACGACTGTAAGAGCTATGATAATTCTGCGTTTTCTAAGTTTACAGCTTTCAAATTTTGTGAGGTTATAGAAAAGTTTATAGAGACTAATTTAGACTAAAAAAATTAGGTTTAATGTTTTGACCGATTTTGGTCAATTAAATCGTATTTGTTCCCTTAAATATTCACTTTTCATTCAACTTCTCAAGAAATTATAGTTAACCGAGTTTTCAAGCTGCTCAATTTCGTTCTCAGGTACAAAAGTACAATTTACACAATTACTTGTATAAATAATTAATGCAGATATTATTGAATAAAATATATTTTGTTTTAAGTATAAGGAAAAAATGATAATTAGATTATATTTTTTGTAAAAAAATTGTGACACCCCATAACTCGTGTACAAAGTTTACACACGCTCGGGTACCCCTATACATGTTTTATTTTTGTAGTATATTATTGTTTTGAAGTAATATATATATATATATATATATATATATATATATATATATATATATATATATATATATATATATATATATATATATATATATATATATATATATATATATATATATATATATATATATATATATATAAACATACGCAATAAGTTTTACTTTTAATACATCGATATAGATTTTAATTAAGTAACAAAATAAAAGAAACATTATAAAATGTAATTACTGGGTAAAGTATGCATAAACTTTGATCATATATTATATAATACTTCAATTTTATTTAACTATTTCACGCAAAAAGGTATCTCGAAAATCCTGAAATTTTTTGCTACCTCAGCTACACGTCCTGCGACCCCTATTGGGGTCACGGCTTCTAGTTTAAGAAACATTAATATAGAGCATACGAAACCTAAATTTTATGATTATTTAATTTAACACTTTATAAAATGTTATAATTTTTTAAAAAAACAAAATGTGAAAAGGTTTAATAGGCACTTTTTTTACTATATTATACTTATTATACTTACTAATTATACTTATATATACTAATTATAAATTATTCTAATAATCCAATTACTAAGTATACTAATATGCTAATTATACTAATATACTAATATACTAATTATACTAATTACTAATTATACTAATATACTAATTATACTTATTTTTTACTTAATTTTACTAAATTATTGAATATAATTGAATGTCTGTTGTAAAGTGATAAAAAAAAAACCAAAGTCTTTTCTGCAGAACAATTAATTTTAATTAGTTATTAAGTGACCTGACATACAACATATCTTTTCATTAAGTTTTCAAAAAATTAGCACTAACCCAGTTATCACTTAGAAGTTTTAAGATTAATCAATATAAAAATCGTCTTTTATAAATCTAAGCTACATTCTAAACTTATAGTAACATCGAATTCTTCACTGGAATTATTATCCGCTGTTACCTGAATCAATGTGTTTAAATTTGTCAAATAACTTCACTTTCAACAATACCCTACATGCCCGTGAGATAAATGTAATCGATAAACTAGTCAAACGATTTAAGACCCCATTGCTAAGATTGTTATTGTTCTTGAGAATCCAAATTCTTTTTTCTCTTATTGGCTTGTTTAGTTTTGTTCATGAATTATTTTTATGTTTTTCAAGGGAATATTGGCTGGCAATACTCTTTTGCTATGTTCTTGAGAACTGTATTTGTTTTATTTTTTTTTCCAATGAAGATAATGATTAAAATGGATAAATTCAGATTTTCACTCGGGTTCAATCGTTCTGAAATATTTGTTTACATCCTGGTTTTCACAGTCTTTTTATGGAAGGAAGTATATAGATAAATAGGATTATTGTATTGTTTTAAATATATATCAACTAGGAAATTGATTTATCCCACTCCAAATCAATCTATATCTCTATCTTTCTCTTTTAACTTAGAAAACACAGAGTTCTTCTTCGCTTTGAACCTCAACTTTTCCGTGGCTCCTATGCATTTTTTTTATTTTACCCTTTAAAAGAAAGCTACATGACTGGCGTAGATCTTACTTCGCCCTAAGCACAAGCGCTCCTTTCTCAAATGTATCTATTATTCTGTCTTACCATACCCTCGAGTCACCAATATTCTGAAATATTCTCCCTTATATTTGTTTCTTTTTTCATTCTTTTGTTATTCGCCATGAGAGAAGAATACTTTTTTCCTCCTTTGCATTCTTTTTTTCGTCAGTGAAAAGATGCGGTGATACAAAAACCAGAAAAACAAAGCCATTCGATGCAAAAATAGTATTGCCGTTATAATTTTGTTTTCACGGAGTCGCAGCTGTTTTTGAGGGTGCACTTATTGCCCGTTTGTCTTACTTCTCAATCCGTTCCTCAACCTTAATGTGCACCAGGTACCCATCTGGCATGCTGCAAAGCCATCGAAATATAAAACATAGAAATATTTATATAAAAATGCACTTCGAGAAGAAGAAGATGCTGCATTTTTCTGAAAGAAAGAAGCAAAACAATTTCAAGATCACGTTGCGGTGAAATATATATATATATATATATATATATATATATATATATATATATATGCCTATGTAAACAAAAGCTTCTTTTCCTTAATGGCCCTGGAGAGGACTGAAGTTTGCGAACGTCTTTTCAATGTCATCTTTTAAAAGTCCCGCTAGAGAATTAAAATTAAGTAAATGTTCAGCCGAGAAACTTAAAATGTTCGTGTTATTCTATATCTTATTGATAAAGCAAAGTTTTTCGGAAAAAAAGCATTGAAGGAGATTGTTTAACATTATTTTATTCTAATTTCATTTATTTCCAGAATATATTTGAAATAACTGCAATCCCTGGATAGCTTTAAGTCACATTAATGTGACCTGACATATAAAATAATCTGGCATTTATTTGTAGTTTTTTTTCTGAATGTTTTAAACTTTCTTCTTAACTGTTATGAGTTGGGTTTATCCTAAAATTTTGAAATAAAATATCCTTAAATATGGTTTATATATATATATATATATATATATATATATATATATATATATATATATATATATTATGTTATTCAAATAAGTGAAAGCATCGTGTAACATTACTTTCATTTCACTTTTCAATTCCTATATATATATATATATATATATATATATATATATATATATATATTGCTCAAATTTTCGGTCGTTAATGAAATACTTTTTATTCATCCATTGAAGTTCAAATACATTTTTTAAACTTGTACTAGATGACACAATGTTAACACAGTTTTTTTTCAAATCTTAATTCATTAATTAAATTAAGAAACGAATAAATAGTGACAAATAAAAATAATAGTCTAACAGCATAGAAAGAAAGGAAATTCACTCGTTGCATCTCTCTAGTGCCGGGGTGGGCATTAAGGCGATCGCGATCACCCGGTGGACCGCCAAGACATTTTGGGGTGACCGCCTTTTATCTTAAGACCTAATAATCATTTCTTCATTCAAAGGTCTAGAAATATTTTAAAAATACGGAGAAAAAAAATCGAATCACAGGGAGAAAAATTTCGTTATATAGTAAATGGTCTTCGATATTTGGGATGTGATGAATCTGTACGGCACTTTTATCACTGATACTCTTAGGCGTCTTTGGGGATTATAAATTCGCGTATATTTCCAACCAGCTCTAAAAAAGAAGAAACCTGGATGTGCAAACTAGGTAAAGTATTTAAGGAGAGTGTTGTAAGTTAGCAGAGAGGTTAGGCAATTGAACTAAGAAATAGGTTGACGGAGTTTTAAGAAGATTCAAGTTGATTGTATGATTAGCGTCTTGCTGATTATTAGGCAACGATCTACAATTGGAAGGATTGATCCAACGGGAGAGTAACGAATTAAAAGTCAGGTGATATTTAAATTTAGATTATCGGATCATAAAGGTAAATATATAATAAAGTTAGTGTAAAGTTAATGAATGCTAGTAATTCAAATTGCGTATATCTCTCGGTTTTCTTATTATGGTAAACCCGTTCGATATTGAGTTTAATAGTTGATTAGTATCGTATTTCGTGATTTAATTCAATAATAAAAGTCAATCCCATTGACATATACATATTGAGTAATCTTTGTAATTAGATGGTTGATAATTGATTCAAGTAAATAAATATAATTTACTATTGTAAAAATGTCGTCTGGTAATTCTTTGCCTCAATTCAATCTTGGTGTCCAGGGGGGTTCTCACAAGGTTACTTTACGTAAAAAATCGTAAACTTTCCTTACTTCCAGAAAAAAGTTCGCTAAGTTAAGAAACTCGTAAAAAAGAAGTTCGTAAAATGGAGGTCCGACTGTATTCTAGACTTTCGGTTAGCTCACTACACCAACGTCACTGGGTGGATCCAGTGGCGTAACCTACACCCCCGCCACTCCCGCATCGCTGGGGCCCACAGCTTACTGACGCCAAGTACATAATAGGCCTTGAGGCCAAAAACCTGACTTTGCAGGGGGCCATAATATTATCCGTTATGTCCTTGGGTGGACCGAAACACCTTGGAAAATATTAGAGTAGCCCGTGCCCTGGAAAAGTCTGCCAACCCCTGCTGTAGCGCAATAGGTAGCGCATTGAACTTCTAATCCAAAGGTCGTGCCTAATTTCTGAGAATGGCATTTCTTTTTCACTATACTATTTTATTAGCATAAATAAATTTAATTATTGAATAAATAGTAACAAATATAAAAAATAGTCCAACACCACACCCCCTCCCCTATATAGAACGGAAAATGGAAAATTCCAAAGAAAATCGCTTTCTCTTTTTGTGTCACTTAATACTGTGATTCTGTCATATGTATATATATATATTTATATCAACTGAACTATTTAATAAAAAGTAAGCAAAATAAAATTTTCTTTGTTGACCTAAGTAGGAATCGACTTAAAATATTTTTTTATATTACTTGTTACTAAGATAATTCTGTTCTAACGGCTTAAGAGTTGATTAATCGGTTAAGGATGTTGTGTATCATAATTTTCAAACCTTTAAATTATTTTTCAGTTACATTTGTGATTAAATTTAAAATATTCGACTTGGTTTACATCAAGACAATATAATAATCTAGACATTTAATTTATACTAATTCGATCAGGATTTATATAATTCAAAATAATATTTAGTTTATAAAATTTCACATCTCACCACCGCAGCTCATCTAAGTTAAAATTAGAAAGGCTTAAGAATTTATAACTTAGTATATAGCTCCCTTCAACTACTGCTTAAGCTAGACTAAGAAACGCATTAAGATAGTCTGAGCACGTATCACATTATAATCTCAAGATAGATATTTTATTTTCGGGAAGCCAATCAGGGCTCTTTTATCGTCTCTTTAAAAAAATTTTAAAGCAAATTAAGATGCTTAATGTTATCTGAAAATGTCAATTTTTGAGATATAATTTATAATATTGTCATTTTCATAATATACCATTCTTACCATTCTTAATCGTTAAATGAAAACAAAAATGATAATCATATAATTATTTTCCCTTCTCTCTCAATGTCTTCAACGTGTTTTGTTCTCTCTACAACTGTGTAGAAATTATTTTATTCTTATTCGTTATTTAATTCACTGGAAACCTTCAAATCAATTGTTTCAGATGAAGAATTAGTAATTGAAAATAAAACTGTTTTATTCTCTCTTTTCTTTTTATTTAATCATTGCTTTTTAAACTGGCTAAAATTCATATTCCGTAAAAAACTTGAGCTTTTTTCTTTGATTAGAAATTATTTTTTTTAAAAAAAAAGGGTTTTTTTTTATTTCACAAGTAAAAAGATTCAAAGATGATTTACCAAAAGAAAAAAACAATTGTGAAACAATCTCTGTTTTTAAACATGATTTCATTTTGCTACTTTTTTTTAAAAAAAAATATCATTTATAAACAAAATGTTAAACATTATAATTATTTGGCGTCTTGTAATGTAATCCTTTAAATAAAGTAAATTATTTTTTTATTAATTTTAATGTATTTTTAAACATTACATTGCTTCATATTTTACTGAAGCTCTAAGATCAATAATTTATTTGTATATTGCATACATTTTATAAGTATTATTTACATACTTTTGATCCGTACCATACAAATTCAGTAGTTTCAGAGTTTTCCAATGACACTTGTCTTTTCTAATGGTATTGGTTGGGATTGGTATTTCTAATGGTAATGGTATTGGATGCTAATGGTACACCACTGGCAAAGAAAATTAATTACCTTTAGCAAAAACCTGTTAATTACCGTTAACAATACCATTAGCAAAGATAAATAGTATTATTGCCAAATACTTTCTATATGATTTAATACAAGAAACAAGTCCAAATACACAATTGAGAGATAATATATTATATACTCTAGACAAAAAATGCATACCTTAGTTAAATGCATACCTTAGACATAAAATACAAGACATTAGAAATAATTACAAAAAAATACAAAAAGAATACTTTAGAATTTTTCTAAATGAAAACAATTTTTTTCAAATGCTCTATTACAACGGTTCTCACTAAACTGAGATCCGTTGACCCTTGGGGCTCCCAGTGCTTATCTAAAGGGTCCGCCGAGTTTCTCATGCAACGTTGAGATTTCCCTGTTTAAGGCCTCGTGGAAAAACTGAACGATGTGTTATGCTAGACTAAATCATGAAATTGTCCCCAAAGAAAACACTTTACTAGAATATCTATTTTGATCAAGAATTTTAAGAGGAGAGGATTGTTCAAAATCTTGGAGGTCCGTGTTGACACACTGATACATAAAGGGGGGGGCATGGTGACAGAAACAGAGAGAGAGAGAGAACCGCTGCTCTTTTAGGTAGCTTTGTATTTGCTATGATACATTTTGTAACCATCTTTCGAATAAAAAAAAATTTATAACTTTTTTGTCAAAAATATTTGGTAACATAACAGTACCTCATTATTCCCAATTAAAAAAAATTTTGAATTATTCATTAAATTTTCTCACATATAAAAAAATGTATTTATTTACAAATTACGATTGAAAAGCTGAAAGGAATAATATAAGCTATCATATTCAAAAAGAAATTTTGAGAAGTAACAGGCATTAGTTATTCATGTTTTTCAAATATTTTACTAATTAGTTTAAAATTAAAATTGTACTCATTTATTTTTTTGAAATATAAGGATTTTTTTTTTTTAATAAAAAGTAAACTATATTTATATAGAAATTCTGCTTATCTAATTAATCAATGCAAATATTTATGTAACAAATGACTTCAGTATCAAAAAAGAGAATATGTTCAATTGGTTGATAAGTAAAATATACATTTTAATTAAATTGTCATAGTCTTCTGATAAATGTTTTTTGACATATAATTCAAACATTAAACAATTATCTGTTATTTGAACAAATATTTATTAATGAAAGATATCTCTTTACTAAAGGGATATTTTTAAGTTATTTTTCCTTTGGCAAAAAAGAATGTTGTTAATCATGATATATGAAATATATATATATATATATATAGTATAATATAATAAAAGTGAAAAAGTTTTGAAACCTACAATATCAAAGAAGAAAGAAAAAGGAGATCAAGAGACACAACAAATGCAGATACTAAGAGTTTTTGGACTAAACTCGAGACCTATTACGATTTTTAAAGCTGTCGCTGAACCAGGACAGCGATTTAGGGTTAGACAATGCTTTATGCATATATAAACTTATATACTTAGAATATATATGTGTATATATTTAGAATATATATATATAGAATATATATATATAGAATATATATATATACTTAGAATATATATATATTGAATATATATATATACTTAGAATATATGTAGAATATATATATAGAGAGAATATATATATATAGAATATATATATATTAGAATATATATATATATATATATACTTAGAATATATATATAGAATATATATATATATATATATACTTAGAATATATATATAGAATATATATATATATACAGTAATTATAATCTTAATATTAATTTTAACAAATTTAAAACTCTCATAGATTTGGTCTTAAAAGAAATTTATATTAATTTTAATAGTTCATTATATAAACAAAATAAAGGCTTGCTACAAGGAGGCCCTTCTATCAATAGTTTGGCTAATTTATATTTACACTTTTATGAATATAATTATATTATTAATAATAACTATTACATTTTAGATATATTGATCATTTAATTATTTTTGGTAAAAAAATAATAATTTTAATCCCAATGTTAATTTTTATCCTGATTACTTAAACTTAGTTAAGATTAGTCATAATCCAATTAAAACTAATTACTTAGATGTAACATTGTATATTAGGGATTTTAAATTATATAGTAATATTTATGATAAAAGAGAGAGATGCCTTTCATTTTAACACTCTTAAAGTGTCTTAAAGGAAATCAAATGTATCTATATCTATATATAGAAATATTATTTTTAACTATATTTATCGTAATAATGTATTAGTTAGAGATAAAGCTAAAATATATTTAAATTTTAATAACTTTATTAAACAATGTATTGAACATAAATATCCTGCTATTTTTCTTTACTATTATATTTCTACTGGTTATCAGTGATAATACAATATGTATTAATAACTATTATCGACATTATGTTTTAATATTAGTATTTTTAATTAATTATACAATTATTCAATAGATGGAGCCACATGTTTAGTTGTAAATTAATAAAATTATTATTTAAATATTTCTTGTAATCATTTATTTTCTACAAATACTTATATCAATATATATTTATGGTTTTTAAACGTACATATATGTATATAGATTTTATATTATTCTATCATAATTTATTAACTTTATGTGGTACTGATATTCCTCTGTTGTATTTAGCGGAAAACATAACTAGTTGATATACTCACGAAGTAAGTCTTACTATCTACCTTATTGCATCGACTTTAATTCTATACTGTGAATACTAGTAGGCTATAATTTAAACATTATTTTTGAAAGTATAGTGATTTTATTTGTAATATTTAAATTTCTCCTAATATTGTTCTTTCCCTTCCCCTTGGCACATTATATAGACAAATTATTGGTGAAGGTTGGCTAGGCTTAAAACTTGTTTAAATCTGCAATCTTGGTTCCTAAGGCCAGGAGTCTGTTATTGTACTACTGTGTCTAATATTTCCTATCTTGAATAGTTATACTTAGGTTCTATAGCTATCTGTATATATCTGTATATATATATATATATATATATATATATATATATACAATGGATTAAATATATATGTAGATATATGTATTACTTTGTATTTAAAAATAACCGAAATTGATAAAAATAATACTAACATGTTAAAAGCCGTTTTTATTTGAATCAATTGGTATAATTAGAAATTATACATATAATAATAATGGATTTGCATTCATTAAAAGATTTTTCCGTATCTTTCGAAATGAGAAATAAAATATGTCTCAACTTTTATTTTTCATTATAAACAAAACATATTTGATATTAAGTTTATTAAAAAAAGAAAGCTTTTTAGAAAAGAAAAAAGAAAGTCAAAATATTTCAAAAGCATAAATTACCACCACTCATCGATTCTCGCTCAGAAGAAACGTACTTTCTTCTTTTCAATATTAGAATATTACATTTCCCTGACTTTTCCAATATGCATCTACCAATACAACGCAATCTGTCCCAGGGGATGCTAAGTATCTTTAAAAAGAAGATGGGAAAGAAAGAAAAAAGAAACGTTTCCGAGTACATGTTTCAGCACGTAATAAGCGAAATCCTTTCTCGCTTTGGCTCCTTATCCTCCAGTATGCATGCACAGTTATTAACAGTTTCCTCACCCCCCAGTGGAATATTGGAAACATTTATCGCCAGGCATGCGGTAACCAAAGTTAATTTGCGAAATCCGTTATCAGCGCGGCCTTGGAATTCAGAGGGTTTATGAAGTTATAGCAACTATTCTCGGAGCTTTGCATTGATTTATCTGGAAGCTCCAGTGCTCTGCCCGATTTCGTAAAATTGACAGCTTCCGAAAAGTTCCTTCCGTTCGCAGTTCCTGTTTGCACAAAGATTTCCGTACTGAAACCTTTGTAAAAGGGGATGTGGGAGGGAACGCAGCTGAGAGAAGGAGATGGATGGGTGAATCCGCGACGTTTGTGTATACGCTGTTCTCGGGGAGCAATGGCATATTGAGGAGGATTGATCATTTTGCATATTTAGACCATTCAAGATAACTCTTATAAAAAAAATATTCAGGTAATTAATGAAGGGAAACTCTAAACTACAAAACGAAATAACACATATATATATATATAAAATATATACTTTCTGAAACATGTTTATTGAATGCAGCATTATTTGAGACTTCACAATCACAGTTAGTGAAATGATACATTCGAAATTTGAGGAACCTCTTTTTACCATTAAATTCCTCACAAGACAGTTATAAGAAAAGCCTAAGAAAAATCAGAATAACTATAATATATTAACAACTGCATGACTTCTAGCATGGTGCAAGTTTGATAATTGACAAGGCCCAATTGGTTACTTACACACATTAATCGTACAAAAATAGTTCTTGGTTAGACGTCACTTTTATGTTACCTAATGTTTTGCACTAGGTGGGGCAATATACAATTAGTTATAGCCCCTAATAACAACTGAAACTTACATATGTATATATATATATATATATATATATATATATATATATATATATATATATATATATATATATATATATATATATATATATATATACTGTTCTTTACTTAATTATGTAAATTTTAGAATATATCTAAGGAAATGAGTATCAGTGAATACAAGAAATAACTTCCCTGTAGGCATTCATGAAGGTCATACGTTTTGCGCCTATGATATATACTTTTACACAAAAATGTATGTGGGTAAGTGATTCTAGGTGTCACTTTGTATCAAAAAATGATCATCGATGATTCTATATCATGATAAAATATCCATAAAAAAGAAGAAAGAAATATTTCTAGCATAATTAGCAAAGCTATCAGCATAATTAGTAAGTGGTTGTAGTATCTATATAAAATTAAATATTAAATCTCAATTTTGAAAATCTCCTTCTGCATCCTTTATTTTTTGATAAACAGGAAGAATCCCAAGGAATTATTACTACGTAGTTTGAGAAGATGACCAGAGATTCCAAATCATCTAAACTCGTTCGAATTTTACCGACTTCTGAAGTGAAGAATAACAAAATTTGAAGTTAGCATACGAAGTGATATTTTACATCATGCTTTCCTTTCATATACATCATAATTTGCATTGAATAATAATTTCAATTTTCTCGAATATTTTTGGATATTATTAAATAGCTCTTTCATTCGATTAAAAATATGCAGAAATGCCTAATTATGACTTGGAAGAAAGCAGGAAATGTGGAACTACCTAAGGATGTATCACACTGGAAACCAAACTTTGCGACACCAATATAACATTATGTTTAATGAAGTAGACATGCATGTAAAAAATGAGGTTTATCAATTCTCTAAAAGAAGTAAAACATTAATGCAAATACATTTTTCAGTAAAACATTGAGTTCACACAGTCAATCAGAGATTTCTTGAATAAAACAACTGTATAAAGTTGTCGAATATTTTTTTGTACATATAAAAGATGCCTTGGAATTTCGTGGGGTGGGGGTGGAGGTAAATATATTTATTTTATTAAAAATCTCAGAGAAATTCCCATTGTACTGTATTTCCAATGTAACATATAAATTGACTGTATATTAGCATGTTCTTTAGCAAACGAATATCAATATTTTATGAAGGTATCAGAAAAGATTTATGAATACATTTCTTCATTCACAAGTTCTTCCAAAGTTTCGTATTTCAACTAATTACACAATAAAAAAATTTACTTGTATCTTCTATGAATTTTTTAATTAGGTTCACATTTAAAAAAAGGTAAAAACAGAAACAATATATAATTGTTACTGTTCAACTTATTGCGCTAATTCAAACATTACAATTCCTCGCATATACGATAGTGTGATTCTCCACTTGGCCACGATAATGCAGAAAAACTTAAATGAAGCAGAGCTGATCAAAAGTCGATAATTAACAGCTCCTCTAATCTTAAAATTAGGGATTTAATTCAGTAAGAATATTTCTAACAGAAAGCATTTTTTTTTACAATTATTAGATTGAGATAAATATTCCTGCAAAATTTAAAAATTGATCTAAAGCAAGAAAGTGCATCGATAAATTCGAAATAGAAACATTACAAATTTACTTGGATGCTCAAAATCTAGTGTTTTTCAGCTGGCGATTCTTTACTCAAACTACGCGTTTTGTTCTTGATCTGAATAAACAACCACCATTTTGAATTATGATGCAACTTTCTTTAAGTTAGAATTGGAATTCAAAGTTCTCTCCTGGCTTGATATGAAAGTCAGGAAATTAAGAGTTCTATCTCCTATATGTAACTTTTATTGTGGTATAAAATTAAGAATAAAAAGTGTTATTACGCTAACATCGAATAATTCTTAAAAGATCTTAATAAAACCACTTAGTCTGAACTTCTTTTTAATGTATTGCATGTAAATTTTGAAAATATGATTAAGTATATTTCTGTAAATATTTTGTAACATATGACACGTTCTATCCTTCCTTCTTACTTTCTTATAACATATTAGAAACATTAGTATCAATTAATAGAAAATGTATTCAGTCGGCATGTATTTCGGATGACATTATTAAAATAAAATCATAATTTCTCGAAGAAGAATAAAAATAATTCAGATAAAGGAATATCAAAAAAGCTTTTGACTTCCTAAAATTTTACTTGTGTTTGAAAAATAACGTAACTAAATTTTAATGCTAAAACGCGAATAAATAAAGAAATGATAGTAGATAGTTTCATTATTTCAAAAGCTGAACCCATTCAAACTTATGCTTATCATATTTTCATAATCTACAAAGCCAAAAATCTTATTTACATATGTTTAAATATATTAATGAAACTGTAACTGATTTCTACTACAGTATTTTTTTATTATAAAGACACAAACAATAATAAATTTGAGCAACTGTTTGAATATCATTTGAGTAATAGTTCAATTTAAACACGGCATCGTGAAGTTATGTTCTACAATTTTGATTATTTCATATGTTCAGTAACTATATAAAGAAACAAGAATTTGTACTTTTTGAATTATCTTTATATGCACATACACAAATGAATTAATGATTGTTTATTTATTGAAGACATTTTTCATTTTTTTTCGCATTCTTCATCTTAAATATTAAACATTGGAAGTATAAAATAAAATGAAATATATCTCCAGATGTCTGACTATGAATAATGTAAAGTTGAAATAATATCAGTAATGTAAAGAAATTATTTATTCATAAATCCTTTGAGAAATATTGGTTTCAGAATAAGTTTGACTTTCTAACTGTGTTTTCATTACATAATCCTTGAAAATTTGTTTCTGGATATATTTTTTAAAGTATCGTAGCTTCTGCGTTTAGTAATAATATAATTATGTAGCCTTTTTCGAATAAAACATTTTACAAATGTCGCGTTTCGAAGTTTTATATTTATTTTAATCTGAAAATTTTCTGGATTTATTGCGATACAGTTGTAGTTTTAAAAAAACAAGTTTGTGGACAATTTTAAAAATATGCGTTAGTACACTAAATATTTTATAATAACAAAACAGGTAACTCGTAAATACGTTCAAACACATAACACAGATCAAGCAAGAACTAGCCACATAATGGCGAGTGTCCCGTGGAGAAAGGTTACATAATACATAACGTTCACAAATGATAGGATTTTTTAAAGGCACAACAGTCATATATGTGAACTAGGGATACTGGTATTTTGATCCATTTAAACAATTTTGTAATACCGGTATTCACAAGTTTAATAATCGGTTTTTCGGAATTTACTTTTAGAAATTTTTGATGTGTAACATCTTTCCTCTCGGTTGCTGGATATTTCGTGAAAAGGGATGGGTGTGTGTTACTGAATGTGACGTAAGCGCACGCTACTTGAATTGACCAATTAGAGTGCGTGGCTGTGTCTTTTCATTCCCCTCGAATGGGAATCCAACTCTAGTAGCCATCAAGCACTCGAGTGCTTGACTCTAAATCCGTTAATCACAATATTGGGGGACATAAATGTGGCAGAATGCTTATTTGAAAATGGACAAACAGTGATTTCGGTGGTCCTATACATTTCTTCGAATCAAGCGGTTAAAAAAAATTAAAGATTTCCTGCATTTTGTACCTTTACCGTGTAACGAAGGTGGTTCCGCTCTTTTAAAAAAATTATCACTCGCTTCCCCTGATTTTGAGTGGGGATTTTAACCTTAACTTCAGTTTGCCAAAAACTGAGCCACTCATAGCTTTTATGAATGATGAACTCAAACTTGAAATGAACACAAAATTAGAATGTTTCGACTGCTAACAGTGGTACTGTTATTGACGCTGTTTTTTTCAACGGTTTTTAAATACTTTGAAATCACATGTATATGTGTCATATTTTAGTTATCATAAATCTATTGTCTCTTCTCTTCCCAAATTGAACAAGAATAATTATTTTTGATAAAATGTTGCATTTTTTTACTCCTTTTGTTAATTAAATACAATTTTCATTAAAGATATAATTATTCGATAGAAAATTATTTCCAATCATACACGATTCACATTTTTTTCATGAAAAAAGTTTATAATGCGTATTTACCACGATAACATGCCAGATGTTACACATCATATGCGACTACTGTAAGACTCGTTTCTTTTTTAATTGTCTCCACTCCAAGTTCAGGGATCGCCAGCATAGCAAAATAGTATACGTTTTTGCTTTTATGTCTCCCTAACGTTTGAAATGATTTAGACTGTGAATTCAAAGTTTCATCGTACAGTTAAGAGAAATGATAAAATATGTGAATTATCCAAGGAGGTGGACCGAAACTATCATATTGCAGCTCAGAACGATTCTCCGCACGCACATGATTCTTAGTCTGATATTCGTATCTGTGAAAACAAGGCTATAGTTGAAAAGAAAGAGCGTAATATTTTGATATTTCTTAAGTTAGATAGGTTTTTTTATTCATATTGTATTTGTATATCATACTTTAGGGTTCAAAATATTTTTTTCAGATTTATTATATAAATACTCATAAATAATAACCCATAAAAAGGAATAAAAATAACTTTAAAAAATATAAAAAATCAGTTGATAATGCTTCAGTTTGGTTTTATTATTTATATAATGAAAACCCCAGACCACAAATTGAATACTGTTATTTAAAGTTTATTTTGTGTGTGATTTAAATAAATAAGATGTTCCTTTACTTTTCTGTGATTATTTACATACTGTTATAATTTATAAGTAACAAATTATTTTTTGTGATATGTACACTCTCTTACAAAACTGGCAAACTTGAAATAAAAAAAACGCCCGTGTTTTCTTTCATTTTCTAAAATTTCTACTACCAGTATTAAAACCAGCATCACGGTGTTAAAACCTAAGGAATACCCAATACCGGTATTGAACTTTTAGTCCGATATTGCAATCCCTAGTGTAAACCATATTTACTCCACATGCAACTCCCTCAAAATGCCAAGTAGAAAGATTTTCGTGAATACACGAAAGGGAATGTAATCTAGCATAATTCAATTAACTCATATTTCTTACCAAAATACCTGAAATAGGAAAAATCACAGTAGTATGAAAAAGCAGAGTTAATGCACAATGCAGTATTCTGATTAACACGTTAGGCTTAAGACAGAATCTACTAATTGAAATATTGGATATACTAGTAGAATTTCTGATGTATTTAAATGTTAAAATTTTTAAATTGTTTTATCCCCTTAGATTAATATTTTGTACTAATCAGCAAAAACTCTAATTGATATTTTTTAAGTATATATTATGGCGTTTTTGTTCCAATTTATATTAAAATTATTTGATAATTATTATTAGGTCTTATATATATTGACATAATAATTATATCTATCGATCTATTTTTTTCCCATTCCTACTATTAGCTCACACAATATTTGTCTTGGTGGAATTTTCAATCGTTAATAAAATACATTTTAAAGCGCTCAATTGAACTGAAATTTTATATACATGATTATTTTGGATGACAATACAATAATTTAACTGTAATGAATAAAAATTAATTTTGATTAAAACTAATTATTTAAAGAATTATAAATACAGCCACGTTGGCATCATTTTTAGAGATTTGGCAACCCTTTTGGTGACTTGTGTCAAAACTTGAAAAGGTTTTTTTCTCACGTTTTAAAGCATTCAGTTGAACTGAAATTTTATATACACGATTGTTTTGGATGACAATATGATACTTTGGTGATGATTAATATAAATTAATTACCACTTAATGTTGTGATACTATCATATGCATACACATATTTATATTAATTGTAACTATTTAATAAAAAGTAGCTAAAATAAAATTTTTCTTTGTTGATCTAAGTAGGAATAGACTTAAAAAAAATTTATATTACTTGTTTTCTTTCTCTCTCTATATATATGTAAGTAAATAGGCAGAATAAAATAAAATAAAACACAAATTAGAAAATGAATATTAAAAGGTATACCATTAGTTAAGTGAAGAACATAATTTATATATGTGACTGGAAAATAAGAAGGCACATTTGTCTTAAAATAGTAGTACTTTATACCAGAAGCTTACTTCAAAATTGATAAAATAAAATATGTTAAATAGAAATTATTCATTTATCACTTCTTTTGATGGCATAACTAATTAATACAAACATGGTGCTTAAAACTTTTCTTTTTTTTCTCCTTGCAATTTTAAAGAAGCATTTCTCTTTTTTTTTTTTTTTTTTTTTTTTTTACTCTATCGATCCCATAAATTATGATCTTATTAAGTAAATTGCAATAAAAAAAGCAAAAAAAAAGTATGTTTCCAAAATTAATGCCTTACTACAAAGTGGAGCGTAGCGGATACAAGTATTTGATAAAACTAAATTAATGATGCTCTTCTAGAGAGGTGAAGTGAGAAAGTAAGCGATAAAAATGAAATATTGTGGCAGAAATTAGTTGTGTTTGTACTCAGATTGTTCGCTTATGTAAAGAGAAAAATATCATACGAACGACTATCACCTCACTTGGAATTTTATCTACCTGTTTTTCAAAGTGTATTTTTGATAGTATAAAACTAGTTACATTTATATGTATGTTATAAATATCAACGGTTTTATAACCACAAAATGTATAAACTAACGAACACTATTCAGAAAGAAAATTTGTGCAAATTCATTTGTAAATTCCTGAAAACTAGCGATAATTCTCCAGGTTGGTAATCAAAAAACTTAATATATATTCTAAACTAAATTCAACAAAATTTTAATGAACAAAAAATAAGGATTACATCTTCATTCCCGGGTCGTGGTACAAATGTAAAAGATTCTTTACGAATAACCCGTTGTGTTAACTTAGAGTATCTTTAATCATATGAAATTAAATATATTTCCTTATTTTTATGCGTTAATATTTTTGTATCGTATTGTAATTTGCAACCTTTTTCATTCCTTCCACTTCAGAAAATCATTACATTTTTATACAAAAGGAAGTGCAATATATATTTGAATTGTTACATCTTTCTTAGTAACTCGTTTATTTCTTCTTATAAAATTTTGCTAGTTTTTTTTTTCAGAAAGCTTAATTTATTACAGTCGGTCAATAAAAAATCTATGCATGTTTTGTCTCTCTTTTTCTTTGAAACACCAATGTTTTTAACAATAATTCACGTAAAATTCATCTTAAAGGTTTTCGATTTGTAATGGTTCAGACTTTCCAGATAAATTCCCTCATCTTCAGGGAAAATTTACTGGCCAATGCTTGTTTTTATAAGGTTAATGTAATTGTTTGCCCATCGTCTTTATAAAAAGTCATGTATTGTGTATGTGTATGCTTATTATTAACTTGAAGTGTTCGTCTAATGAAACTAAATGTGAATTAATAGCAACCAGTATTTTCCATTCTGCCAATACAAGAGCTCTACTTCCATTATACATGAAATTATCACTAGTTAAGTCCAATACATTGCTCCACTCGTCGGATCATTAATACGTATATATATATATATATATATATATATATATATATATATAAAATATATATATATATATATATATATATATATATATATTAAAAGATAGATAATGGTGGGAGAACCATTTTTTTCATTTCTTTAATACAACATATCCACATGGACTGAACACATTATATAATAGCAAAAATGTTCTGCAATGCATGCAGCAAAAGGATAACAAAGAATTTTTTTTATAAATGTAATACTAATAATATTAATAAAATAGCCAAGAGAGTAAAAAAAGGTAAAAGGAATAAAAGAAAAAGTAGAGATTCAAAAGATTTTGCAGCTAAAATTAATGAAATCTTTAGTGATTTTAAAATAGCTTATATAATATAAATCAAATAAAAAATTTAATGTTTGGTTTGAACAAAAAGGAAATCAAACTTATTAATTATATACTTAGTTACGATAATTTTAAAGATTTTTTAGCCTTACATGTTATGAAAGATTTTTGTAATTTCTTAATAAGTAAGTTTAATATTTCAATAAATGATAATGTTTTAAATTCTACAACTGAATGCAGTAACATCCTTTTTCCATGAATAAATCTTATAATCATGTAAACTTTACTTAAGTGTTTGAGAAGTATATTCACAATATTTCCCAGTAAAAAACATTAACATTAAAAAGGTTTTTAAATATAATAAAAAAATTGGTAGATTCATCTTTAACTACAATTATTTTGATTTGAAAAATAATAATAATATTGTATGTAATTGTCATAATTATGTAGATTTTATTAATTAACATCATAAATTTGCCATACCTGGTAATTTAAATATTATTAAAGATAAAATTCTTCGAGAATTTAGGGTTAAGGATACAGGCTTTAGAATAATGCGCTCTAATAATAATAAAGCTATTAGAGCACAAATATTTCTAAAGATATTAATAACTTCATTACAAAAATAGCAATTAAATACAGCTTTCCTTTCGAAGCTTTTAATGAGTTTAAATGCAAAGTTTTATGTGAATTACTTAATCTTAACCATAAAACCGATAAAAATGTTGCTACTTACAAAGATATAAAACACCAAATTTCAAAATTTCAAAAGATTTCATGATTGTATATGTTGATAAAGTTCCGGGCAACTATGCAATCATTTGCAAATGGTCGTACAACTTTATACTTAACAAGCAGTTTCAAAACAATAACGCATTTATTAAATCTAATAGCAGCAGTAGAGAATTCATTAACCGTATTTCAGCTTTTTATAAAAAAAAAACTAGACTTATATACAAAGAATGTCAAATTTCCTTATATTTTTCAAACATTAAAATTTCATAAGTGTCCAATGAAATTCAAAACTATTACTAATGGTTTTAATACATATATTACACAACCAGGCAAGGTGTTGAAAAAAGTTATACAACACACTCTAGACAATATCTCAAACTCCATTATTGCAAAGAATAGTAAAGATATGTTGAGAACATGAAAGGTAAGAGTATTAAATCTTTGAGCTTTATAGATTTGACTTCGAAGACTTATTAAATTATTATTAATTATGGTCATAATCATTTTTAACCTCTTTTGCAAATATTTTTCGTTTACATATCTATACTTGTCTATTTCTCCCGGATTCCTATAGTAATTTAATATTCCAATTCTACTATTTTGCTGTTATATTCACCCACGTGGGTTTTGGGCTTTGCCTTGGTTTATCTCTTTCTTGTGCTATTAAGGTATCCGACTACTTGCGACAACTTTTTTTTGAAAAAAAAGGAAATATGGAGATCTTTTTGTGATTTTTATATTTATATAGTATATTTTAAGGAAAAAATCTTAAAATTGGTAAAAGAAAAAAAAATTATTATTATTAAAATGGGAAAAAACTAGTAAAAATGTACGAAAAATTACATAAACGGGGCCCGCTCTCTACAAAGATTTTATGAAAAAATTCTCAATTTTTCCATTTTGATGTGTTACTTTGTTATTCCTGTTTGAAGTGATCTTCACGATAAGAGATATTTTAATTTTTACAAAAACTAGAGCAATTTATCTAAGTCATTATACGAAATTGCTTAAAAAAACATTGACTATATTCACATAAAGAGCTGCAAATTTTGAAATAAAACAGTTATTGATAAATCTGAAGATCAAAACACTTCTACTGTTATGCAGAACATAAGCAAAAAATTTCAGCTAATTATTTTCAAAACTTTTTGAGCAATCGCGGTCCCCGTTTGAGTTTTTCGAAAAAAACACGTTTCGCGTAAAACGCATTTCAAAGTTTGACATCTTGTGTAAAGTTATGGCATTTGCTTTTACTAAAACGCTTGTAGTTTTTGTTCTAGTGGAGGGAAAATAAAGTACTTGGTATTGTTATTAAGTTAATGAAATGGTCTATAAAATAAAATCATAAAATTTTGCCGATTTTTGAAAAAAATCATGGTTTTAGGGTAGTCGGATACCTTAAGTCGAAATTTTCCGCTGTAGGGGAAGGTTAATATCTCACAAAACACTGTTTAACCCTGTTTCACTGTCCTAAACCAGTGACAGCTCGGGAAATCATAATAGATTTTTCCACTCTAGCTAAATTTCTTTTTTGGTTTGTCATGTTTCCATGTTCTTGGTTCTTTCGATTTGATCTTAAGATGTTTTAGAATTTATTAGTCTTCTTTTAAAATATTTACTACTATATATATGGTGATTATTTCGTTAATAATCCTAACTGCAGTAGATGACTGAAGTATTTGATTCAAACATAATAATGTAATTTTTTTTTGAAACTGCATTTAAGACACACGAAAGAATATAGTAAGGTTTTAGTTATTCTTCCAAGTGATTGAGATGTATAGAAACTTAATTTTTATTATTTATTCTTAAGGTTTATCTACATTTTCACTATTCAGAACCATACACGTCTTCCAGTGTTTCTTGAACCTTTGGAAAATGTTACTGTAGAATTCGGGTGACTGCGTCGATAACCTTTGTTCCAGTTCTTGAAAGACATCATGTGTGTTATCAAACCTTCAATACCGTAATAGCATTTTGTGTTGTGATAATAAGTAAAAGTCACATTGGTTGAGATCGGTAAAACATAGTGGATGTAGGAAAATTTCATAGGTACATCACTTTGGCTTTCAGCCGCATCTTGAGAGGAGTATGCTGGTGCATTGTTGGTAAGAAAATGGATGTCTTTCGATAAAATCTCTCCATTTCTTGGTCAAAGAATCACGCAATTTGTTAAACGCAGTAATAGGCATTAATGATTGTCTGGCCTTTCTCCAGATAGTCTATCAAGATAACTCCTTGACTATCTGAAAAAAACTGACAGCACGGATTTTCTGAAGACTTTTTCCCTCTTCTTGGGACGAGGCTTTGACTGCTGTCTCATTTCTTAATTAATAGAACTAAGATTGATTTCATATTGATAGAACTAAGATTATCATCAAGTGATCAAAAAATTAATTTTAGTCTTGTTCCAAAAGATTGAGCATCTCCCTCCTCGGCAGGTCACGTTAATTCAGCATAATCCTCGATTCTCCATGTACGTCTTATCTGGAGAGGACTAGACTCGAATATCTTAGACATATCCTGTGTGAGAAAGAGTCCGGTACGGTAGAGGTGGTTATGTAGATTATACAAACGTCGCGTTAGGGAGGTCTTATAGATTTTAATGTCTTTAACTGAGGTTTTGTGACTACTGTGAAGTAAAATAATTAAACCTTGGTGCCCTCGTTTATCTTTTTATGTGTACATTTGACCTTACTTTCATATCATAAATTACAATAGTTAACTATATAGGAATTAAACAGTCAACATGTTGCAGGAACGAATGAACATTTTCAGGGATGCTTTTAACTCTGGTTTTATTTTTTTAATTCCTACTATTAGTTCACAATCTCTCTATTTATATCTTGTTCAATCGTTAATAAAATGCATTTTAAAGTGCTCAGTTGAGCTGAAATTTTATATGCACGATTATTTTGGATGACAATACATTAATTTAATTATAATTAATAAACATTAATTGGTTAAAACTGATTATTCAAATAAGTACAGATCTTGGCATCATTTTTGGTGACTTAGCGACTTGTGTCAAAATTTTAAAAGGCTTTCTTCTCCCATTTTAAAGCGCTCATTTGAGCTGAAATTTCCTATACACGATTGTTTTGGGTGACAATATGATAATTTAACTATAAATTAGTTATAATGAATTGACTGGAACTAATTATTTAAAGAATTACAGATGCAGAGTCCCGTTGGCTTCATTTTTAGCCTATTGGGTCAAAACTTTAAAAGATTTTCCCCCTCACGTTTTAAAACCTTTAGTTAAACTGAAATGTTATATACAGGATAATTTTTGATGACAATATGATACTTTAAAGATAATCAATAAAAAGTAATTGGAACTTAATATTAGGATTCTGTCATATGTATATACATATTTATATTTTGTAATTATTTGATAAAAAGTAACTAAACTAAAATTTTTCTTTGTTAACCTAACTAGGAACTGAATTTTAAAAAATTATATTACTTTTTATGGAGGTGAATGCTCTTCGACATAGGGCTCACCTGGTTGATGAGTTTGTATAAGGTGAGGATATTGGTCAGCAAAATTTGCATACCTTAACCCAGTAAAAAACTTTCAAAATATTTTTGGAAAGGTAATTACAACTCCTTTCTCTTTATCCAGGAGCCATCCAATTTAGAAAACTGTGTTGTGGGAGGAGTAATTAGCTGTCTCATTGTCAGCATGAAATTATATTGATAAATTTTTATAGCAGTAAAAACAATGAAGGGGGAGAAGGAAGGAACAAAGGAACTATAATCCAGGTTAACTCATTTTTTTTTCTATGTTTGATACATTTATACTTTCCTGTTATGATCAACCGTTTTTATGTTTATACGTGTGCACCAAAACTGGTATTGCTGAATTATTTCTAACAATACTTTTTTCAGAAATTCGTGTTTGATTTTAAATATATAAGTGTTATAATCAGATTTAATGTCATTAATGACGAGAGAAAAAAAATCATTTATTTTAAGGAATGAATAAATGGCAGCATAAAATACATCTTAATTGTATAAACTTGATTCAGGACTTGATAATTTTTCTTTCTGTAGAAAAATATCAAAATCACTTAATGTTATGCAAAATTATTTTTTGGTTAGCTATAATTGAGTAAAATTTCAAGCATATAAGAAAACTATGCATTTCAAACTAAATGTTTTTTCCTGAAATTCTTAAAGTAGTTCAACATATGTAAGTATAAGATTTTTCTCAAATATATAAAAGGAGGTGGTAGAACTTTCTTGAAGCTGGCAAACACTCTAGTCCATTAGTACATGAAAAAAAATGTAAGCGACAGTACTTATAATTCCACGAAATTAAAGATATTAATACATGTACGCATAAGAAAAAATAGTTTCCCTCGTGTATTTATAAATTTCTTCCTTTTTAATTTCATTTGATTTCTGTATGAATAAGCCCAGTGGCTGAGTAGGTAGTGCATCGCGCTTCCACTCCCCAGGTTCGAGGTTCAAACCCCGAGCTGCGAAAGGTTGACTCAGCTTTCATCACTTCAGTGGGTCGATAAATGAGTACCAAGCTTGCTTGGGAACTTAACAGTGGAAGTTTTGCGTCAAACTGACCACCTGATCGCTCATGCATCTCAGGGCCCAAGGTCGCGTATACTGAGACGGGTGCAGTAGGCCTTGGTCCTCATGGGCTGTCACGCCTCTAAGTTAATTTAATTTCATTATTGTGTGAATTCTTCACTTAAAAGAAGTTTTAAGTACTGAATAGTACTTATGTACTCACTAATTTAATATTTGTAGAACAGGTACATAGTTAAAATGTGACGAATCCTGATAATAATATTACTAATGCTTCGCATTGCAAACTAATTCTTACTGTGCTGTACTTTATATAAACTACAGTATTTACTTAAATCAGAAAAAATATGCTATATATAATTCTGTAGACTTCTAGAGGTATGAGATATATATACTAATTCTATATCTACTATAGACTCTGCTATCCTATATAAAATATTTAGCAATATCTGCGGTACATTTAAAATACTGTTTCGTCTCTTAATTTATCATAAACATTCTTGAGATAAGTGAATGTGTGTGTGTCAGTAAAACATATATGAATTGAATTAAGGCATTTTGTGCATAGAAAAATATTTTGTCAAAATAAAAAATTTATTTTAAAAAATTATCTATAGGAGCTACTATAGCCCATTTAAAACTTAAAAAAAATTAAATTCTAATTTTATCTTGTCAAGCGTAACTTCACTTTATAGGTTAATCAGTTCTTGACTCATATCACTTAAAGAACACTATTGGATTAATAGTTGAACCAATTTAATTAACATAATCAATTAACCTATAAAAATTGTTCATTGCGAAATCAGATTGTTTTTAGAATGAGATGATTGACTAATTAGCTTATGTTCCAAATTTATTCGAGTCAATAAATCTGTCGAGAGCTGAAACGTCCTCCCGTTGGTGTGGTGTGGTGTGGTAGTTAGGAGAGGGGGTGCCAGCTCAGGTGTCGTCCACGTCACTTGACCATGGTTCAAAATTACGTGGTCCGTCGCCAAAAGCCCTCGTGCAGCTGAACAGTGCGACGTTATTATTCAATCAATCAATCAATCAATTATTCGAGTCAAATCATTAGTTTTAGAGATATTCGAGGAAAACCATGAAGGGATGTATAATTTGATATTTTCTCACAAAAGATTCACATTATTTATCATCTTTTATAACACCACGTGATAAAAGGATCAATAACTTAAGTTAGTAAATTAGGAGATAACTCCTCAACGTCAGAGCATTTTTCCGCAATCGCACAAGTTTCACCTTAATTATTTCCTCATTTATTGAAGACAACTGCGTGAAATTTTGAAATTAGTAGTAACGTGACAAGAAAAAACCAAATACTTTGGTATGTTACATTTTTTATAACTATAGTCAGTGATTTATTTTTTGTAACATTTCTAAAGTAAATATATATTTGATTTAGAAAATATTTATCTATCATTTTTTGAGCACAGTGCTTTGAAAAATGTCAAATGGACAAATTTTGCATCGTGAAACGCTTGAAACACACATTACTCCTCCCACATTAGGTGATTTATTTTTAATATGTTATAACTTAAATAACTTGAAGTACAATTTTGTATAGTTTAAAATTTGAGATTTTTTTCATGATGAGAAATTAAATGCATAAAAATTAATTTTTTATTGATAATAAGAATTTTTTTACAAATTTAGTAACACTGTTGAGAAAGTTAATTAATTAATACAATATCATCATGGTTTAGTTTACTTTGAACCATTAGCATTACTTTTAAGTTATCCGTCTAAAATGAAAATTGCAAAAAATTGTCTTGATTTTTAATAAATGTGTATTGGGATCAAGCATGTATTGTATACAAAAATATTGTTACGTAGATCCGGATTCAAGGATTTTATGCAAAACAATCACAAATGAGCAGTTCTTTAAAAGCGATGTGAATTTATTATCGAAAATCCAATCCTTTAAATACAGGATTCAGCAGCAATATTCACAGGGTAAATATCCGAAGGTCTTCACACCTTCGACAGCAATTAAATACAAACACCAGTGTTTAAAAATATACGTACGTAAAGATTATTCACAAGCAAAGCCAAGCTAATCACTAGTCAAAACAATCATCACTACTCGCTGGCTTAATCAAGACTCATCGCCGTACCGGCGAGCATCTTTTTATAGGCGCGACAGAAATTTCCAGAAATATAACTGCTCGTGTCATTGAACGTGGCACTAGTGGAGAGATCTACTACTTTCTAGAAGATTCGAGAGGGTTCCGAACTCGCCAGCATGGTCGCCAATGACGCCAAAATGGCGCCAAAGTTTCCAACTTGGCTCTACTGCCAAGATTTCGCCAAGTTCTCATTGAATCTCCATTATAACGTAAGGGGCGGCATTGCTTGTAAATAGTACAATTTTAACAAGAAATAAATATAACATAAAGTAATATAAATGCGTTAAACACTCAAATACAAATTATTTACACAAAATTCGCATCAATATTTACCAGAAAAAGTACGTTTTTACTTTGCTCTTATTCCAAGAACGCAAGGTTAAAAGTCAGCTAGTGTGGTTCAAAAATCAATCTAATTGCCTTAATAAGAAACTATGATATTTACTCTTGTCTGCTGTTATTAACTGCTAACTTTGTGACTAATGAATAATAAATTTAACATGAAAATTCGACCGTGGCATAATCTCAAAATTAATTACATGAAATTAAAGCTATTTTTATCCGAATAACATTTTATATACGTATATATACCTAATCCTGTTCTCACACAAAGGTGCGTTCCCGGAGAATACACATGAATAAATATTGGATTAAAAGTTATATTGCATCTATGAAAAAGTGTATTGTTTCAAGAAATGAGCGAAGATTTAACAATGATGAGTTTTCATGTTAGAGGAAATCTTAAGCATTTATTTGATAAAGTATACGTCACACACATACACAGTAGCGCACACACGAATTTTTCAAAGTGGGGGTCCAGGGTCAAAAGCCCACCATTTTAGTATCATGCTCTAATATGACACTCAATACATTCTTTTGATTTTGTCGATTTTTGGAAACAAAAACAGTAAAAAAATTCATTATAAATTAAATAACTAGCATTAATTAATAAGATTAATGATTAATAACAAATATTTATTCAGTTTTACGTATTACATAAGTAAAATCCAGCGTATAGCGCGTACCCATACTTTGAAGCTGCATTTTTTAATTTTTAGCTATATTCTCCGTAAAACGCACACGCTTTTTCACGAAATAACAAGAAGTGTGCGTGTACAATACTGGTATCTTTCTAACCCATATATTCGAGATATTATCCCAGGATTTTGAAAAAATAGTATACTTTTGGAATCAGAATGCTTTAATTATTTTATTAGATATCTTTTCTTTCTAATAAATAGTATTCGATTTATGTAGAAAACTATTTTTTCTTATCCTCATCTCATTTTTTTTATTTTTGAAACTTCCTTTTTCCATTCCCGGCGTATAGCGCACACCCGTAAATTTCATTTTCTTATTTTTTGTGTTGAAATTGCACGTTATACGCCAGTATTAAGGTTGATCTTATAAATTGTTATTATTTCATTATGCTCATTATCTCATGCTGTTATCCTTTCAATACAAATGAATCAAACTATAGAGTGTGCATGAAATCACTATTCTAATAGCATCATCAAAGAAATTTCACCTATCATTTTAATTTTTCCTAAATACGCTCTAATATGTAAAAAAGACCAAATTATCTTGAATAATTATTAAAAAAATGTTATGAAGAAAAAAAATTTTGACAATAATTTGACTTTTCAGAGACCATACGATTCATTAAACTCCTCCCTCCCAAAGCTTTGACCATATACATTGCTTTAAGGGATGTTATAAAAAATAGCAAGGAAATATGAAATTAGACGTTAGTTTATTAGTTTCATTAATATAATTTTTTGATAGCTAATATAATTATGTTTTTAAAATCTCATTCAAAAAAGAAAGAAAAAAAGCATGCAGAGAGAAGACACTAAGGCAAACAAATTCACCATATGCAAGAAAATTTATTTAGAGTGAATAAAAACATCATGAATAATTCAAATTAAGATAAAAAATAATATGCAAATATTTTAGGAAAAGCTGTGTTCAAAATTTGTCACAAATATCCTTGAATAGGTGCTATTGTATCCAAACCAAAGGCCCGAAACATATGTCATTCTTTTTTTAGCTACATTATATTTTATTTAAAAAATTCTTGTTGATAATATTACTACGTAGCTTTCAAAATTCGATAGTAACAATATGCAGATATCCTGATTGATAGCAATGGTTTTTCCACGTTACAGTTCCAAGAATTTACCTGTTCTGAATAGTGCTTGAAAATCATTGAAATTTTCCAGAGTCGGCTAAAATAGTTTACAAATATTGAATACATTCTAGTAGATAAATGTTTAAGCGAATCTAGAAGTAATGATGGATATCGATGTTTTAAAGGTGCAAGAGAATCAAAGTCATCGTATGGATGAATATTGTAGAACATTACTGTGTGGTAAAATAAATGAAGATTTTACTGAGGAGCCAGCTTAACTGTTATGTCCAACGCCTTGCATAGTTCAAAAACAGCAATTGACTGTACCACTGGTACCGGTTTGTGCGGCTTCCGAAAAACAGTTGTTCTAATGAGCTGTGGTTCGTAAGTGGCTGGAAGATCCAACGCCTGGCAAATCTTCCGCACCGAGAATGATCCCACTACAGGGACAGTAACCGTTTGATCTACATATCTGTGTGGAGTTTGAGGCAAATCTGTTGCTCCTGGCAGTGGAACAAACTTGTCCTTCAGGTCGAGGGCTTCGCATAACTTCCAGACAGTGAAACAGTGAACGACAGGAATGAGTTCATTTACAGTAGCCACAGGTTGAGCATCAAGAGTGGTGTCAGGTACGACTCCACCAAAGGATTGAATGGGAGAGCAATGTTCGATAAGCTCCAGCAGCAATTTAAAAAAATCAAGATCTCCAGAAAGGAGGGGAGATCATTTTTCAAAATCAATGTCAAAGCACATTGAAAGAGGTATAAACATACCTTCAAGATCATAGGGATGATCTCATTTCAGAAATAGTTGGTTGAATATCACAAATTTCTCAGAAAACAGTAAGTAAAGCACTTAATGAAACATCAAATATAACTTTTGAAAACAATAAATGATTTAAAGGTAAATTTACATTAGTACTTTATTTTTTTTTTGTTGAACTGTCAATGATCGTTGTGTTTCTAGACATTGTTATGTGCTTTTAATATCTTGGTTAACAATGTAAATAGTCCAACAAACAATTCGCTATTTTAAAACAACAGAGGGAAAACTATTATCATCGTTGTTTTCAGATATCTCTTGATTAAAGTATTCTAAGGTCCTTATATAACAAAAAGTAAAATTGAAAATTTTAAAAATGAGTTAATTGTAAACAAAAATTACTTTTAATTTCAGAATTAAATTGCGAAATGTGAGCTTGAAAGATCTTATTTATACAATGACAATTATCTTGTATCTTGTTATCTTGTTGTTTAAGGATGCAATAAATAAAATTATAGATGCTCATTTTTATACACATGGGCTATCGAGGATCTGTAAATTTTCACATCAAATTTGGAAAATATGAATATGTGGTTTTGACAGAATTATCTTTCGCTGGTTAAGGAAACACTGTTTTTTAAGTCGTTATTTTTTCAAGATTTAATACAAAGAACAGCTGCATATATATATGCATAGCATTGGAAATAATCTTTTGAAGCTTTTTAAGTTACGCAAATAGTGATATTTTCAACTAATTAAAAAAACACCCATAAATTGTTTCATTACACAAAAAAATTAAATTTTTTAAAGTATTTTAGTTTTTAAGCTTAGAATGAAGCTCATTTGTGCAATACAAAAATTTTTATCTTGGGGAAAGAAAAAAAATGAAAATGAAAATTTGTTCAAAAGTCCAGCAACTCAAAAATGATATTGAGAAACAGAAAAATTATCCACTTTGAGTAATGTTTGCTTCCAACAATAAATAATTGCTTTAGCAATTCTTGAGAAAATTCATTTTTTTTTCGAAAGTTTTGGCTAATTTTAGTTATATATATATATATATATATATATATATATATATATATATATATATATGTCAGGTTTGAAAAATTTAGGTTCAAAATTAAGGAAGTAATAAATGAAAATAGAGCGAACTCTTTACCATCGCGTAAGGATTTATGAGTAAACAAGCCTATTAAAAGGAGCAACGAGCGCTGACGAAGGCGAAATGGTCTCAGAGCACAAAATACTTAGATTGACTCTAGATAAAAACTCACTTGGAAACAACATATAATACAAACGCGAGATAAATTCCGGAGAGCTCAAAGAGCTATCTTCCCCCTTAATTGGCCGGAATTCTGAATTAAATCTATATAATAAGTTGCTTCTCTACACACTGCCGTTCTTACGTCCAATTTTGACTTATGGATCACCTGTGTGGGGCTATGCCGCTAATTCTAATATTAAAATACTCAAGTTGCTCAGAACTCATTAATAAGAAATATACAAGCTAATAGATATGCCAGAAATAGAAAATTTACGAAGATATTAAAATAAGTCCTTTCAAAGCCTAAAAAATTGGCAATCTCTTTTTTAATAGTTAACCTAATTCCAATAATGCAAATGTTAAAATGCTTAATAATTACATCCCAATGCCTGATCTTAAAAGACCTAGGAGAATACTCCTAGATTCGTATAATCCCCCCTAACAATTATTTTAGTCACTCACCGGGTGGAGAGTGACGACTATGTTCTCTTTATTTTATTTTCCAAATGCATTTTTATTTATTTTAATTTCTTTTAACTTCTTAACTTTTTAACTTAATTGCAATCCCCACACAGGGCAGATTTCTAGACACTCCCCTTTGATTTGTACCAACGCATCAGTGCAACCAATAGAGAGCCTACTTTCACAGTGCCACCGACCAATCACAACAGTGCCATTCAGACTATTCAGGACTTTACCGCCGAAACCGTATGCAAGAAAATCTCAGATTCTGTAGCCACGCCTCCTTGCCACGTTCGACCAACCAATCAGGACACTCACTCCCAGGCAGGCCCACCCACATAAAGGCCACATACACTATCTAGATATGGGATGGAGGAACGCTTCGCGTTCCGTTTCCCAGTGACGCCCAGCATCAATCAATGACGAAGGCGAACGCATACTAGGAAGGACTTGGCTGGTGTCTCCTCGCTGCGATGTTGTATTTGGTAACATCCGGTTGCGCGGCAAAAGGTCCGCCATGTTAGATTATATATGATGAAAGCGTAATAAAGGAATATTGTGAAGATGATGCCCTCTTCATTTTACCAGCAGGCCTGTCATATATATATATATATATATATATATATATATATATATATATATATATATAATATATATATATAAAAGAAATATGTATTATTTATCAAAACAAGAAATAATAGATAAAGAACATAACAAGAAATTACGTAATAAAAATATGAAAGCTGAACATGAAGAACAAAATTATACAGAAATAAAAGAACTAGAAAAAAGAAGAACCTAGCGAGTCAGAAAGCAATTTCGGACTTAGGACCGAATAAGTGGGGTTAAACTAGTTTGAAGGCGCCAACCTTCCCCCTTTGCAACTCGGTAGGAAAACCAAATAAAATAAACAAAACTTCAGAGAAAGTATAACTCAGAGAGCATGATAAAACCAATCACTACTATTATGTAACAAACTCTCCCAAACTCTTAATGCAGAAAAATCACAAAATAATTATGTAAGAAAAGTAGAAAAATACTAGAACAATTACATAAGAAAAGTATCTTTCAAAAAATAATTTAACAAAATTTCTTTACTCACCAAGCTTTTACGAAGAGAAACAAGCATCTTGCCATTAATGAAAGTCAATTATTCACCAAGTTAAAAAATTCGAAGAAACATAAACACATCTTTTGAGCTGACTTTTAAACCAGCCAGCAAAGACAAGTATAGAATGACGACAATCAAATATGGTAAAATTTGAATTGGTTGATTGTCAAAAATGTAAATTTGCTAGGCTCTAATTTGGTTGGTTGTCAAAAATGTGTAAGATGTTTAAGATGTGTGTGGAAAAAATGTAAACTGTGATATGAGTGTTATGATATAATCTTCACAGCAAGACCACTAACATGCTGACTTTGAAAACCTATTGTTGTGATTTGGATTTGGAATTCGAAGTAGCAAGACGGTTAATGTATTTGTGATGAATATAAGATCTCAAGAAATTAAAAGGGTATTCATGATCTAAACAACATTGAAAAATTTTTTTTATATTATTGTATTTATCTATTTTGTGGGTAGTTAAGTTATCATTTCTAAATAAAAAATTCAAAATGATATTTCTGTAAATTGATATATGAAAATTTCTGTTCCATACAGGAATTTTAATTATATGGAACTTAAACGAATCTCTTTTGTCAAAAATGTTACTGATTACATTATTGTTAATAAGATGCAAGTCTAAATCCAAGAATTCCACCCTATTAGAGTTGAAGTTAGTTTTAAGGAGCTTGAGATAATCAGGGTAGAATGTAATATTTGGTTTGTATTCACTATTTTTACCAAAAATTATTATATCATCTATAGTAATTATTATTTATCATCTAGTAATAATAATAGTTATATATATATATATATATATATATATATATATATATATATATATATATATTATTATTATTACTCAGAGTTGGGATAAATAATTTGATTAAAGAATAGGTACAACACGTGTCTCTTGTTAATTTTAAACTTTAAGAGATAAATGAAATATTATCTTACCTGGACCACAAACGTAATGTGAAAAAAAAATATTTCAGTAAATGAAACAAAAAAAGAAAAAAGCTTGCTAACATTAAGTTTTTCCAGCAACTGATTAGTTTTATTTTTTCAAAGAATTATGTTATAAAATGTAGTTATATAGCTCCTTTACTCTTTTTGTAAATACTGCATTTGTAGCTGAAAATTATTATAAATGTTTGAAATAAACTTACAAAAAAGCCCCGCTGAATACGCTCTCCTATACTTTCAAAAGCTGCAGTTTTTTATTTTAGAATATATTCTCCGTAGAACGTGCATCTTCTTTTTTGCTAAGGAACCTGAAATATGCGTGCGCAATGCTCTAATGTTTTGAAGTCATTCATTCGAGGTACTATTGAAAGTTTTTGAAAAAATAATATATTATACTTCTAGAATTACACCCCTTCAAGAGTTCATAAGGTATACCATTTTTTAAATGAACAATATTTCGATATATATAGAAGTCTAATTTCTTTTTATATATGTTCTCATCTCTTTATTATTATTATTATTATTATTAAAGCAATCATTTTTGTACCCGGCGCATAACGCACACCTCTAAATTTCGATCTAATTTTGTTGTGCTAAAAATTCGCGTTATACGCCGGATTTTACGGTACATAGGATTATACTCAATCGAAAAAATTCGAGGGCGATGGGAGGTTTTTATAAAGTAAATTATCGTTTTCGAAGAAGGAAGAATGTTACTTATTCATAAATACAAAAATTTTAAAAATAATATAAATTACATGTGATTTTTTTTTATATTCGTCGTCACTTTCTGACAGTAAAGATAAACATTTGCATAAGATGCAATATTATTACTTTCATTAGGTATGACTTGGTTATCGTCTTTGTGTTGCATTGGAGAAATTGTTTTTGTAACCGAGCAATATAAATCTCCTAAGAAACAATATAATAATATGAAATAAATTTTTAATCGTTGACTCGCTCGTTCTCATCGTTCGTAGAGCATAGGGTAAAACACTTGTTTAAATAGTTTTGCTAAAACTTAGTTTGATATGTTTGAAATGTTTCAGTCACATCGAAGCGAGTGTCACAAGAAGCTTCCTGTGACACAATGTGCTATTCATGAATTTAGCTTAAAATTTTATAAAACTGCACAAGCATCGAAAATGTATTTTCATTTGGAAACACCAAGCTCAGAATGCAAACAAAGCAGACAAATTCCTCACTGAAGGAGAAAAAATGTAAAAAATTCTTACAAATGTGGAAATAGTTTTACACTCCTCGTCTCAAATGCCACAGGTACGAAAAGCGAAGCAGTTTTCTTAGAGTAGATTTTGAATCAATAGCGTTAAATTATAATAAGCTGTGTAAAATTATTATTAAAAAAATTTTCTGATTTGTGTTAAATTAAATTCGTGTAAAAACTGATTTCGAATTATATATACTTTTTTCACTTTGTGCTAATATCTGCTTCAATAATTCTTTTCGAAAAAACGCATCATTTCTTTCTTTTTTTTAGGTCATCATATATTTATATTCTATTTCCTATTCTAAATACAAATAACTTAGGCGTTAATAATTGACAAAAACAAATAAATAAATCGAAGTAAATTGTTCTTTTAAAATCAAATTATCAAGCAGAAAGATCTCCAACTGAGGAACATGGGTTCGCTTAAGTGTCCGCGGAAAGCTTCAACGCCGTAAAAGCCGCGCTTTAAATTCAAGCTCAATTAAGAAAGGCAGAGAACAGCACTACTTTCACCTGCCAGGCCAGGAGCGCGATATCGCTTTGTATCTAGATCACAGAAACAATCTACGTTCCTTACTAAGCAATTATGAAATTTGTTCTCGTATAATGTATTTAGAACTCGATAACTTCGCAACCCCTACATCATAAATTTGCCGTGACATATCGACTGACGTAGCCTGCGCTAATGCGGCATGAATATTCAGAGTGTGCGAGAAATCATATGATTTATCCACCGTTTCCGAAAGCTCTCTGGATGGGATATTGATTTTGGCAGTTCTACGCCCTATGTGCTTGTTTTTATTTTATTCAGCCAGGATTCTAAAAGAGCATGTTTCTGCCGCTGGGAAAATTATTTTCAACGAGAAATACGAACCCGAGGCGTTGTTGAAAATGGTCCTGATTTTGTAGTCGCGTTCCAGCTTTATTGGACCTGTGATTTATTAGTTGGGGGTTATAAATAGATAGAAGATAGGGTTTCCACTGAATACCGCACTTGGTCTTCGTGGCGCGATAAGTTTCGACGAGTACAAGTAACGGCAATCTTGTGATAGCTATTAGGATAGATCATTTGTATGTGGTAGCCTACCGTTAAAATAGAATGATGGATCCCAATATAAATGCGTCGGTACATTTTTTCATCTGTTTTTAATAACAAAATGAGCTAATATACAATGTTCTGTTTTATGCTGCGGTATTCTGGGAACACAGAGAAATTACGTACTAATGAAAAATGCATTACTGTATTGAGTTGCTTAAACTTCCGTATCTGATTTGTGTGGTCATGAATAAAAGATATATTAGGGTGTAATATTTATTTATGTCAAAACGAAAAGAAAATAAAGAAGCCTTAAATCTTTATGTATTATTTTTTCTTTCTTTTGTTTCACCAGGGAAGAATTAAATTACATTGGAAAGAGCTCTCTCTGTGTTGTATGAAAAGTATTATTAAATTTCACACAAATTGGTTTTGTTGTTTAAAATTCATATTTTGGTAACATAATCGCTTCTTAAAATTTGAATAAGAAATGGCCTTTAATTTTTATTAAAACACAATTCACATACTTGAGTGAGACGTTGCTTCATATTTCTTTTCGACAAAGATAGCACTTATGGGAATTTGATCAGAAATAGCTTTACACATGGGTCACATATACATATCCTCAGGATGAAAAAATACCAGTACAAAAAGTTTTAAAGCTATGAATAATTAAAACTAAACTATTAAATAATTAAATCTATAAAAATAAACAGCAATGCCCAGTAATATCGAAAATTTTTGGCCCCAAAACGCAGCAAGAAAAAAAAACTTAATTGATAAAAAAATAATATTTTTTAAACCTCGAAATAAAAATGGCAGCCTTTTTAATCTCTAAAACTCTAAATTTAATGCTTAATCATCTAGCCGGCTGAGTGGGTGATTGATTTGTCGCTGTCCTTCTGCACTCTAGGTTGCGGGTTCGACCCCGGCCCAAGTCAGTGAATGTTCATGATGCTGAAAATCGATAGCGGCCATGTCGTATGATTACACGGCATGTAAAAGATCCCTAGAGTGTCTGTTTGGCTTGAGTGCTCTCGGCAAAATTTAATCCTAGTACATGCTCGCATCGTCAGAGCTCAGGTGCCTCCATCTGGGGAGGAAACTGGGCGTAAAAATTATCTGCGGTGATTGGTATCTACCTATAGGGTGCCGCACTAAAAAGAGGTACCATTTCCCAGGGTATGCACTAGGTCTGCAAGCGTAAAAAACAAATACGCAGCCCATTAGAAATAATAATAAGGTTTAATCACCTCTTGAAAAATTACGGATTCGTATAAATTAAGATAAAACATCAATAGGCAAGTAAAAAGACACTAATTCTTTATCTGGATTTTACATGAATTGAGCAAGAACTTTAAGAAAATCTTCTAACAGTTTTTATTAGTTTAGTTCATAACTAATGAAAGCAGGAATCAACAATGATTCAAAAAATGTTTAACTTTAGCTTTTATGAATAACAATTAAAACGTATAATCTTTTTAACAGACTTTCTTACGGAATTAATACATTTATTTTTAACATTTAGAATGACAAAATCAGTTTTCAGAAAAACTTTCTTCAGCAATATGAAAATTATGTATCAATAAAAAGTGTAAAAGCAGGTTTACTTCATTTTAGATATTTACACTAAAATATTTTTCAAGCATGTTGTGTGATTTTATTAGTCAAATTTTCTTCTCCTTTTCTCCAACACCCTCTTTGGAATGAATTGAAATAAATCAAGATAATTTCAAAGAATAAAAAACATAAGGCGTGAATTTATTACTCATAATTGTTTGAAAGTAAACAATTTTCATGTAGTAACACTTATATTACGTATAAAAAAGATCGTCGACAAATTTTGTATTACTCATAATTCCATTTGAAACGAATGATGAAAGGAAGGACACAGTAAAGCGCCTTTTGTAGCATTGTGAACACTTAACCAGTCAGCCTGCAAACTCGGAGTAGATAGGATATGTCATTATTCTTCTATTTTATCTCTTTGTTGTTTTGTTTTTTATCGACTCTTTTACATTTGTAACTGTACTCAATCAGTATGCGCCAATAATTAAAATTATTTGAGCTAGCCACCGAGGTACAATTTTTGAATATCAGAGTTTACACATTTTATATATTTATTATAAAAATCAATTTTTTTCATTAAGACATTCCAAAAAAAATCTACATACACAATTGTTTAAATGTGAGTTAATTTCTTGAAGAAAGCAATAATATTATAATGGTTATATGTATACGACGATTTCAAATAAATTGCTGTATAATGCAATCCATCTGACTATTATTCTCAGCCGACTCTCATTTGAATTCAGGTGCCAAAATGAGCCTTCTAGTGACAACCAAATCTCGTTAATTACCCTCCTTAATGACGTTTACCTGCGCGTGTGGAGTGTCTAATTACCTTTGTTATGCTCAAGGACCAAGGGATTTCTTAACTAAGCCGACATCTCCAAGATTGTTGGAACGGAACGTAGTTAACGCTATTCTGTATTCGGTAAAATACATAATTGCTTCGAAAGTGATCTAAAGAGTTCATGGCTTTATACCAATTAATAATAAAACTGATAACAATTATATGAAACTAGCTAATGATTTGTTTTGTCACCATTCACTTTTGTCGAACTTAATATAATACATTAAAAACTTATGGTTATTTGTAGAATGTAAAATACTTCTTTTTTATATAATTTCATTTTCCCGTTGCACAGAATATTAAATAACTTAGAAAAGTTTTATTAAAGACTGATTTGATATAACTTGAGATTAACATTGGAACATCACAAAGAATTTTAACAGACGTAGCTTACTTAATTGAACGATAAAATGTGAAATATATGAAGAGTTATTCATAATTCCCTCTAGGGTTTCCCATCGCTGTAGTAAAAAACATTAAGACACGCGCGCGAATACAACAAAAAAGAACATTTGAGAGAATGCAGAAACAATTCCTTTACACATACTTTACAGTTGTTCTACGAGTGAAGCCTTGGTTACACGGTGTACATCCATGAAATAGCTCAACTCCTACCGCACTCTTCTCAACAAGGTACTATCAACGTTATCGACAGAACCTGTTATCTTTCCATGCAATTCTCCAGCATCACGCAGCAAAGAGGATACGAAAACTTGGCATTTCGTAAGAAACCAAGCTTTCGTATAACATGGGTAACACGGAAAGGATAACACAAGCTGTTAATACCGTTGATCAGTGCCGGTTTATCCGTTGGGAGCTTGGAATAGGAGCCCAGGGACCTGGATAAACTGGACTTAACCATATTTTCTGGTTATAAATTTCGATCTTGCCTACTGCCATTGATAGTACCATGTTGAGTAAAGGTGTGGCAGGAACTGGATTATGGCATAGATGCAGGTCGAGCATTGGCATACACAAGAATTTTTCAAGGGGTGGGGAGTCTGAGGTCGAGAGTCCATTATTCTCGTATCATGTTTCAATACGCCACGCAACATATTCTTTTGATTTAGTCAATTTTGGGGAACAAAAAACAAAAAATCAATTATTGAATAAATAATTAGCATTAATTAATATACAATTAATTATTAATATCAAATACTTAACTGAATTTTACGCACTATATATAAAGGGTGTTTTTTTAGAGGTATAGAACTTCAAATAGCAATAAAACAACGATGTATTATTCGATTGACATGAATTTTTTTTATTCGAAAGATATTCTTGTGGCATTACGTTTTAAATACGATTTCTGGCATATGACTGCCACGGCTGGCTCGGATGTAGTCCAATCTGGACGTCCAATTTTCGATGACTTTTTCCAACATTTGTGGCCGTATATCGGCAATAACACGGCGAATGTTGTCTTCCAAATGGTCAAGCGTTTGTGGCTTATCCGCATAGACCAATGACTTTACATAGCCCCACAGAAAATAGTCTAGCGGTGTTAAATCACAAGATCTTGGAAGCCAATTCACAGGTCCAAAACGTGAAATTAGGCGGTCACCAAACGTGTCTTTCAATAAATCGATTGTGGCACGAGCTGTGTGACAAGTTGCGCCGTCTTGTTGGAACCACATCTCCTGGACATCAAGATTGTTCAATTCAGGAATGAAAAAGTTAGCAATCATGGCTCTATACCGATCACCATTGACTGTAACGTTGTGGCCTTCATCGTTTTTGAAGAAGGATTCCGCCAGCCCATAAAGCGTACCAAACAGTCAGTTTTTCTGGATGTAACGGTGTTTCGACATACACTTGTGGATTAGCTTCACTCCAAATGCGGCAATTTTGTTTGTTGACGTAGCCATTCAACCAGAAGTGCGCTTCATCGCTGAACAAAATTCGCTTATGAAAATCGGGAACAACGGCAATCTCGTTTTGGGCCCATTCGATGAATCTACGCCTTGCTTCATCATATTTAAAATGTAATGCCACAAGTATATCTTTCGAATAAAAAAAATTCATGTCAATCGAATAATACATCGTTGTTTTATTGCTATTTAAAGTTCTATACCTCTAAAAAACACCCTATATATAGAATTGATTATAGGATTATAATCAATCGAAAAAAAATAAGGGCTTTGCGGGAGGGATCCGAACCCGGGTCCCCCCCCACACACACTTGTGTCCCTTGATACCCAAGGAACCAAGTTTTGTGAGGTCCGCCACTGCGGCCGAGTAACCAAGGTTTTACGCATAGAACACCTACAAAGTATGTAAATAAAATTAAATTGTTTCTGTTTTCTTCCTGGATTCCTCTTAGATTGTTTGCAATAGTGACTTCTAACCTTGGAGGAAGTTATGAATAACTTTATATATATATGGTTGGATAATATTCATAATGTTAGGTTTAAATTACTGCTTTGTTTCTATTTTTTAATCTCGTTTTATAACAACCAATTTATTTTTAACAATTCAGAATTTATAATAACAATAATTAATTATACTAAATGAATGTCGTTATAATCAATCTTCGTTTACAGTAAATATGTCACATTCGAATTCCTTCCTGAAAAAAATGACACTCACACAAATTTTAGCCTCAATGACCTATGAAAACTATAAAATAAATTTCGTAATTTAACCACTTATTTTTCTCAAAAATAATTTTATATTAAGTCAATAATTGTTTCCATTTGTACCAAAACATTCACTGACTGTCTTAGAATTAGCAGAATTAATAATTATTTCATTTCTCACAAGATTGGAAATAATTGTCA
This sequence comes from Trichonephila clavipes, assembly GCA_019973935.1. Taxonomy (NCBI): domain Eukaryota; kingdom Metazoa; phylum Arthropoda; class Arachnida; order Araneae; family Nephilidae; genus Trichonephila; species Trichonephila clavipes. Next base: position 222,545 of record BMAU01018592.1, on the reverse strand, counting down.
AATCTTGTCCTGCACTGAATGAATGAATTTCTACTCATTTTATGGAAACGCGATTCAATTTAATAGTAATCAGTCGATTTTCACTATCAGCTATTCTTGTATTCTATCTGAATAAAAGTATAAAATTCTCAGAGGGTTTCTCATCAGGCTTACAAAAGCAATTTAATAGAATATCTACATTTCGATAGAAATAATATTTTGAAAATAAACATGTTGTTTGTCATATTTCTATTCTTATGCTGTATATGAAACGCTTAAGCAAATAAACTATGAAATGTAACGGCTAATTAATATTTATGCGACTGAATCATACGAGTATCAAAATTTTGGGTAACATTGATTTCAAATCAAATGACTTTAACTAGAAGCCAATTCTTACGAATTTTCATAAAGCTGCAGATAGCTCACATATGATGATACTTGGTAAACTCTACACTATCGTTATTTTATCAAGCCATTAAGAAGAGTTCATTGTAGGGAGTTTAACATTTCTATGACAATCCCAAATCATTAACATTGGGTAGCCTGTACCGAACTAAGTATTGTATTTTAGTTATAAATTCGATTTTAATTATCATGTTTCAGTGAAAAATATATAAAGTGTTATTTAGTACTATTATTTTCTGGCATAAATACTTATTGTTTGAAATTTTCGACCATTATTTTGTTTGAATACGATAAATGTACAGATTATCAACCGAGGTATAAATGTCTTAGAGATAAGCCACTGCCCTAACTGCGACAATCCAGCCCGAATTTTTACGATTACTTTGACATCATTTTCTTTCCACCGATCGATTTAGAAAAAGAAGAAAAGTAGAGGTAATAACAATCGGGGTGAAATAAGAAAGAAACTTTTCCGAGGCTATAAAGACAAATTTTGAAGTATTTTTATCCAAGATGCATTTTGGACCATCAGAAAGTTAGAGGACATTAAGTTAATGGGTCATCAAATCATGCTCGTGGCTCAAGACTAGCATACTTCGGCCTGACAATTTAGGAAATCCAACCTAAGATCTTAATCACCAGGACAAATTGTACCTGTCATTTTCTTTCTGGTCCCATTTTTCTTTGTTCCACTTCCTTCTCTTGTTGCAACAACAATCCGAAACAGTGTTCTAAATCCCCTATTTGTATTCTTCTGCATCGTTTTGTTTCACTAGAGCAGTTCGTGGGAGTTAATAATGCGGCAAAGAAAGAATCATTAAGTTCACTTTCATGACATTTTGTAAACTAGGTTTAGGAAAACTGCGCTTAAGGTGTTATGTGCAAATCAAGGATTTCTGAAGATTTCTACTCAAAAATGTTATTTAATCCATGTTTCATCCTGCGGAGAAAAATTAAAAAATATAATGGTACTAGCTGGTATACCCGCTCTTCACACAGGTGAATTGAAAAATTAGACTACACAAATTGAAGGCTATAGAAGTTTTTAGTGAGTTAATTTTGCGTGAATTGAAAATTAAACAAAAAAAAGTTTTTTGCATATCTCAGCTAAACAAAAAAACCAATATCTGTTAAATTTTAAGTCTGTAGATTTGATAGCTGATAAAGGGGATTTTTTTTTTATTTATAACGCCCCGTAACTCTCTTGTGAGTCGATTTTTGCAAGCACCTTCCAAAGCTGAGCTCTTCTCAGCAAAAATAACACACTGCTTACAAATTTTGTGTAATTTTTATGTAAATAAATTATATCTTGATGTTTAATACGTTAATATTGCTTACAGTTGTATTTATTTTTTGTTCAAATTGTAATATTCGCAAGCAACGCCGTTCTGTACATTATAAAGGCGATTCAATGGAAAGATAGTGAAATGTTGGTGATAGAGCCAAGTTGGCATCATTTTTTGGCGACCACGTTGACAACTTGGCAATTAAATAAACAGTGCAGAAATTCATATGCTGTAGCCCCACCTGGTGGGGAGCTGCAACAAAAAGAATAGCACAAAAACCTTCTCCAAAAAAAAACACATAAACATACCAATTTTTATAGGGATCGGTTGAACGATGTTGGAGTAAAACGAGGTCATATAAACAAGCATTCATTTATATATATATATACAATATTGCTAAGATATAGATCTTAGAATTTATACATTCCTAAAGAAATTGAAATTTGTATGATGTTCTTGTTATTTTGTATAACTTTTAAATATATTACATCATTAAATCTTGAAAATGGGCAAGCATACCTTATTTTTCCTTATGAAACGTTGGGTGGGGGGTAGAATATGCGAGAGCGGGACATGTAATTGACGTTATTGGCAAATTTATCCTTCAAAAACTTCAGTGTCCTTTGATGCTGAAAATATTGACTTAAGAAGAAAACTATTATCAATATTAAAAAGAAATTTATTCTTCAAAAATGTATTTTAAAACGTAGACCAAACAATTTGAAGGCTTAAACTTGAAGATGAAAATCAATATGTTCTCGGAGAAAAATCATGCAAGTAAGACTGGAAGAAATACCTTAATAAATAACTCAGGTCGAAAAGGTATTCTTTGGAAATTCTATGTTCTTCACAGAACTATGAAGAAAAGAAAAACACCAATCAAAGTTTTCTAAGAATAGTTTCATAAAATTTCATAGCATAACATATATATGTCAACATGTCTTTGTACATCAAATGTCTGTTAAAGATATTTTGCTATTCACTTACAAACATATATTGATTGATCAAATATTATCGTAGAATATTCAGGTCTAAAATAATGTCATTTTTAAAGTCGAAGAATATACAACCAATACCACGAACATAATCCTTTTAACTACGAATTTAAACCCTCCCAAACATTTAGGGATAAATAAGAAGTATATTGTATCAAATAAATCATAGATATTAATCAGGTAAATTAACTTTAAGCTGAGGTTACACCTGAGAACAGAATGATATGTTAGTAATTTATTCTCAAAAATTACGCAAGTCACTACTAATTAATTACATTGCCACGTTAAAAATAGTCTGAAAGAGTTTAAAACCATTCAGTTTTGAGAAAAATTATGTGACAAGGAAAAAAAGTACAATTTCAAAAGTCATTTTGTATCTCCATTTTTATTTCATCGTCACATTTAAAATCCCTTCTTGCTTCAAATTAAGTTAAAATTTTGCTATAAAATTTAAATTAACTAGATTAAACCATTTAAAGTGTGTTAATTAAGGAACTATAATGATAAGACATTGTACTTATTTTGTTCAGAAGAATATGAATAAATCATTGCAATTTACTTTGTTAAATGAAATAAAAATTCGTGTATGATTAATTACAATATCAAATTCTGCATTTATTCAGTGCAAAGGCTCACACAGGAGTTTTTTAAAGGGGAAGGGGGGTGGGTTGAGGATTGAGGGTTGAAAGTCCACCATTCTCGAATCATGCCTCAATAGCCGCCAGACACATTCTTTGGATTTTGTAGATTGACGGGAACAAAGAAAAAAGAGTAAAAAATGAATTATTAAATAAATAATTAGCATTAATTAGTTATAATTAATTATTTATGATCGACACAAATTAAATTGTATGTAATATATACACATATCACTATAATCAATCAAAACAAATCAAGGGCAGTGGGGTGGAGGTTCAGAACACTGGACACCACCTCTTTGTGTGCGCCACTGATTCAGTGTTTCATTCAGTGCATGATGATACATAAATATGTTATAATGAAAGAAAAAAAGTTTATTCACATTGTATTTTAAAAAGTCATTAAATAATTTTCTTGTATGGAAAAAGTCTTTCATTCCACTCAAATATTAATTTGCATAAACACAGACTTTCAGTATTCGAGTTCTTAAATATTTGAATACATCAAGTTGAAGTTACACAGCTTATAAATAAACGAATACAATGTTTAATGAAATAAATATATTATGAATTACTTATAGATAAATTATAAGGGATACCTTTGTTTCTATTAGAAACGCAATATTTTCTAAAATATAAACAAGTGGAAAAGTATACTCAAGTATTTAAACTTTGAAGGAAATATTTTCATTAATAATTATAGCGTACATTAAGTTTAAAAATATTTCAGAGTTTTAAAACATAACATCGTATGCATGTCGCAAGAGAGTTTTAAGCCATCGAGTCATTTATTATATATACTTATTAAAATTCATGTCGCTTGAATTTTGCTTAGTGAATTCTTTACAAGTTTGTTTTTTTAACTCCTTGGGGAATCAGAAATAGGAGCAACAAAATGGCAAACTAAAACGTCTGCGGAAAAATTTATTGATTACGAAATAAGCATTGAAAATATCCTAGACCGCCGCATAAAATTAGAAGAAAATAAACAACCCAAACAGGCAAAATAGAATTAGATAAATAAGTTTGTGGAAGAGCATATCATAAAAAAAAAAGAGTACGACAAAGACAGTCTTGGGAGTTGGAAAACGCAATTGTTCAGAAACGAACTGCCGAGTGATGTGCTACAAAAAGTTACGAGTACGCTTTAGTTGAAAAATGGCTCAAGAATATTTTAATATTTGATTTTAAATTCCGAATATATCTATAAGTAATTGTAGCAATCTTGTAACGAATTGAGAAATATATTACAATTGAGAATCGTGTTTATACTTCGTCATTACCAGACGGTTTGTAAAATTAATAATTTAATTTATTTTTTATTGAAGATCTTTATTTTTTTAAACCTGATATTTTTTATTATTGTCAAATTTGTCCTGTTGATTGAGAGAAGAGCAACGTGATACATGGGACTCGTATAGAGAATTTCAATCTAAAAATTATATGAAGACTTTGTTAAAATAGCAGTTACGTGAAATGCGTTTACACATTTTGTGCATAATAAATTCAATTTTTATTGCTATCAACCTTTTCAATTATAAATATAGAGAAAAAAATATTTAATATTTTACATTATATTCTTATTAAATACAAAAGAAAGGAAGATTAAGTGAAAAAATTCTACATTTCTTTAAAAAAAAATTTCAAACAGTCAGAATGGAAATATTGCATATTAAGCACTAACATCTAAATGTATTTTATAATATTAGGCTCTAATATAAAATATTTATTTTAAATTTTATTTTTCACTATTCTTTAATATGAAAAGTAATATATTACAGCCATTATGTGTACACTGAATATCAATTAATATGAATATACTACTTTATTTTAACTTCATCGGACGAATAGTACATACAATTAATAAAACGTTGTTCGTTTATTTAGTTTTTTCACATACATTGATTTATATGACAACTAAAAATTCATTTTCAATATATAAAGAAATAAAGAGATTAATTTTTTGAAAAAAAATCGTGTTATGTAATTTTTATTCATTTATTCCGTTCATGGATTGTTTAGTCTTCAAATGAATAAATAATGACAATAGTTTGAAAAATGTTACAAAATTGGTCTTTCCTTTACATAATAAAGTACATTGTAATTTTAAAAGACTTAAACCAGATTTCCGGGAAAAACGTCGACTCCGGACATCGCCGGAACCGGGAATTCCATCTTTCCCCAGAAGAGGCCCAGCAAACCTAGAGTGCTTGCTTGCAAGTAAATTGAATTTGCATACCCGCGAACGAAAGCACAGACAGACATGCACGGAAAAGGAATTCGGAATTTAGTTCCTCCCCCTCCCCCAATGCCTTCCATTTCGTTTAACGCAATTGCTGTAGGGAGGGGGAGGATTGTGAGGGAGGGGCAGATTCCCTGCCCGTCCCTACGAAGACAATTTAGAATGGATGGGCTACTCCTGATAGGGGGCTGTCCGCAAATTAATGCGATTTAGGTTCCTTTAGATGAATTTTGCGTTTACTTTATCAAATGACTTCAACTGCGTTTTTTTCTTTGCTTTTTTAGAAACGCCTCAAGAGAGTTTTGGATGTTTCTTGAGGAGGGAGAGATGTGCCTTCGAGGCGAATTAGGGCTCATAATGTGGCTTTCTAGTTCGAAAAGTTTGGAGTAGAATTTTTTTTTTATACGTATAGATTTTTTTTATTCCAATGCAAAATATTTACTTAAAGAAAAAAAAACTATTTATTTATTTATTATTATTTTTTGTTTCGGTTTATATTTTCGATGAGTGCACTTGGTTCTTTTTTTCTCCAGTTTATTCGTTTCTTATGCTAGAAATAAACGAAATTGATTTTTGTTAACATCAATACAGTTACTTATACAGATATTGCCTTTCGTCACATAACTGTTTAAAACATAGCTATACTCCATCATGTTATTAAATTAAATACTTTTTTTAAATGTAATAAAATTGGAGTAGGTGCGGAGTTTAAAGCTAGCATATACTTATCGTATTTCGGTTGTATTATAAATAGACGAACTAACCCACCATGTTTTAATGCGTAATTCTTCTGTAATGGGGCTGCGTATTGGTATTTAGCCTTTGGAGACCTAGTACATTTCCCAGAAGCTGGTATAACATTTTAATGAGGCACCATTTTGGCGATACCAACTATCGTAAGTAATTTTGACTCCCAGTTTCTTCCCCAGAGGGAGGCACCTGAGATCTGGCGATGCGAATTCAAACTTTGGATTTTAATTTTGCCAAGAGCACCTAAGCCAAACAAGCAAGCCCTCAAGGGATTTTTTTCATTCCGTATAATCATACGACATGGCCGCTGTCGATTATCCGCATCGTAAAAATCCACCGACTTGCTTAATAATTAATACCTACATAGGAAATAGAATAAACTTCTGTATTTTGCTCTAACAATTAAAAAAAATTATGTACCAAATTTAAATTGGTTGTAGGAACTAGATTACCTTAAATGTGAAATTATATAATTACATGTACACATGCAACAGTCCTGAACTGAAAAAAAAATATCATAACTTACGCAGTAGCGTACGCAAAAGGGCGGGCATTGACTTTTTTAAACCAACATCTTTTGAATTTTGGAATGGTGCTTTCGTCTACATGTTTTTTGAAATATAGCCACACCCTTCCCATAAGAGAAGTATATATTCGTCACTGATCCTACGTCATAAATTTTGACGGACTGTAAGAAAAGCCCCATGCATGTGTAAGTGAAAATGTACTCAAGATATTTAGCATTTTATGCATCTTTCTATGCTACTTCTAATGTTTGTTTGTTTTTATCTAAAATTCTCTAATAACCTACTCTGTATATGAGAAATATTTCGTCACACACCAACTACAACGGGCTTACAATGCTATCACCTATTACCACATACAAGGACGTCTGAAGGAATGGGTCAACTGGGATCGGGCCCAGGAAATCGCCCTTGGTGGGACCTTATTTCGTTCTCTACTCTGTCTTAATGAGAGCATGACCTGGATAGTTTTAATGGTCAAATATTATTCATTCACATATTCACCGAAAAGCAGGTGAGTTCAAACTGCATGTCCACTTGTAAAAGTGGTAAGACTGTATTATTATCGATGACTATTGTCCGTGTCTAGGCCTAGACCTAATACTATAAACAATCATTCAGCTCATTTAGTCGAAATGCGGCCATCGTTCAAGCAGGTTTGTACCAAAGTTTTTCAGATTGTGAGTCGTGCACAGTGGCGCACACAAGGGGGGTCCTGGGGGTTCGGACCCCTCCCCCCAAAGCCCTTGATTTTTTTCCGATTGATTACAATTCTAAGTATATAGTAAGTAAAATTTAATTAAATATTTGTTATTAATGATTAATTTTATTAATTAATGCTAATTATTTATTCAATATATAATTAGTTTTTTACTGTGTTCTGTTCCCGAAAACCGACAAAATCAAAAGCAGCCTGATACAAGAATGGCAAACTTTCGACCCCGGACCCCTCCCCCTTGAAAAATTCCTGTGTGCGCCACTGGTCGTGCACATTTATTTGTTCCAAATAACCAGTAGAATGAGTATTTGGCAATGCATGCTTTCTACTGTCTACTTTTGAGCATCTCAAGTAGAGCCTACTTTTGCATAAAAGCCCTGAGCCTCAAAGAGTTTTAAGACGTTCCTGACTACACAGATATTATATATAACTATGAAGATAAAAGTTCCCATTGTGAAACGAGTTGAACCAAAGTTTATTTCTTGGTTAACAGAACACTAGCATTTTTATGAATTACAAATTCAGTGACAAATTCATACGCGCTTCTAGAGTTTATTATTAATAATTATTAGATTAATTATTATACATGATCAAATTTTAGTACCTTGATATATGAGAAAAGCTTTTAAGAAAAAGATGGTAATAAAAAAAAGGAACTAATATTTATTATTTTATATAAATGTACTAATCTTTCATTTTCCTCTTGATTTATTGTTTAACCAAGTGGTATAACATATATAAATGATCTTAATATTTTTACACACAGAATTTTTAAGAGTTTGTATAAATATAGCTGTTAACGATTTTCCTGAAACAACACAGATGCTTTACGCAAAATATAATGTTCAATTGTTTGGATTAGGATAAAGATTTGTTTATCAGATCTTCAATGCATTTGGTATCCATTTTTATTTATTATTTATTTTTTGAAAGTCTTTTTGTAAACTGAAAGCAATCAGATTTCTTTTATTCCCTTCAAAATGTAAAATTTGGGGGAATTATCTCTCCTTTAATAAATTGCAAGCCTTAAGATCAGCATTTTATAACGAAATATTTGATTTGAATGGCGCATCCTACTGTAAATAAGCCTTTGCTCTCTCTCTCTTCAGCTTCATTCATTAAATCCAGTGTTCTTGCATTTGAATGGAGCAGTCTGATATCATTAACACACATCCCCTGCATAGTTTAGTTCATTTCCATCTCGTTTTACATTCAAAAGATGTCGTCTGCTATCGCTAGGAGAATCCTTAAGCATTGATAATATTCTAAGAGAGGTTCGAAAATGGGCATAGAGAAATATATCCTTTTGGAAACACAACGCTTTTATTGGTTCCATAATGTTCCTGCATAATATGATGCGTGTGATCAGATTTTATCAAGCTTTCTATAAATATGAATCATTTATCACATGAGCGTAAAAAATTTATTTAATTAAAAATGAAAAAAACACTTTCTACGAATTTCTATTCCAAAGGAAAATTAATAAGTTTCGATTATAATGCTGGTTTGAAACGAAGCATGTTTTTTTAATGCCTTCAGAATTTTTTTTAAGATCATTAATTGTCGAAACATATATCCTAAATATAAGATATGTTTAATAAAGTATTTTGTTGAATAAAAAAATTTCTCCAAAAATAAAAGTAAATAAATATAAGATTAATAATTTTGAATTTTCTTCAAGTCTTTATTGAACGAAACAAAATGTTAAATACACCATTTTCCTTCCCTTTTTTAAAATCATTGAAAATAATAGAACGCATTTACATATTACTGTTAAATAATTAGGTACGCATGTGTGCCCTGGTTCACTATGATGAATCATTGCTTAAAATTATTCTCAGATTTGTTTACATATCTAAAATATTGAAAAGAAAATTAATGCAACTCAGCACATTTTTTTTCATAGTCAAATGTGATTGCTTTTCAACATTCTTTTTTATTTGTTTTGTCAGAATATATTATACTTGTAACTCGGTTTTTTATTAGCATTGAGAAATGATTTGAAACAAGCAAAAACAAATAATAAATTCCGTTTTGAACCACGAAATACTATTACCTGAGAGGCAATCAGTAAAGGGATAAAACAAGCTCAACTCACCCATAACAACAGCAAAATGTTTCCTTTAAAGTCGAGGGTATCTGAAAAAATAGCGAGTTTGACTGATTATTTGAATCATACTTACTGACAATCCATAATAATGCGATCAAAGGAAGATAAGTAAAAGCCCTTTAACAGGTAATCCACAGATCCCTAAGAGCTTTACGAAAATTCTTTGTTTTCTTTAATGTAGGATTGGAATATTGTAGTGGTAAGATGATAAATCAAAGATGGCGTAATATAAAAACAAGCTTTACGCTAGCGAAGAGAGGAACTCAATTTAATTACATTGGATAGTGAGATGCTTATTTTTTCTCTAGCAGCAAAAAAAGTTATTCCTCTTTCCGAATAGCTTATATTTTTTTATGAGACATTTTTTTCCACCTAGAAAACATAGAACTTATTGTTGTGACATTTATTTGCTTCAAATATCTTATACTAAATGTGCTTCAGTGTTTTGTAAAATTTAGCATATTTATATATTTTAATAAATTAAGAAGATAAATATTCACAAGTTCTAATAAAATAGTTTTTATTTTTATTTCTTAACATGTGCTTTATAGATTTTATTTTACTAGAAAATTTTGTTTTTACCTTCAGAATAAGTTATAGAACTAAGTAAAGATATATAAATTTTCAAGAAAAGACAATAAATACCTTCATAAAAAAGATAATGAGGCTTTAAAAAGAAAGGAAAAGATTCTCATTTAATTAATGGCGTATAATGTTTAAATTCAAATAAATTACAATCTAAGAGGCAAAAAAAACTAACAATACATCCCTTCTGTTTAAATAGTTGTTGGATTCTATATGGAATTGAAAGAAATGTGTCTATTTATTAAGACATTTTTACATTTCGGTTATTATTCGGAAAATGTGTATTATATTTGTATAATACTACGAATATCTATCATATCTGATTAAGTAAAGATTCTTGGAGAGAAAATGAACATCAAAGTAAATATGGCAAACATGCGTTTAAGATAATTTAATGTATTTTGCTGCGAATATTAAGAAATTAAAGTTACTCCTAACTTATATTTTCAATACTTTAAAAAACTTTCAAATACTTTTTCACTTTGTTATTTCTATTCATTAAATTTCAAATGTATATAATAGACTGATAAACAAATACGTGAACGAAAAATATATTCCTTCACATAGCTTAATAAATATTAAATCGCTCATTTCATGAGTTTGAACATTGAATATCCGAATCAAATCTGAAGAAAAAGGAATTATCTTTTTTAAATATGCAATTTTATTAATTTAATTTAATTCTTTTTTTAAATCTACTTCCGTAAATAAAGAATTACTCTATCAGTACAAATTCAAACAATTCAATAAGTTTCATTGTATTTGTACAGCTTTGAGATTTCCTTAAAGATTAATTTCAATATTTGAATTGACTTTTTAATCACGAAGAAACGGTTTACAGTCAATTTTGATTTTTTTATTATTTTCTGCTGGTTCAATTCAATCGTATTTCAATGATTTCACTTTTCCCTCGTGCATTCCAAAGGCTAATCGTTAAACGCGAATAATTACTTTTTTTTCTCTCTGAATAACTTTGTCATCCATTTTTATTTTACTCTGTGTAATATTTTTTATCCTTTATTTGATAAAATTGCTTTCAAAATGGGTAACTTTTTTCTTTATATCTGAAATAAATTTCGAAATTATTCCTTCTATTTATTTTATTAGTGCTTTGTATGATTTATGATCTTTTCTAAGAAAAAATTCAAAAAATCTTATTTACAACGTTCATGTTATATGGGCAATATTCTAAACATATTCGACCAATTGTTCTCTTTTGAGAATGCGTATATGCTCTTTCTCTTTATGTATATATATTCATAAGAAATGACGGATAAATTATAATTCCTATAAAACAGGGGAAGCTTAAATTCTGAAATCGAAAAAACAAGAACAAAAACCAATATATGAAGAAAAACCAATTGATTCAAATGTGGAAAACTTATGTTTTCTAAAGCTTTGACTGCCTTAGTGCAGTGAAGTAGGATTAATTTATACATGTACATATATATTATGTATGTATGTAGCATCTATCCAGAATCACCCAAAGTTACATGAAACCGATTATTCATTTTCAAGATACGATCAGGTAATGAAAATAACGCTTAAATCTATACTTTTCTTTTACCTAATCCATGAATGGCAACTTAAGAAATTCTGTGGAATTTAGAAACTACTGTTCCAAAATCAAAGACTTAAAAAAGAGCGAGTTGAAGATTTGAAATCGCTGTTTCTGTTAAGCATTTTCCATCATTCAGCTGGTAATCGGGACTAAACAACTTCCATGACTAATGTACAGTGATGCTCGAAATGAAGAAAATTTGCAATTTAGTAGAATTTATTCAAAAGATTTCAGCAGAACTGAAGGTAATACTTCAATCAAAGAAGGAAATTTTTATCAGCATAGATGTGCAATAATTGTTTATTTAGATATAGATTATACAGATGAGTTATGTGAACTCTTTAACTGCACGTTCCTGTTTCTGTGCTTCATTCGTACGTCCACATCGATTGTTTTGTGGGTTGTTTTTTTCTCTTGTAATATCCAATGAAGAGTGGAACAACTTATATCAAATAATGCGCATTTCACCAAATAACTTATTCCTCCTATTCAGAGACGTTTAAAAGCTAAACACTTTCAACCTAATTTTAAACTTACCCAGTTTCTAACTGGGCATGGAAAATTTAAAGCCTATTTGAAACGCTTCAATTTGTTACCTACTGACGAGTGTTCTTGCTCCAGTGACACAATCCTGGATATCAAGCATCTGATACTTGCGTGTACTAAATTCTCTTCCAAAAGACGTACACTCATGAATTGTCTACAAAAGATCAGTATAGCATGAACTCCTTTTTTCTGCCTTTGTTCAGAGCAAATCTTATTTTACATCATTTTGAGCATACATTAATAGCATTTTTTGCCGTATTATTTAGATTGTAATTTTTTTGAGTCTGCTAACATTTACTGTACGTGTATGTAGTATATGTATTAATGTATTTGTGTATGTATAATTTATGTATTTGTATTTTGAAAATCTTATTATGATCACACATGCTTCCAAACTTCCCCATTGTATAATTTTAAATACTGAATGTCTTCATTTACATGTGATCAATCTTGTACATTGTTCTGTATTTATTGTATTTGCATCCATTTTTGTTTCTTTCCTCTTTTGATTCCCATTTGTGTTTGTATCCTTCTACTTGAATCTTCCTACCACTACTGATTGAGTATTTACTTCGGTTTGTGAGCCTTGTGTTATACTTGTCACCCTACCAGGAGTCAAAATAAATAAATAAATATTAAACGAAATTTAAAAGAAAATATTCGTTAAAATGAGAAATTGATAACGCAAAATTAATGGAATGGAGTGTCAAATTTGCATTTAGTGCGGATATTTCCTTATACAGTCTCAGATACAGGATGCCATAAACTTTAATGTAAACAGTATTATGAGGAACCTACGGATATAGTTTAATGAGACCGGGTCGGAGTAGAGAAAAGCTCGAGTAAGGTTGTCCAAGTGCGGATGGCCAATGAAATTCGATATCTAATTATTTCAATGAGATGTGAGCTTTCTAAAGAGCTGTGAGCCTCATACAGGCACAGAAACCCATCTTTTAAGGGTTACTGTTCCAAATGGTAACATGAGGGAAATACATTTAAAAGAAAACTTGTCGTCTGCTTCTTCTTGAAAAAAAATATTTTGCTATGGTGCAAATAACATCAAGATCAATTAAGTAAAAGTAAGAGATCATTATACGCACTGATAAGTTCAGTTCGTTCTAATCTCCAAATTCTCGACGTGTCTTCATTTGTAAGAAGTCATATACTCACTGCTTGTTTTCCAATATCAGAAGAAATTTGATGACGGATGTTAAATGATCTCTGTAGACATTATTTTTGCCGGGTGCAAAGTCTTCTATGTCTTTCACAGAGGTTTTGTTATTGCTTTGATGTACAGATAAGATACTTTAGAGATTTTTGTTTGGCATTTGTACCAAGTTTATTTATTATGGATGGATCCAAATAGGGTTCATTTGATTAATGAATTTCTAGTAGATACACGCTGAATAGCATTACCAGTCAAATATTCCGACTTTAACTTTGTAGAGTATTTTTAGTATGCTCTTAGAAGAATAATTGATTTCCACAATTAGGCTCAGAAAATAACGTTACTGGATGAGAGGGGCCTCCTACCATACTGATTTATGAGCTGTCTTATTTCCAATAAGAATTCAAGTTATGTATTTTACTTATCTGAAGAAGAAATTATAAAAAAATTAAATCTTAGGGATTACTTCTGTATTAATATTTATTGTATAATATCTGCGTTGATTGTTATATTTTCTTCATTTGGTTATTGAATTAGAATGTATTAACATTGTAATACACTTTCAGAAAGTACTCGTATACATTCTTTGAAATTTACATGCTCTAATTCTTTTATTTAATTCATTTTGCACACATACAGCTTTTACATAAAGTTCAGAAAATACTTTAACGGTTACTTCTTGATTTAATTTTTGCTGTACAGAGGAATATTTTTCTTCAATCTTATATATTCTTAATCTTTATTACTGTGGTATTAATTTGAACAGAATTATAACTCAATAAAGACTTGTTCCCTTTAGCCAATTAAGAGCTAAGAAAAATATCAAAAGTTATCTTAAGAAAAATTCGTAAAAATTCGTATCAGAATTATCATTCGCTCTCCTGGACCTCATTATCTCATTTGGTAAAAAAGTAACTTTTTTCCTTAATCATAACTAATAATTCGTAAGAAAGCTCTTTGCAGAATTAACTTCTCTCGTTAATTTCTCTAATGGCTGAGTAATTCATCTTTTAAACATACTTAAATATGCTCTTTTATTGCATCTGGAAATACCCTTCAAATCTGTAATTTTCTTAATTAAAGAATGAAGTAAGCGAATAATTGTGGATTCAAGTATTAAAAAAATCTTGAACCTTTCGAATTGTTTTAACATTTTGTCAATTTTTGAAATATAACTTCAATATATATATATATATATATATATATATATATATATATATATATATATATATATATATATATATATATATATATAGCATTTAATGTTTCCAATGCATTATATATTTGCGCTGCATTTAATATTTCATTAATAAAAACAATTATTAAAACACAAATTACTAAATATACTGAAAATTTTATTGCAAAATAATGCTATTAAGTTGTTTGTAAATCATTTGAACTCAATGCGTTCAAAGACCTACTGAAACTAATTATAAAATCTAGAATGATATTACTTACAAAAACGAGCTACAACTTTTAAACTTACAAAAGGTTTTTTTTTAATTGCATATAATAATGAAGTAAGTTCCAGACTATTTTGCAATTATTTGCAAATATTTTTAAAACTATATTCTTAATAAAGAAGTTCAAGACAAAAATGCATTTATAAAATGTATATTTAATAAAAGAGGTATTATTATAGCTACTCTGGATTTCATCAAAAATTAGGATTAAATATTAAGGGCATAAATTACATTTTCTTACTCCAAAATTACATAAAAATTTAACTAAATTTGGGATAGTCACTGATGGTTTTAATTCTTATATTACAAATTATAGTTATACATTGGAAAGTGGAAGGATATTCTAGAAAATATTAATAAATTTAATATTGTCAAAAATAGTAAAGATTTTGTTCGGAGTATATTTAGGAATATGCAAGACACAAACATATGAATCCCCTTCATAGAGAGAGAGAGAGCTATAACTTTGAAAAGTTATTTTATTCCGTTGATATTGAAAATATTATTGAAGCTGTCGAGCATGCATTAAATATATTCATTAAATAAACTAATGAACTATATAAAAGTATAATACAATAATTCAACTTGTAGTGGTACATTTATTTCTCACAATAGCTGTTATGCATAAAATTAAGGATATACGCAAGGAAGAGTAACATATATCTATGTTTTTATGAAAAGGAAAATATAGATACTAATGCATATCCTATATGTAGATACATAAATGGAATTAATCTTTTATTGTGATAATTTAGACTATATCTCAAATTTTAACTTTTCACTAGATTATTCGATTTAATAAATACCAATCTTGATACAAAAAATAATGCAGATATTCTGAATTTATACAGTTAAAAATTTATTACATTTTAAAACAAATATTATATAGGTTAAGTTTTAGTTTTAAACATTAAATTCAACATTATTAAAATGTCTTTATAGACAAGCCATCTACATATCTCAGTTTATAAAAATGTAATTAATTACTTATAAAGTAAAAATAACAAAGAATGTTTAAAATATGATTAACCTATTGACTTTCTATATATATTTTTACATTTATGAAAATAAAGTACGTATTAAAATATCACAATTTTGATACTCTTCCCTTTAATGCCCCCCTCCCTTTTTTATTTATGTTAGTTTCAAATATTTTATAATTGATTTCGCAAACGCAATAGTTTGAATCCTGTAATTGCCATTTCAAACACAGTGCACACTTTCGAAATTGAAAGTTCCTTGGATTCCATTTATTTTTAATTTTACGTTTACGAAATTTTAGGTATATTTTTGATTTCAAGTTTCCTCTTTGTAAATAATAAAAGAATATATTTAGCTCTACTACTTCTATATTTAAAATTATCCTACAGTTTCCTTTTATTTTTCTACTAACATTATGTTTGAATACAGGTGCAAGTTTTAACCATTAGTGGTTTTCAATTTTGTGCAAACTGTCAACATTTATGTTTTTTAAGTGATTCGCAATCGCATTTCATGTTCATTGTTCAGTTTGTTCTACTATTTTATTTTTGAGCCACTCACTTTGAAGAATAGTTTTCACTTAAATACATTGTTCTGAGTGGCATTTAAATGTTTATAGCAGTGTTATAAGTCCTGTGTATTTTTTATGAATTTGCAAAATTAAATTTAGATTTTATTGCCAAACCTGTTGATAAGACATACCTTTATAATAGATATTTTTTCCCACTTGAAAAAAGAGGCTTTTCTAAATTGAAAACTATTTAGTTCTGCCAAGCATTGTACCAATGAGTATACATTTATTTCGCGCATTACCCGGAATAGTAAACAGAATATTCACTTACACATAAGAAAAACACTTTAATGTTCTATTATTATACTGTGATTAAAGTTTTAAAAAGTATTATAAAACACAGTTATATTTATTACGTATAAATAAAATTTTCATTTTTAATGACTGGAATGAGCTTTAGACACTTGTAGTTATACAAAATTTATATGGAAACTGAATTCCTTCTGCATACACATTTATAATTTTCCTTTCAATTTTTTAATGTGACTTAAGGAACCCCTGGTTATACCTCATAGAACTCCAGGTTCCATGAAACACAGTTCGAAAATCTCTATTATAAACCTATAAAGCAAGCTTAATCCTAATTCACTGCCTCAAGTCACAAACTGTTTTAAAAGGCATTGTAGTCTAATTTAATCTGCTGGCTATTTCTTGTATGAATGAGGTATCCTATTACTTGTTTTCTATATCAAGCTCTTTCTGATTTGTAGAATTTCGTTTATCATTCCTTTAACTTATTGTGTATATGCGTGTGGTTTACATGTAGGTTCATTCCTGAAAAAAGATAAATAAAAACATGGCTTAAGTTTATTTTTTATTTAAAAATTCATAATTACTAAAAATAATATAGACAGTAATGATTTTAAAAACAGTTATTGAATATTCAAAGAAACAAGAATATTCAAAATATAAAACCTTGTGTTTCAAATTAATAATACGTTGTATCAATGTGTGAAGTAAATTCCCATTCAACTCTTTTGAGTTAATTCATTTTCCATAGAGCAAATTTGCTATACTTCTAAAAAATACGTGAGCAGTTATATAATAAGATAAAGACGATTTAAAATCTAAGACTTATATGTGCGTATATATATATTTCGTGAAGTGTAGTCTGAGCAATAAGCTTTTGAACACATTATCGTTTATTTAATTTTAACATCAGACGATTTATTGTACCGTGCTTTTCGCTCAAATGCAAAATATAAGAGATAGGTTTATTCAATTTCCACATTTAAATATGCCAGGAAAAACATGATCCAAAAACTATAATTACGTGTTCATAGGAAGTTAATTTTACGAGTAACATCTGTCTTTTAGGAAAAAGTTTTACCCGCTTAATGAGGCACAAGTAAGCTGTTAAGATATCAAATTACAAGGAAAAGCCAATATATCTGGCAAATTCTAGGTCTAATTCTTTTATATAATGAAGAATTACTAATAAATCTAACAAAATATAGGTTTTTATCCTTTAAGGCGAGTTGGAAGGAAGACGGGTTTCGATATAGGATATTCGGAATAATTATTTAAAGAAAACTATATAAGATTAGAATTTGAACTAACTTAACCAACTTATATCATGATAAGAGTCATGATAATTTTAGAGTTTATAAAGCACTCAATGTTGTATGAGCTTGTTAGTAAAACGAAGTAAGTATACTATTGACATGGGTAGAGTTTGAATAGAAATAGAAAGAAGTTATTAGTTAAATATTATTTTGTGTTTATATGAACACCCTCAGATTTTCATTTACGCTTAACAATACTACATATTGGGCATAGAATATCTTCAAATTATATTTAATCCTTAAAACAATCACGAAGAAATTATTGAGTAAATTGTTAAAAGTGTATCATCAGCTAACATTATTAAGTGTATATCGGATAATATAATAAGTTCAGTATTATATTAAATTACCTTTTTTTACTTAGAAAAGTTTTTAAACTTCTCGAAGTATATTTTAAAATGTACCATAAATAAATTAAAGTAGATTGATACAAAATATCGACAAAAATATATTAAAACTCCACAAAGCAAAACAAAAATGACAATGTGTAAAAATTAACAGAAATATTTAAAAGTCATGCACATTTCTAAAGATTTCAGGAGGCTAATATTTCTGCTGTTTTATCAACTTCATTCCATTATAGAGATTTCCATTGAAAAAAAAAGAATTATTCAAGATTTACCTTTTTCATGGAAACTCTCGAATTTTAACAAAATTAACAGATAAAAAGGAAAACTTTAGCGCGAAAAAATATTTGAATCCGTTCCTTAAAATATTTTTGCTGCAACGGTTAAATAAAAATTTAGTAATTATTAGATTATCTATGTATTAATGTAAATTGAAGTATTTTTGGGCATTTTTAATACCTTAATAATGAAATTTAAAATTCTGCATAGTAAAAATGAATTTTACTAAATATATTCGAAATGTCCCTATTAGAAAAACTCCACTTTTATTCAAAATAATTACCAAAGAACATCTACAGTAATTTTATAATAATTAGTTTCTCAGTCTCTATTTTTTTTAAAAAAAATCATACTCTTTCCGCAAACTAGGCCTGTTCCAATAAACAGATTGTTGGAATTTACTTAGAAATTTACGTTAAAACCCAAACACAGCCCATTCATAAACTCAGACCCTCATCAAGGAAATTGCACAAAGTAAATCTTAATCACCTTTTTAATGACAAGACCTATAATTAGAAGCCGTAAGTTGTGTTTTGTTTATGCAAAAACATCGACAATAAGAACACTTAAAAGTAGCGAATAGGAACACTTAACTTCATATTATGCATCTTTGGGTTCGATGTAAATACTTTTTCCCTAGGCTACTCGTTAAGTTTTATGAAAAGCTAAATTTTACCCTGCTAGCTAATTTCCAGTATTTGCTCTCCAACAACCATCACAAGTAACTACTTTTCAGCATGATTAAGGAAGTTATGTTAAAGGCTAATTCTTGCACTGAATTTTTACTATTTGGGCTATAAAATTAATAGGTACTGAAGTTTATTTTATCTAAGGAAGAAACACTTTTTAGAAGACCTAATAATGTTATTGATTGTATTGTTTGTATAAAGTCCCACAAGAAGAATTGTAAACAGAAATATTTATTTAAATAAAAGAGCATCGTTATCATGAAGTCAATTCCCTGTGTTGTTACAGTTTTTGGAAGAATTTTGCAATATTTATTTTCCTTATTATAACAGTTTTCCCTTTAAAAACAGCAGATATATTTATATTATTTCAAATGCTTTAATTAGATATGCAAGTAAAAGTGAAATAAAGGTTTTCCAATGTTTCAAGTATCATAAATAAAATTCATCATTAAATAAAACTATAAGAAGTTTTACAAATGGAAGCTTAATTCAGATTAAACTTTTTAACTTATATCCGTAGTATTATACTATGCAAATGTATTTATTTAATTTCTCTTAAATCAAAAACGCAACACCCCTAATAAATTTTTTAAGAAAATTTTAAAAAAATGATTAAATATACGAATTGTCAAAGCATTTATCTCAAGAAATGGCCTGCAGTTAAAAGTCGTAAAAAAGTAATATTTTTAAAAGGGTATTACTTGGAGATTTTGATGAATTCCATGGCAACATTTTTTATTGTTGAATATTATTCATACAAATTAATTTCAAAATCAAATACTCCATTATGTATTAGGAAAGTGTTTTCGTAAATAACGAAATTATATGAAATGTAGTTCATGAAATAAATGTTTTGTTCTTTAAAAAGTATTTATAATAATTCTAATATATAAAAGTTAGGTTTCATCAGAAAATGTAATTAAAAATCGACTATGATTTATGTGATTGAATTTTATATTCAATTTTATGTTCCTAACTTTCTTAATATTCAAACTCTTTAAAACAGTTTCGTGTAATGACAAAAAGTAAATTCTTTCATTTAAAGAACTATTTTATATAGTTCGTTTAAAAGAAATTTTATCCTTTTTTCAATCTATTTACTTAAACGTCAATTATCGTTTTCAAATAAATTTAAAATGTGCACTTCGAATAAAATACACTTTTTTGAACCAATAGTTTTTTAGACAAATAAATAAAATTTAATTTTTTTCCATGAAATATGTTTTGCTATTCTTTAAAGGGGCAATTAAATCAACAAATTATTATAAAAGTCAGTGTACTCACTTAATAATAGCGTAACATATTTAAACAAGTACAAATGGTTAGCTTTATTGTATTAAAGCTGTGTATAAAGTACTTCAACAACAAATACAATAACTAGTAATATATAAAAAGTTTTTTTAAACAATTCCTACTTAGATCAACGAAGAAAATTTTTATTTTAGCTACTTTTTATTGAATAATTACAATTAATATAAATATGTATATGCATATGACAGAATCACAATATTAAGTGGCAATTAAGTTTTACTCTCATGAAAGTATCATATTGTCATCCAAAACAATCGTGTATATAAAATTTCAGCTCAACTGAATGCTTTAAAACGCGAGAAAAAAATATTTTAATGTTTTGACCCAAGTCACTAAAAATGAAACCAATGTGGCCGTATCTGTAATTATTTAAATAATTAGTTCCAGGCAATTAATTTTAATTAATTATTATTAAATTATCGTATTTTTACCCAAAACAACAGTGTATAAAAAATTTCAGCTTAAATGAGCTCCTTAAAATGTAAGAAAAAAACCTTTTCAAGTTTTGACATAAGTCGTCAAAATCTTTGCTAAGTCAACAAAACTGATGCCAACGTAATTTTATTTGTAATTATTTGAATAATTAGTTTTAATCCATTAATTTGTATTAATTCTAATTAAATTACTGTATTGTCTTCGAAAATAATCATGTATATAAAATTTCAGCTCAATTGAACGCTTTAAAATGTATTTTATTAACGATTGAAAATTCTACGAAGATAAATAAATATATAGAGAGTGTGAGCTAAAAGTAAGAATTGGAAAATATTAACATTTGATAAGACCAGGACTTCGTAAAATTGGTAGATGGTTCTTCATTTGCTGGAAATGAGAATTTCATTTAACGTATTAATCACATTATTTGTATCTGATGCAAAACAATTTATTTCAATGCCGATAATAATACAAAATAGTTCTAAAATATTTTTCTAAGATATATAGAATGGCTGATTTGTCTTAGTGTGTTTCTCTCTCTCATCTTTTTTATAGAAGTTTTAGCAACAGAGAAAAAACGTACTATGAAACTAATTACCTCTTTTAATTGTCAATGATACATAAGAAAAGCAATGAAGGTATGAGGTGAAACCGATGAATAAATTCCTAATTTTCTGGTTACCACAGTTCAAATTTAATTAATGTCTAATTAGTGGAAACATTTTTCTTAAAATTTTAAATGAAGTTTTAAAAATAGCAAAATGTTAATCTGTCAAAATAAATTTACTGTGTTATTAAGAAAAGTGATATCTATACACATATAAAAAAGCCGTAACTCTAGAATCAATTTTAATCTTCTTCTAAACTGTTTTAAGAGATTATCTGATAGTGAAAACATAAAAAGAGATAGCATCTGACAGATTTCACTTAACGGCATGAATTTTTAGATAAAAAAATCAAAGTTGGAATATAAGCTAATAATAATTGATAAGATATTAGTCTTCTGGCACTAGGCAGAATTAATTTATGTGATCGCAAATTAAGAAATAAAGATACTTCTTTTAACCCAGAGCTAGGCATCTAATTAATTTAATTCGTTTCTAAAACTTGAGAAATTCTCAATTGACAAAAAAATAATAATAAAAGTTGAAAAACAAAACAAAAGAACTTCATCAATGAAGAAAAGAGGTAAATCTACCATGAAACAGAAACAATGAATTGGAAAAACTCACTAAAAGGAAATATAAATTTTATATGGGCCAGTTCTTATGCATGGTTTTTTTTAAAAAAATTTCAAGCCAGCAATCAGTATAGTTGCTTTAAATCTAAGCATCTTTGTCTTTATATATTGTTAACGTTGTATGAGGAAAGAGCCGGCTCAAATTCTTTCACTAGCTGGCTTATTTAAATTTTCTAATGAGCTATTACATTTACAGCAAGTTTTCTTTTTGAAATGACTTCTAGATTGAAAAAAGGGAAAGCTCATGTACGAGGTAAATGAAGTTCGTTTTTCATCGAAAAGTAACTATTTTTTTCCCTTTCTTTTATTTTTTTATTTTTTGCGTGAACAAGCAAATTGCTCTGTTATTTTTGGCACCAAGTCCTTGCGCTCCTTAATCGATGCATTCTCTTTCTTCAGTTTTTTTAGTAGTTCCTAAGTTGATTTTTTTATAATATATTTTAAGCCTTTGGGGATAGTGAGGTGAACATTTGAATTATATAAATTGTAGATAATGCAGCTAAAGTAACTGTAAAATACTAAATGTAATCTGATTAGTTAAAATGCTTATTAAATTTAAAGAGCATTTAATCCTATTTTTTTTTAAAAAATTACATTAAACGTCTTACATAATTTATCAGGTGGTTGCATAAGAACAATTTTATTGACTAATTCAAGAGCTTCCATTTACAAACTTTCTTTTACTCTGTTTTCATTCTCTTAAATGTTATGTTAGACTAAAGGAAATATATTAATTGTTATAAATATAAAAGATATAAAGATAAAGTATAGAAAGATCAAAAGATATAAAGGTAAAATACGTAAAGATAAAAAAATATAATGATAAATATGTAAAGATTAAAAGATATAAAATATATAAAGATAAAATATATCAGAGAGAGAGAGAGAGACTAAAGATAAGATATTTTACGCGTACTGCAGTTTTTACATATATATTTTTCGTTTTGTGTAATGTTATCTGTGTATTATTATCTATCAACACAATAAATTTATTTACTTTTACCAATAATGACACAGTTGTTCACAACACACCAATATTCATGGGGAAAAAAGTAGTTGCTCTCTTTAATATATATATTTATTTTACATTTTGGAAACGAATATGTTAATCCTAATTACAACTAAGAATTATCAATTTGATACGATTTTACAATGTTTCAACCTTTCCTTAAAAATTTGCTTAAAAACATTTTCATAAAGTTTGGTAAATTATCCATAAAGCAAGTTAATTAGTTCTAATATTGTTCTACAATCTTATTCTAAGATGCTGTACAGGTGAGTGATATTTACTATATCAAGTAATCATTCCAAAGTTTTCCAAAAAATTAAATATTTTTATAAAATATAAATTTTGTTTCTTAGAGAATCTATTATTTAAAGTGTAAGTAAATTACTACTAAACTGATGGGTTTTTTTTTAATTTTCATTTTTTTTACTCACAATTAAAAAAAAATTATGAAGCTTCCAAATATATTTATTTTGATTTCCCATTTTTCAATCATCTTCTGAGGTTTTTTCAATTAACTTGTACTGTACATCAAAGAAAATCGAGAAGAAAAAAAGAAAGAGAGAAAATATAAAGTATTGAAAATATAGTTACAGCACTCTTGCAGACGAAACATAAGAACAAATTCCCTTTACTTTATTATAAGCACAAGAAGTTTTGTTCTTCAATCAGTATCGATTCATATTACAAGAGTAATATTTTTCATGGAAAATTTTATTTTCATCAAGAATGTCTCATAAATTCAAAAACAACCAAAGTATACTTTAAATTAAACTTTGTTCAAATATTGATGTTAGAAAATTTCAATTGGAATTTTATTCATATACAGCTGTATAAAACATGATCCAATTTTTTAAAACTATTTTCATGTTCATTGTAAACATGAAGGGGACAAAATTATATGATTTATAACAAAGTATTTTTATAAGAAAATACAAAGAAGGAACTTCTTATATTATAATAATAGAGTGCGACAAAATATAAAGGCACTCTATATTAGCTTTAATTTTCAACAAAGTAATTTACAAAAGAACATACCTCCAGTTTCAAGTTATAATTTGTTTCATTTTATTACACAGACATTTTATTCATATAACATTTTAAACGGCAATTTCATATTGTATTTTAATTGAGAATTGATCACATATGTCCTTAGGATATTATTTAAGTAAGAGTATTATTTTCTTACTCCTTGCAACAATTTACGAATAATGTCAACGTTCTACATTCAAAGGAGTTTGAATTAGAGTATCAAATGGCAGAAAATTAGCTGAATAACAAATATTTAAGAAAAAGTCATTCAGAAGAATTACAATTCTCCTAAAGAACGTAAATGAGATCCAATAAGAAACTTGTATAGATCGAAGACGTAATACAAACTTTAATATTCTGATTTTAATTACAACCATAGTTACTTACTTAAATGTACTGATACAGTCAGTGTTTAGTAAAATATTTGTTACAAGGTGAATTGATAAGTTATTAACAATTTTCCAAAGAAATAGAAGACATTCAAATGTTAGTAAATAAAATGCTACATTCGTTTAAATAAAGTATTTGATTAAAAATAATTCGTTGCTTATGGCGCAGAATACCCAAAAAGGGTTTATATAAGCTATATTGAAGAAATAATATCATCAATCTGAATGAAGGTTCGTTCTGGATACCTTCCGTTCCGAATGAAAATGCGAGTACTTAACCGATCACGCCAAAACGATCGTCTTCGCGTGATGTTGGTACAAGTTCATACGGCTATCACACCGCTACATACTCCCATGCCAGTGAGTCGGCGAATAGGCGAACGAACGATACCATATTCGTGGCGAGCATGTAAGCAGTTGCGTCACTTGGTGGGTTGCGTCAGTTTCGTGCGTGATGGCTTGAGAATCGCGTCATGTTAATTGCGTCATTGTTTGACGACTTAGAAAAGTAACGGCTTATTTTGCGTCAATGTTTGACGGTTTGGTTGCTGTTGCGGTGGATAGATGGCGCCCGGACAGCGGCGTGTGAAGGGTGCGATTCTTTGCAAAGCCAGGGTCACCAATGAAGGAAGGTTCGTTCTGCGTAACTTCTGTTCCGAATGAAAAGGCGAGTACTTAAGCGATTACGCCAATACGATCGTCTTCACGTGATGTTGGTACAAGTTCATATACCTATCACACCGCTACAAATCCATTGTGTTTTTCAATTATTACTAAAAATATAAAAAAAATCAATAGCATAGCATGCTATGGGTTTTATAATGTTCTTTACTTAATAATGCAAACAATAAATACCTCATAAATGTAGATGACCGAGGTAGCCTAGTGGTCATGGTCACGAACTCGTGGCTCGCATTGTCGACTAGCGGGTTCGAGTCCTGGTGTCATTGACGACCCACCGCTTCGATGGATGAATGCATCTTAAATCTGTCGTAACTCAAATTCCTCACGTTTGCGTGGTGGGAAAGTTAGAAGAGCGAGTGTCGTCAGTTGACATCGGTTTACAGTTACGAGGACCATAGCCAATAGCCCTTGCATTGCTTTAGAGTACGAACTCTGAAAGACTCTTACTCATGAATGAAGAAATTTACGAGTACACATTTTATAATAAATGCTACACATTATCTACTATCCCTTTCTAATATCTTAGAGCGCACAAATGTAATTAGCTGAGATTTAGATTTTCCATAATATTGGTGCTGTGTAGAATGTGGATGAATATTTCAATCTGGTTTGATGTTGTATTACTAAAATAATCACATGTCTGATCCAAGCAACATTTATTAAGTATTTCAAGGCTGACGTATAACATATTTTCAATGATGGTTTAAATTGTAGTGATATCTACATAAGCCAGTAACAGACTCCGGACAGGAGTGATCCACTTTGTCTAGTGTCCATGTTACCCGGCTTCGGTTTAATATATTGCTGATTCTAACCACCATATTGATGACTTTGGCAGAAAAGAAAAAAGCAAAGCCTTCTGATCTGTCATGGAGCAATCTACCCAGCAAGTAGAGCAATCAAAAGTCATCAGACTCACTTGTTGCAGCAACCAAAATCGTCAGACTCACTTGACGCAACAGCCAAAAGACTTCAGACTCACTAGACGCAGCAACCAAAGTCGTTAGACCTACTTAACGCAGCGACCAAAGTCGTCAGACTTGAGGCAGTGACCAAAGTCGCCAGACTTGACACAACACCACCAATTAACAGCAACAACACACTCTTGCTCGCTATATTAAATATCTCGTTCGTTTCCCTATCCACCAACAAAGTGGTGGGGTAGTACTGTAACGGTATCTACATAAGCCAGTAACAGCCTCCAGACTTAAGTGATCCCATTTTTGTCTAGTAGGCACGTTACCCGGCTTCGGATTCATAGGTCACGGGTTCTAACCACCACAAAATTATAAATAAAATTCCAGTGAATAGGATTGTTAGTTAAGCATAAGAGCTGTTAATTTCGCTTAACAATGAATGACGTAAATTGTAAGTCACAAGTATTATATCACAAGAACAGAACTAATTTTAAGCTTAGAAACAAACTGTGCAGATAACTTTCGTTCTTCTAAAATTTATAAAATCTTATTTGAATCTCGACAATTATTTCAATCTGTTTTAAAAATGCAATTACCATTCGTTTAGGGAGGGAAATATATTTGAAATTACATCTGACTTCAAACCTCCAGGCATTATGCTCCTATAGGTTACGACGAATGATTGACTGTACAATGTCGTAATGAACCATTTCGCAACAATTGTCACCTTAATAATCCAGTTCTCCCTTGTGTCTGCAAAATTACCACACGGAATTGTGCCGGAGAGAATTTATCGTCTAATCATTAATATTACTGTTGTTAAGTGATTCATACTGCTCATTCAATTGCAATTCAGTTTTATTTGAAAACTTTAATTTTCCCAAATTGACTAAGCACCTAAAATAAAATTAAGCAACAACTTAACTTTTTTGTCTTCATCTAACTTTAAGACTAATTTTTAAATGAACCGAATCAAGAAAGAGGTATTTATTATACATGTATTGTGAGAATTCTCTCTCACACACTTCGCTTTCTGATATCTTCGAATCAAAATCGAACATATTTTATGTAAGAATAACATCTTTTTTTCTTCATTCAAGTTTTGTAACTTAGATATATTAGCCTATATTATTATTAAATGATAGATTTTCAAAAACATGATAATCATCTATTTATAATGTTCACAATTATAAACAAAAAAAATTGTGGTTTTATTTTTATCAAGTTCACTTTCACCATATTCTTCTTTTTTTTAAATTTCTTATCAGCTAAAAGAGTGAACATTTCTATCAGTTTGTAACATTTCTAATTACATATTTGTTGCTCAAACCCATAAGATTTACGTATTTTTTTTATTTTAATTAAAAATCTTTAATTAAAGTTAATCAAATAATTGATCCCTTTTTTTACTCGGCAATTTTAGTATTAATTTAGTTCTCTTCATTAGTGAAAATTTTCTAAAACATGTATACTTAATTAGGAACTTGAAATTTAGTGACATGTTCAAACATTTATTTTATATTATTTATTCATGTATCTAAACTTTTCAGAAAATAAAAACTAAAAACTCTTGTATATAAACAATCTTTTTTTTTTAAATTTAGAGATATTTCTGCATTTTTTATTCAATTGTTTCTTTTTTTTATTATTTTTCCAGTTATCTTTAATATTTTTGTTGTAATTTCAGTTTAGTACATACAAACTGACCACAAAACATTACGGACGTAATTAAAAGCCTTTTAAAAAATCCAGTTATAAGAAAAATAAATGTTTTGAATATCAAACTTTGATAAAATAAAATAAAGTTTAGAAAATATTTTACCAATCATGTTGAAAACTCTTGAAAGAAAATTTCGATAACCAAGCCTTTCTTTAAATCTTTCTTCTTCTGTTTCCCGTCATTATACATCAAACAAAAAATATTCTGAAAGTATAATCTCGAATTTCTTACATTTTATGAAAAACTATTCATTTTCTCAATAATAAAAAAAAATGTCAACATCAAAATAGTGTAGCGCCGTTTTTTTCCATTAATGATTTGTCTTTACAACGCTTTTAACGTCTTTTTTATAAAATCAAGTTTCAAATTGCCTCAGGAAACATCTTTGATGTCAAAAAACTTTCCTTTCGACTTAACTAAATTTGTTACAATAATGAATAATGTACAATTTTTTCCCTTTAACTTTTGATAGTTAGTGATTTCAATTACTTCCCCTCCCCCATTCCTGTTTTAATCTTTTTACAAAAGAATTTTTATACACAAATAAGAATATGATCTGAAATTTTGAAAGAAGTTAAAGAAAATTTTCATCTGTTCTTAATTATTTATGAACCAGCAGTGATTTTTACTCTAAATATTATACATATAATAATTTAAAACTATTAACTTAACTGTAATAAATCGATTAATTGAAAAGAAACTACTCTTAAATAGTTCTTCATTGTCTTATGATCAAGCTCAAACTGCTTTGTGTTCTGCATTGAAAAATCATACAAACAACAAATTAAAATTCGAATTGGTTGAGTGAGTGTGTTTATTTACTTTGGATATATTGTATTTTAGCGTCAAAAAATCTATTCAAAACTGAAATTAAGATAAAGAATGAATTAATGAAAATAAGGAATAGTAAGGTCATATATACAATTATGTGGTAATATTCAACTACCCCTGATCAGTAGCGCACACAGGAATTTTTCAAGGGGGTGGGTCCAGGGTCGAAAGTCCACTATTTTCGTATCATGCTCCAATACGCCACCCAACATATTCTTTTGAATTTGTCGGTTCTCTGTAAATTAATAACAGTAAAAAAATTACCTCCAGAATAAATAATTAGTATCAATTAATTAATAAAATTAATTATTCATAGCAGATACTTAATTAAGTTTTACGTGCTATAAACATAGAATTATAATCAGTCGCTTTCAAGGCTCAAGGCTTTGAGAGGGCTGGACTCGATGACCACCCCTTGTGTGCTCCCCTGATCTTTGTTTATTATTACTTTAGGCATAAATAGTGGGAAGATGAAAAAATCTTCTGCATTATAAAGAATGTCATGTTATGATTAATAACATTTTTAACAATGTCAGTGTACTATTATAACGTATTTATTTCTAATCTAAGACGCACTAAACGTTTTTTTTTCGAACGTTAATGCTATTAAAAATTGCATGCAGCTTAGAATCGAAGGCGGAAAAATTCATTGGATGAGGAAAATTGGAGCATGGTACTGACGGTTAAAGCAATTACAGGTTTCATGTACGTATGTAAAATTTTTAATACTGGTGGAATAAATTAATTATTCACTTCTTATTAGTTCTCATTTTAATGTCATAAATTTCGGATATATCTCTCGATAAACTTTTTCACATTATTTTTTTATTTTCTCACAAAAAGTGTTGTAAATTTGGGGTGCAGCTTAAAATTGATGGCGGCTTAGATTCGAATTAATACGGTATTTCAAAGTGTCATCAAGGGCGTAGTCATAGCCGTATCAACTGTATCAATGATACGGGGTCCTCATGCTTCAGGGTTCCAACATGTGTAATATTTTAACACTTTCAAATAAATTTAATTAATGTATCCGACTAGGTTGAAAGAGTGATTTTTAGGTGTTTGATATTAGTGAAATTAAAAAAAAAGGAAATATAAATATTGAGGGGAAAAAGGAATAAATATATAGAACTAGAGAGTTTTTTTAAAGTTGTTTTCATAGCATTTACTTTATCTAATATGAATATTTTTAATGTGTTTTTTGAAGAATGATATTTTCAAGATTGTTTGTGCATGAAAAACAAACGAAATATCTCCAAAACAATCTAACCAAATTCAATGAAATTTATATTATGAGTCTTAAAGTGTCACAAACCGCAGGTGTTTTTTAAGACAGTTACATTTAATCACATTTTACAGCCAATTTTAGCTTAGAACATACCATAATTTTGACGAAAAATCATTAAAATAAAATTTAACGGCTTATAAAATATTTACTTCTTAAAATAATTTTTACCCTGTGGTTTGTGACCCTTCAAATGAATTAAGAAGTATATCAAAGAAATTAAAATTGCATTATGTCCAACGCATTTTTATTTATTGCGTTTCTGTCAATTTTGCAAAAATTTCATTAAAAAAATTAAAAATTCAAAACCAAAGCTTGATATGTTATTTATTCAATAATTATTACTCTTTAAGCATATTTATGTTCTTTAAAACAATAAAACTCTTCTGATAATTAACTTTTGAAAAATTGGTCTCCCAACCTAGTCGAATGCCTTAATGCAATTATTTTTATTTTCCAAAAATGGGTCCTTAAGGAATTTCGATACAGTACCTACTCAGGACCTGCTATGCCAGTGATATTCATTTTGTTAAGATGTTCGAAAACACAGTTTCCTGAATTGGGAGAAATTAAACTTTACTTCATACCGATGCTTTTAGTATAAAATTACTGAAACATAAATAAATGTATTTAACAGTTTAAAAAATCGATCTTTATACTGACGGTAGTGGTTAATAATTTGACTAAGAAAACAAATTATTGATAATTCCCTTAGAATTTAAATGCACTTCAAATAAGTTAATTTTTATCCTTTTTTAAGAGACTTTAATGTCACATAAGCGCTCAAAACTTGTTTCGAAGAGTTTATCCTTTCCCTTAACAGCTCTTTGAGTATAAAAGATTTTAACATACTTTGGAGCTCACAAGATTGTACAAATATTAAAATAATTTTACAAAAGATAACTGAAAAATCTTAATTTATTTCAATATAATAACCCTTTATTCCAAAAGTAAATTGAAAAGGTAATTAATTTAATCACCATGTTTAAAGATTATTAAAATAATGAGATAGGACATTTTTCAAAGTTTAGGATTTGAATTACATGAGATAAAATCCAAACATTGCTTTTTTTTGTAAAGAATCAATCGAGGGAAAATATTATAACAAGTTATTTTAAATTAAATTGCATTTTTAAAACCGGAATTAAAGTGAACAACAAACTATTAACATTTCTTTAACAAATTTTATTTCCGGCTTTATCAGCGAAATTTAAGTTATGATTAAGATATTTTTTAGAAAATTTGTCTGGAAGTATATGTATTATTTAAAAATTCTTTTGGTCTTCCAGATGTGATGTTATTTAAACTTGCAAGGGTTGCATATGAGATTATTATAGGTTAAGAAAAATTTTTAGTGAATAAAGTGAACTGTTAATTTTTATAAAATACAGTAATTTTTAATCGTATTTTTAAAAAAAATCTTTTGGAGGATTTAATTGGAAATTTCATACTTTTATATGAAAATTTATTAAAAAGATAAATTGCTACAAATTATATAATTATAACTGTACTCCTAAGAAAACTACAATCATGACTATTTGAGAACCTAACTTCAATTGTAAATTCCTTAAAGGCAGGTATAAAAAAAAGAGGGGGAGTGAATTTTTTCTATGAAGCTTATAATAATAATAAATCATATCTCATCGATTTATTTCTATCACTAAATTTGTAATTTATGTACTTAGATTATTATAATGATTTTATTCTGATGTTTAATATCAGTTGCCTAAATTTCGAGTCTATGCTTCCAACTCTGAGCATAGATTCTTTAAAAATTCCCTTTAGAAATAACTATTTTCCCCATCCGTAGAGCGCAAAAATGAAGAAACTGATAGCCTCATAAAAATGCACATTTTGTTATAGTGAACTCTCCTCACACCACTTTCCTGCTAATTTTAAAATCGACCGTGACCTGATGAAGTGCCTTGAGCGTAAAAGAATCAATCACGCAACTTTCCAACTGCGTTTTTTCCCCCAGAAGCAATATGCAGGGGAAAAAAAGCAAAACTTGGAAAGGAAACTTGAATGGAAGTAGGGCGTAGCACCGATATATCCGATAGATGTACTTTTTCCCGCAAACACCGGGGCGGAACCGACAGAGAAATGTGGACGTTGTGGGGTAAAGTAACAATCCATGTCACTGAGTCAGAGGCAAGACGTATTCTGATCAATGCTTTGCCAGAGTGAGCCGATCGCCTTCTTTAAACAATGGATCCTGATTTTTTTTGCCTCGAGTCAGAAGGAACACTGATGAATGATTCGGGATTCAAATGAGAAAAACTTGAATTTTATTGTTATTTGCTGGAAACTTCAAAAACTGTATCGTGAAGTTTTATTTAACATTCTCATATTTCCAACAGAAAATTTCAGTGAGAGATTTTTTTACTCAATAAAAATTCATAGTTTTCAGATGATAAGTTATGTATAATTCTGTACAATATTCTTATTCTTATTTGAATATATGGATATTAATATAGATTGCTCTTAATTTTTTATTTATTTTGTTTATTTATCGGTAATTAATGGAGTGATACCGTTTATATTATGCAAAGATTCAGAATAATTATTACTAATCCGAATAATTTTAGCACATTGCAGAATAGTTAAAAAGAATAAATAATTTTCAATTATGTACTTGAATAATACCTCTTGTATAGTATTTATATGTTGAAAATTGTTCAGTATATCTAAAATTATTTAGCGTATGATTATTATATTACTCATCTCAAGAAGTTCTTTCTTTACATTTTTTCAATGGTGTACAATCTGCAAAACTTTAAGGGTAATACAAGGAATTTTTTTGGTATAATGAAAATTGATTGTGCTGATTTTTAAATAATTTTCTCTAATAATTCTATATTTAAATTAATATTATTTCCGATACATATCTACATATGCTCTACTTACATACTATAGTTTCGTTTCATTAAGGTCGCACTTTTAATAACTAACGTAAAAATACAAAAATGTATTTTCACTACAACTTACTTGAATGTGAACAAAAATTGAATTCAAGATTCAAAAATTCGAATGTTAACTAATATAAAAAATTAATGGCAATTTAATTGCAAAATATGCATTTTTTAAATTACGTTTTTAAAAATGGAAGTAAAATAAAAATACGAGAACAATTAAAAAACACTTAAATTAAGCCATGTGTTTTACCATATATTTTTTTTTGTAAAATAATTGTGCTTCAGAAAGATGGTAATCAATAAAACAAAATTTACTATTTTTTTCCAAACTAAGGTTAAATAAAACAGTATGGTGCAGTTTGCATGAAAAAAAAAATGTATCAGAACTATGGCTGTGTTCGAACAACTGAAACCGATTGAGTACACGAGTTTCCACTCTGTGTTCTGCAACTTTCTAAATGAATGATTTCAGAGGAAAAATTTGTCCGAATTACTGAAATAGAAAAACGTGCTTGGAAACACTTATCTTTCATTCAATTTTAATCAAGTACGTATTCTTTTGGCACTCGTTAGAATCTCTCTTTTGTCTAGTTTTTTTCTCCCTGTAAACAGCTGAGCAATTTTAAATTAAATAATTAAGTTAAGCCTCTCTATCTCTAGCTGGTGTTTTATAAAATAGAAAATAATTATCTTTGAAGTTTTCCCGGACAAAAACTTGTTTCACTGATTTTCAGAATTTAAATTTGTAATCAATGAATTAGTTGGATTAAACCTGTAACACAATGAGATATTCTTATATGAATCAATGAACTGGAGTGGGCAGTTAAGAGAGACCATTATTACAGAAGTATTTATTGAAACATATTTATCTAAAAATTTAACAACTAATTGGTGCTTCTAATAATGTAGTCTCAATATTGAGTGAGCCTAATAATAAAGTTATTTACCAGTGCAAAGATAAAGAGTGATTTTGTAAATCCTGATTCAAGATTAGATTGTTTAGTAGTGTAACTGAAATTGTTGCATATGAATCAAATTGGATATCAAGAGATCTGCACAAATATTTCTATGGAAGTGTGGTACATAATGTGCAGATATCTTCATCTTCTTCAATGGCTCGATAGCTCTGGGTGGGCCCTGGCCTTCTCCAGAAGTTTTCTCCGGGCAGATCTACTTCTGTCAGCCTTTTGCACTTTTTGATCTTTAAAATATTTTGGTCTTTTTCAACACGGTCAATCCATCCAATCAGGGGTCTGTCCCATGGTCTATTTCCTATGGGCTTTGCCAGAAAAATTTTCCTGCCGCAATGATCTTTATTCATTCTAGCCAGATGACCAGCCCATTTAAGACAGTACAGATATTATGAGTCTGTTGTAAAGAAGCAATTTAGTTCTTAATTTGAAAAAACTGAATTTTAAATTCCTCAAGGCATAAAAACATCTGTGTGCAGCAATAATTATTTTACAAATTTATGGGGCCAGCTCATTTCTATTATTTATCTCAGTTCCCAAATAAATATCACTGTTAACTTTTTCAAATTTATAATTGCTAATTTTATGTGCCTAAGTTATAAGTCGAACTTTAAACAAGGTAAATATTTAGTTTTATTCTCATTTACAGATACGTTAATTCTTTTAGCACTTTGTTTTAATTCCATAAATGCCTGTTTAAGAAATGTATCATCCCCATTATAAAAAAAGATATCATTCCCCAAAATATATCATTCCCATTAAAATATAAAAAAATCAACGTTATAAGGCTAATATCTCAGTTCCCTAGGGTTATTAATCTCTAGTGTAATATCCATTAAAGCAATCACACGACTCATTTTGAAAAAATTATAAATTTAAATTAAGAATACCTTTTACTGTTTCAAGAATAGTTAAGATAACACAAAAATCTGATTTTTAATAAACATTGCACTCCAAAACAACTCGATGGCTAATGGCGACGAATCTCGTTATTTAGAACATAAGTCAAGTCACAAAGATGACAACAGAGCTGACATCACCGTCGCTCGCCTAAATTCCACACCATGCCAATGGGAGAGGACCTAGGCTTGATAAATTTATTTTGCATCAGGTGCTCTACACAACTGATTTTCGGTAGCATTCGGGCTCGAACCTGTGACTTGACAACGCTGGCCACGAGTTCGTTACTATGATCACGTGACTGCCTCACTATTGAAGATCTTAAGAAATAATTTTACGTTTACTCGTATATAATACCACATAAATTTTTAATATTAATTAATCAGAATTTAAGGAATCCGACTACTTTCGGAACCGTGATTTTAAAAAAGCACATAAATGGATAATTTTCATGATATTTAGTCTCACTTAGATCATAATATATGTATAAAATTGTTTTAAGGACATTTTGGTAAAAAAATTTATTTAAATACAATATTTTGGCAAAAAATTAACTTAGAATTCTCTTTTTTCAAAATGTTCTCCTTTTATAAAAAAATGCTTCTAAAATAATAATAGTTTGCTTATATACAGTAAAGACTTTTCCAGAAAGTCTGGACTATTTTTTTTGAAAAATTCACATTATTTTCAGAGTTACAACCAATTGAAATAATTTTTATCGGCAGTTTTTTCTTAAAATTTCTAACCCTCTGTTGTCGTAAAACATGGATAAACCCACTTCTAAGTAATATATTTCAAAAATTCTAGTTGAGCTTCTGTACTGATGTTTGGGCTATAGAAAGGCAAAATATTATTATAATAAACGCATTTTTCACAAAACGAGATTATTTTGAAAATGGGACATTCTCTATGTTCATTTTTTGTCAAAATATTGTACTTAAGTAAATTTTTATTGTAATACTATTCTTAAAACAATTTTATATACATTTTCTAATCTAAAAGACACTATAAATATCATAAATATTATCAATTTATAAAATTCATTTTTTAAAAATCACGGTTCCGATCGTAGTTGGGTACCTTAAGGAAAAGTCTTAATTCAGATGAAGTATTTCTGGGGTAAAGAAAATTATTTATTCAAACCCAAAAATGTATTTATTCACTGCAAAATGTTTGCATAAAAATAGTTAAATATTTAATAGATTTTTCGAAACAAAATAAAAATAAAAATAAATGTTTCAGAATATATAGTAATGTTTTTATTTCTAAATGTTTACATTTAAAAGCATTTATTTGTATTAAGTTTGATCAAATGTCTCACGTCAGTCGATGGTAATAATTTAATGTTAATTTATTTCGCTTAAGGCTTAATTTTTTTTTCATATTTATGCAGAATACCCTTGTAGAAATATGCAATCTAATTAGTGAATTCTGATAACTCTTCATGAGTTTTGGTAGTTAGTTTCTTTGAGAGAAAACGATATTTTTTTCATGTACAGCTTTAGGAAATAAGTAGATAAAAGCATTAAGTGGTGTCAATAATTTCACGAAAGCTATTACTTAAATTTTAAAAAAAAACAGACTAAGAACAACCTTTTTTTCTCTGGTAAACAAAATGCGATGAAGAAAAAAAATATTTCATGTGCAATCATTAAGATAAGTATATATCTATGTGCCGGAAATACTTAGTCAAGCAAATAATTTAGTAAATTTTGTCACTTCAACTATACAGTATAATCGGATTTTAAGACAAAAAAGTTTGACTTCCGCACTTTGATACAGGACAATCAATTATAAAAGGTAAATAAGATTAAGTGTTTTACTCTTGTGTTTAATCTTCAAAAAATGTGAAGAGATCTGATAACGTTTTTCACAAAGCAATTAATTTTTTATAAGTTTTTTAGTGAATAACGAATTTTTAATTTATCACATTTTTATATAATTTATTTTTTGCACTTTTGAAAAATGAATAGCATTTTTGTGTTAATCTTTTTCATGTAATAATGTGCTCTTAAAGTGCAAGTAAATTCTTTTGAATATGTTGTTTTTATGGGAAAAGAATAACTTTAAATTAAGCAAAATATTTACATTATTCAAGAAGATTAGTATGGAATTTAGAACAGTTGAAAAACTATTATATTTTGTTCTCTTATGCGTATTTACTAAATATTTTTTTAAAAAATCTAAAGCATTCAACTAAAATGTTTGAAAGATCTTTTGTGTTAAGATTTCAAGGTTTATATATGCTTTTTTTCGAAGTTTTTATTTCAGAATTTATGCATTCTATAATTCTTTTAAGGAAATATTTTAATTTCCAACAATTAAACTTAAGCAATTTAAATCTTTGTTTTTCAATGAAAATCATTAAACAGAATTAAAAATTCGCAGCCGTTTCATTCTAAGCATTTTTAATCAAATGAGAAAGTTGTTCCATTCAACTTATTTTGCTTAGAAGAAAAATAGAATATTTCTAAAGTTATTAAT
The DNA here is from genome assembly GCA_019973935.1 of Trichonephila clavipes. Classification (NCBI taxonomy): domain Eukaryota; kingdom Metazoa; phylum Arthropoda; class Arachnida; order Araneae; family Nephilidae; genus Trichonephila; species Trichonephila clavipes. The sequence goes on along the minus strand of BMAU01018592.1, from coordinate 185,020 downwards.
GTTAAAACAGAATTATACAAAAAATAAATTATTTTTAAGCAATGATATCCTGCATGATTAAGTACAAAAATCGTACATACTACTATAATTGTTAAAAATAATCTTTGTATTATGCACGATGAGCAAAAAAAATGGACTATAACAAATATATGTATATATATTTATGTGTATACATGTATATCGCATTACAAAAATCAAAATGTTTTAAATATTATCCTAAAATAACGAAGCATCATATCTCGAGACATATTAACTGCGCAATTAATGAAATAATTATAAAGTGAATTAATGTGCGTTTTTTCATTTTGTTTTGATTAGAACATCAAGAAACTTATTTCAAGATCTTATCTATTAACCGTAAAATCTATTAGAGTATAATTTTTGAAGTTTTGGCTAATGTAAAAGTTCTTTAGAATGCTATATAAATATTGTTTTTTCTTATACTTTTTTTTATAAATAATGAAAATTAATTTTCGGACTCGTATGTACTCGTTTATATGAAAATTGTATGTGTGTACTAAAGTTCCTTAAATTTTTACTAAAAGTTCTCTAAATTTTTACTAAAGTTCTCTAAATTTTTACTAAAGTTCTCTAAATTTTTACCAAAGTTCTCTAAATTTTTACTGAAGTTCCTAAATTTTTACTAAAGCTCGCTAAATTTTTATTGAAGTCCTTTTAAAACATTTATTCCATTTTGTTTAATCAAATGCAAAGAATGAAGAAATGTTAAACGTTAAGTTTTCATAACACTTATTCGGACATCTCATGAAATCTAAGTAAATGCGCATATATATATATATATATATATATATATATATATATATATATATATATATATATATTTTATCAAAACTAAATATTTTTATAATTTAAAATAATTTTGTGTAATGCAATATGAATCATTTTAACATGGAACACATAAATCTAATTTAACATATAGACATTTAACACATTTAAAAAAAGATGACACAAAGCATCGACATAGCTCTTAAAAATGAATAATTATATTTGTCAAGTTTCCGTTATTTCCCGAATCGTTCTTTTTAAAATAGTTTAAGTGTTGGTATTAAAATGATTCTTAAGTACTTTTTATTCATTTTATGTTCAGAAACCCATGCTTATTGTTTCTACAAGCTTTAAATGCAAAATAATTTAATTTTTTTTACTTACAGTTGTTTTTGTAAGTCGTTTCCATATGCTTTTGTTGCCATGATAGTCACACACTTATACGTATATATATATATATATATATATATATATATATATATATATATATATATATATATATATATATAATATATATATATATATATATATATAAATATATATAGAATAATTCTCTACAAACAAGAGAAAAACATCCATCAATCTCATTCGAAAAGCACATAGACAGTAGGAAAATCACACAATAAGGGACACATAAGCATTTGAGATTAAAAATGATAAAAAGAATGATGCAGTATTATAAACATTGCTGACTTAGGACAGCTAATATATAAAATAATTTATATAAAAGTGGGGTTGAACATGTTTTTTGGTTAGCCAACTTTTCCCCCCTTTATGTAAATAATACTGAGCAAAACTATTTTGAAAGTAATGGATAGGAGTATCTAAATCCATTACAAGATAGAGGTAACTTACCTAAAAATTTAACTTAAAAATGTAGAGCCCGCACTAAATCTGAGTGCAATAAATAAATTATTGTCAGATCCTGGACCCTACTGCTGATTCATAGTATGTGAATGGCCGAAATGTAGAACTTAACAAAAGTATAAAAAGAATAAAAATAAAAATTAAAAAGAGAGTTACAAATTGCCATATTACACCATATATATATATATATATATATATATATATATATATATATATATATATATATATATATATATATATATATATATATATATATATAATCAAGATAAAATGTAGGAAGTATATTTATATATGTTATGTGTGTGTGTGAATGTATGTATATTTTACTTTCTACATTTGCGTGTGTGTGTGTGACCAATCTATATTTTTCTATTGCATTAGATAGATTTAAGTTCTTTGTTAAAAGCACTGCAGTTTTACCGTCTACAAAATCCATTTTAAGAAGAGAGCAACTTCTACCGATTTCAATCAAAATGTTAAAAAAAAGTAATCGATTTCCATTAGAAAAAGGATTCACTCAAGCAAAGAAACACTGCACCGGATTTACACCACTAGTCCCCATAGAGCCAAGGATAATGCGGAATAAAACCCTTCTCCTCCCCATTCCCTTTTATCCATCGAGGCACGTGCCGAGAATGACGTCTTCCATTCCATCTGCCATCTTGATAAGAGCCCACCAAATACCATCCTCTGAGGATGGGACCAAAGACTTCCAACAGAATGGGTCCTAAACAAGGGGGGAAATGTCATGGTGATAAGGCATCCCGCGCTTTTATCTTCCCCCGCGTCTATTCAGCGTAATGAATGTGATTGGTCTGAATACGAAGTCGAACCATCACCTCACAAATAAATTCGTGAATCCTCGCCTGGATTGTGGTGCGCGATTATGACTGCATACGCAAGATTTCTGCGCTGCATTGGAGAATGATTAAGGTTGGATATCATACCTGAGAATACATGTGTGGTATCTCGGATATCATGTATTTTATGACTTGGGATATTGGATGTGTTTAATATCATGCTCATTAATTATAGGATTAGTGTCAGGTATTTAAAGTTAAGCCAACACGTCGAAATATGTGCATATAATTTTGAAATAATACCATTAGTCTTGAATTAAAGCCATTAATACGATTTAGAAGTATTAATTACATGAAAGTTAGTGAAAGATTGATTTTAACTATCTTCAAAATTAATTTTCAATACAATAAACTGACTTTTCGTTACATTTGCATGAATTTTTATATACTGCAGTCCATTTAATATGCTATATCAAAAAAGACACGAAATATGAAAACCAAATATGCTAGTGAGATAATGCAAAAATAAAGGTGAAATGTTTTAAAAATTTTGGAAGACGACGAAATCAGTATAGAGTGTTGCTATCATGGCTGCCAATAGCCGATGTTGCTAACTTCATTCAATCAAAAATATTTCGAATACCTTGTTAAGAATTGACACTTCATGCTGCTCCAACATATTGCCAAAATTTATCTGATGTAGCAGGGAGTGGTGTATTCCAGACTATTTTTCTCTAATTATTGATCACACGTATTCTAAAAGGGACAGATTGAAAGATAAGGTATGTCAAAAGAGCAATTCAATCTAGTTGATGAAGAAAAAAATCTTCAGCAATGCATTCCAAATGTGGTACCGTTTTTTCCGTTTGGAAAATGAGAAGGAAGATAAAAAGTTAAAGTTAGCAGGTATATACATTTTCCTGGTCCTTCTATCGGCACTGCGTTTCCAGGGATGCGTGAAAGGAGCTCAACAACAACCCGAACCATTACTATGGGTGCAGGGTTAATTTAAAAAGCATAAAACAGCTGTTAAACAATATCTCTCCAATGTGTTTTCAAACTAATCTGACTTAATGCTGTAGACAAAAGAGTGGCTGGTCTGTAAAGACAATGTTATGCGTATTGGTTGCACACTACAGCTGTTCAATACATCATTGCAAGAACCGACTCCTGTATTTGAGGGGGAAGTAATCGCAGCAGTAGAAGACTTGCAGACGTTATACTGTGTGGCAGATGATACCAGATGATACGAGCGGAGACCGATTACTGTGCAATGTACTGTACTTTTTGTAACATGGCTCCAAATAAGACAAAACGATCACTGATTGCCATCCACATAATGTTTGTGTAGTGAAAGCAAACTCATTTAGCTACTCATGCATCATTCAATTACATTACTTTTACTTGTCTGCATTCGATACGATCATCGATTTCTCAAGTAGGGTAATATGCATTCATTGTAAGCAACAGGGCTTCATTCATTATAGGCTTCCTCAGTCGTACTCAGGAACGTGCTCAAATTACCGCTGAATTCTTCCTCGAGTTATACCGAAGTTGCTCATGCATAACAACGGGATGAAGAACCAATTTTAGTACTGCAAAAGTACTTTGTGGCCACAGAAGCCTAGTGGTCAAGGTCACAGACTCGTGGCTCAAATGTGATGAATCGAAGCCTACTACAACTGAAGACCCACTTTCCAGCGGGGTTCAATGCATGTTCAGTACGTCGAGACTCAAACATCCTTCTTTTTGTGGTGTGGAGGTTAGGAGAAGGAGGGGGCTGCAGGCTCCGATGTCGTTCTCGTCACTTGGCCATGGTTCAAAATTACGAGGTCCGTCGCCATTAGCTTTCATGCAGCTTTATAACGCAACGTTAATATAACTCTCATTCTCTGTCGAAAGAGCTTTGTGTTCTCCATTTATATAGGGCGTGTTGGTATTATTACAAGCATCCACATGATTTGCGTTTGCTCTGAAACACTAACTATTTACAATTCAATCGTAGTATGCGCAGGAAGGAAATTTTATATGATGTGGATGCTTCTTTTATGGTGCTGTATTTTGAGTGGTAAGCAATGTAAAATTTACATACTAAGTAATATATATTTTAATGTACAAATTCATTTGAATGGAAACAGTTATTTGTGTGTGGAGCATTTTGATATTTCACAATATTTGCATTTTATTAAATGATTACCTTTTTCGAGTATGCTCGGAAAAGATATGAACTCCTTCCAATAATATGCTTGATGTTTCAAAGAACTGTTTCAATCCTGTACAATGTAAATATAAATCTTTTCAGTCATTTCAATTTTCAAAGATTCGTAAACATTACCAAGTTTACTAAAATAAGAATCAAATTTCATTTAAAGAAAAATTGATTCAAAGTTTCAGCATTTTTATACTGCGCTATAATTTTTTTAAAGATTTCAGCTGAAATTGTATTTCATATAACATAGTGTGATAGATTTAACTCAATAAAATGTAGCTTAAATTCTATCTTGTGAATTTACCTGTTTTAGATTATATCATGGCTGATATTACTAATATACAATATCATTTTCGAACTGACCATTTCGTTAATAAAAATTATTTCAAAAACGGAAACTAAGTTTCGATAATCATTTAAAAGTTGTGAATAGCATTAAATAAAAAAAAAATTGTAAAACTGTCATCAAAGATTATTTGAATTCTAGTATTATTTGAACAAAAAAATGAATAAAAAAATAGGCTGAAAAGTAGAAGACAATACATATTTTCTTTGCTCAGATCAATTGAAAAACCAATCTGAAAAATTTAATATTTTATCTAGTTATTCTATTAAATAACTAATAGACCGTTAAAGTGAAAAATAAACAATTTGGAAGTTATTTTATAAATTAACTGTTCATAAAAAGCTAAAACCTCTCGAAAAACAAACTTTATTCATATTGCGGATGATTATAACTGGTAAATAATAAGGAAATGCAAATGATATAATTTCTTTTAACTCATATTGCTTACATTTGTTAAACAGAAGGAGAGGAGATATATTTTGCATCTGTTACTGGCACAGTTAACTTTTCTTCTCCTTTAACTTAAAAGATATCATAATGATGGAGCAACCAATAGTCGCATGGTACTTTTTTCTATGCTGTTTTAGCGCTTTTTACTTATGGTATCAAACGTAATGATTTTTTTACGAGTAAGTGCAGAACTTTTTTCCTTTATCCCAAGCTTATTTAATAAAGATTCAAATCTCTCGCACTGCAACTTTTTTATGTACATATTAGTCTCCCATTCCTGCAGAAGTCATTGCTTGAAAACAGGTTGCAAAAACATTTGTTAAAAATCCAAAATGTTAAACACTAACATAAATACACCGCCTAAATTCTGCATCTAAAAGCAATGAAATGAAGGGTACACTCACACATGTCATTGCAAAGCAGTTATAAGTGGTTCAAGACTGATTAAAAGCACCTAAAATCAGTTCAAACACTTTCGAGTGCTGTATTTCAGACTTTAATGATCAAGTAGTAATATTATATTATATAAAACTAAATCGTAGAATTCAATAATTTTATATACTTTAATTTTGGCTTGTCCAGTTATTTCATGAAATACCTACTTATTCTATGAAATAACGGATTTCACACTTTAACAGTAACATATATATAAACTGCAAATACATCTTTCAGAATGTAGTTATCACTAAACGACAGAGAAAGAGGAAGAATACTTTGACTTATATTACCTTTTTAAAAGATTTTTTTTTCAAACAAAAAAAAGATTTACAAATATTTCCCAAATTTTCGGCATTTTTAATGGACGAAAAAATTATTATTACACATAAGACATCACGAGTGTCAATGAACAGTTAAACAGGTTCTATAAATAATTTTATAAGTTACTTCAATAAATTTATTTAAGATAATAGTTATTTCAGCACAATTCTAATTACAGAGTATATTTATCTAGAAAACAAATAAAATGTTTATAATTTAAAGGACATGCAGTCTACACAAAAAGAAATTACATCATGTAGTATAACATCCATTAGAAAGATGTAGAGCATAGAATCATTTAGCGTACATCATTATTCCACGATGCATTAATTACAGCAGAAACGTAAAACACAAATTATTCAAGCATTATTATTTTGAAATCGCCTGGAAGTATTTCTTGAATATTGCACAAATTCTTAAGTACGAAGCATTCAAGATTTAAGCATTCTTCTTACAAATGAGAAAACTTTGTGAAACAACGTTGTAACTACACTTTGTATCTGCTTTGTGTGTGTACTGGAAGGAGAAAGGCATATCCTAATCTGGCATACGTTTCATCTTGTCTCAGTTATACTGAAACGGAGACATTAAATCCTTTTGTAGCTTCCAGCTGTGTGCCTGGAGGAATTGAGACTAAATATTCCCATATATATATTCTTCAGAGGAACATGTAATATTAGAAAATTTATATTTGGAATATTTCTTACGGGATGCATAGATTACAATAAATCCGAATCATTATGATATGCATTTTCTTCAAATTCCTTATTAATAAAGAAGTTATTGAAATGTTACGCATATTGTTCAGAAATATGTACTTAAAAAAATTTATTTAAGAACAACGAGAATCTTCCACACCGTCATTATAAAATCCTTTTCGGTCACTCTAAATGATTGTGATGACTTCTGGAATTAAAAAATTTCTTGTTTTTATAAGAATATGTTTTGTAAATTTTGTTATGTCTTTGTTCGAAATATCTTTTCTTAAGTATATATGGCAATATATATTTGAATTTGTTTACTACAAAACAATCAGATATTTTGTTGAGATTCAAAAGCTTGAACATTTTCTTTTTCAAACATAAATATTTTTCAAGATTAATATAAGTTTGTATACTTACAAAATGGTATTTTTTTAAAAGTGATCATCTTTGAGACTTAGAAACATTCGATATAAGTATTCTATTATCTGCATCAATGTAAAAAAATAAGGATCACTTTTTTCTAGTAAATAAAACGAATACATGCAGTTTTTATGAAAACAAAATTGATAACTTTAAAGTAAATTGAGTACTATAGCAAATTTACACGATTACTTTGGGTAAAATACAACACAATACAAAAATATTAGAGCTCCTTTTTTCCTTCAAAAAAAACTGTTGTAAATTTTAAAATTTGAGTTATTATTAAACATTAAGCAAAAAATTTCTTAATGACTTAATTAACAAACATTTTTGGCAAAGAAAAGTATTCCAGATTTATAGCAAAAATTTATATGGACATTTTCATATCCATGTAAAGTTTTCCCGCAACTGCTCATTATTACACTTTTTTCCCTACAAGAAACAAATCTTGCGATTTTTATTTTCAGACATTAAACATTTACATTTCTTTTTATATAAATAAAATAAGTAAATTTCATTGATATATCTAAAAGAAATTGTATAATATAACTGTACATATACATGGACAATAAATTGGATGAATAATTGCTAAACATGCGCAACTATTTAAAGTATTGTTAAGGAAATCAAATCTTAAAAAAAATGACTGAAAAATGCCTTTTTCCAAAATAAAATATGATTTCATAATGTATTCAACTTGATGAAATTAAATATGATTGAAAAGTTAAAGTAGTTTTTAATTAACTAAATAGGTAATATGTACTAAACTGTAATTGCAATTCACAAACGAATTTTGTAGCATTACAATAACAAATGCGTGAAATTTCAGATGGTAAATTATATTAAATAAGTAGATAATAATTACTGAATATATTTATACAATTTTTAAACATTTCAGATAATTGGTAAACTAGAGCAGAAGAATAGGTTTAATAAATAATTTCTTATAAAAATAGATAGTAATTTATAATACATGCTGCAATATTTTAATATATACATTATATACCAGTATTTAAAAGCTACTTTTTAATAGAAATTTTTGAGTTATTATCCTCGAAGGTATATATTTTAAACAACAATGTATTTATAGTTAAAAAACATCGTGATAAACTTTTGTTACCACACGAGTAAAATTTTTGCATAAAGTAACAAATGTATTTAAAAACATTTTGGTTCCATTATTGTTGTACATTCAACGATAAGAATTAAAGAATCCTATCATCTTGATTTTAACAATAATCTTCAAAATACTACATCTAAATGATAAAAATTTGATACAAAATAAGAATATTGTACAATTATCTTACATCTTATATGAAAAGTGTTTGGATATTATATATATATATATATATATATATATATATATATATATATATATATATATATATATATATATATATATATATACTTTAATGGACTGTATCGCGAAATTATTTTAGATTAAGTCCAAATGATTTAGTTTCAAATCAGTTCATTTATCGATACGACTTCCGACAGGAAGTCTTTCAATCGAGCTGAAATGTTTTTACAACAAGCATTAGAGTTGAGACAAAACATTGCTGCAGCAACCCTATGCGTTGCCATTACTCGTTTATAATTCATCAGAAATATTTTAAAATTAACCTATCGCCAACCTGAGGCGCTAACATGCCAAAATAGGTATTTACATGGGCATTAACAAAGCGTTTGCTGATTATGTAACTATTCGATTCATAAAATCAGAGAAAATGTTTCGCTATACGTTATATATATATATAAAGAGTGCGTTTTTTCAGGTATAGAAGTTTAAGTTGGCATTATTTTCCAAGATGGTGACTGATTTAACAGCTGTCAAGTGATTTATTCTCAGTGTGGTTTGGCAATTCATCAAAACGATCATCAAGCAAAGCGTAGATTCGTCGATTGGGTCCAAAACGAGATTACCGTTGTTCCCGATTTTCATAAGCGAATTTTGTTTAGCGATGAAGCGCACTTCTGGTTGAATGGCTACATCAACAAACAAAACTGCCGCATTTGGAGTGAAGCTAATCCACAAGTGTATGTCGAAACACCGTTACATCCAGAAAAACTGACTGTTTGGTGCGCTTTATGGGCTGGTGGAATCATTGGTCCGTACTTCTTCAAAAACGATGAAGGCCACAAAGTTACAGTCAATGGTGATCGGTATAGAGCCATGATTACTAACTTTTTCATTCCTGAATTGAACAATGATGATGTCCAGGAGCTGTGGTTCCAACAAGACGGCGCAACATGTCACACAGCTTGTGCCACAATCGATTTATTGAAAGACACGTTTGGTGACCGCCTAATTTCACGTTTTGGACCTGTGAATTGGCCTCCAAAATCTTGTGATTTAACACCGCTAGACTATTTTCTGCGGGGCTATGTTAAGTCATTGGTCTATGCAGATAAGCCACAAACGCTTGACCATTTGGAAGACAACATTCACCGTGTTATTGCCGATATACGGCCACAAATGTTGGAAAAAGTCATCGAAAATTGGACGTCCAGATTGGACTACATCCGAGCCAGCCGTGGCAGTCCTATGCCAGAGATCATATTTAAAATGTAATGCCACAAGATTATCTTTCGAATAAAAAAAATTCATGTCAATCGAATAATACATCATTGTTTTATTGAAATTCAAAGTTCTATACCTCTAAAAAAACATCCTTTATACATATATTTCATTTTATATTTAACTTAAAAATAGAAGCTTAAAAAAATTAAATAATTTTGAATCAGCTGAAAACATATTGAGAACATATTATCAACAATAAATATTTGTTAATAATTTTAATCTTTGAAAATAGCTTGTGTTTTTCAGTCTTTTTCTCATTATTTCTTTAATCTTTGGCTTTTAACCAATAACATAAAATACAGAAGTTAAGTATTTTGATTGTTTAGTTCGTCGATAGGAATAATAAAATGTGTTATTTAAAATAGGAACTATTCATAAAAGTAAGAAAAATATTCAAAATGCATTTAAAAAAAATTCAGTCCTTTTTTTAAGCAACCAAACTGGGAAAAATACTGTTACATAATAACGTATACTGAAATAAATTAGCGAGCTTTCTCTTCCACATTTTTATCTTTCACAAGTTGTCGTTAAATGACCAGTCAGTGATATTTTGAACCTCTCTCCATGGAACTTCTTCCGCTATTTGAGGTTCCATATATATACCTAACGATGCAATTTGGCTCTTATCCACAATAAGTGAACTCGTCCTAGATTCTAATCGATAGGGTGATTTCTTTCCTTCTGTTAAGTTGGAGCTAATTTCCTCATTCAGAGATAAGTACCCAAGCATTACTAAATAGTAACTAGATTCATTTCGGTTTTCAAACAGATTAATTTAAAGAAAAAATGTATGTTTTTGAGAGTGTATTTCAAATGTTATTTTTTTATCTTTTATAAAGATAAGCTCAATACATTGTAGAAAGAAAATATCAGTAACTACTCGCAATTGTTCCTTTTTAACATTTTTTTCCCTTGAAAAACTGATAACTTTTTTTGCTTGAGAAAAGTCCGCATTTGAGGTGACAAGAGGAATAAAGAATTACGATTGCATTCAAATAATTATATCACGCACGCAATATACTCAGAATTACGTAATTTATTTGTAATTTCGAATAACAGTATCTGTAAAAAACTCAAAACCATCGAACTAAGAAACGGTTGCGAACTTCCTATAAATATACACATAAATATAATATAAATGAAACAAATAAAGTTTCATATCCAAATCAAAATAAAATGTAATAATGATGAAATTTTATTTTAGTACTTCATTATGGTTTAATTAATAAGAAACTTTTTACTAAAAAATATTTTCATTAGAAAAAAAATGCATACGACTTCCATAAAATTGTATTTACGTGGGCTAATAAACATACATTTGGATGGATAAAAATTGTTTTAATAATCCCCTTTTAATATAATGTGTGAGTCATTTTTTTGTATATATTACAAATTTATTTTACTCGAAAAAACTTCAAAAATGATATATATTTGGAAATTATATATTGTAAGATATAATTTAATAAATTATATATATATATATATATATATATATATATATATATATATATATATATATATATATATATATATATATTACAAAATTGTACAAATATACCCTTGCTGGTAATTCTTTGATTAACCTCCATTTGCATTTTTTTAAACAGTTCTATTGATATTGTGTGAATCCACGGCATTCTTTATCCAATTACGTAAGTTATTTGTTTGGTTTTTTCAATTGAAAGAATGAGCCATGTATATAGATATAATACAAGTCAAAATACATGTACTTTCATATTAAGAATATTTTCAAAAATAAGGAATCAAAAGGACAAAAATTCAAACGACTTTTATTTTCTTTAGAACAACTGCGGACTGACCCGAGACATTAAAGTAACTTCAATTAAACGTTATGAATACATTTTTATCCCTAATGGAAAAATGCATACGTAGCAGGATTCAAATATACAAGAGTAGAAGCCATGCGCACCTGGTACAATATTTAAGGCAACAAAACCAACATGAAATTGATGCATAACAAACGCATACTTTACTAAAAAACAGCTCTAGTATTATGAATCGAATATAAATAATTAAATACATGCATACCATAAAATAAAAGTGAAAATTAAATTGCTATCAAGTCCTTATTTATGGAAACCCTTATAGTGCACCAAAATGGCATCCTTTTTAAGCTATTCTGAGAAAGAGTTGAGATTCGGTGATCTGTAATGAATTCTCAAAGCAGAAAAGCATAAAGACTTCAGAATAACAATATATATATATATATATATATATATATATATATATATATTTGTAATTAGAGAAATGTTGTTCGTAATGATAATATAATTTTTCCTTAAAATATAAATAAATTTGCATTTATTTATATATATTTTATAATTATACTAAGAAAAATGTAACTATTGGTAAATATTTGTTTTATTTCTAAAGAATAGAAAGTATCGCCATTTTTTGGGGTAGGGGAGATTTTTTTTGTTTGTTTGTAATAATAAAATTTTAGAAAAAACTATATAAACAAATAATAATATATTTTTAGACAAGTAGCAACCAAAATACCCAAGAAGTAAAAAGTTAATTTATATATTTTAGCACTTTTAAGGATAATATTTCATGAAATAAAATATGTATTTTCATTAAATTTTTTAATGTTTTCTGAATTTTGCTGAATTTTTCTTTGAAACGTTGAATTAAATTTATAGTTATGTTTCTGTAAATAAAATGTATGCGTTGTTTTTCCAGTATGGTATTTTAATAATATTAAATTATCAAAATCTTTTACATTGACATAAGTATTATTTTATATTAATATATCTTTTTCATCGAAGTTAAATACTTAGAAAATTTACATTAGTGTTATTGTTTGGTGCATTCAAAATAAGGAATATATAGAGAGAGAGAAAGAGAGAAATATTAAAGAAAAAAATTCTTTTTCCATGGAATCAAAATCTTACATGTTTTACATTGATGTATTTATAAAATTAATGCTTAAAACTGTTGAAATATATATAAATTCATATAGATCATTCAATACTCATTCTGAAGGTTCGAAAAATAAATTTACTGCACGAAATATTTTTATATTGCTTCTATGCAAATAAATTCATTATTAAAATAATGTGAAGTGAATATTAAACAATATTTAATAAGAAATAATGGGGAAGATGTAGCTATTTACAGTAAGAAATGTTAAATTATAATAACAATGCCTCACAAAAACAGAAATAAATTGAATATAAAATGTACGAAATAAATAACTTCACTTAAATTATATTATTTATTTCTTTTTATAACTTTCCTCGTAAATACTCTCACCGACTTGTAGTTCGAAAAAAGAAAATCCAAATTCATACTTACGTTCGCTTTATAAAGACTAGAAAATAATAAATGTATTTTAGAAGATTCTGAGATGAAACATTTCTATTTTGAATAATAGTGCCCTGAGCACATTTTGTCTATCGGGCTTTTTTGAATAATTCTTCTTTTTGTGAAGTATAAGAATTTCTATACATTATAACTATTTCCTTTGGCGATATAATTATAAATCTTTAAGTAACAGCTGACACATAAAATTAATTAAAAATATAAATAATTCTCCCTTTAGATATAAAATCAGTGTTAAATTTTATATACTACATATCAATACAAATTTAAGCGAAAATTGTAAAAAAATTATATACTTTTCCATATGGATTAGTCGAAAATTTAATCAAGCTTTGATATTATCATATGCAAATTTCTTAGAAATATTATCGTTAAAAGAATTATCTCAAAGAATTTTATCATTCATAAAATACTCGGAAGTTTAATTGTTTGGTTTGAATTCATGTCAATCTAGTGATATGTAAGGGTTATCAAATTAAGTTCTCGCAATTATAATTCGTGTTAAGATATCCGACTACGTTCGGAACCGGGATTTTTCAAAAACGCATAAATGGATAATTATCATGATATTTAGTGCCACTGAGATTAGAATATAGAAATAAAAATGTTTTTAGGACATTTTGACAAAAAAAATTTATTTAAATACAATAGTTAGGCAAAAAATATTAACTTAGAATTATCTTTTTTTCCAAATATTCTCCTTTTGTGAAAAATGCTTCTATTAGAATAATATTTTGCCTGTATATAGTTCAGACTTTTGTTCAGAGGCTTAACTAGAATTTTTGAATTATATAACTTAGAAGTGGGTTTATATATATTCATATTTTACGACAACAGAGGGGAGCAATTTTAAGAAAAAACGCGAATAATTATTTCAATTCAAAAATTCTAGTTGAGCCTCTGTAGAGAGGTAACATATTATTATAATAGAATCATTTTTCACAACAAGAGAACATTTGGAAAAAGAATATTCTAAGTTAATTTTTTGCCAAAATATTATATTTAAATACATTTTTTGTCAAAATGTCCTTAAAACAATTTTATGCGTGCATTCTAATCTGAGTGACACTAAATATCATGAAAATTATCCATTTATGCGCTTTTTTAAAATCATGGTTCCGAATGTAGTTGGATTCCTTAAAGTGTTCAGGACAACGTCTAAGCAAGTACTGAATATAGATTAAGCGTTAAGGGGTCACAGGGGTGTTGAAAATGTTTCGAGAGCACAAAATACAAACAATTTTCGATTAGAAATAATTCTTTGAGATTAAAAATGAAATAATTTGATTCTTTTACACATTTCTTATAAAGGAATAAAGTTTCAAAAAAGTATAAAATATCTAAAATATAATCATAATTTTAAAAATAATAAGCACATAAAAATAAGAAAAATTTTTGTAAGAAACAAATAGTGAGTTTTACGACGCGCATGATATTTTCTGCAATAATAATTCTAATTACTAGCAATAAGTTGATTTATAAAGTCAAATATATCCTTATTACATGCTAGCTTATCTTATAAAAATAAAATAAAAAAATAATATTTTTAAAAATAAAAAATACATTTTTTTTAATTTTTTTTTTAAAAATTCAATTTTTGTTGAAATATTTCAAAAATTAAAAATTTATAATACTATAAATAGCTAAAGATTATGATAGAATTTATAATTCTGTAAAGTTTTATACATCAAAGTATGATAGTTTTTGAAACGCAATGCGCGTAATTGAAAAAAAAACACAAACTGAGAAAAGGGCTTTAAAGTTTTAAAATTGAATTTGAGAAAATAAATCCTAAAACTTACACGCTAAAATTCTACAGGATAAAAATATATACCTTCCTGTTCCTGAAACAGCTAAATTTCTTTAAATTTTCTAGCTTCAAAAGATGACTTAGACACCTCTGTCGTGACGTAAAGATTACGATTGTCACGTTCAGCCAGGGACACACAAACATTTCTGTTTTTCCAAATTTCTCTAAAATAGAAATAAGTATTTGATTTCCATCATTAAAAACACTGGTTTCTAGATTTGCAGCAATCTCTGCAATCTGATTTTCCAAATTAATGAATTTAAACTTTCATTAGGATTCTGTGTCTTACCTCCCAAACATTTCTTCAGGAGTGCCGGATGAGATTTGCAAATACAGGCTTAATTACATCTTGAACAGCTTTAGCAACTGAGGGTTTGTGTTTATAATTTTGTAAATTATTATTAATTGCGGCATTATACTTGCACCATGTGTTTGGATTTGTAGGGTGTATCGGTTCATCATCAGTGCTGCAAGAATGACCCCAAACAGCTCAAATGGCTTTCCGCATTTCCACACTAGTAGAATTGCATCGAATAGCATTACCATTAATGCGCAAGTTTATCAATTAAACTATCTGTTAACCTACCTTTACCGCCAATAGTTTTACCATCAGATAATTCCCTTTTTCTATATACTAATTTAAGCTTCATAAGTCTTGTACCCATTCAATTTTTTCTGAATAAAGTCATCGCCGTATGGCTTGTTTTCAGAAAGGGCATTGAATGTTTTTGTGTCGCCATCTCCTATGTAGTTCGAATATTTCAAAGCTTTTCTGATCGATTAAAATCCTCAACATCCCGTCAACCTCCATCTTACCAGCAGAGCCAGAATAATTTTTTCTACATGAAATCTTATGTGCTCTTTGCCATTTTTATTGTACTTGATACCAAATTTTACTTTATAACTGTCGCATCCTTTGCAAAATGAGGACAACACTTCCTATCCAAAACCTTACCTGTTTATTACACAGTACATACTCCAATCAACGATGAATTCCTTTCTTCCAGGTACCATCACCACTTACCGTTAAAAGGTTATCAGGTGACGAAGAATATTCTTCGAAGCTGCCATTTTCATGCTTTCTTCAGCGACTTCCTTCATTTGGTTTAACAGGAAAATTACAGCACAAAAGGTTTTTAATGACTCTAAACCTTGGCCTATGCATCTCATTGCTAAAATAGATCTTCTGTTAATTTCTGGAGCATTATTTTTATTCCCAGTGTTTTCACAGCTTGAAAAAGTACAAACACTTTTTTACAACGTATTTCAAAATTCGAACATAAACCACGAGTGGACTTTTCATTAATTTTTAATGGTTTATGACATTTTTGTAAACAACATGATACTGATAAAATAGAGCTGTTGAAATAAAATCAAAAATACGATATCCTTTGAAGAGTTTTTTCATTTTAACAAGATCTTTAATGAAGTCTGATATCCTGACTGGAAGCACACATTTTTATCTCTCCTTTCTGCAACATATGAGAACATACCTTCATGATTTGGTTCCCTCTAAATCTTCTTTTCTTATCTACGATTTATTTCAATTTTGATAAACGGTTTTAAACAACGCTTTTTGAATTTCGAAAGTCATTTCAAACAAACGTGCTAGCATTACCAAAACAGAATCAAAACACATTAAAAAGTGTGTGTTGAGTTGCATTCCTTAAAGTGTTTAAAATATTTCATGAGGCTTTTTAAAAACAGAAAAATAAAACGTATGCGGAAATCAAAATAAGTGGGTGTGGCATGTAGCCATTTAAACATTGTTATTACTAAATTGCTGTTTGAATTTTTCGAATAACTTTCGAATTTTTATAGTACTATCACGTGGTTGGTATCAAAATGTTCAAAAGAAAATGAGGAACAACATATATTTTTTCGAAAATTCGAAAAATAGAAGATTAACACCCCTTGACCCCTTAGACTTTCCTGCTCATCCTTTGTTTTAACGTCTCAGTTAATAATTATAATATATATTTACTCCCTGGGTTGTGATATTTTACATTCAAGCTAAAACTTTTGCTGCCAACTTGACTGTAGTCATGAATCTTGCAACAGATGCTCAGAAATTAGATGAAAGAACTTCGGCGGTTCCCAAAACTGCTGTTGCAATTTATAAAAACCCCAGCACATATTTGGGTAGAAAATGCTGACACTTTTTTTCTGATTGATTAATTATCTTTTAACAACAAATTTTAAAGCAACGTGAGAACTATTGGCCGGAACTCACTTAACAGCCCTTTTCAAAGCATTCAGCATCGTAAGCACTTCCCTATTTAAATTAAACCGATGTTATGTCTCTTTTTAACGTAGATCATTTCAATTATTATTTAAGCATGATTGGGACTCAAATAATCGCCAGTAATTGTGTGACCGTGGCAACTCAGTCATAACTTTTCAAACAGAACTTATTTTTCAATTTTTCTTTAACATTACGCCAGCGTTTCTCAAACTGTGGGCGCGCCCCCTTGGGAGGCGTGACAACTCTACGAGGGGGGAGCGAGCATATTGAAAAGCACAAAACATAAGATTATTTTAAAAAATTATAATTTGCTAAACTTAAACAAACAAAATGCATTCTGACATAATAAAAAATAAAATAAACATTTACACTGATATAATAACCTTATAAATGTATCAGAGTACTGCACAATGTATTTTATAACAATACTAAGTTAAGAACAAGTTTAATAATTATCAGTGACCCCATGGGCTTGTCAAACATAAAAAATATATACAAAAATTAACACTTATTTCGATAATTTGTGACAATCGTTTTCTACGTAGACACGCGTATGTGATGTATTGAAGGGGGAATAAAGAAGAAAACATAATATCAAATAAGTAAATCTTTCACAAACATCGTCATTATCCACGTTTATTTCATTCCAACGCCTTTGGAATAATTTTATGGATGGCAGTGCTCAGAAAAGATTGTACGGAAAGACGTATATATACGTCCCGGTAAATAAACGCTTCTTCCGAGCGAGACGTTTATATACGCCGGGGTTGCTTTAGGGGTTAAAGTCGTATAATAAATTTAGCATCAAAATATAGTATTGTTGAATTCAACACATTGTAATTGTATGAGGGGGGCGCGAGGAAAATAATCATTGAATATTGGCTCGTGAATACTACAACTTTGAGAAGCACTGCATTACGCACAAAGACAACCTTAAGAAAGGAAATGAATGAAAATAGGAATATTAATTATTACAGATTGCATCCTTCCTAATTTATATTCTTATTTTAATTATCAAACTAAAACAAATATAATACGATTATAAAATTTAAAGTTATTCATTACTGAAAACTAAAAAAAGTTTTAGAATAGTCTCTCTCTCTGTAATTTCATTATTAATACCCAATATAAATTCATTTGAGTACAATCAATTTAAGAATTTAGGACAACTTCTGGAGTTTCAACAATCTAAGTAAAGTATTTATGTGAACATGAAAATTTTATTTTAAGAGATTTCAATAGTATTTATTTTGCATGGCATTTATCATAATGCTATTCTAGCTGAAATCGAGTAATTCCTAAAAGACAATTAATGTTCTGTTTGTTTCAAGTGAAACAAAACATTATTTCTCTAAGACCAATATCCACTAAATATGCAATAATTGTTATACAAAGTTCCTTAGTGCCAAAACCTTTCACGCATTTTATTTTTGAGGTTGATTCATCACAATGTGAAAATATTTATTTATGGATATAAAAAGCAAAAATCTTTATTTTTCGCGTGCTAGTCAAAAATGTTGTTTAGTTAGATGCTAAGATGCTATCTAAAATATTGATAACATTTGATACATTAAAAAATTGCTAAAACGTAAATTATTTAGTAAACTTTAAAATTTTTGAAACAAAATTTATATTAAATAAATATTTTAAGGGAAAAAATATATTTTTCCTTACAAAACAAAATTGCTTTCATCATATCAACTTTCACAATATCAAAACCCTTAAAATGTAAAAATGAAAAGAAATGAAAAAATTAACTGACGGCAATGATTAATTTTTAATCATATTCTTATAATAGATTTTTTTTACCTCGAAGCTTTCAGATCAATATCGATTCACATTTATAAATTCTAAGTTAGAATTCTGAAAATTCAATAGTTTTCATCTTTATCTTTTATAATGTATCTTACCTGCAGACGCCCTCTGGAGATTTCCCGTCTCAGAGTAAGATTTTTGATTTCTTTTTGCAGATACTATTACCTTTTTTACTGCTTTTCGAAGTTTAAAATATAGATAGATGCATTTTATGTACTTAAATTTCCCCTGAGAGCTAGTAAAAACTTTTTAAAAAATTAATTCTTGGAATTTTTTCATTATTATTTTAAAACTTTATTGCTCTTAGAAAATACTGAGAAATTTTCGATCAAATATTTCGTCGTGAATTACTTAAAAACCTCAAAAGCTGTTTCGCAAAACAATACCAATCTTGCAAATATATCAAGATTGCCTACTTTTATTTATCACAGAATATTACTTTACTTATAACTTTAAAACAAATATTTTCAAAGTTATTCATCTTAATTTATTTCTGACTTCATTTTTGAAAATAGTTTAAATGCAGCTTATTTTTCGTTTTATAAAATGTGACGAGACTTCAATATGCTTTTCTTAATAACGGGCTTTATAATCACTTCCATTTTTCATATCATGTTTGACAAAAAGATTTGTTTTCTGTGACATTTATATTCGAAACTATTCTGGTTTCATTTCTCCTCTAAGCTCGTGACCTTCAAGATTCATATTTCATTTCACGTATTTTGTTTCGCTCATACACGAAGTAAAAAGGGATAGAAAAAAGGCATAGGATTAATGCATCTTCTGTAAAACTTTTTAATGTATAATAAATGTTAAATAATTGCATTTACGCTAGATATTGTTATGCTGTATTATTCTTTTTGGCTGTCCATTTGTTTTGTTATTGTCTTTATTATACACATACACAAACACACATATATATGCATTTGTATGGATATATGTATGTTTAAAATGTGTTTTACCCATTATCGACCGGCGCTACTTAAAAGTACCACTCACTTTAAAATCACGTAGAATAACCCTTTGTGAACGAATATTCTGACAATATTTAGCAGGAATATTCTTTGAAATCTACTCGTCTAAGATATATGGCATTACGGGTTTTATGATGAGTATTTTAGCAGGAAAGTCGAACAGTTTTATAGGAGAAATTGCGTTTTCATCAGACGGTGTTTTCAGCGGATTGCGAGGATTATCATTTTTGTCCCCAAAAAATAGTTAATTTCAAAATTTAAGTGTCTTATTTTTTTTGTATGTAAATTAAGACCTTAGAAAACAATTTGACTATTTATTTTAAGTGAACAGTGTATATAATTAATTTTACACTTGAATTTCTATAACTAATTAATTAGCTCTAACTAATTAAATTTCCCAAAGTTGAATATTTTGTTTATGTATATTCCTAAAAATTTGAATGTAGTGATTCAAATAAAATATATCCCATGAAAAATACTATAGTAAATCATAATGCTGTCGATAAAGGGTTAAATCCTATGTATAAGTTTGACAGTTTTATTACTTAACACAATAATAATAAAATTAAAAAAAAACGAGCTTAAATATTTACTTATCCTATTTTTAAAGACTATTTTCCATTTTCAGCACTGTATAACTTAATGTCATATTTTATCTCCTCCTCCTCCTCCCTTTTTTGTAAACTATTGCGTGCGCTGTTTTATTTTAACAAAAATTTCCAATTGTTTTATTTAATTTTAAAATTTACAATCAAATCAAAGTCATGTTTTTTAAATTATTTTTTGTTACAAAATGCTATCTCGTAAATTCATTATTTTAAAACAAATATCAAAATTTAGGTGGGGGGGGGGTTTGACAGAATTGTTTTAGTGGGTTTTTTTTTCCTGTTTAATATCAATTTTGCGAAATATTTCTATTTTACACTTATATTAAAAAGCTTTGTTTAATGTCAACTCAAAAAATAAATAAATAAGAGGAAATACGAATTTCAAAGAAATGTAGCATTTCCACATGTTTTATTCCCGATTATCGTAATGTAAAAAAAACTTTTAGTAGCATCTTCATTATGTTAATTACGAACCAATAAATTTCAGAATTTTATTCCCATTGAAAATAAATTTGTTCCTGCACATATTGTACCGTTCGAAATCATTGGATACTATTTCAAAACTAAAAGAAAATATTTCCTTCTTTTGTGTGTGAATATATTATCTTATTTTTCAAAATATACATCCCTGTGCTTTCTCAAATATCAATAAGAATGTTTCAGCATATCTATAAAGTTATTGAGTAGTGTGGGTCTGTGTTCATTCTCTTGACTTATTTATAAACTATATCGAGATAAACTCTACAGTGTTCGTGTATTGTAAAATTTCCCAAGTTCTAAATAAACATCTCTATGCTTTTACAATTCCGTATTCATGTAAGACAACTAAAATTAAAAAGGCAGTATTCAGATTAAAACATAAATGAAGCATCAGGTTTCATATCTAAATAAAGCACACAAATAAAAGTTATCAAATGTAGCAAAATGTACGTCATGTTTATATTGGTGGAGATATATTTCTGTAGACATCACTTAGTGGTAAGAAATCGACAATAGAAACGTCCCTTTTGTGTTTCCTTTAATAAAAATCACTCACAGAATGTCATATTAAAATAAATGATTCTACAATACAACAAGCAAACAATCAATTTATAACCGAGCATTAAAATAGATCGAATGCACTTTGATGCCTTTGAGAAGTACAAATAAATGCATACGTGGGCTTACTCAAAGGTATACATTATTAACAAATTCCAAGGGAAGAGACATTTTTCAATTTTTCATAGGAGAAAAGAATCATTATGCTTTTCTAAGTGACTGCCTGATATTCAAATGCTTAGAACCTATACCTTAATCAATTTCTTTTCTAAACCGAAATTCAACACGACAGCCGAGTTTTAATTTAAAATGAGTCCGAGTTTTTTTTAAAGCCCACACATGTTTACTTATTCACTTCGGGCATACGAATACGAGGAATTCAATTTCCTTCTTTTCAAATTTAAATTTCATCCCTGTGCTCCCACCATGTCTTTTCTATTGCGAACAATGAGTCTTTGGAATTCTCTCTCTCGCTAGACTTCTAGCAGTCTCTGATGCGTTTTGTACGACTTTCTCAGTTGAGAGACAGCATTGAAGATGCATTAACTGCAGGGGAATACTTTTTTTTTCTCCAAAAAAATGACTTCATTTCCTCATGTCTAATTTCAGTTTTGTCAAGTTTTCACACATCTATCCATTCTTTTTTTCATTTTTATGCATTAAAAATAAATTTTGAAAACAACGAAAAAAGAAAACAACAAATCCCAGATGAAAAACTATATTAACTGCTTTGTAGGAATGTTTAATACAAACATACTGCACAAACAATGTTTTACTTTTAAAAAGTCCAATTATGATTTTAATAAAGAAAATAAATTGACTGAATAGTTAACTGGAATCGTCACAATTAAATATTTTTCATTTAAAACTAAATTGAAAAGTTGATAATATCGCGTAAATTAATAAAAATTCTTCTTTAAAGTTGCTAGACTGTTCTGGATTTATTAAGAGTAGAGGAAAAAGCTCAGATAGATTAAGAATTAAAAAAGCATTTTAAATTTTCAAAAGTATTTAAAAAGTTATCTCTCCTTAATTAAGATTGCAGGTTAAAGATTAATTAATGAAAGTAAATTTTGAAAACTGTTTTGGTGTTAATTAATTTCAACCCTCAAATAGATTTTAAGAATTCATAAGTTAAATTTGTTCCAAAACATTTTTTTTCTTGGAAAATTATGCGATAGATGTATATTTAATGAATTAATTTTCTCCGACTCTTTCCAGAGAAAGAAATTCTCAGAACTAAGCCATGAATAGAAAGACTTAAAGTAAAAGAAAAACACATTGAGGAATACATTCCAACAGTAAATTTCGTCCTGATTTTTCAAAAGCTCGAAAATAATTGCATTACTCATATTTCTGTTCTTTTTTTTTATACTGTTTTAGTAAATGCATGAATAAATGTCTATTTTATTCCTGCTCCTTTTTCCTTTTTTTAATAAAAGGAAAAAGCACATCTTGATTATTAAGAGAGGATATTTGAATATAAGTAGAATTCTATTAACCGAGGATTACAACAAAAATAGATAGAAAATTTATAAGCGCATTTCAATTAGTGGAACAAATATTATAAGACATACAATTAGATTATTCCAAAACCATTGTGAGCATATTTGGAATAAATCATTATGTGGCAATAAAAATAATGATACAAATTTACAATTAAGCATGTACAATGACTTATAACTGAATTTAAAAGTTATTGTTATTACCTTATAAGGTTAATCTACACGAAAAGTATAAAGTAAGCGCATACTTATTTTTTTTTACTTTTCTCGTTCGACTTTACACTAACATACATATGTATAATGCTTTGTGAGCATTGAAATAAATAGTTTTAGTAAATGTTACATGTCTTCAAAGAAAGCTACTGAATTTTAATTTTTTGAAACATCTATAAAGCAAAATATATGTGCATAACTATATTGCATCTTAATAATAATTGGGTGATGATGTTGCTGCAAGCGACTTCTGTTCAAAAGAAAACTTGACAATGACCTGTTTGAATTACTTTCAGGATATAAATACAGACTTCATGAAATGTACTCACGTTATGTGCCTACTATTTGATTTGCAAAATATTATATTCCTCTTAAATATTCTATGTGTTGTGAAATATTCTTGTTTTGTAAGATATGTCTTTAAAGTCTCAAACAGTTTCATTCGTTACTGTGTCTGTTTTTTTTTTTCCATTGACTGTAAAATTAAAAGAAAATTGTGAAGTTTAAACTAATTCCATACAGTGTACTATTTTATCGTTCGGGCTTCTATGATTTTATTTATATAAATTTAACCATTACTACTTTTTTACTGATATTTTTTGCAGGAATGATATATTGATCTGAAAAGGGATAACCATTTTAATTTATCAGTGAGAAAAATTTGCCTCAAAATTAAGTTTACACAATGAAAATGGTAGCACAGCACATTGCAACATAAACCTTTTGTGTAAACCATTGACGTATTAATGAGAAAGCGTTAAAAATAGTCTTGAATGTAACATGTAATGTAAACATAGATGTTTGCCTTATGCATTAAATATTCGAGGAACAAATTTCTCAATAGAATCAAATATGTCATTGTAAAAGAAAGTCTTAAGATGCTGGTTTTCTTTTGGACACTTATAATTGAAAGAATCATTATAGTGAATGTTGTTGTTTTTGTTATATTACCCTTCAGATTTATATCAATTCTTACTTTCCTATAATTATAAAATGAATCAGTTTTGAATTATTATTTTATTTTATTTTATCCTGCAGTGCACGAAAAGTACGCAAAAAATTATCTTTACTTGCAGTATTAAGTAAAACAAATTATTAATTTACATTTACAGCAAATGTTCATCAACTTTTTACTGGAGTTTGAAATGGGCAAAATAAAAGTGCTGGGAAAGTAAGAAATAAGTACATTTAGAAAATAAAAGTCATCTTGCAAGATGAATACACAGAATTTTTTTAATTAAGCAATAAAGAGGATTTAACAAACTAAAAGATTAAACGATGCAATAATTTCTACAAATGCTTTACAGATTCACAATGTTGCTCTAGAAAATATTAGTAAGAAACAGAAAATTAATAAAAACTGTTGCAATCAATAATTAAGTTCAACATTTTGATATGTTCCTAACACCTTCATATAATATTGATCCAGTGTTTCCTGATTAATTTTTAATCTCTTAGCATATAACATACACATACACATAAATATACTTCAGTTTACATCTCGTACAGTCAATTTATTTCAAAAAGATATGTTGCATATTCATGTAAACTCGTGACATCTTTAAATGAATATGTTGAAAGCATCATGTTCGTTAATTCATGTGTAAGGCTCATTCTTATTTTATCACGTTACTTTGTATTATTTTCTACTCCTCTAACAACTGTATTTCTTCCATAGAGCCAACGTTCACTTCTAAAGTTTGTGCAAATGTTAAAATAAATAACCGAAACTTTATCTTGCAAGGTTTTTCTTTTTTTTCATAAATATTTTCGTTAAGCAGTTGGTAGGAAAAATGCAACTGCACTACAGGGAGAGATTAATAGATTTTAGGCAACGTGCAGAAGATATTGCAACTGAGATTAATAGCCGTGATCGCTGATAGCCAGAGTCTAAGTATAATTTTAATGGCAGTTAGTTGCACAATTTGGATCTTATTCCCTTCAACTATATTTAGCTCTCAGAGATGTGGTTAAAAATATCGGAGCATAATTTTTCAAGTGATTAATTTGAAATGAAGCTAGGCATACATGGTCCACGTTTGTAGGAAATCATAATGTACATTAGTAATATTTTCTGATCTGCAGAAGTTGTTAGTCGCCGGCAAGTTGCCAATAGTCGAGGAAGTACGAGGGCAGATGTACTTTTGTTTTAACACTAAAACAGAAACACTTGAGTAAGGCTACTACATTAAATTTCGCGTAAAGCTTGACGATTTTCCAGGGAGTAGAAAAAGAAAAGAAAAAAGGAAATCAGAAAAGGAACTGTCTTTTAGACCAGAAAAGGCATAATGCACAATGTAACGGACCATTGCACGCTGTCTCAAAAGAGGCATTTTAGTTCTACTTTGAACAGTTGCGGAATCGTTAGGAGAAGTCTAGTTCACCTCAAAGAGATAGCTTTGAAGGGTATTAAACTAAGATCATTGTATTTGAAAGCATGTATTTTTATGAATAAATAAAGGTCAAATATTTCTTGACACACACTTCATATTACTTCAAGCTGAAGTTTATTTGTAAACTCAGAATTGTAGATGAATTCGATGAAATAAAACAAAGATTACTTTATTATTCCGATTTCTTTTTGAATATCTTACATGATGCATGTTAACTTTTATAGTAAAGAGTTATATAGCAGAATAAGCACAGACTGTACAACACGATATAACATTTTCGGAAACATCGACGAATCAATGCTTAGAAATGTTTATAAACAATTTGAGAATGGATCAGTTATAATTCTAAGTGCTCAATAAGCTTTTATTTTATAAATGACACATAAATGAATTTTTATTTTCATAATGTAGCAGAATAAAAATGCAAAATGATTATTAAAAATTGCATAGTACATTTACTTCGATCAACTTGTTTAAACCATACTAATTTATTTTATACATTGGTGCAAAAGAATGTAGATATATTATTTACAAAATAAATTTCAGGATTGTTTATTATTTATTGCACCAGAGCATCGTAGCAAGTTAATTGAAAATGTATTTTCGTATTTTGTAAAGACCATTACGCACACACACACACATTTGGAAATACAACTATTATATTAAATATTTTATTATGACTTTTTAAAAAAACATGAAAAATACTTTATTTTTGTTTTATCATTAAGTTGTGATATTAGTACGAAAAATAAATTTTAATAAGTTTATATACTTATTGGTTTACTTTAATTCATATGTCTCTTTAATTAACGAAGATAACAAAAATTATCTTTTGTCTTAATAAATATTCAATATATAAAACTATTGAGACTTCTATATTTATAAATCACAACCATTTTAAAATCTAAAAGAAAATAAATGCAGTTGTTACTAATAGTTTTATATTAATTACAATAACTTTTTTTATTACATGAACTTCATTTATAGCTTCTCTTATTTTCTAGTCATTTTAATTAAAAGGAAGAGTGTTGCCATTTACATAAAAAAAATATTGTAAATAAAAGTGCTTGAAAATATTAAGAAAATAAGGAAACAATTGTGAGAGTTGATAAAGCAGTTATAAATGAAAAAGAAAGTAATATTTTATCCAGAATTTTACGCTAAAAAAAAAAGAAAATAAATAATTTTTTACGGAAATTTTCAATTTGTCTCGAGTTAATAGTCATGGGCAATTTACTTTCTTTCAGCTATATGCACTCAATTACCTTCAGAAATATATAAAATATTCTTTAGATCTTAAAACAACATACACGGCTAATAAAATATTCACAATTTCGAAATGTTATGTTGCGAAAAATATCTTATAAGAAGATTATTTTACATACCGTCAAAAAAATTTCATCATAATTTTCTAGAATGTTAAAGTTATAGGAAATAGGCTTGTATTATTTTATTTTATACTATTATTATGTTTACACGTTATACACTTTTATTATGTTTTAAATTGGTTTTATCTAAAATTGAAAAAAATTTTTAACTCTACCAAAAAATAAAAATGAAACATGTTCGCTCCTTCGTTTATTTCTTTTTATTTAATTTCATATAATATTCTTTATATTAACTGTAGCTTACTTTTACTAAGTGATTTGATTTTAATCCGATAAAAGTAACTTAGTTTAAATTCATTTTATTTGTTAAGCTGTTAGTAATATAGAAGTTTTAATACTTTTTATAAAGAAATTTTTTTTGTGATCAAAATCCAACCAAAAAGTTGTTAAAAAAATTAAATGAAATGCTTTTTTCCCCTTAAATCATCTATTCTTAAAACTTTTATAAATACATAAAATATATTTATTTTATCAACTCGTAAAGTGTTTGGAAGGCTAGAAAACCCACTGCCACTGATCATTTAGAATTCCTTAGCAAGATAAAAATTAAGCGTTTTAAAATGTAACCACTGAGTTTCATTTTAATTTTTAGAGTCATCAAGTGGTTTTGACAGACGCATAATTTTTGAAACGGATGAAAATTGTTTAAAAAACATTCTTTTGGGATATCTTGCTAATGAGCCAGATGGTTTTACTAATTGCGGACATTTTCGATTTTTTTTTCTGATGCAGCTGTTTCGTATAGATGAAGCAAGTAAAAAAGTGAAGTGTTATGTATTTATCTTTGTTCATTAAGGATTCAACAAACTTTAGTGGGGTGTTATTTACAATGCTAATGATGCCCCTAAGGAAAAAATCTGAAGGGCAAAAAAATTTGTGAGATACTCGCATTCACAAAAGGCAAAAAGTTAAAATCATTTACCGTGGTTCTGTTAATAATATTACGTAATTATTATTTCTTTATCGTAAGAATTCGCTGGAATCATTTATTTCATTGACATATATGTGACTATCAGGAAAGCAGCTTTAAGAAACGTATATTATTAAACATGAGATTAATTAAGAAGATGGGAAGTAATTCACGAAGTAATCAAAGGAAGGAAAAAAATTCTTAAAGTACCAATTGTGTTCCTAGATGTAACTTACCAATATTAATTTTTCCCCCTCCGGATGTATTGGTTTATTAAAATATATTTTAAAGTGCTTTTCAATTGAATTAAAATTAAAAGGTATTGAGATTTATTTTATTGTATAAGAAGAAAATCACTCGATATAACGTGGTTTTTTTTATTTGCTTATATTTTCCAGGCAGAAACGTAGAAATTATGACAGTCAGAAAATCTCGTATTATTAAGAAATTGGTTCGTAAAGAAACGAATACTTTAATTGCGTTTCAGAAACTTTCATACTTAACTTGGTGCTGGATACTATCAAGATCCCAATGCTTACAATTCCTTATTAATGAATTTCTACTACAAATATGTTTGATTAATGGCCTGGTTTTCAGTGCCGCTGAAAAACTAAAACTATATTTTCACTAAACTATATGATTTAATAGCAGCAATTAATTCAAATTATATAAAATAATTAACTAGAATAATTATACAACTATTATATTACTATGCTGAAGCCTATTTTTCAATTCCTACTATTAATTCACTCTCTCCCTGTATATATATCTTGCTCAAATTTTCAATCGTTAGTAAAATATATATTTTTTCTATTCATCCATTCAAGTTCAAATACATTTTTTAAACTTGTAGTGGATGACACTTGATGTTAATAGAGTCTTTTTCAAATATTAATTCATTATTTAAATTAAAAAATAAATAAATAGTAACAAACAAAAATAATAGTCCAGCAGCATATATAGAAAGAAAAGTCATTCGTTGTGCCCCTGTAGCGCAATGGACTGCTAATCCGAAGGTCGTGGGTTTGAATCCCACCTGGGATGGCCTAATTTCTGAGAATGTGTGATTTCCATGCTATTTTATTAAAATAGTTTTTTATTAATAAATAAATAGCTACAAACAAACATAAAGTAATCTAACACCGTATATGGAAAGGGAGAAAGAAAATCGCTTTCTATTTTGTCACTTAATATTGTGATTCTATCATATGTATATACATATTTCTGTTAATTGTAACTATTTTATAAAAAATAAAAAAAAATAAAATTTGTCTTTGTTGACCTAAGTAAGAATAGACATATTTTTTTACTTGTTATTATTTATTAAAACATCTAGATAGTTGTTGATTAGAAGTATATTAAGTGCATAATTTTTTTTTACTACACACAAAAAATAAATAACTTCACAAATTCTAAGACTAAAAGGTTTTTTGAAATGTCATTACTCAATGTTTCCTTCTATTTTTCCAGGTTTAACAAAATTTCTATAAGAAAAGATATATTCAGAAAGAAACAAAATAATAAAATTCCAAGAATTACCTCCAATCCACTTTGTAATTTTAAAAGATTACTATATACTCATAAAGTTTTCATGATGCGACATTAAATATTTCCTTACATTTAAAGAGTTCGAAAACATGAATAAATTTTGGAAGCTGAAAATAAAATTATCAAAAAAGATAAAAGGCTCTTGAGACGTAAACATCAAGTGATGATGATAATTCCTATGCGGAAAGTTGTAGTGGGAGAGTCTGTACTTTTTTCTCTATCTTGAGACAAAAAAGGAATAAAAATTTGAAAACAATGAAGTGCAGAAATGCAAAATGTTTAAGGGTAAGAAGTAATTTGTGAAACTATAGTTGGTTGAATTTGGAATAACCATTTGCTGATAATTCCACATAAAAAATATTTACATTTAATTTCAGATTATACTCTTCAAAAAAAGCAATTATCAACCCCAGCACATAGAGAAGCACAAAGAGTACTTAGTGGAAAACATATTTTACATCCCAGTATATTCACCTGCATGTATTTAGCTCAATAGAAAGAACGAAAACCATCTGAAAATATAGCTTTGCAAAAATGTAATGACAGTTGATCGTATAATTGTAACAACTGACTAGCGGTTGTTTGTGTTTGGGGGTTCGAGCAAAGATCACCCATCATAGCAAGTGTTAAATTCAAATTTATTAATTCCTTTTATCTAATCAACATAACTAAAGGTAGGAAATGCACTTAGTAAGTAATTAGAAGAGCAATCGCATGGCTTAAGGCTACTTAACATATAAGTATTATCTACACCACTTATTCTTGGAGCACTCTGGGCTTAACCGTAATTATCTCTCAAATTGTACGACCTCCGATCGTAAATCTTAAGCACAATTTTATCACTTTTATTCCCCAATTGTCAAAAATTGGCCATCCAGCGACTATTAATCGACTAACTTCGCGTACCTAAATGCCAACGCTTAAATAGAACAGCTCATTTGAATAAATCAAGTCATCTTCTTCGAGAGAAAGTTTTCAATAGAACATACAGTTAAAAAAAATAGTTTTATTCCAAGAGTATTAGTAGAAGGTTCACGGATAGACCCGTTGCAATAATAATAATACACTCTATTTGTATTAATTCTCTTTATCCATAAGTACAGTACTTATTTTTTCCAAATCTTCAGTTTTCGTCATAACCTAGATGAACAAAATTGCTGAAGCGTATGGTTCTAATCAAGTCAACAAAAATAAAATTAAATTTAACAAAACGAAAAGGCTCGCAAACTATAAAATAATTTTTTGATACAGTTTCTAAAAATTGATTTTATAATTCCCTCACTCAACTTTTTCAAGGCTATGATCTTGCAACCAGCTGCAAGAGGAGCAATAAGTGTGGCTATGCTATGCATTTCCGTTTTCTATGTTGATTATATCCTGTTCGGTGTGCAAGGAGGTAAAGGTCATGTACATTTGAAATTTTAGAACAATAATTCTCGGTGATTGATAATTAAAATGAACCACACTTATATTTTGATACGTATAATTTAGTTGTAATTATATTTTGAATTTTATGGTAATGCACATAGGCAATAACATCCAATATGCTTGCGAGATAATTCTGAAATCAGATATATTTGAGCAAATATATATATATATATATATATACAAAAATATTTTTAAATTCTACTGAAAGATGATTTTAAAGTATTTGAGATATTGATTCATATATGACAAAAGTGATAAAAGTAAGTTTAGAATTTGCTCTGAATTTATAATGTTTTCTAAGCAGAATTCCAGACCATTCAACTGTGTGTGCTTAACTCTTTTTTTAAAAAAAATGTGCTAACAAAATTTCTAATTATGAATAAATTAGCGAACATTTTAATCTGTTGATACTGAATTGTATTAGATCTTTAAAATAGTTTACAATACAAGATTTATCAATTAGAATTTTTAAAAGAGCTCAATTACATAAGTTGTCGAAAATAAATCAAATAAAATGTCACATAATTTCAATATATTTTCAAGTATATATATATATATTTATCAAATACAAAATAAAATAATAACTGCCCATTTTACATTTACCGACTGATAAATTTATTTCATTTGAAAAGAGAAGGTTTTTTTATGTCTTTCATTTTTATTTAAAAATATGATTTCCTGCCTTCAATTTCATTCAGAATTTTGAGTCGTACAAAACTTAAATGAGGGTTGACATAACATTTAATTTTAAATATTGAAGTAAAACATAAAATTTCTGTTAAGTACCTCAAACCACTCTTACCTACATTTGACTTTTACACATTCACAATTTTTATGCAATGAAAAATTATAAAGTTTTTTTTTAATTTTAGCACTAGTTACTTTTTTTTAGTGCTGTTCGTAATTAAATATAAAAAAGAAATATAGATCACTTATATACTTTGAGTTTATTTTTTCATATATGCCAATGAAGATTTATTCTCAATCCAAATGTAAGGATACGTTTACTCAGTTAATACAATGGCTATCCGAAATTATGACTTCACTTTCAAATTTTAATTACAAAAAAAATATTTAAAAAATAAAAGTATTTATTCTTTTACATGTTTGAAAAAATAAAAGTATTTATTCTTTTACGGTTGTATCGGGTTTTAATTTTTTTTTTTTCGGGGGAGTCCTTAAAAAATATTAAATTTTTTTACAAGGCTTTACTGCACAGTTTCATTGTGAACACCAATAGTAACGCGCATTCCATCGAGTCGATGCAAGATTTCTAACCATGTTCCATGAAGAATTACAGGATCAACATTTTGTATGGTCGCTGTAATTCTGCTTTTCTATACATCAGTATCACTAATTGAAGATTGGTAAACAATGTTATTCACGTATCTAAACAAGATGTCCGAAGTATTGAGTCTAGAGATCTGGGTAACCAAACTATTGGACTTCCTTTCTCTTTCCAATCTTCGCCTGGGTAACTTTTACTCACTTTCAAACTCAGTTGTGGTGGTGCCGCATTTAGCTATACATGTGTTGCAGATTAAAATTCGATAAACCATGCTATACAACCTGTGCTTGTTCTTGCGAGGAAAGCATTTTTTAAAAAGATAATGTTGAAAAACAGGGGCGTTGAGCCATCTAGTTAGCATTTCATTAAACAGGAACTTTAATATTTTTTTATGGAATATAAGAAGCCATAAGCGAAAGTCCTGGTTTGTTTATTTTTAATTAATTTTTGAATATGCGCTCATACTTTTAGAGCAATCTATATAATTTAATTTTGAATCTTAATAACACACATATCCTGCCAAAATCATTTATCTTCTTTTGTGATCCATTTCAGGACCTTAAAGTGAGGTAGCCCTATGCTTTCAACAATGTTTTTTAGATTAATAAGTCAATGGCTAGTGCTTTCTTATTGGATATACATTCCAGATGGTATAACCTTCTTTAGAACTCGCAGAAACTATCCATTTACTAAAACAGAAGAAAAAGAAGAACGAAAAGAAAATCAACATCAAAAAGACATAAAATACGTTTCATTTCTCGCTGTCTCGGCCAACATCCATTAGCGGTACATTCCCTTAGCGCATCTTTTCTTGAAAATTTTTTTAAAAAATATGTCAAACTACTCAAAGTTTACGAAGGTAAGAAAACTGGGTTATATATATGTGATAGAAAAGACAAGAGAGCAAACCATGAAGCGAAAAATAATCCAAATCGCTCACATCCTTTGGAGGGGAAAAAAATAAAATAACAGTTTCTAGTTTCTTCCTGCTTTTTATAACAGGAAGGAATTGTTCTTTTTTGAAGAACATTCCCCTTTCCTGAGAAGGTGTCTTTTTAATGTCACAGAACCGACGGAGAACATCCAGAGCCACAGAGAGTTAATTCTATAGGGAATAAAATGCTATTTTCGAGAAAACTATCGAACAATTTCGAACATGTGTTTCAAAGAATCATGCTTAGATGTTTATCTCTTTTAGTCCAAAAAAATAGCCAAGCATTACACCAGGGCATTTCTTTTTCAACTGTGCAAATAGTTTGTACCAAGTTGCATTTTTTGTACCAGTTCTATCATTTCTATCATTCTATGATATTTAAACATTTATGATTGATAAGAGGAAGTTTTTATTTTGTTTAGTATTTTAATTTTTCAAAATAAGTTTACATATAAAGGGTGTTCAAAAAATAACACCAATATTATGCACAGCAAGATTCCTCATTAGGAGTACATAAAAAATGCCCAAAGTACAGGGTGGGACGTGGGAGATTCCTTTTTTAAATATGTTTCAGAGATGTTCGTAGGGAAGGGAAGGGCTTGGTTAGGAATTCGGTGGAAAAGGTGGAGTTAGATATTTGTGTGTCCCCCCCCATCTTAGTCTCAATAATGTTGTGGTCGAGGCAGCAGAGTGCTTTTACCGTGGAGGCGTATTTCTCTAACGATCGGTCGGTGATTGCAGGTAAACATGCCTTTCGTGGTCACTTCAATATTCCTCACGAGGTCATATTCCTGGTCTGAAATATGTTTAATGTGGAATGACTTCTTTAGAGCAGTGGGGAACAAAAGAAAGGACCTCGAAGACTGTTAGAACACCTGAAAATGTGGAACGAGTTCGTGTGTTAAATGTCAAATAATGATCCAACGATTCTTCTTATCCGCTCTCGAAGAAAGGGATCTTGCCAACGTGGGGTTCTTGATGGGGCTACAACCCACACCTCCAGGATTTCCATGGGTATTTTAAGAGCACCCTTCCCCGAATGACTGATCTGCCTCCGAGGGAACGTAAACTAGCCAGCGTATTCACCTTATTTATCCCCTCCTAATTATTTCCTGAGAGATTATCTCGTCTTTGGGTAACAAAAAAATAGCTCGAAGACCCTGGAAGACCTAAGGAACAGCAACCGAGCCGAAATGAACAATATCTCCGGTCAATATGCTTAAAAAGATAACTCAAAGTTTTCGAAATCGACTGCATCAGTGTATGAATAATGATGGACGACTTTTTAATAGACATTGTGTTTAAAACTGTGTACATTCAAAATTCCAATGTAGTGTGGTAGGCGGAAAATAACAATTAAGTCAAATGAAACATATAGTGCGTTTTATTGCACTTTCAAAAAAGGAATTTCCCACGCCCTGCCCTGTACATGTACGATCCATAACTTACGAGTAAAGTACGGTAAATGACGATGAAAGACTGATGATGCATGATGGAGTTCCAGCTCATTTTTGTGCTCCTGAACATGATTGGCTGGGTATGGGATATCCAGATCACTGGATTGGATTACGGATTCCAATTCTATGCCGCCACGATGATCAGATCTCATACCGTTAAATTTTTTCCCAGTTGAGCAACATCAAGGAATTGGTGTAACGAGATGTTGTGACTACACAAACGGAGTTAGATGCTCGTGTGTATGCTGCGTGTATTTCGGTGTATACCGAGCTGTTTCGACGTGTGCACTCATCAACTCTACCACGCGTTCAAATCTGCCTCGATATGTACAGTGGACACATTGAACGTCTGTCTTTTTAACTATTTCCAATTACTGTTGCTGATGTTCTTTAACTGATCTCAGTGACGCAACAGCCCATGAGAGCCAAGGGCTACTGCGCATATCTTAGTTTACGTGACCTTAAGAGCTTGGGTACATGTGCAAATGTTTCAGTCAAGTGGTCAGTCTGACGTGAAACCCTCAGTGTTCAGTTCCCAAGCAAGGTTGCTACTCATTCATAAACCCACTGAAGGAACGAAAGGCTGAGTCGACCTTTCCCAACTCAGGATTTAGAGTTCTTTATGCAGTTTTTTACCTTGCACTGGCTATAACGTTATACTCTACTTTTTGCAACTTTCTCGTAAACTGTGGATCGTACAAGTATAGCTCCCGATGAAAAATCTAACTGTGCAGTTTTCGTGCTATTTTCGAGACGCTGGGTAAATACACACAAAACTGAGACTTTTCGGAAAAATGCTTTTTATTCATTCAAGAAAAATAGTTTTCAACTAAGTCTCAGAAATGCAAACCAACACCAATGCCTTTGGTTTGGGATTGGGTTGTATATTCATTTCAATAACTGCTAAATCATCTCCTTTTAGTATTGGTTTTTGTTGCGAGAAGCAGAGGGTAACAATCGTTAGACGCTGACACAGACAGCAGTAAGATATATAAAATTTATAGGCTACACAAAGAACTTATTTACAAACCATATCATGTTGCAATGCTTTTCACCCCCAAATTTATACTCCTCCAACATAGTCACAGCAATGACGAAATCGCTTGATTTCGACTAAAATTAAATGCCAATATTGTCGTCAAGGGAAGTGCCGGCTCAAGATCAGAGTGGTTAGGGTTTGACCATCTGAAAGGAATAGGTTTGCCATTCCGCATTATCCCCTTTCGCAATTTATCTCCAGTATTCAGTCTATCCAAAATATCGTTGCCTGGTCGTATTTTAGGAATTTCTTTTATACATGCTTTCTTTTAATCACCTAAGTATCAAAGTATTGGGAAAAGCATCCAGATGACGCAATCCACTAGGTCGCAAGCATTAAAGGTAGGCAATTTTATAATCACAAAAAAACGGAAGGAAACAAAGCAGCGGCCACTTAAAATTTGACATGGATGAATCAAAAATACGTCAATGACATAAACAGAATCATATAACTGTCAATTCTAAGTGTTCAACAGTCTTAAATAATTCTTTTACATTCTTCTACAATACATTCTTTAAAAAAATCTTACGTAATAAATACATTGAATGGGTACAGTAGACGACACCTTGTAGCGAAATGGCGATGCCGGCACCTATTCCGATGTTAGTAATGATACTGTAACGGTTAGAGTAATTATAAGCTCGTGTTTTATTTGGAAATTTTTAATACTAGTAAAATAAATTAATTATTAAATTTGCATAATTTCATATTAAAATTTTTTAAAGAAAATTCTTAAGTATTGGATATCGATGATTTTAAGCAATTTTTTGTTTTTGTTTTTTCTCAAAAACGTGTAGAGAATTTGGGGTGTGGCTTAGAATGGATGGCGGCCAAGATTCGAGTAAATGCGGTACATAAAATGGTAGAAAATGTAGTTTATTTCAAAGTTTAAAACACACATATAGGCTAATTAAGAAAAAGGAACGGGAAATTCGTTGGACTATATAGAATCAGCGAAATAGAATAAAAACAAGCGGGAAGAAATAACAAAAATATGAGTGTATAATATTTTGTAGCCAAAGAAAAACTATTTACCTAGCTTTAAAGTAAAAATATTGTTATAAAACGAATTAGTAAGTAACCAGTAAAATAATGTACGTATTAATGAATACGCATAAATGTACAAATTGATGCGTTCAAGCTTTTTCATAAATATTCTATTATAGTACTATATATATAACAGAACTCGTAATTAGGCTTTACTCTAAACATTATAGTTATGGTTAAATTAATTATGCGAGTGACATAACTGAGTGTTAAGATTTTAACTATATATTTTAATTATATAGCACAATTAATAATTAGTAATTGTGTGATTTAAATGATAATACATGGTGAAATAGATATTTCGACTAATACATACATAAACGCGAATAGATTTTCAACTATTTATTGTAGTAAGGATACATTTAAATTCATTTATTTCATTTATATGAAAGTTTTTCTGTTTGATTTACAATCAAGAATAAACTCTGTAAGCAAAATTATAATATTCGATAGGTTATAAATTAGTAATTTCAAATGAAAAATATACATGGAAATGAATGCTTTAGAGCAAAATATTATTCGTTGCTGCAAAATGAATAACATGAAAAACCAGAAATAAAACTATTCTTCCATAAAAATAAAATGTAGAAAGAAATATAACTGAATAAATATTTTCCCCTTCAAAATTCCCCCAAATTTATGAAATATATTTATTGGAAAAATGATTTTTTCTGCAATAATAAAATCATAAGAAAATAAAAAGTTCTGAAACTATATGTATCACACTATATTTCATTATATGCTATGTATCAAACGATTAGGCACCTGTCAATTCTAACAAATACATTACATTTCAAATTATAACAAAAATCCCTATGTTTTCTTCAAATACTTATAACATTATTTTTTCCTCCTGAAAGTAGAATTAAATGCCTTAGATACTTTAAAAAATTATTGTAAGAGATATTTTACGAAACATTAAACATTAAGATTTTTTTTTCCAATTTATGCATTAGATTTTTTTTTCATAAAATATTGTCCACACAATTTACTTATGAAATAATCCATAATACCAGTAGAAATAATTTGCATTGTGATTAAGATAGATCATAAAGTATATTTAAAGAATCTCTCGCTTTAAATAATATTTTTAAAATAACTTTGAAGTACCGTCCATTACCGGAATGTGGGTTCGAAATCGTAATATTGGAAAAAGGGTGGGTAACATTAAATGAATTTATTTCCAGAACAGTGGAAGTACACTTTCCAGAATGGCGTCATCCTAAACATGCTGCAGAACATTTTTAAAGATATTACTTCTGGTTTACTTCAATATTTGACAGGTTCGAAGCCTACACTTCTTTCTTGCATTCTTTTAAATCAAATAAATTTTTGGAAAAAAAATGAAATTTCCTTTACGTTTTATTCAATAGATACTGCACTACAATGTGGAATCATTTTTCACTTTTGCTCTTTGCGTTTCTCCTTTTTTCCCCGTTATATGAATCGTATAAAGTTTAGTTCTGGGTGGAATAGAGTTATATCTGAATGTCTTGGCATAGTTTCAAAGAATATACAAGGACTTACGCCACTTTGGGAATGAAGGTAAGTGAAAATAATACTGTGAGTAGTAGCAACGTAAATAACTTCATATTGTGTGTTAAATTGAAATACAAATCGGTTTCTAAATAGTTATATCAAGATTTTGTTAATTTTACAATTGAAGGAGGAAAATATCACTGAAAAATTATGGAGCCTCCTGGTTCTTAAGCATTATTGGGTTTATTAAAAATAAATGCTTGAAATTAGCACAATATTTGTAAAAATAAAATATTTCTACGGCAAATGAATTATGAATGTAATCTATTTAAGTGATAAGAGGAAATAATCTACTTTATATGTGTAAAAAAATATTTAATACATGCATAAAGTAGAATATCTCATCTTGTTTTCTTTTTTCAACGAAATATGCAATCTTAAATTAAATATTAATGGTATTTACGCGTAATAAATTCATTAGTTTTACTCGTTATGTAATTGAAAATTTTATAGTTTTATCAACCAAAAATTAAATTCTAGTACACAAACATTGTTTTCACTAACGTTAAAAGTTATCATGTGTTCCTTGTAGAATTTTAACTGATTTTTATTTTTGGTAATTTTGAGTAGGAACTTGTTTTGTAAATTTTTTTAGTTTCATTATTAAATGCTAATTAATAGGAAACATTTTTAACTATAACCTTAAAAAAGATGTTTTAACACAATATTCATTCTAACCCTTACAATATATAGACAGACTGTCATTTATACGAATAATTTTTAATTTTTTAAAAATCTTTCCGGTAATAACTCATTTCTCTTAAGCTGCCAGAGCATTATGTTTAATAAAATATGTATAAATTTTACATTACATCATAAGATCATTGATAAAAAAATAATTGCATTATTATTATCAATCGATTAGTTTTTGCCGAAAATTAATGCATAATTTAAGAATTTTTTTTGTAACAAAAGATTGGGATCTCACAAAGCTGATAGTTATTAAATTTATGCTTCAGTATATATGAGACAAGTTCATTTTTCCAGCTTCATATACAGGGTGATTCATAAAGAAGTTAACAGTTTCAATGCACTATAAATGAAAAAACATTTAAGATATTTTGTATTACTTGTAACAGAATTATATGGGATTAATAAAAGTTTTGTTAGAAGCAGTCACAGATGTCTCATGAGTGAATCCTTTGTCGCACAATGCACATTAAGCCGGTAATCCATTTTCACTTAACGCGGGTTAAGGTATCTCAATCAAGTTCATCGATAGTGGTTGTCATTCGCTGTTTCAGCTCCGCTAGATTAACAGCAACTTTTACTTTACGTACCCTCACATGAAGTTACAAAGTATTGGCAGGACTTCTGAATAGCCATTGGTTTGGTGGCATGTTGTGGTCCGTGACTAGTCTAATGCATAGGTGAAGGAGATATTCATCGAGATTATCCCGCTCGTTGGCCAAACAGTTGGAGAAGGAAGATGTCAATGTCTTCTGCAACTGCATCATCAACCAGAGTTAACATATTTTAAAAAGTATATCCCATGATATTTTGCTAAATTCAGGAACACAAAATGCCTTTTCCATTGCACAAACATCCAGTTTGACTGACTAGTCACATAATACTCATGCTATTGTCTACGTCATTTCCATTAGGGGCGATTCACAAACTTTGAGAGTACATCTAACTTACAGGTATGTTTGTATTTTATTGTTACTGATTTGCAGTGCCTGGAAAGTGTACACTTCTTTATGAATAATCTTGTATTATAATACGATAGATAATAAAAATTTGGTAACATAAAAATATTTCAAATGTTTTTGTTATAAATAATCATGGAATGTGTGAAAATACATTGAAAAGTTCAATGAAGCATATAGAAGTGTATTATATACACTTCTATATGCTTCATTGAACTTTTAAAATAAAAATATTTTTTACAAAAAATAACCAATCAGTGTTTATATTAATTCGGGATAGACACTACGTCGATCGTGATCGACCGGTGGACCGCCGAGACAATTTGGGGTGACGGCCTGAAGATTAACAGTTAATAATTATATACGGAAATTTTCACGATTGGCTGACAGTACGCGGACTAAGTCTTTTACTGACTAAAATTACGGGAGCTAACTTAAATGAAAATGTTTTATTTTTTAATGTATTTTGAGTTGTTTGATAATAAATGCATCATTAGATATTATTATATTTGTGGCTATTATTATTATGTTAGAGTGTGCGTATTTTTTGTTTTGCTTTAAACGCGGTTTCAAAAAAAGAGAGTTTTTTATTTTAGTTACATAGGTATAAGTACATATTCCATATTTATTATTAAGTCATAATAAATAGTGTTGATCTTTACCTTACCTCACGACACCTACGACACTGGGCAATGCGCGTATTCGTGAATTTTTCAGAGGGGCGCAGCGTGGTGGTTCAGGGTCGAATGTCTACCATTTTCACATATCCTACTCCAGGGGTGGCGAACCTTTATGAATCAATGTGCCATTTTTTCTGAAGAAATGCTGAGTGAGTATAGTTTTTCCGTCAAATAATTTTGACCTGTGATTATTGAGAAAATAATAAAACTAAAAACTAACAACACGAAAAAAATACATTACGTACTTTATAGTAGTAAATGTTTTAGTTATACGTGTAATTCAAATTATATAAAGTAACATTAGCGTGATTTCTGCTGTTGCAGATTAGATGACAAATAACTTACATTCGGATTGTAAGATGTTACTTTTTGCAGAATGCCTGCTGAATTGGAGTCCTGTGCCAAGTAGTTTCTAAACGAGTCTTTAATGTTATTTATCTCTGAAAATAATAACTCGTAGGCATTGGTTGTTGAAAATATGGTTTGAATAGCTTGAGTCTCCTCTTCAAACAGTTAAACGTATCCGGAATCGAATTTAATGTTCCAAAATTTCATTACTGGCATTTTTACTTATATTTCTTGTTAATCTTTCTGTTTCAAGGAATTCTAACTTTTTCCTTGTTTCAACCAAGTTTTGAATCCATACTGAACTAGACTAGAAATCAATAAGTTGTATTTCAAATTCTTCAATTTCCAACTAATCGAATTGGGGCAAGTTCAGTTTATCAAATAAAGTCACATCAGGGTACGTAATAAACTTGAGCATTTCTGATGATTCATTGAACTGAGAAAATCTCCCTGAAAATTCGTGCCCAAAATATTGTGCCGTGTACCATCAATGGCACGCGTGCTAGTGGTTCGCCATCCCTGTCCTACTCCAATACGCAGTCAAGCATACTTTTTTTTGTAGATTGTCGAGAACGAACACTAAGAAATAAATTATTGAATAAATAATTAGCATTAATTGATAAAAAATTATTAATAACAAATACTTAATTAAATTTTACGTACTATTTACATGGGACTATAATCAATCGGAAAAAAAATCATGGGCTGTAGAGGACGGTCTGGACCTGTGGTGCCCCCTTTTTTGTGTGTGCCCCTGATACAGGGTGGACAGTAATACTTTGAAAAAATTAGAAGTAGCCCGTACGCTGGAAAAGTCTGCCCATCGCTGTCATTGATGATCAATCGTATTTCAGCCTGCCAATAGTTTAAAAAAAAAGAATGTTTTTTTTTTACATCATTTTCTCAAGATCCATGCTTTTGTTTGCTCTGCATTTCATTATTGTTTGAGGCTGTGGTAACCGTGCCGCGAATTCTTGGTAATCCCTACGATAGTGCATCTTCCCTATATAATGGGGAAATTCAAACAGTTAAAAGAGAACAGATAATTCCTGTTCCGATTTAAGTTTTAATCTATCTATAGCTGTATATAATGTTTTCACCTGATTTTAAATTTGTTTCTAATAGTTGTTCTTTATATTACGGGTTTGATTTGTTAATAAAATGGTAGAAGAAAATTTGGCAATGTCTTTTTGGAATTGAACAGTACGGACCTTGGAGTACGTAAATATATTACAGAACCTATTTTGAAGCTATTGTTCAAGGGATCATAGCAATGTATTTCTTTCCTTCATTCATCTTCTCCGATCTTATGAATTGCTAGAAGGGGAAACATATTCATTTATGCCCCTTCTATGAATTTTTGAATGAGGTTGAAATGCATTGGGGAATACACGTATTCACATCACCTCTCTACCCTCAGAACTTCATACATACTTGATACTCAGTAAGAACTGTCATTCACAAAAATAACAATTTCCATCAATATTTGAGAAATTTATATACTTATTTCA
The DNA here is from genome assembly GCA_019973935.1 of Trichonephila clavipes. NCBI lineage: Eukaryota > Metazoa > Arthropoda > Arachnida > Araneae > Nephilidae > Trichonephila > Trichonephila clavipes. Next base: position 142,386 of record BMAU01018592.1, on the reverse strand, counting down.
ATTTTTAGATCGTTTCCAAATTGTATGCATTATTCATAAAATGGACTGGGTATAAATTCTGTGCTTTTGTGCATTTAATATATTTTTTAGTTAAAAATTTTACAATCTTCAATGAAATTACCATTAACAACTCTACATTTGGTAAAAAGATGCTTGTGCGGATAACTCTTTTAATTTAAAATAATTTAATTCTTTGTTTTGTTTAAAGAAAGGATAATTTTATTCAATCCTTGCAATTATTTCAAATGAGTTACCTCGACAATACAGTTGGCAGAATTAATAGTAATCACGTGACCGAAATAATAAAAACATCCGAGTAACAATTGTTGTGATGACCTTCACTCAACATTGGTAGCAAAAGACAATTGTAAGGACATATTTTCTAAAAATAATATAAAGATTAATCACTATTTATTAAAATTTTTTATTTTAAACTTAATAGTAAAGATAACTCCATTTATTCTCTAAATAGGTTGAACTGAGTTTCCAATGACAATCGGAGTTCGATTGAAATCAAATATTTATGATGAAAGTAGCAGGGGATGCAATAGATGTAAGGAACAATAAGTAGCAAAATTTAGTCGCAATATGATTTAAAATGCATTATAACACTCAATTTATTTCATTGTATATACTGCAATGTAATATTTCACACTTATAGAAAATTAAACTTTCTGTAAAATTCTGACTCTTAATCTTGACAGGAAATTCAATTATTTCGCATTCGAAATTACTTCACATTAGCCACTGTTAAAGTTGCAGCCACCATTCGTCAGTTGTCTTATGTTATAATTAGAACAGGACTGAAATGAGAAAGACAAACGATTGGAAATCATTATGCTTCTGACAAATTGTAGCTGCTGCCACAATAAGGTTTTAAAATATTAATCCTACTCTCTTTCGTTCGATTCAGGAATTTGAAATTCTGCTCCATTTCCAGTTTCCCCTAATCGTTCCACCGGCCATGTAATGCGACACTGAGCTGGGCCGCGGTTTTGATTATCTAATTTTTGAGGCATCTGGCAACGACAAGCATGGCGATAACGCACGTTACTGCAGAATCGTAATCGTCTTCCCGTAATGATACCCAGTTCTCGATGTCGCAATATATTCTGTTGGTAGCAAACGCGACGAGTATTCGCTAATGCACCGTATAATTCATTAGCTAAGGTACGCTTTAAAGGAATGGTGAAATAATGCTTATTGTGTGTAACGCCTTAAGTATAATTTCCTCTGATTCCACTTAACTTTTATAAATTCTAATTAGGTTTTAATGTTACAAATTCCGGTCAAATTGCTCGTAACTGTTTTAGAGCTTTTCGATTTGATTATTTAAGAATTCGTAATTGTTATTGATTTTATTTTACGTTTAATTGAAAGAAACATAATTGGAACATAGAGTGTTTCAATAAAATAATCTCTATAATTAAATTAAGTACAATAAAAATACATTTTTAAACCAACAGTAAATTAAAATTGAGATCTGATGGCCCAAAATGACTTGATTTTTATCTACTAAAATATCTATGTTGATCTATTTTTTTTTAAATGAAAAAGGTTTTCTACTTGAAATTAAAGTGAGTGAGTGAGTGAATATTAACATCGCAATGTTCTCTTGAATGTAAAATACGTGACTACGAAATTAAATTATAATATTCATACAGAACAGTTTAAAATCCATATTAAGCGCAAAATATCATTCTATTAGAAAAGAAAATTTTACATTCATTTTTAAAAGTATTTTTAAACCATATGGACAATTATAATTCTAATAAACATTTTATGTGTTATATTTCTGTAAATAAACCCTTACAGGACCATAAGGTTGTTAATTTGCTACTTTTTGTTTCAGAGTTTGCTTCGACGTAAAGTAAATAAAAAGAAAAATACATAACAGTGTGTAGTTTTTGGATCAATGTGTATTTTTATCAGACATTTGTTTTCATTTCTTTAAATTTTTTTTATTATTGTTCAAAATTATACTAACCGAATAACATAAATTATGTGAGAAAATACAGTAATATATTATTACACGACACGATAAACTGAAAAAAGTAATACGAATAAGAAAACAGCCCGCAAATATTTCATCAATGGCATCAATTGATTTGAAAGGGGGGTTCTCCTAAGTTGAGTAAAAAATGCCGGTAAGTATAAAATTAAAATCAAAAATCGCCAATTTTAAAATGGGGGAAATGTTTCCCTTAGTCGTAAAAGGGATGATCAAAGTAAAATTTTTAAATAGTATCAGTAAGTTTATCATAATTTCAATAAAAAGTAGCTCTTAGTGTTTCGGAAGGTAATAAAATGAGAAACATTTATGTATTTTCATTTTAAACTGAAATTCATAAAAATCGTTAGAGTGTTTTAAGTGTTCCTAGCAATCACTTTAAAAAATGTATTTATTAAACTTAATTTTCTTTAAAATCGATTTTTAGTATTTTAAGGTATCCGACGACGTTCGGAACCGTGATTTTAAAAAAAGCGCATAAATGGATAACTGTCATGATATTTAGTGTCACTTAGATTAGAATACATGTATAAAATTGTTTTAAAGACATTTCGACAAAAAAATTATTTAAATACAATATTTTGGCAAAAAATTATCTTAAAATAACCCTTTTTAAAATGTTATTTTATAAAAAAAATGCTTCTAAAATAATTAATTTTGCTTATATAAAGTAAAGACTTCTCCAATAAGTCTGAACTTTTTTTTTTTTGAAAAATTCAGATTATATTCAAAGTTACAACCAATTGAAATAACTATCAGCGTTTTTTTAAAAAATTTCTCCTCTCTGTTGTCGTAAAACATGGATAAACCCACTTCTAAGTTACATATTTCAAAAATTCTAGTTGAGCCTCTGTACAGAGGTCTGAGCTATATACAGGCAAAATATTATTATAATAGAAGCATCTTTCTCAAAAGGAGAATATTTTGAAAATTGGTCATTCTATGTTCATTTTTTGTCAAAATACTGTACTTAAATAATTTTTTATTGTAATACTATTCTTAAAATAATTTTAAGTACATTTTATAATCTAAGTGACAATAAATATCATAAATATTATCCATTCATGCGCTTTTGCAACATCACGGGATCCAAACGTAGTCGGATACCTTAAAAAGTTTTCTTGTTTTAGTCTTACACAAAAAACTAGTATGGCTAAGCATTTAACTTCAGATCTTATAATTTTTTGTGAACGTATTTAACAATAAAAAAATAAAACAAATTACGCAGTAATTTCACGTCTCTCAGTTGGAACACTAGTACTTGTTTTCCAACCCAACTCATTACCAAGCGTCTGAAATGGTATTGCGAAGTAAAACTGGAGATTGCTTTAGAGATAAAAATATCATTGCAAAGAACAATTGAAATGAAATACGAAAAATACAGCCGGCATTGAATCGCGACACGCCCACCTTTTATACACCATTTGACCATTACCATTATTACCCGAGTACTAGGTTTCACTGCTTAGCGTGATCTGACATGCAAATGAGGCAAAACATTGAAAGCAGTTAGGCTTCTTCATCAACTTCTACGGCGATTTTGAAATTTGTTTCGGATAGAAAAATGGTGTAAGTAGCAAACAACCTTGGGTAATTCGTGGGAACTGTACTTTTATATTAAATCATTAGAATAAAGAAAGTTTTTATGGAAAGGGAGATTGATCCATCGCTTTAGGGATTTGAGTTAATGTGTGCTTTTGAATGAACTGGTTGATTCAGACATGCGTCTTGGGTGACAGCTTGAAGAATGACATGTCATACATCATAATTTTGATTTTTGTATTATTTTGCTTCAAGAGAATTTGCTGCAAAATTGTGTTTTTTGAGCATTATTAATAAACACTAAATGAGAATTTTGATTGTAAAATCCAATATACATTGTGTTTGAATGTGTAAATCCAGGAACTAAATAATAAATAATAAGAACAAAAAAAAATTTAAAGCAAATAATCTACATATTTTTTTAAAGTTTCAAAACCATGTAACTCTTGATTCAATTAATTTTATATTTTTTGCATTGCATTTAATAGACATATCTTCATCATTGTTATCATTCGTTATTAAAAAATGAAGCATAAGTAAAATAATTTGAGATTCTATGCAATGCTTCCTCTTTTTTCTCCTTCTTTGTTCTTCTATTAATGCATATGCTTTCAATTATATGTAAATTAACTACAAATACGTAGTAATGATTGTGTATTTTTAATGACTTAAATAAGGATTTTAATTGGTTATGAATCATATAAATGAAGAAGTTCGAATCTAATGATACAATGTCTTAAAAGAACTGAAAGAATCCTATTTACATATTCAAGTTTTGAATATTTCTGAAAGGTTTTAAAGAGCATTTAAAAAGTATAAGTGTTTCTTACATTATCTTTAAAAATATTGTATACGTGTGAACATGTTTATCAAATAAGTATGTAAACGTGACATATAGCTTTTATGAAATATCATAAAATAAATATTAATTTACAATCCTTTAAAATTAAATCTACGACTTTTTGAACACGAAAATATATTTTTAAATGCAGAGATTTGTTTCAGTATTTGATATGTTGCCTTTAGAATTTCAGTTACAATTTAATAGCTTCTGAATTTTTTTCTTCAGCATTTTTTATCCATTCTATAAATTATTTTTCTTAATTAAAAATGGAAATACTATAAAATAACGGAAAACTGTCCAGATTTCTGAATCCTGATTTGCTACCGCCATCTATTGATCAAATATTAAACTACATAGTATGGATTGGAGAAATTCTTTCCGTTCGAAAGTTTACTGACTGCAAAGATTATGATCGAAGGAAGTTTAAATCGCGTAAATGCAAAAAGAATTAAATAAAATTTTAAAATTTAACACTGTTGTAAAAATAGTCTTTCAAAATATTCGCACGTTTAAACAATTTTAAAAGAACCACAACTGATAATACACAGCAATAAAGCAACATTAATTGTATTGCTTGAAATCGTAGTGTAACGAAGATGAAATGTTTTAATCTTTGTTCATTAATTTAACTTTATATTTTATATAATAATTTCTCTGTTTTCATTTTTTTATGTTTATCCATGTCTTCTTTTCTTTTCTTTTTTTCCCTCGCATTTGAGTTATAATGAATTACTATTGGTAACATTTTGAAATTTGCAAAATTTTATAGCATTATATTAAACAAATACATAATTGGTAATAATAATGTAGTCCGATATAGCCATCTTAATGAAAAGAATAATACCAATACTCTTTAAAACATATTGTGTTCAAAATAGTTTTTATCCCACCAAAAAGTGCTAGATTAAAACTGCAGGATTTGAATTGCTTTGCAATATATATTGCAAAGAATGTAGAAAGTAATTAGAAGTAGCTTCATTTACAGTCATGAAAAAAAGTTAGTGATTTTAAATTGACCAATCTTCTGTGTGTGGGGGGGTGAATATAAATTTTGCTTCTTCTGCTTTTTCGCTGATTGAAGAGTCAAGTAAATTAGAACTTTTGCGTGAAATTTTATTTATTGAAGGAACTCAAACCCATTGTTTTTAATATTGTAATAAATTGTAAAGGTATCCGACTACGTTCGGAACCGTGATTTTGTAAAAGCGCATAAATGGATAATTTTCACGATATTTAGTGTCACTTAGATTAGAATACATGCATAAAATTGTTTTAAGGACATTTTGAGAAAAAAAATTTACTTAAATGTAATATTTTGGCAAAAAATTAACTTAGAATAATCTTTTTTCGAAATGTTCTCCTTTTGTGAAAAATGGTTCTATTATAACAATATTTTGCCTGTATATAGCTCAGACCTCTTTACAGAGGCTCAACTAGAATTTTTTATATATATAACTTAAAAGTTGGTTTATTCATATGTTACGACAACAGAGGGGAGCAATTTTAAGAAAAAAACGCCAATAGTTATTTCAATTGGTGGTAACTTTCAAAATAATGTGAATTTTTAAAAATTCTAGTTGAGCCTCTGTAGAGAGGTTTGAGCTATATACAGGCAAAATATTATTATAATAGCAGCATTTTTCACAAAAAGAGAACATTTGGAAAAAGATTATTCTAAGTTAATTTTTTGCCAAAATATTATATTTAAATTTTTTTTTTTGGTTTATTATATTATACTTAAATAAATTTTTTTGTCCTTAAAATAATTTTTTGCATGTATTCTAATCTGAGTTACATTAAATGTCATAAAAATTATCCATTTATGCGCTTTTTTAAAATCACGGTTCCGAACGTAGTCGGATACCTTAAAGTGTTTACTTTATATTACATTTAAAAATTTATATACACTGTTGATTAAAAAAATATTTATATGTAGTTGAAATAGATTCCGAATAAATGAAAATCTCTTACTTTTCAGCTAAATAGAACTGAAAAAAATTATATATACCACTTTGTCAATACGAAATCACCACGATCTCATGCATTCATAAAAATAAAAGGATTCTCTCAACTGAAACAAGCTCTAAGCTTCTTTAAACCATTAAAACACAATAAATAACAGTAACTCCTTTCGGTCTGCCACATATTCGCGTGTGAAACAACTGTTACTGTCCACACTGTTCTGCTTCCTCGGAACACCTCACGAAACTAGTTGGATCACCAAAGAAAATTATAAACAATCGCAGACGCACGCCCTCAATTTCACTTCTTTTCGTTGCTGTGAATTAAAGTACTATATATTTTTGTCTCAGACCTCCAAGTACAGGTATTCGCAACATGCAAATTCTCGTCATTTTTCTTCCTGAAGGTTTCATATCACGCCAAAATTACATTAATGTCTTCTCTCACGCTTCAGCGGAGAAGACAAGAATTTGTCCTCCCCAGCACACAAAAAATAGTTTTCTGGGTATAAGGGCTCTTTTTTGCGTTCCTTATCAAGCCTTACCTCGTGTTTATTTGACACGCTACAAATTTAAGTTCAGATAAAATGACCAGGTTTTGAGTGGTCTGGAAAGGTAGAGAAGGAGATTGGAAACCATCCAGTCCCTTTCATCTTTGTAATTAAGAGAAGAGTAAATTGTGGGAAAAATGGGTGGAAACTTCGTAATTTTCTCGCACTTTGAGGTTCATCAAACATTTTTTTTTAATGGAGACTAACGATGAAATAAAGGAATCGTTCGTTCTCAAATGTTCCTTTTAAGCATCTTGCTTAAACTTGCGTCTCCCAGAAAAGCGACATTATGTTATGGAAGTAATGAATGAGACGTAATTATATATATATTATAGTCAGAGAGTACGTTCCCTGTTGATAAAACTTGTAGATGCTTTGAGGCGTTTTGCATGAATTAAGGTTGTTTATGCAATTATACTTTTAGCACTTGTTTTAACAATTTTGACGTTAAAAATGAAAAGTGTTTACCTGTGCAAGGATGTTTGATAGTAAAATTTAGGGCACACATTGTGAAAAATATATTACTAGTTAGGATTACATAATACGTATTTTGATACGAGATTTGCGATTTCTTCAAAATGTTTTCTTTGTCAAAGATACATTTAAGAATTTATGCATAAATATATTTTTGAAACATTAGGGACCCACACTGTTAACTTACTTTTATTAATGAGACAAGAATGATAGTTAATAATATATTACAGGAAATTAATAAAAGTATATATCAATTGTTCTATATATAAAATAAATAAATAATTTCGCATACTTGGATTTTAGATTTAGCACAAAAAGCATTAGATAGTTTCAAGAACTAATGGTAAACTTTAAAATTAAATATTAAACAATTGTGGGTATTCGCCTTCCTTTTGCAAACTCCTATTATTAATTTACACAACAGAAATGTAATTATCTACTAATATTTTATTTTCATTATATTTTGTTAAATCATTCAATCATTTTCTACTGGAATTAATTACTCAGCATATATAAAATCTTCTAATGCCTTTTGCAAGAGAGACAGCAGTCTCTAAAGGCTAAATCAGTGCTTCTCAAACTTTCAATATTCGCGACCCAATACTCAATCATAATTTTCATCGCGCCCCCCTCATACAATAACAATGTATGGAACTCAATAATACTATACTTTGATGCTAAAACTACGATACGATTTTAACCTGTTAAGTGCCGCCGCTGAATATAAACGTCTCGCTCAGCCAAAGCATTAATTTCCCCGCACGTATAAAAACGTCTTACCGAAGTAAAACCTTTTCTGTGCACTGCTATCCATAAAATTATTCCGAAGTTTTTGGAATGCAATAAAAGGACCTTGACAATGTTTGCGAAGGATTTATTTATTTCGGATTATTTGCTTCTTCATTAATTTCTCCACCCCCAATACATCACATATGCGCGCCTACGTGGAAAACGGTTGGTATGGGGAAGCGAATCGCGTAACTTTTAATCGTAATTAATACATTAATTCTAAACCGTACAAATTATCAAGATAAGTGTTAATTTTTGTATATAATTTTATATATGACAAGCCCATGGGGTCACTGGTAATTTTAAAACTTGTTCTTAACTTAGTATTGCTAAATTAATTATAAAATACATTGCGTAGTACGGATACATTTATAAGTGTAATGTATCAAAGTAAATGTGTATTTTATTTTTTACTACGCCAGACCGAACTTTGTTTACTTTCCGTAAATTAATAATTTTTTTTTATAAATAATCTTCTGTTTTTGACTTTTCAATATGCTCGCGCCCCCCTCGTAGAGTTTTCATGTCCCCCAAGGGGGCTCGCCCCACAGTTTGAGAAACGCTGGGCTAAATTTTAAGTCAACATTTCATACTTTATTTATAAAATATTCTTAGAGTTGCAGTCTTTTGAATAAATTATCAACCTCACACATATTTAATCTCTGAGAAATGTCTCTTTTTTTCTGAATGAAAACTGCTTTAAAACGCCCCGTATAATACTTACATTTCGATCAACAAGAGTTTACATGTTTGTATCGAACACATATTTTTCTAACACACAAAAAAACGGCATTTTATTTTGAAATTCAAAATACTTATTCTGTACATTCTTCTGGAGAATTTGCTGTCTAAAGCTTCGTTACTTCCTTCAATGAACAATAGAAATCTTACGTTCAACATTCAGTTCGCAGATACAAATCGATTCGTTCTTTAGAGGCAATAATCTCACAATGGATGTTTACATTTGGTATCAGCGTAAACATCAACTTTGCGTAAGGAAATCGGTTAAATTCGTTTTGGGCTCTACCGTCGGCTCTCACACAAATGCGTTTCCTAACTGCATTTGCAACAAAATGTGCATTTGTTGAGATACTTTTTTATTTCTCGTGTAAAGAACGCCTCTTTTTTATGAAGATCTTTTCACTCGGTGTCTTTCTATAGCCAGTAGCACTTTAGGCATGTGATTGTGTTATGTATTCATAAGGTCTTATTCCATTTATGTATTTTCTTATCCCTTTTCCCCCATTCTTTATCATTTTATTTTGAAGAGAAATTCATAGCATAAATCTAGAAATAAAGTAATTTTTTTAGGAGATTATGGAATAATGTTTAAAATTTTTTTACTGATTGTATGTTTCAAATGAAAATCTTATTCTTCAAGTTTCATTTTCATTTCACTAAGTTATCATTTTTTAGACAGATATATATATTTATGATCTGCAAAAAATTATATTGCTGCACTTGTGGAAGACTTCAATATATTTGCAAAATATTTAATGCATAAAATATAAGATAGATATTATGATAAGATAATTAAACAACTTTTATTAGTACAATACAGTTCACTTGATTTATTGAGAATATTTTCCATTATATATTATTATTATTAATTTATTTTTTTATTAAATGTTCCCGAAATACAAAACAATTTATGTAAAAATGATTGAAATTCAATCTTCTGTTGAATTTATTTTTCAAATTTTGTGAATAATACATCACAAACATTTCAGTACTTACGAATTATATTTGACCAATTTCGGAAAACCATAAGACATCGTCAAAATATTATTTTTGTATTATTATCACGCGCAAACTAAATATTTTGTTTGTGCAAATGCGTGGTGGCAATTGCTCACTTCTGGCTACTTATTAATGCCTTTGGTGACGTATTTTCATTTGAGGAATTATTAAATTATTTCTTATCAGAAAACTTATTTTTATTGTTGAATAGTTACGTATCTATCTGTAATATATATTTAAATAAAGCTAAGAATTAATATAAATGTAATAATCTTGAAAATTCTTAAAAAGTTAAAGGAATTAATGCAGTTTTTGTGACTCATTGAAGAGACACTTTCATCCAAGTATATAAAATAAAAATTCAGATACTTATCTAACACATTGCAATGAAAGAAACGTTTAAAGAGCAGCTTACATAAGTACTTTTTAAAACACTTACTGAAGAGATTAGATTTATATTTGTTTCAAAGTTCCCTATCTCAAACATTCTGACCATTTTTTCATCTACCAATATTAATTACATAAATTTTAATCATTGACTTGTTTTTTTATCTTTAAACTATTAAATATACTCTTTATTTTCCTTTTTTATTTTTTTTTCCAAAAAGGCAATTAAGTAGCTTCGAAGTAACTTCTGTTACTCTAAGCATCCCTTACATGGTTCTTTCAATATTTAATATTATATTTCAATTATTTCGTTGATTGTATGCAGTTCTGAGTTTCATACGTGTAATTTGCTACATGCTGCCACTCTTTCAAACAGTTTTTATCGTCATGATGTGGAGTTTTATTTCGTAATTATAAAAGGAATTCTTCTTTATAATAAGTTATTTGACTTTATTGTACATAGTTGGGGGGGGGAGAAATCCTCAGATCTTTTTCTCTTTCAAACTGTGGCTTCAAAATATGTAAAAGAACAAATTTTTTCATGCATTCTCTGAAAATTATCAGAGAAGAAATAAAAGCAGGGCTGTTGATACATTTATGGAAAGTGATTCTTGAAAAGACTTCAATATATTCTCAGTGAGGGGAATATTGAAATAAACTATCTCAGTAATGAATGTAAGTAACACATGTCTAATGATATACAGAAAAATTATTTGAAGATGAAGAAAATGTTATATTGGCACTAATATAAAACAGCATATTGGCGAAAAACAAGATAGTGTAAGGGGCTTGAACATAAGAAAGTATATCATTTTAACAGTTTTTTTCTGGCATTAAAACACTTGCAAAAGATATACGGTATGAAATTGGTTAGTTTTTGAAAGTGCAAGTATAAATATGATGAAATTTTCAAACATTCAAATCATCACATACATAATTTGTTTTTTGTATGGTAATAATATAAAACCTTATTTTTTACATCAGACATGTATAATTATTTTTCTGACGTATATTTTATCACTATAATAAAATATATTTCATATATAAAAGAGGAAATAATGAGAATTAATATGTGGTAACTGTGTGTATACACCATGCGACTACTCGTACAAAATAGTAAAGAAGGCCCGCTGGTAAGTTACCGAATTTAAACATTTTTTTTTAATCTGGCATTTTATCTATTAGCCCTTTTTTAAATAGGCAGATAGTCAAAATTAAAAATAATCTTAATAAATGTCTCATATCCACCGTAGAATTTCAGACTGTAACAAAGTTGAAAATCATTTTAATAAAATAAAGATTAAAATAGCTTCTTTCAAAATAATAATACAATCATAGTATTGAGATATATTACAACACTATATATAAAATTAAACTGCATATTAAGTTGCCAAATAACGTTAAATATAATGATGGTAACTTAATATTCCTTTCAACTTGGCCTCACAAACAGAAGAAATTAGTAGAATGCAGCACATGCTTAAATGTAGTTTTTGTTATCTAACTTCGTTTCAAAAGTACCTATATCATAAAGTAAATACTTACATATAACTCTAGAGTGGCATTAGTCCATGCAGTACCAAATGGATTGAAGAATAGTCTACTATTTTTGAGACCTCCATACGCAAAATGAAATGTTGTCCTACACGCAATTTGTCTTAAAAAGTCACAGTAGTCAACTTCGTCATTTCAAAGGAGTTTCATCCTAAATAGCTGAGACTTTATAGAAAATTAAACAAAATTATGTTAATATAATTATTTATATTCTATGATAAATTAACATTTATTATATATAAAATATATACAAAATATTCTCGAGTATTTACAAAAAGGAAAAAGGAAAATTCGAGAATGATATGCGTGTATTACTTGGTTTCATGCATCTACTCCATTCCCTTTATTTTACTCTTGAGTTAATTAGAAATTTAATTTTTAAATTTAGGGTAGAGAAACAAAAACTTTCTTAAAGAACTTAATTCCCGTGAAACCCACTCTTCCGTGAACAAACATGGAATAGGATTTGACACAGCTTTCGTTAAAGTTAACCGAAAGCACATATTTTTTTTCTCTCGTTTTTGGCAGCCCATTTTTCCATGGGTTTTATTTTTCACCGTTTCATTGTGAACGAGACAAAATACCCATTTTTTTTTCTATGAGAACAACTCACAGAGGAGTATTCTTATTAATTTAAGTAGAATTCCCTGTCCTTTTTCCTTCTTTTTTTTTGCACTTACCTTCACAGTGTGAAAAAAAATCATTTCATAATTGAAAGGAAATCTTCGTGAACATACACAATAGAAGAGGAGAGAGAGTAAGGGTTTCTCTTTCCTTTTCTTTACGCCATAAAATATGCTGTTATCAGGAGAAATATGCTAGCAGCTCAGAGTGTGAAGCTTAATTAATCATTTGTTTCCTGTTTTGTTCTAAGTCCCTTAGAGCCGTATCTTATTATTTCTGAAATCACAAATAATTATTAAGAGCAAACTAAAATAAAGCTTCAGATCTGGTGTAGCAGTTGTTTTATCATAAATAGGAGACATGTGTGTAGTTTATTCAAAAACATATTTCATTAGCATGTGTTCTTAAGGTTGTATTTATAAAGCCTTACAGCTGATGAGATTTCATGTTCTTTTTGAAAATATTTTTGATGGTAAAATACATTTTATTATGACACATACAATTTTAGCAAGATTTCAGGAAAAAAATAGATATTTTAATACTTATTCTTTTTAAAAAATTATTTTTATCAAGTACTGCAAAGTGTATTTTAAATTAAAATCAAACCTTTTTTTTTCGATTTTTGTTGCATGACGACAACACAACGGTATATTGTTTATAAGTTTTTTTAATAATAAGACTAATTATATAATAATGTTTCATTTTTATCCAACTTCTACGCAATTTATGCGTTGTGGATTTTAGTTACATTTGATTAATACAACTACGTCGACTTTATATGTCAGAAGTTTAGTGAAATCATTATTTAATTGTATAATTTGACATAGAAGACCACTAAATTCAATAAGTTAGTTACGGTGTGTAATATAATCCTCATAACCTTAGTGGAAGTGCTTTGACCTTAACAAGAGTTAGAAACATGGATCTTTTCTCGTGACCTTAACCCCGACGGCTTTCTTAAAACTGTTAGTGAAACTACGCAACACAGCTGATTGAAATGTGTTTATATTTCTTCTAGGATAGGTTTAGTATCCAAATCATTTTGAAAAATAAGAATATATCAACACAAATTTGTGAATGTATTAGATATCCACATACTTTTAACGAATAAGTAAGATTCTCGCGCCAAACGCAGCGTTTGCTGTGATTATAATATATCTATATATATATAAGACGCATTTGTTGTCTGTTTGTCTGTTCCCTCATAACTCAAGATCAAGGCAACCAAATAACGAGAAATTTGGTACACGTGCACAAAATTACACGAGGAAGGTTCTTAAATAGGTTTGGCATTCCTAATTCTTTCCTAATTTTTTAAAATTTAATTTTTAAGTGATTTTTCTGTGTTATGACGTCATATCATGTCACGTTTCTCAGTAAGTGGACAATTTATACTTTACATGCAGTTTTTCAAGATTATTACATATTTTTACTGCAGCTATGTTAATCGGTTGGAATATTTATTCAATTTTTCTATTCTTTGATACTTAATAAGGTTTATTTTTCGAATAAATCATTTTTTTAAGGATTCAACTAAAATTTTGTTTTGTTGTTTTGGCAACACTTAGGTATTATGGCGGAATGTTTATGTGTGTGATTTTGCTTAAAAATTAGAACTTACAATTTCAGTATTTTTTCGGAAAATTTATTTCTTTAGAATGCGAAGGTTATAATTTTGACAAACTAAAACTTCTTATTGATAATGGTATTTCAGTTCTTATTACTGTGATTAACATAAGTATTGTATTTCCGTTTTTGTTATCTGTTTTAGATAGTATGAAATTAATAATATTTTACAATTTTATGTGTCTTTATTTTAACCTTTAAGGGTATACTATTGGCTTCATTGTATAAAATTGCCTTGCTTAAAATCAAACTTGGGTAATTATACTGCCCAAGAGAAAGCAGTGTTGGTAGTAATTACATATCAAACTGGAATAGGCATCAGAGAATGAGCAAAACAGACAAATGGCTTAAGATATCCGACTACCCTAAAACCATGATTTTTTTCAAAAATTGGCAAATTTTTTTATGACTTTATTTTATAGACCATTATATTAACAATAACAATACCAAAATAACTTTATTTTCCCTCCACTAGGAACAAAAACTACAAGCGTTTTTATGTAAAAGCAAATGCCATAACTTGTACACAAGATGTCAAATTTTAAAATGCGTTTTACTCGAAATGTGTTTTTGGAAACGCGCCAATACTCAATACGGGGACCTATTGCTCAAAAAAAGTTTTGAAAATCATTAGTGAAATTTTGCTTATGTTTGCATAACAGTAGAAGTGTTTTGATCTTCAGATTTATCAATCACTGTTTTATTTCAAAATTTGCAGTTAATGTGAATATAGTCAATGTTTTTTTTCAATTTCATATTTGACTTAGATAAAGTGCTCTAGTTTTTTGTAAAAAAGTTTATCTCTTATCGTGAAGGTCACTTCAAACAGTCCTAATAACAAAATAACCATCAAAATTGAAAAATCGAGAATTTGTTCATAAAATCTTTGTACAGAGCGTTGTTTGTGCAATTTTTCGTACATTTTTACTAGTTTTTTCCCGTATTTTAATAATAATAATAAGGTTTTTTCTTTTACCAGTTTTAGGATTTTTCTGTAAAATATACTAAATAAATATAAAAATCACAAAAAGATCTCCATATCTCCTGATTTCAAAAAAAATTCACCATCCCAGTTGTCAAAAAATCGGATACCTTAAATACCTGTTGAGGACAACCTGCAGGTAGTCGTAAGATAAATTATTTTTGGTACTTATGTACTATCCTAACAATCGCCAACGTTCAAAATAACTTGCCAAGTTGGAACCCCGATTTCGCATGTCATATATATGCTGAATTGTGAGTCATGTGCTTCGTTTCATATAATGTTGCCAATAGGTAATATATAACCTATGTATAGGTTATATGTAAGTACCTTATTTTTTCAAATTATGCTTTTGCATTGATAAAATTAGTTCAGTTCTTTTTTATGTCAGTTAATGTTAGTATTGTACTTTATTTTTCAATTTATCTTTATTATCGGGATATATATACTTTGGATAATTTTTTTATTTAGTGCTTGCGTATTATTGCATAATCGCCACCATTCAAGACAACTCGCCACTTCGGCAATCCCAACTTTGTATGCGTTGAATTGGCAATCATGTGCTTCATTTTGTATAATGTCACCAATAGGTTGCGATAATACATAAGTACCTTTAATTCTGTACATTACTATAACATTAGATGGGCCCCATACATACCAATTGGGTAATTTGGCGTGATTTCAAAACCATGCCAAAAATGAGTATGTTGAGGAAGTACAGGTAGTCGTAAGATAAATTATTTTTGTTACTTATTGTACTATCCTAACAATCTCCAACGTTCAAAATAACTTGCCAAGTTGGCAACCCCGATTTCGCATGTCATATATTTGCTGAATTGTGAGTGATGTGCTTCGTTTCAGATAATGTCGCCAATATAGGTTGCGGTTATATGTAAGTACCATATTTTTCAAATTATGCTTTTGCATTGATAGAGTTAGTTCAGTTCTTTTTTGTGTCATTTAATGTTAGTATTGTACTTAATTTTTCAATTTATTTTTACGCTCGGGATATATATACGGATAATTTTTTTATTTATTACTTACGTATTATTGCACAGTCGCCAACGTTCAAGACAACTCGCCACTTTGGCAATCCCAACTTTGTATGCGTTAAATTGGCAAACATGTGCTTCATTTTGTATAATGTCACCAATAGGTTGCGATAATACATAAGTACCTTTAATTCTGTACATTACTATAACATAAGACTGGCCACAACACCAATTTGGCGTGATTTTAAAATCATGCCAAAAATGATATATTTGCTGAATTGTGAGTGATGTGCCTACCAAATATGAAATTATTATGAGTATTATCTTAGCCTGTTTTTATCTTTCCCTCCTCTAATCCTTAATTAATTCAATATATAATTTTTTTTTTTTTTTATATTTTAGTACTTACATTTTTTTGGCGATTATGTACTGCAAATATTTTTTACACATTGCGATGTCTTTGGCAACATTAATCAGTGGTATTTTCCTTAAATATGTTTTTTATCTGTTTTTGACAACTTTTAAAATTTTATTTGATGGTAGTTTGAAAGGCAAATAGCAAACTAAATATTTTACAGTATATATATTATGTTTGTACGAAAATTTTTATACTGATTTAATCAAAATATTGAGTCTTCTTTTATTTTTGATATCTTTTTTAGATTTAATTTTATGTTATAACTAGCTATACCTAGCTAAATGTTGCTGTGGCTCAGTCAGCTTTAAAAGACTGGTACACCATAAAATATGCCATGAAGCTTACAAAAGTAATACACTAGAATTCAAACAAATCTATATCTATATTTATATATACATATGACGCATTTGTTTGTCTGTCTGTTTCCTTATAACTCAAGATCCAGACAACCAAATAACGTGAAATTTGGTACACATTCACAAAATTACATGGGGAAGGTTCTTAAACAGGTTTCGTTCCATCCCAACCTCATTCTGGCCTCCTCCAGCCAAAAAGAGTGCTTCATGTGCATGTTCTGAGCCATGGGTTCATTTTAGAGAAAACTTTACTAAACAAAAGCGGTAAGTAATTTGCAATACTTCTTTGTTATATTTACTTTACTGCAACAAATATCACATTACTTACTACTTTCCATTCCTTCATTCATAGGAATGCATTGTCAGTTTTGGCTACAGTCATGCCTCTGAGAAAAAGGGGAGAGTATAGACGCAGACACCATGCTTTTCTCATGGGCAGTTGTATGTCACCTGTTCTAGAGTGGGCAGACAGGAAATTATTTTTGTACACACTCCAAATGGAACTGCCAAAAATGTTGTCTATCACATTGCTTTAAGATAAATGTACCCTTTTATTGCATGCAAATAAACAGTTTTGTAAGCTTCTACAGAAAACCTTTTTTTTAAACCCGGGCAAAGCCGGGTACTTGCAGCTAGTATATATATATAATCAAAGGAGGAGGATGGATAGATATGATAAAATGTACACATATATATTAGATATGTTAGAAAAGATAATTATAT
This sequence comes from Trichonephila clavipes, assembly GCA_019973935.1. Classification (NCBI taxonomy): domain Eukaryota; kingdom Metazoa; phylum Arthropoda; class Arachnida; order Araneae; family Nephilidae; genus Trichonephila; species Trichonephila clavipes. The sequence continues at coordinate 124,812 of BMAU01018592.1, read as the reverse complement.
ATATATATATATATATATATATATATATATATATATATATATCAAATAGGATGGATGGATATATAAAATACATATATATTAGATATGTTATAAATATAATTATATATATATAATCAAAGGAGGAGGATGGATAGATATGATAAAATGTACACATATATATTAGATATGTTAGAAAAGATAATTATATATATATTTATATATATATATATACTCCCCTTTCTTTTTAAAAAAAATGACTGTTGACTCTTATTATATTTATTTGTTGCTGAAGTTAAGATCATACTATACAATATAATAATATAATAAAATAATGGAGATTATATGAAATGAATTCGGTTGTATTTATTTGAGATGTAAAATTTAGTTGTAATTTTTTGCTCTTTGTTATTTATTTATTTTTTTATTCTTTATTCTCACATTATATTTTAATTTCGTGGTCCTTTCTTGTAAAGGCAGGGATTGCCCCAAGCATCATAATAAGTTTTCTTCGCCGTTTATTATTAGATTTCATTAATTTTATTCCGTATGCTTAGGATTCTAATTAATGAAAATAATGCATTCATATAGTATTGTATTAGTTAAAAGCACATAAAACATTTGACTGCCTTTACAAAATCATGTATGGTTAAATTTTTAAGCGATTTTAAAAATTTTATAAGAATGAAAACTTTTTTTGTCGATTTAAAATTTGTCATTTAATCTCTTTTTTAAAACGGCAATACTGTAGATTTAGAGAAGAGAAAATTTTTATAATAATTCCTTCATTAATTTAAAAAGGTTTTTTAATTTCGTTTCTTTTAACTCCGTTTCTTTCCCGTTTGCTCATTTTGATTTAATGAAGAAATTCAAACTAGCCATTTATGTCCTCCTCTACAGATCTTTGTTAAAATCCAGGAATATTTCAAAGAATTATTTGAAATAATTTTAAAAATAAGACAGATAAAGTATTGCTAGAATATTTTCGGATCAAAAGTAATGATTTCAATAAAAAGTAATTTTAAAAGATCATCTAAACTTCTGTACTTCTTGAAAATATAGAATTGTGACGAATAAAGAATTTAATACACTTAAGAAAAGAGAATCACTTGTGCTTAAGAATTTATTTTTAATAAAAAAAGTTTTAAAAATAAGGAACTGGAAAATACCCTTGAGGCATTTCTTGCATTGTTCAGCAATTTTGAAGAAAATAATAATTCTTTGCACATTTTAAAATATGCATAAATGTTAAGTTATTATTTTAAAGAGTTTTTTATCTATCTAGATGAGAGAGAAATAACTCATTTCACCTTATCTGCATTTTCTATAACGCAACTATTAAAATTTATGTTGATTTCAAAGCAATTTATCTGCAAAAAATTAATTAATCATTGAATCAAAAATGTTTTCTTATAAATTCGTATATATATATATATATATAAAGAAAGAGAGAGAAAACTTTTAATTTTATATATATACAAATTTAAAAAACATATTAATTTACTATGATATTTATTATTATTAATTTAGTACAGTAATCGAAAGTATTATATAACTTTGTGTTTATTATAGTTTTATTTAAATATAGGACTTCATAAACCTAATAAGTTAATGAATGAAATTTCGTCTTGTTAATTTTTAATGTTTCTTTTAATCATCTTATCATTATTACAGCTTTAGTTTCAGGCGTAACTAATGTGTACAAATAATTAAACAATTGTTTAATAATGAAGTAAGTGATTTTTGACAAAACTAATATAATCACTGGCCACAATCATAATTTTTTAAATAATAATCTCTTCATCAGCTTTGAATTCATATTTCATATATCATCTTTCAGAAAAGTTATTTAATGTTAAGAAAAAAAAGAACTAATTGCTTGCTTTTGGCTTAAATATTTTACCTTTCTTACGAATGCACGTAAGAAGAAATAAACTAGATTTCCACAATCTCCTGTTTTTCAAGTCTGTGTAATCTCCAACGAAATTTTTTTTTCGCCACCATTGAGTGAGAGTTACATTTTAGTAAAATTCCTTCTCCGAGTAGCATTTTCAATTACTTCCGTTTTTCTTTTCTCTGAATAATCTATGGCACAAGGCATCCTCTAATGAATTCCAAAATGGAAGAACTGATTATGGAGCAGTTCAGATTTCCAACACTTCTCCGAAGATTGGTAACTCGAATCAACAATTGCTTCGACCTACATTGCGCATTTGGCAAGTGAGGAACGAAATACAGATTAAAGAGAAGCTATTGTCGTTTACTTAAACTGCTTTTTAGAGGAAAGTTGCTGAAACTGGAGTTAAAAGGAAAATGGAAATGGATGAAGAAAGGCTGAAGACTAATTTAGATTTGGGTGCAGAAAAAAAAAGAGCGAAATCCACAAAACTGTTATTTTCTTTCAAGAGAATGAAGAAAATCGAATTAAGTTTTTCCGCAGTTTATTTCATTCAACGCATTTTTGTACGCAAGAAGAAAAAATAATATTTGTGGAGCGTCAAAAGCTGTAGAGTAGGCTTTTCTGAGAAGTGGTTTTTAAACTTTTTTAGATGGAAAAAAAGAGATATATAGAGAGAAGTGTAACAGAAGTACTACTTTAATTAAAACCGCATTATAAATGTGGCACTGAAGAATATTCTTCTTTAAAAAAAGGGGTCTACAAAGTAATTAATTTGGTGTTGCTCTGAATTTAATTTTTTTATCCAAGATTCTTCTAAAAAAATTATAAGACGAATAATCAAATTAGTTGTTCTACGCACTTTCTGTCTATGTTAATTCTTTACCTCAGATAAATTATTATATATTCTAGTTTAAGTTTGACTATTCATTTATCTTACGTTATTCTCTATTACATCTGTTCTCTATTCATCTAAATAAATATTTATTTTTGAAAATTAAAATGTGATGTAATACATTTTATAAAGTTATACGATAGTGTCATAACGAAATGGGCTGCAGAATAAACTTCAAAAAATTAATATTCATACAAAATTAAAAACTTTTTAAAGAACAGAACAGTAATTAAACATTATCTAATATTTTCAGTCTAATAGACTAATATTTTCAGTCTAATTGTTATTCCAAAGACAAGAATAAATAATAATGCAATTTCCATTCACTGATTACAATGCTATTCTTCTCATTTCCCTCAAACTATTTCATAATAATATTTACGAAGTATAAAATAATTGTATACATATATCTTTCCATTAAAATTTCCCACAATTCTAAGTATATTAGTTTATATGTTTGTAAATCAAATATTTCAATTGAAGCACGGAAATTAAAATACTGCTGATTCTGAATTAAACACAGAATATGACAACATGTATTATGTCGTTTACGATAGTTAATGTATTTATATTATTTACAAAATATATTTATATTTATTCCTTAACTTATGTTTGTAAAGATATAAATATTTGCAAAATTGAGGATAAACCACAATTCATTAGGCTTCTATTTAATGAATATTGATTTAATATACACATTTTATATTATGTTGTTGTCTTCAAGCAAATAAAAAATTCCTATATATCTATATTATAATGATTTGAAAAATAATAAACAATAATTGTTAAAGCGTGCATGGAAGTTTTGGTAATAAAGATACTATAAAAGTGTGTAAAGAATATTTCAATTAACAGTGTTGAATAAAAAAAATACTTCATAAACTTTGTAATGAATTTATTTTATCAGTTAGTAATGTCATAATTTGGTAAATACATTCCTATATATGATGCGATATTATTACCAAAAACAATAGAAATTTTACCACCATCTGTGTTAAAAAATGCTGTCGCCATAATAATGCACTAAAAGATTTTTAGATGAAAATGAAAATAGAATATATATATTTCATACTTTTGAGAACATTATTTTAATTTAAAAGGATTTATCTTCGTTAATAAACACAAATTTAATATTTCAAAAAAATTTTGAACAAAAAAGTATTTGATTGTGTATTTATACTCCTCTTATTTTTATTTATTTATTTAATTTTTTTTGGTATAAAGGATTTTGTTCTGTTATATCCATTCATTTTTTCCAGTCGGTCTTATTCAAGTCTACAGAGATGTGAATGTAGCTGAATTTTCTTCATGCCAACAGAGGATGTGGCTATGAAGAGTGTGTGTGTAATTGAAGTTTTGATTCACATTATTTAGCCTGTAGATGAATCCTCCCTAATATATTATGCATTTGTCGTTCAGCTTTGATTCTGAATTACAAGATGATATCTAGCTTTTCTAAATACTCTACTTACCTTAAAGTTTCCTTTTTTTTATCTTAAACTGAGAGACTGGCAATTATTTCGTTAAAAAACATTTTGTGCTCTGAGTACAACTCATGTGAGTTCGATTTTTAACAAAATCTGAAGCTGTTGAAAATACTCAAAATGAAGCTTAAATCTTCAAAAATGTCACATTTATGTATAGGTTTCCATTTTTTTTGGTACTTGCTATTGTTAATAAATTCCATTTAAGAAGTCGAACGACACTTAAAGAAATTTAAATAAATCTATTGTGGAATTATTAATAGACGTTAGATATGAATTTTATTCCACTATTTTTAAGTAGCAAAATTTTCTTTCATCGAAGAATCACTTGGAGTTTTTTTAAACACTTATGACTCAGACTCCTCCTATACATTCTTCTTTAAAGCCTCTTTTTTCATTTACTTACCTTTATATAATTTATAACTATTGATGAACAATAGCAAAAATTATAAAACTAACTGATAGTAAAAATAAGATTCTCGAAAATGATATTTAACTTTTAAATGAACTTCTGGATAAAAAATGAAATTTTATTATCAAATATTATTGTAACTATTTTCATTGAATTTCATGATTTAATAATGTAATATCTTTCGTGCAATTTTAAGAGAAATTTTGAAAGCATTATTATTATCATTTTGAAATACAGGAGAGTGGCTTCTTAGTTACATGTTAATTTCAATTGCTATACATAGGAGTTCACTATCAAACACAAGTATTATAAAAAAAGTTAAGTCAATTCCTACTTAGATCAAAAAAGAAAATTTTATTCTAGCTACTTTTGATTAAATAGTAACAATTAATATAAATATGTATATACATATGACAGAATCACAACATTAAGTGGTAAATAATTTTTATTAATTATCATTAAAGTATCGTATTGCCATCCAAAATAATGATGTATATAAAATTTCAATTCAACTGAAGGCTTTAAAACGTGATGGAAAGAATCTTTTAACGTTTAGACCCAAGTCGCTAAAAATGAAACCAACTTGGCTGTATCTGTAATTCTTTAAATAATTAGTTTCAGTCAATTAATTTTAATTAATTATAATTAAATATCGTATTTGTACCCTGAACAATAGTGTATAGAAAATTGCATCTCAAGCGAGTGTTTTAAAATGTGAGAAAAAAACCTTTTCATGTTTTGATACAAGTCGCCAAAAAGGTCGCTAAGTGGCCAAAAATGATTCCAACGTGGCTTTATTTATAATTCTTTGAATAATTAGTTTTAATCAATTAATTTTTATTAATTATAATTAAATTACTATACTGCCATAAAATTTTATCTCAACCGAGATAAATAAATATAGATAGAGTGTGAGCTAATAGTAGGAATTGAAAACAGCGAATCCGATCCGCGGCTTCGATATTTGTAAATCATTCAATAACTTTTCTAATCGAAATTATTCTCGGGAAGATGACTCCAGTTCGTAGAAATGAACTGCTAATGGTCGTGAACACGTCCCCTTCCTTCATCGTTTCGGTTCAGATAAGAGTCCCAAGTCTTGGTGCCCTAACCCTAGAATGCTACCCTTTGAAAAACTTAAGGGAATGGTAACTCTTCGTCTCCCTGATGATATGAGCTTTAGAAAGCTTAAAAAACTCATTTTAAAAGTTAATAACAAAATATTATGCTACATGCAGATGATTTCATGACATCCAATCTTCACATAAGCAAAAAATTAAAATTTATTTATTTCCGAAGCAATCTTTACTCATTTTAGGGTAATGCTCTAGAACATGATAAATAAAATTTCGTGTCATTCTACGCAACTTACATGGGCAAAAGGCACAGATTTCCAGTTTTTTTAGTTTTTAATTGTTCAGGTGGTTCAATGTTTTGCTCCAATTTCAAAAGTTCACAGATAATTGCCCTTATTGATCGAGGCAAAGTTGATACATTTATACGTTTCTTTTCAACCATGGCGCAAGGAGATCTTCACTTAGCTTTATTACAAACTTTCTTCCATATAACGCTTTTTTCAGATTTGCGAGCCATATTATGTACATATATGACATATGTATTTACTAAACTGATATTTATCATGCTATCTATAAATTCGTGATTCAATAAAATTTTCATTTTCTGATTCATCCTCAGAAAAAAAACTATCATTATGAATTAACTCTTTTAATAATTCTCAGATAGCCTCAGGTTTACCCCAAAAGTTTTCTTCACGAAAACGTTTTGACATGATCTCGAGAACGCAGGGAAAAAAACTAAGACAGATTCTCAATTCCAAACGCGTTACTGCTACCCATTCGTCTCTCAGACTAACATTGTTCTAAAAATACTCTATGCGAAAATATTTAGAGAAAAAGAAATATCATTATCTCCAGCAGTAAAGGTCATATGAATGTACTGAGTTGCACGTTACATTTTCTGTTTTTTTTTGGAGGGGGAGAGGGTATAAGGTTATTTGTCACAGCCGTAGTTTGCTAGACGAATGGGTAGCGTTCTAGCGTTAAAGATCTATTGTGAGTTTATCGAAGCTCAAACTCTTCACTTTGGAGTGGTGGGGAAGTTTGAAAAAGGAGACACCCACTCAGGTATCCCCCCTCTATCGACGTCATTTCATTGTGGCTCAACGTTACGAGACTCGGCACTTTATAGTTATTATGGTGCAGCTTCAATATGCAAAGTAAATAAACAATCAATTAATGCTACTTGAAAGTAAACTGTATTACAATTATTTGTTTACGTATTCATTGTATCGATAATAAAAAAGCATTATAAATTGAGTGAATGTAAAAAAAAAATGTTTACTTTTGAAGAAAGGTGTTAAAGCAATAGGAAGGTTATTATATGAACAGGCTCATAACTTTTTTAAATAAATAAAAACATTAATCACAGAAACAAAAAATTTTAAAAAAATTGACGTTAATTCACGTTAATGTTATAAGTATTTTGGATGGTTTCACCCGTGAGCATAGCAGAGATATAATTAAATCCTGAAAAAAAACCTTTTTGAGGATGAGGAATCAAGTATATATAATTTTTCCGGAATTGTTTCAAAAAATAATTTATATCGGCATTTTTTTTCAATCTTTTTTATTTAAATTAAAATGAGAACAAAAACACCTATAAAAACAATAGGTGACGAATATTTAATTATTACGTACATTTTACCCTAACCCAGCGTTCCTCAAACTTTGGAGTGCCTGCCTAAGGGGACGTGAGAGCAATCCATGGAGGGAAGGGGCGCGAGCATATCGAAAAGTTGAAAATAAAAGATTTGGTTCACTCCTAGGAGAGCCCCCACCCTTGGCGCGAATTACTTTGGTTGGCGATAATTGCGCCGTCATGGTAACCTTGCTTTTAAATACAACATATGGCAACCCTAATTTTCTAGAATTTTCGTCATTTGTGGGCGCGCATTTCAAATTTTTATTTTGTTGTTGGGCACCGGGTTGAAAGTATGGCTGCGCTTGTAAGTGAATACACGTTAGAATTGTTTACGTTATTGAATGCTAGAGGCAAGAAAGAATTGATTGAATGGTGTATGAAAGAAGGATTAATTGCTTCAAGTTATGAATGCCCTAAATGTAATGAGCAAATGGGATTAAATGAAATGTGTTGTTTTGGATGAATTTGAATGGAGATGTCGAAAAAAAGGTGTGAATACGCATGATGTTTGCAGAAGTATAAGAAAGAATTCGTGGTTTTCCAATAGTAAGTTAATCGGCAATAAAACGTTTTCTCCGTAATCACACCAGCCACGCAGAAGGCATGTTCGACTATTACCTCGCTGAGTATTTATGGCGGCGCTCTCGCGATCACTCACTCAGCGACGAGACTTCCAGAATTTTTTAAAAGCAGTTGTTACACTTTACCCTCCACTTGGGAAGGATCAACAATAAGAAAGTAAGTGCTGTTATATTTTTTATCTTAAATGTTAAATTTCTGTATTGTTTACATGTATTTTCATTGCGCATCCATCTTATACTGCTATATTTACTTGTCACCGTTGCCGGGTTTGCTTGGCGCCATTTCGTTTTCGCTTGGCGCTTTTTCCGGTTTGGCGCCAAGGGTGGGGGCTCTCCTAGAGTTTACCAAAGATTTAAAATAATTATCAATTTACTGAAAGGAAGCAAAACAAAACACGTTCTGACATAATAATAAATAAATTACATATTCACATTGATATTAGAAATAAACGTATGAGTACGGTAAAAAAAGTATTGATAATTAATATATCAGTACTAAATTAAAAACACAAATATAGTAATTATTAGCGACTTCCATTGACTTGTTACATGCAAAATTATCTCAAAATGTAATACTTATCAAAATATAATTTGTGCAGTCGTATTGTAGCTTTATAGCGTTGAAGTATATTATTATTGCATTCAATACATAGTACTTGTTTGAGGGGGGCGCGATGAAAATTAAGACTGAAAATTGGGTCGCAATTATTGAAAGTTTCAGAAACACTGCCCTAATCTGCTTCTCAAACTTTCAATATGCGAGACCCAATATTCAATCTTAATTTTCATCGCGCCCCCCTCATACAATAACAATGTATTGAATTCAATAGTACTATATTTTGATACTTAAACTACGATACGACTTTAACCTCTTAAGTGCCACTGTCGTATATAAACGTCTCACTCAAGAGCGCTAATTTCACCGGACGTATATATACGTCTTTTTGAAGTACGATATTTTCTGTGCACTGTTTTCCATAAAATTATTCCGAAAACTTTGGAAATGAATAAAAGGACCTTGACAGTGTTTGCGTTGAATTTACTCATTTCAGAGGGTATTTTCAATTGCTTTTATTTATTCCTTTTCTCCCCGTGACTTTTAATCGGCAGTTAAGGGATTTATTATAAACGTACGAATTATCAAGATAAGTGTTAATTTTGTATATAATTTTATATATGACGATTCCATGGGTCACTGGTAATTATTCAACTTGTTCTTAACTTAGTATTGTTAAATTACTTATTAAATTCATTGTGTAGCACTGATACATTTATAAGTGTAACACTCAGTGTAAATGTGTATTTTATTTTTTATGTCAGAATGTATTTTGGTTGTTTACTTTCAGTAAATTAATAATTTTTGTAAGTAATCTTTTGTTTTTGACTTTTTACAATATGCTCCCGCCCCCTCGTAGAATTGTCACGCCCATCAAGGGGGCGCACCCCACAGTTTGAGAAACGCTGTCCTAATCCAAGGGTCGGCAGAGTTTTGACTGAGAAAAACCAAGTTGTTAACGAAACAAGTCAAATAAGGTATCAGCCATTTATATGCATACGCGTGCACACCCAGGAGGGGAGGTGTCCTTCCGGTAGTAGTTACAATTAAGCTGTCGTGCTCCAATTAATATTTTTAGAAAACAATTTTTTTTTAATAATATATAGAAGCAGAAGTAAGAAGGACCACAACCGTTTATGCAATAAGCCGAATGCGGCTTGTGAGTACTTATGTGCATTTTGTTCAACCCTGTTCAAGCCTGTTGATGGTTTTAAGACAAATCTTTGTTTTAGAAGCAGTGATTTTGTTCGAAGACTAAAATATTTCAATTTTTGTTTTGATTTCAACGTGTTGTTGTAACCCAATTAGCATCCTTAAAGAAAGTTTTATTTTTAAAAAAATATTGTTTATTATTTATATATGCTTTCAAATAACTTAACCCTTAACTTCACAATTTTTTAAATTTCTATGAAAATATTATATCAGCTAGTTCTCAAGTAATAATAAAAGGGGGGAAAATTAAGCAGTTTTAAATTGAATTTCAGTCGTTTTTTTGTTTGTTGCAGAAGTGCAACATTGCGCAATAGTGCTGTAAATTACAAAACTTTTTTTTATATGAGGATTTTATTATTCATCATAAAATGTTTGAATTTCTTACCTGGTAATTTATTTCGTCAATAAACAAGTCGAAGCATAAAATATAATGGATTATTTTTATAGCAAAAACACAGTTCTTGAGGCATCAGAGATTTTTATAATTGTTGGGATTTCTGGAAAAAATGTACTTCCATCTAGTGACAAAATTAGCATGTATTTCATTGCAGTAAACTTTTTTTTTCTCAGATAAGTGATTTGTAGGTAACTTTAAAAAATATTGAGTGTGTTAAATTAAAATAAATCGTATGCTGCAGAAATGCAACAGTGCGAAGTTAAGGGCTAATCCATCTTAAAAAAGTATACATGTAATAAGACTCTTGCACCACAAAGAAATGCTGAGCATTGATTCACTGATTATTTGTTGAACGACCTTTCTTGTTTACCATTTATTTTAAGCAACCATTTTTATGCACATTTATTATTTTTAAATGTAAATGAAGCATTCATTTCAACCAGATTCAAATGAAATAATCTTGGCGAGGTGATTCTCATCGATTTGGTATTCCCCGTGAATTCTCACACCTCAAATTAAGCGAAGCATTCAACACAGTTCAGATATTCTAATAAGCAGTATCAGCAATCTGAATGCTTTTAGTGAATTTAAATCCAAAATTAAAATTCGAGATTCTCTAAAAATTGCCTTGAGCTGCGGAAACACTCGAGTCAACACCATCTCGCTCACTGAATGCGTAAACACTTCAAACGCTGTTTACTGCGCTATCGCCGTTAGACAACCGTAAGCACTTCAAATATTTTAATTTAGAGCCCTCTTAAATGAGAGCAGAGATTCAGATTGTACCACTACGAATAAACTTCAGGTTATCCGAAAATGTAAAAGAATATTTAAAGCGACACTAGCATTTTATGCAGGATTAATATAACGCTAATATATGAGATAACCTAAAATGGAACAAACATTTAGGTAAATAATTTACAACGGCTACTAAGAATATTCTTCATTTTGAAGCAAATAACGATAATTTTGTAGTCTATTTTAAGAAGTATGTATATCTTCATATGAGGAAAAAGTATTTAAATTATATCGCGTAAAATTTGTTACAGAATACTTTATTATTGTGTGAGTTATTTAAAAAATCACCAAAGTAAAATAATTATTTCAACACTGTAAATTTTTGTTACAGTTACAACACACACATATTATATATATAATGATCTTCGAATGTGATTGTTGGATGTTTATCTCTTGTTTGTAGAGAATAAGACTATATGTATATATATATAAATATATATATAGGGTGTTTTTTAGAGGTATAGAAATTTAAATTGCAATAAAACAACGATGTATTATTCGATTGACATGAATTTTTTTATTCGAAAAATAATCTTGTGACATTACATTTTAAATATGATTTCTGGCATATGACTGCCACGGCTGGCTCGGATGTAGTCCAATCTGGGCGTCCAATTTTCGATGACTTTTTCCAACATTTGTGGCCGTATATCGGCAATAACACGGCGAATGTTGTCTTCCAAATGGTCAAGCGTTTGCGGCTTATCCGCATAGACCAATGACTTTACATAGCCCCACAGAAAATAGTCTAGCGGTGTTAAATCACAAGATCTTGGAGGCCAATTCACAGGTCCAAAACGTGAAATTAGGTGGTCACCAAACGTGTCTTTCAATCAATCGATTGTGGCACGAGCTGTGTGACATGTTGCGCCGTCTTGTTGGAACCACAGCTCCAGGACATCATGATTGTTCAATTCAGGAATTAAAAAGTTAGTAATCATGGCTCTATACCGATCACCATTGACTGTAACGTTGTGGCCTTCATCGTTTTTGAAGAAGTACGGACCAATGATTCCACCAGCCCATAAAGCGCACCAAACAGTCAGTTTTTCTGGATGTAACGGTGTTTCGACATACACTTGTTGATTAGCTTCACTCCAACTGCGGCAGTTTTGTTTGCTGACGTAGCCATTCAACCAGAAGTGCGCTTCATCGCTAAACAAAATTCGCTTATGAAAATCGGGAACAACGGCAATCTCGTTTTGAGCCCATTCAACGAATCTACGCCTTGCTTGATCACATTTAAAATGTAATGCCACAAGATTATCTTTCGAATAAAAAATATTTCATGTCAATCGAATAATACACCGTTGTTTTATTGCAATTTAAAGTCCTATAAATCTAAAAAAACACCCTATACATATATATTAAGGGTAGCGGAAATTAATGTGTGTGTCGTTATTCTAAGTTAAATTAAAATTTTCAATTCTGAGATAAATTCAAATTTTACTAAGCTTTTAGTTTTAATCAATTATATAATCATCCTCGTTATAAATAACTTTTGCCGTCTATTGTGGAAATTTTCTCTCTCTCATCTCAATGCCGGATCGATAAAAATCAAATGATGTTTGAGCAAAATACCTGGAGATGGTATTTTTATGTACTACGAATTTTCAAATTTTTTACCACTTAAAAAATCTTTAAAAGATTGGAATAAATAGAAATCTGGTGGAGCAGTATTGGGCGAGTATGGAGGATGAGACAATATAACTCCCATTTCAATTCGTAAACATATTCCAGCTTTCGTCTTTCGCAGTGTGGTCTTACATTATCAAGTTTCAGAGTAAAACCTTTTCTGTCGACAATATCTGGGCACTTTTCAATTAAAGATTAGTATACTCGATCCACTTGTACACAGCAAGGGTCTGCATTTGCAGTTTGTCTAGGTTTAAGCACTTCAAAATGAACGACTCCGCGAATTCTCCACAAAACACACAAAAACGCATTTTGGGAGAAAACTATTGCCTTTTGCGATTCGAATTATCATAGAGGACTTCTTTTTCATATCCAGTGATCAAGCAATTAAAAAACATTTCTGTAGTGTGCCGCTGAAGCAATAAGTTGGAAGTGGTGGATCAGTCAGCTTTGTTTTTTCTATTCTCTTCTGATTAATCCGGATAATCGAATGATGTTCGTTATGTAATTCTTAATTTAAATACGCTGAAGGTCTAATCTCAAAACTATGAAATTATGACTTTTTCCCGTTACGCGGTAAATTAACAGTTAAAATTAACAGTCCTGGAGGGTCAGGAACATTGCAAATTGAAAGGTAAAACCGTCAAGCCAAAACATTATGAACACCTCCACATTTTTTAGTGAACTCGTCTGTGGGACATGGAAGCCTAATGATTAAGAGATAATGGTATTTAACTGCTGCTTGAGAAGGTAAGCTACCATTCTTTCACTTATTTTTGATGGGGAGAAGGCGGCTTGTCTAGCGAATTTGAAAGAGAGCAGATTGTAATGGTTCGAAGACTCAAAAAGAGTATCTCCAAAACAGTATGACTTTAAGGTTATTCCTGTTCTGCTGTTTTTAGTATTTGCGCAAAGTGGATAAATAAGTAGGGAAACCAGAAGTAGACACCTAGTTGCTGAATGTCTAAGTATCATCAATGGAAAAGACATCGAAAATTGTCCCGCTTAGTGAAGCAAAATTGACACCAGACAGTGGGTCAGTTGACAGCCCAATACGATGTAGGTCCTAGTACAAGTGTTTCAGAACACACAGCTTAACATACACTGTTGAAATTGGGACTGAATACAGACATCCCACTCGTAGGTCTCTTTAGACCAAGCGTCAACTTCACCTAGAGTAGGCCCAGATGCATTAAAACTTGATCATAAATAAGTGGAAGGGAGCTTTTTGGTTGGATGAATCACAATTTCTCATTCATCACGTCAGAGGGTACGCCATCTTTCGCAGTCGAACGTTGCTCTCTCTATGTACACAGACTGGCGATGGAGGTAGTATGCTTTGGAAAACGTTCTCGTTGGTGATTCTGAGACCCTTAGTTCCGGTAAAAGGGACCGTGAAAGATGTAGACCATCTTAGAATAATTGCGGAGGAGTTGCACCGTCTGTGATATGACGTCAGTTTTCCCTACTGGAAATGGAATCTTCCAGCGTCTCACATGCAAAGACGAAAATTGTGTTAGAAGGGTTCAAGGAGCATAAAGAGGAATTCCAATTAATATCCTCACCATCTAATTCAGCTTACCTTAATCTGATGCGGCACATTTGGGTTCGCATAAAAAATCAGCCCAGAGATCAAACTTCTTCGCGTCGGAATATCTCGAATTCAAGTGTCTAACCTGTCTCCAGTCATCTAACCAAGAGCTTGTGGTACGCATACACTTGCTGCTGTTTTGTAGGCAGAAAGGAGTGTGTAATGCATTAATGAGTAGGTGATTGGATTCTTTAAAATACGCTTCGTAATAAAAACAATTAGGGGAAAAAAGTATTATTTATTTTTTATAATTTCGAAAAAAAAATCTGTCTTTTAAAGGAACATAAGCACTTTTTTTTACGTATTTACTTATTTTCAATGTGTTTTTCAAATTCATTTGAAAAACCTCTTATGTATAGCATAATAAAAGTTCCTAATGCTTTATCATTTTGTGCATGCATTCCTCGAGTCATATGCATATATGTAATATTTTTAATTAAATATATTTGTTTTATAATTACAGTAGATTATAAAATTGCTGTTCACAAACAAATTTAAAAATGTGTAATAAATAGAAAAAAATACTGCAAATTCATAATTTTTTAGTTAGTCACTAGGTACTTATAAGAACATAGGTCGCTATAACAAAAACACTTGATAGTACTAACAATAAATTTTCCCATGATACTGGTCACTCACTATCAAATAATGCAACTATCTTTGATTGAATTATTTTTTGTATTAGTAGGTGTTTAAATAATGATCTCCGGAATTATTCATGAGCATAAATTTATTTTCTAATTAAAAAAAGACTCCAAAAAAATACAAGTACCTATTAACCTGAAATTTCTAAACGTTTCTATAACATTTATATATATATATATATATATATATATATATATATATATATATATATATATATATATATATATATGTAAGGATAATTAAATTAGATTAAAAATTAAATTCCCTATCTAGCACTTAACTCATCTGTCTCAGTCCCCATCGTCAAGTATCAAACTAATCACCCATTTACTTCTTCCGATACCTTCCCCATACCTTCTTCCGAACATATGGCCTAGCCAATAAACATGTCTAATTCCAGATCGTTAGATTTAATAGTCAACATATGTCAGCATTAACTTGCAAGCACCTTCTTCAAAGCAGCGATACTTACCATATGTTTTTCAAGTGTTATCCACTTGAAACCACCACCATGGCGTGCTTTTTCCTCCTCTCTCGGTATCAGAACAGATGTACAAACGATTGAATAAAGACCGTCCCTTTTTCTAACTTTTAATCTGATTCTGTCTTAAAAATCATGACAGAATTAAAGCCGGCAGGATTTCTTATCTGCGAATGGATTTCAAATCTTAATGTAAAAAACTAATCTTTTTTATAAAATAATTTTAATATAAAAACTAAAGCCAGCGACCATAATAACTGATATGGAGAATTTGACGGAACACCGAATGCACCATATGCCAATATGCTGAAGACGTCGGATTGCCGGAATAAAAAATGATACGAAAAAAAACCGCACTATTATTCCCTGGAAGAACATCGCTCTTAAACCCCGAGAAGAATGCAGTGTTTTCCGCCGAACGTTATTTCTACCGTTGCTTAAGAGACCAGCAAGTTTGCCATGAAAGAACCAACTTTCGAATGGCGAAAAAAGAAAAAAAACAATAAGAGAAGCGTGTATTCCCCAACTCAGTGATGAAAGACATCACTCCCTTCCAACAGAGAAATAAAGAAAAGGAAAAAATCTTCTTCGCCGGAAAGTCCGGACGGTAATATTGTGAATTTGACCACCATATAATAATAGTGAAGTACCAACATTGAAAGAAAAATAAATGAATAAAATTTTACTAGTGAAATAAAGTGACAACAGCATCTGGATTACCGTTCACCAAGTATTTCTGACGCTGCAAAGTGGAGGTCATTTAAATTGTATATTTGAAATTTTAGTAACATTGAAGAACTGAGTTTTGCTGAACAGAACTTTACGAAAAAGAATAATATATGATATGATATGGTATTTAATTTTTATAATATAGTTGTGTTATAAATGAGATATTTTCTTTATATTTTAATTGAGAAAACAAAGTATATAGGTTTAGTCATACAAAATTTTGAGAAATTTTAATATATACTTCTCATAATTTTATCTTAAGATGTCGAATGAGTTAACAGTTATGAGAGAAATTGATGTTTTAAAGTTGAAAGATATAAATTAAGTTATTAGAGGAATGACTCTAAGGTACTAATACTAATGATGTTGATTTTGAGAAGAAACAAAAGTAAAGTCACGTTGCATTCTTTTTTCTCCACTGAATTTAATTGTTTTGTTAATTATTTTATTCAGCAGCAATCTTATTACATGTCATTAAAAAATTTTTCATTTGGAAATTGTGTGTTTTGATATCCCGGCCATATATCAGGATTCACTATTTCTCGAAAATTTTCTTATCTAAAATTAAAATTAATTTAATAAATTGAAGTTTATTTTTGGATATTATACAGTGGATAAGGGAGAATACAATCATTATAATTTTGTATATGTCTCGAAACATTAAGAGGACAAACTTGTTTAGTTTGATATGTACACCTCTCATTGTTTCTTATCAGCATCCCTGAACATCTGTGAATTGATCACGCAGATTTCTCAGAGAGATGTGTTCAAAATTAAGTAAGGTGATACAGTTTATATTAGTGAATGTGTGATGTAAGAGAAAATCAAGAATTTTTGTCTATGAAACGAATTTTTAGAAGGTTACGGAAAGATTCAAAATATTGTATGCGATATTGTTAAGTTACAGTGAATATTGAGAAAATTTTCATACATACTAAAAGTTATTATTGAAGTGAGTCCACTTTTCCGACTCAAAAATAATAAAAAAGTGCTCTTATATTCTTGTATTCTTTTATTCTTATATTCTTATAATTTTTATATTTTATAACGCATATGAAATAAAACATTGTTTATTGTGTTGGATAGTGCATAGAAGTTGTGTGTTATACACCGTTTTCATATTATTAATAATTTCATTTTATTAGTGTCTATATTTTTTTTATCTTTATAAAAAATGTATTTCATATATGCAAAATTTAGTGTATCAATGGCGCCAGAGTAGATTTTTATACAAAATTATTATTTTAACATTTGTATGATTTCATGTATTTTTATATTTACTATCTTATTGTTTGATATATTATTTTCCAACATAATTTTTTTGAAAATTTCTACCAGCTACAATACGAATCTATTATTATGAAGGAATAGGATTAAACGCGATGTCGAATAGATTTAAACAAGCTAATCTTCAATTATATGTATGGAAATTCATTTTTATCAATTAATTGTCATTACTATGTTTGTTGTTATAGTTTCGTTTATTGTATTGCATTTTGATTTTAGTATTCCTATTGCTTAAATATTTCTACTGTGTGTAATATGTCTTTCTAAATCATGTTATGTATTGTTTTGTGTTTGTTGAGAATTGATTAAGTTTGTAAAGAGAGAAAAAATCACGCCATGACTCCCTTTTAAAATTGGGGGGCAAATGTAAGGATAATTAAATTAAGATTAAAAATTAAATTCCCTATCTAGCACTTAACTCATCTGTCTCAGTCCCCATCGTCAAGTATCAAACTAATCACCCATTTACTTCTTCCGAACATATGGCCTAGCCAATAAACATGTCTAATTCCAGATCGTTAGATTTAATAGTCAACATATGTCAGCATTAACTTGCAAGCACCTTCTTCAAAGCAGCGATACTTACCATATGTTTTTCAAGTGTTATCCACTTGAAACCACCACCATGGCGTGCTTTTCCTCCTCTCTCGGTATCAGAACAGATGTACAAACGATTGAATAAAGACCGTCCCTTTTTCTATAACTTTTAATCTGATTCTGTCTTAAAAATCATGACATATATATATATATATATATATATATATATATATATATATATATATATATACTAGAGGACCGGACAGACGTTGTCTTATACACACATCTTAAATTCAAAAATTCCAAATTTTTATGAATATGCTTTAACAATCTAGACCGTTTTAAGTAAAATTTGTATTAAAAAGTTATTACGTCTAACGTCATTACACACACACACATGTACGGTTATCACAATTCAATCAATCGATAGCGTGTGAGTATGTGTATACTATAAGAGAAGTTAAATGTAAAGGCTGTCTGAATAAAAACTTAAACTTGTTTTAATTAAAGGTGAAAAAGTTGTGAGAGAGAGACTCAAACTATTTTATAACAGTTATATTTATTAAATTGTACATAAAATGTATAAATTTTTATGCACACTTCAAAACTCTTCAAACACTAATTACATCTGAATGTAATAATTTAATTAACACACGATTTTTTTCAACAAAATAATAACACGAAGTGACAAAATATTTTTCTGAAATGATCACAGCACCAATTGTCAGGACCAACTTGAATTATAATAAAAGATTTTTGAATATTCGATACTGCGATCGTAGCGCAGTCTGCCGGATCCAATGTAAACCATTCCAAGATCTGCAATTTATAAATAAAAAATTAATTAAATAAACATTTCTAAACCGAATTATAAATCTAAACCATTCTCGAGTCCACTGGAACAGACAAAAACTTTCATCAAAATCGGTCCAGCCGTTTAGGAGGAGTTCAGTTACATACACACGCATAGAAGAATTATATATATGTAGGATTTTCCGTTTGAAACATTTTGTAAAAGGTTGAGTCATCTCCTTCTCAGAGGACTATTAATGTCAATTTTGTTTATTACCGCATTCCGAAGCAGCACCGTCTGTGGGCTGCGGAGCGCCGGCTTGAATGATTTTGATTTTTCCGGCAGAGGCCTACTAACCCCCGCCTGTTCAACACGTCACTTTTTTGCGTATTTCGCGCCCAGCGCGGTTTCAGTCCAAGCATGAGAAAGGTAATTAATTTCCCCGTCTTCTAAAGGTATAACTCAACTTTCAATTAATCTAATTTCTCCATGTCTCTTTCCCTTTGTAAATATTTCCCTTTAACTTGAAATAAATTCTTTTTCTTACTTAAAGTATATTCGTTTAAATGACTTTGATTCAATTAATTCATCACTAACCCTTTAATACTTACCCCTAGACAACCACCTCGCCAATTTAAAATCCCGACTTCTGAAGAGTCTGATTTTTATTCGAAGATTTTAGCCGGACTCCCACATATATAAAGATTATTTGAAAAAATATTAATTAAAAACGCTAAAAAGCGTGAATCGAGTCTGCATTTTCGTAACAATAAAGACCGGGTTTGGCCAGTTTGGCTGAAAATCAATTTTTGGTGCCAACTTATGTCTTTTTCAATTCCTACTATTAGCTCTTAATCTCTATACATATTTTATTTGTTTGTTTATTTATTTATTTATCTTGATGAAATTTTCAATCGTTAATAAAATACATTTTAAAGCGCTCAATTGAGCTGATATGTAATGTACATGATTATTTTGGATGACAATACAATAATTTAATTGTAATTAATAAAAATTAATTGATTATAACTAATTATTTAAAAAATTACAAATACAGCCACGTTGGCGACTTAGCGACCCTTTTGGCGACTTATGTCCAAATTTGAAAAAGTTTTTTTCTCACGTATTAAATAAAGCATTCAGTTGAAAAGAAATTTTATATACACGATTGTTTTGGATGACAATACGATACTTTAATGATAAGTAATAAAAATTAATTACCACTTAATGTTGTGATTCTGTCATATGTATATACATATTTATATTAATTGCAAATATTTAATAAAAAGTAGCTAAAATAAATTTTTTCTTGGTTGATCTAAGTAGGAATTGATTAAAAATTTTTTTATATTTTTTGTTTATAACAATAGCGTTGTTACAACAATGCAGGTGAATGTTGAGTTGTATTTTTTGAATGTTTTAATTAATATCTTTTTAACTAATTGCGATATCGGACCGAATTGGGAATTTAAACCATTCTCGAATTTACTTGAACCCACACAAAATTTCATCGAAATCGGTTCAGCCGTTTAGGAGGAGTTTAGTGACAAACAACACACGCACAGAAGATTTATATATATATATATATATATATATATATATATATATATATATATATATATATATATATATATATATATGTATGTATGTATGTATATATACATATATATATATATATTGTATACATACATGTTATTATTAAACTATTGTATTTTCAATATTTTATCCCGATCCTCTTTACTTTTAAGTGCCCAAATTATAATTTTTTTTCTTGTGTAATCACTTGAAGCTTCTTTGTGTCGCGGGATTGAAGGGGGGGCAGTTAAACTGGTGTACAACGTTTGTGACCTCTAAATTACTTTTACTTAAAAATTTTTCTTCTAATTTCTTTTAATACAAAAAGAATATCATATTCGCGTACAATATAAAAATATATGTTTAATGTAGGAAACTTTTGGTGAATTGCCTTAGATAAATACAAATCAAATCCTCAGAATTTTAGATTAAAATTATTTTTAAGGCATAATTACTATGAAATTCGTTTCCAAAACAAACATTTATTACGTATATAAGCTTATTATTTAATTAAAAATGTGAAAAACGTATAGCGCATCACAGTTCTCTGACGATTTTCTTAAGTGAGAAGAAAATATGGCATTAGTAATTATTTCAATAATTGTTTAAAAAATTAAAAATGATTTTAAGTGTAGTATAATGTGTTAAAAATTATCTTTTAGCATTAAATTGTCTGTTCTATGGTTAAAAGTAATTTTATTGGTAATTTTGCAGAGTATGAAATCGCTTATTAAAATATTACAAACGAATAAGATTTAAAAATTTTAAAAAAAAAGTTCAACTCGAATTCTGTAGCAGGTAAAACGTGAGCAAAAATGTTTAATTCTTTTCTTAAATATGTTTCTTTTATTCCATTAATTCCTTACACCCATGTTTAAAAATATCCCTTTTAAAAACAGTTTTATCGCTTAAATGATAAATTCCATCCCTTGCTTCTAATTGCCTCGTTGTTTTTCTAAAGTATAATTAAAGCTCTTAGATGAAAAAAATGTATTGAAATTAATTGTTTACCCTGCCTTTCAGCGTGCAATACTTTTTCGAAGGAATAATGTTATTTCGCAATATCAAAATAAGAATAAAATGTGAAATTTTGTCTCTGCAAATAGATTTGCAAGAAATATTTTACTTCCATTCTTTTTAATGAATTTCACATTCTACTTTCATCGAATTTTTTCTTACAAATACTGGCTGCGAATATAAAAGCAAAAAAAATGAAATTCTTTTTTTTTTTTTTGCGGACCTTTCAAGAAAATCTTATTTCTATTCTAAAAACTAAAAAGAATGTTCTGGAAACTGTCTTCATGCTTTCTTTAATTTATGAATATTTTAATGAGATATAGAATTTAGTATTTGAATAGATATAGGATTCCTGTGTTTTTGAAAATTTATGCAGGACATAAGGTTTTTAAAAAAAATATTTTAAATTCGAAGAATTGAATATTTGCATATAATGTTGATTTGTCTTGTCTAGATAAAATAACTTACTTTAGGTGAATTTATAACTGAAATGAAATACATCGAATGGCATTTCTTGTTTTATAACCGTTATTCAATTTCTATGCATTTGGCTGTGAATTTGATTTCAAAAGTTTTACCTTTCAAATATATTGATTTCTTAAAATTAAAATTTTAAATTAATTTTTAACGAAATCATTGTATAGGAGACTACACTTTGCTAAAAAGAATGTTAGTAATTATTTTCTTTAGCCGTATAAATAAAGAATTTCATAAATTAATGGAGAATTAATCATTGAATTTGATAAACGTAATAAATAATGAATCATTTATAACTGATACTTAGTCCAGTTATTAACAGACTTAAATATTGACTACAGCTAAATTTAATAAGAAAATTTTGCATTTTACACAACACATTAACATACAACGCAAAATACGTACACAATCACAATATTTATAAAGATGTTTTAAGCTCCGAGTTAAAATGCATTTTCTAAAACTAAATCTAATAAAATTGTTGCAGTGTATTTTATATGAAATAGAAGTAACACAGTATATTTATCGGCAAATTTATCTAGAGACATTGCTACATAAAGATTTGTTTTGTAATATTCAAAAACCCTATTTTGGGAACTTTATAAATTATTATAAATTCCAAGCCCTTATTTCCCACATTATTTCGATCTTCTTTCCTATTTTGTAAGAAGTAATATTTTATTTCATACAACGCATTTATTTGTTTGTTTTAATTAATTAAAGAATTCATGTTGTTTCTGAAGTTAATCATGTAGAAGTAATGACAACTATACAGTTCGGCTATTTTTATTACAAATTTTACAACTAGGGGCATTTTTAAGAGTTTCATTACAGAATGCGATTATTTATAATATAAACTACAAGTCATCACACACTCCTCCCTTTGTAGTTGCCCGCTTTTTAAAAACACAATATACTTTCCAGAATTCAAATTTAAATACCGCTCTCGGTAAGTGTAAGAAAAGTACTTCAAAGAACAATTTTACACTTTATCTTTTATACGAAAAAGGAAAGCCTTTTCAATAAGTGCAGAAACTTAGTGAGTTTGAAATTCCTTATTGACTCTAACATATGAAATGCCTTTCGAGCAACTTTTACACTAGGGATTTTCTTTTTCAAGTAGAAAAGATGGCGGATTTTATATTCTTAGTGTACACCGGTAAAAATGAAAATGTGTTCTGTACGATAATACCAGTGCTTCGTCGATATATGAGGTCTTTCAACGAATTTCACGCTTAAAGCCTTTAAGTGAATCGAGGGGATTAGCGAGGGATATAATCTGACAGACTCTCTGACGACATTTCAAAACGAGTGAAAAAAATTGGTAGAAAGCAACCCCTTTGAAAAGAATTAATTTGTCTGTTTTGGAGAACAGGAATAGCATACAAAGGGAGGATTAAGTAAGCGTAACCTAAATGTGAACTCCATAAATATGAAGTGTAAAATAAAAGTACTTTTTCTGTGCAAAATCATTGTATTATTCAAATTATTCTAGAAACATTCATTTTCGTAAAGGAAGCAATTAGTATAATATCTAATGGAAAAAAGAATTCTTATTTAATCTTAAATGTAATTCAAATAAGATATTTCTTGAATGTAAACAAGTATGGGAATTTAATATTTTTAAGTGACAAAAAGTTAAAAAATTTCATTTAATATTTCGGAGCATAACATAGTTATACATTGAAATAAAATAATATAGATAAAAATACTATTAAAAAACAGTAAATATATAAACAGCAACAGCATTTAAAAGAACACATTTTACTCATCGTTTCAGAGGTCTTGATATGTGAAGTCATTTTTAATTGATTGGCATTTGTGCTTTTTAAGCGTTCATGAAGCAACATATGCCAGCATTATTTTTCAATATGTTGCATTGATAATATTAATCTTCCAGAATAACATATAAATCATAGTACATCATCTCTTACAGAAAAATTTCTTTCTGAAAACAATCTATTTTCAATAAAAGAAATGAAATGTAAACTGTTTCATCGTTGATTACTTTGGCGATGAGGTTGAATACAATATATATAATTTTAAAAAACTCATGTATTATAACACTGTTTTTCACTTCTTAGCAATTTGGAATCCAGTTATGTAGCTTTAATTTTGATCTACATATGATTTTGAAAATGAAATAACAATAAATTATTCGAATAAATACAAAGCTATTACATTTTATCCTTAGATCAGAATCTAAATTTTTATTTATTTAAATTATACTTAATAGTACATAATGATAAATTGATTTTTAATGAACTTTATCTTAAAAATTAAAATTCTTAGCTCAAAATTGGCTTTCAAATCACCATAAATTGCTTAAGCTTCATATTTCAAAAACCTCCAAAAATTAAGGAAACAATAGATTTTTTTGGAGCTTAAGTTTGATAAAATGTAGTTCCATTCGAAAAAATTGATTCGTGTGATTTTTATACATTTAAGTGGTGCATATTATGTTTACAGATAGTTTAAGATATTTATATTAACTAATATAAGTATGTGAGAGGCTTGGACCTCTCTCTCGGGCTTTTAGATATGTGGGGGTAGGGAAGAAACACTCGACACATGATCCATTTAATCTATTTATGTTTAGTTTAAATTGTGTTTAAATTGTGTCTGTTCTTTGTGTGGTAACACACAAAGAACAGACACAATTTAAACTAATAATAGAAAGAGAATGTCTCAATTCTAACCATGAAAGGGTAACAACGATAGTATAACGTGGACGAATAGGAGACTATCAAACTTGATCCTTACCTTAATAAAGGACCTAACCTGCCATTCGATTTAATCTAATATCAATTCAATCTTAGTGAACAATCGTCACTTTAAAGTTTCCTCTTAATAAGTCTCAAATCACTATAATTCTAATATTATACCTTCACTAGCAACCTTTCCTGACTTGAGTATATCTTCTCACCTACTCTCTCAAGATAGAAAACCTCAACTATGTATAGTAAGTTAATTTAAATATCATGATTCTCTTCTTCCGAAGGGTTGGTTGTGAATAACGCGAATTGATATAGTCCAAAGATCCCCCAATAGGATTAATTGAAAACACGCGTGTAGGTCTGACACAAGTATTTTAAGTATATCTTTCTTTCTTTGGCAAAGTTATAAGTTGGATGATTCTCTCTCTCTCTCTAAGATTTAGAAATTTAACAGGAATAAGTTTTTCCTTAGCTATAATGCACTGTTGGTAAGCTTTTTTTATTGGTAAGATTAAGTTGTCAGAGACATAAGCCAGCAAGGAAGACTTTTATAACTATATAAACCCTGTTTCACCTCAAATAGGCTCTTGGTCCCGGGGAAGAGTCAGTGATACAATTGCTCTACCAAAATAGCAAAAAATCAATGACATTAAAGTTATGACTTCTACCAAAATCTTTAAGTGGTCTATCGGATTTCAGTAAGTCAATAGAGATGTAACCCATCCTCCAATACCCTGGTGAAGTAGGTAACTACCTACAAACATAGTTCGATATGGCCAAGTATTGTCATTTACCAGAACAAAATGATCACCAATAGCAAAAGCATAGGGGTTTAGCACATTGATTAAGGATTTCGTTTAAATAATTTTGAGCATTCACATTACCTTTGTGGAAAATATGCTTGTCTCTGGGGCCTCCTTAAGTTATTATAGTCCACACCATGATACCATCTCCGTCGTAAGACAGTATTTCAACATTGTTGGTTTTGTGGTGACTACATCCTCACGCCCTCCAGATTTCAATACACCGAGAATCACTTTCAAAATTAAACATAGATTCGTTTTTAGAAAGCATAGACTGTCATTCATTGCATTCAGCTTGATGGAGCACATCTAATCTGTCTTCTATCGTACGAGGTTCCATAGTAAGGACGTTTTTTTTGGGTCACAAAATTCCACATTTTTCTTCCTATCACCAAATATGGTTTTCAAAAAATTGATCTTTAGTAAGTTTTCTCTGTCTTCACACACATATAAATCAAATATGTTGTTATCTAAGGTTTATTATTTGGTAGACTTGAAACAGATCTTGAAACTGAATTGTTGGATTTGAACAAATTACAGATCCGCTGAATTACGCTGCGGCATTAACCTGTTCCACATTTTCAGCTTTTGATTGAATATTTTTGTTCATTCGATGTGTGATCTCGCATCTTAAAGAATATGT
This sequence comes from Trichonephila clavipes, assembly GCA_019973935.1. Lineage (NCBI taxonomy): Eukaryota > Metazoa > Arthropoda > Arachnida > Araneae > Nephilidae > Trichonephila > Trichonephila clavipes. The sequence goes on along the minus strand of BMAU01018592.1, from coordinate 98,953 downwards.
TTGACTCGCCAACGATATTTTGAAACCCAATGAATCGATTTAAAAAGGAATAATTTTGATGAATGAAGTTTAAAAACGGTAAGGAAATTTTAGAAAACTTGAGAAGTTTCAAAAGGTTGTTTTAAAGAAATTTAGTACTTTTCTCTCTTCTAAATGCTATAGATATAAATTTTTCAGTTTTCTTTATTAATGTGGCGTATTACAATGAATAAAAACTCATTTTGCTGAATTTGTAAATAATTAAATAGAGCTATAACTTGTAATAGTTGCTGTACTTTAACTTACGTAGGCCTACGCAATTGTTCAAATTAAATTATTTCGCTATGAAAAGGAATGTGTGAATCTTTATCCAGTTCAATATTTTTTTTCACAAACAAAGCACTGATTTGCTACTTTTATTTTATTTTACACTAATTTTGTATTTATTATGCAAATATTCATTTTAGTTTTATATTAAATCTAAATGAATCATTTATTATTACAGATAAGTAAAATTTATTTCTCGTATTTTCAATGCGGAAAAATATCTAAGCACTAATGTGTAGAATTTACTTAACTGAGAAATATTGCTAGAATAAAATATGTAGGATTTCCTTACATTGTTACCTTGGAAAATAAATTACATTATGACTAACTAATGCGACATTTCTGGCAAAGATTGCGAAATAATAGCCAGAGTTTCTCGAATAATTGCAGCTTACATCTAAATGCATTCTTGAATAGAAATGGCTTATTATACTTCTTTCCGTACTAAGAATATATCATGAGTTTAAGTAGAAAATTACGTGCCGAAAGTTTCATTCGTGCCAGAACGCCCATAATAAAATCAATTTTGAATTAATTCCCCAATCTGATTTTTCTCAATCAAATTCCACTTACCCCCGCATAATCAAATCGACTTTTTATTAAAAAACTTAAATATTACACCATCGATTATTTTTTGCTGTTAATCGCACTGTGCTTAAGACCTTCACTGAAGAGTATTTTTTTTTACCATCACCAACACGGCGTCATGACTCAGGACGAGATTTATTTTTGTAACAGAATAAAAAAATCGCATACTCTTACTCGTTAAGGAAGATTATTTCGAAGAAAAGGCATGAATAAAGGACGTTTTTCTGCGCTATCTCCAAAGGGGTAAGGAAAAAAAGTCATTAATAAGGAAAGTAACTCAATAGCTGAGCTTCATTAAGGTCAATCACGCACCAGGCTCAATGCCTCCAGTTGTTGGAGACAACCATGAAGGAGAGCGAAATATGATTTTACGCAATGGATCATCTTGCTTGACATCATTCTTTTTATACATAGCCCACCTTCATTTGGAAGGCTTCCAGCACATTCTTACCAATTGAATCAAGATTGGATACAAACTGTTTGAGTCATAACTCAAAAAATTTACTAATGAGGCGCCAAACTAATAACAACAAATAGTTCAAACCATAACAAGAAAGTAATTGACTTTTCAATTCTTTTTTGTTAAGCATTAATCAATTGAGTAATCGTTTGCTAACTAACGATTAAATATGAAGCAACACCTGGACTATTGGCAACTGCCGTATTTACCTGAATCTAAGCCCTTATCGATTTTAAACCACACCCCCAATTCTCTACTCGTTTTTGAGAAAATATTTTAAGGTATCCGACTACGTTCGGAACCGTGATTTTGCAAAGCGTATAAATGGATAATTTTCATGATATTTAGTGTCACTTAGATTAGAATATATGCCAAAAATTGTCTTAAGGACATTTTGACAAAAAAAAAATATTTAAATACAATATTTTGGCAAAAAATTAACTTAGAATAATCTTTTTCCAACTGTTCTCCTTTTGTGAAAAATGGTTCTATTATAATAATATTTTGCCTGTATATAGCTCAGACCTCTCTACAGAGGCTCAACTAGAATTTTTGAAATATATAACTTAGAAGTGAGTTTATTCATATTTTATGACAATAGAGGGGAGTAATTTTAAGAAAAAAAAACGCCAATAATTATTTCAATTGATGGTAACTCTGGAAATAATGTGAAGAGCCTCTGTAAACAGGTCTGAGCTATATACAGGCAAAATATTATTATAATGGAAGCATTTTTCAGAAAAGGAGACCATTTTGAAAAAAGATTACTCAAAGTTAATTGTTTGCCAAAATATTATGTTTAAATAAATTTTTTGTCAAAATGTCCTTAAAAAATTTTATGCATGTATTCTAATCTGAGTGACACTAAACATCATGAAAATTATCCATTTATGCGCTTTTTTTAAAATCGCGGTTCCAAGTGTAGTCGGATACCTTAAAAAATGTTTAAAGGGTTCATCAATATGCAGTACTTCAGAAATTTAATAAAAACTTTGATGATTAATAATAAGAAGTAAATAATTTATTTATTTTACCAGTATTAAAAACAGTCAAATACATAGATGAATCTATAGCTACTTTAACCATCGTATCATGTTTTGAAAATGATTCACCACTTCCATTGTCACAGCCGAATTCGGAACGGGGGCCGAAATCTCCATTTTCCTACACGACGCGTCGTCTTCCGTGCCATCCAATGTATTTGTTATGCAATTTTCTTTAAAAGAATGTATTGCAAAATAAGTATATCCTTTTGTTTACGCCATCGACATATATTTGTTTCATCTGTATCAAATTTTCAGTAGCCGCTGCTCTGTTTCCCTTTTTTTTCCTGCGTATAAGATTGCCTCCCTTTTCATATTTGCGCCCTAGTGAACTCGTCTTGACACTGTTACCGATGTATTTGATGTTTAGGTGATTAAAAGAAAGCGCATACAAAAAAATTCCCTACGATGTTTAGGATAGACTGAATACTGGAGATAAACTTCGGAATAGGATAAGTCGTCGTTGCAAGTACTCAGAATGAATGTTTACATTTTTCCTATTGAAATCGGGTGGAGGCTCAATTTCTTCCATCAAACAAATGTTTTACCTTCGATTCTAAGCCATACCCGATTTTCAGTAACATTAAAACTGGAAAATAGTGTGGATTAGATTTGAGTAAATAAGATATATTATTTTGAACCATTGTCACATGGGAAGAATAAGAATCCTGAGCTGACACACTTTTTTCAAACTTCCACATCAAGTTGATAAGCCTTTTAACAAAGGCTAGTACTAGTAATTGTGTCTGGGTCTCTAGGCTAGATATACATACATGTAGCATCATGTGAGCAAAAGAGTCTGTCAGATTATATCCCTCGCTAATCCCCTCGATTCACTTAAAGGCTTTAAGCGTGAAATTCGTTGAAAGACCTCATATATCGACGAAGCACTGGTATTATCGTACAGAACACATTTTCATTTTTACCGGTGTACACTAAGAACATAAAATCCAGCAAAAGAAATAAAGATTTTTAAGAAAATCCATGGTTCTAAAGAAACGTTTTGGATTAATTAAAATCTGAAATAATTAATTAGAATTGTTTTCTTATTAATAAAGGAAATAATGATTACCCTAATACGATGATGAACTATCAGTATTGCAATTGACGCAAAGTAAAGATTCATATATAATTACTGTTATTTATTTTACTTCAACAAAACCAAAAAAAATCAATCATTTGTACAAAGCTTATTCCAAAATAATCTATACTTCTTACTTTAAACTTAATTTCTTTTACAATGAAATATTAATTAAATCCCAAAAATGTGCTCGTCTTATTAAAGACAAATATAGAACTGTCCAGATAATAAATAGATAGGGTTCCAGAGAGAGTTCAAAGTTCAATACGTATGCAAGTTGCTACAATGTTCATTTCTTTTTTAGTTTGATTGTATAACTGAACTTTATATGATTGCTCAACAAGTTTTATAAAGTATGTAGCTTGGAAAATTAATGTTTTTATGCATTAGCAAACACCTGTTTTTATCCTTTGCGTGATATACTCAAATAATATTTCGTGGAATTATAAGACAAAACGTAGCTTAATTCACCAGAACTAAGAGCTAAAATTTTAACACATCTTATTATCATTTATAACATTAATTAAGCATTTGGGATATATATTGTAAATTTAGTGTTGAAAACTCAAGTGTCCTATGAAAAATATGAATATACTTTAATTTATTATTTTATTCTCCATTTCCCAATATTAAATTATTCATTTTCACAAAATCGCAGCCAGAAATTCATAAACTTAATCTCTAAATTTTATAGAGCATTCCTTAATATTTACAATTATTTAATGAAAGGAGAAAATACAAAGTTAAAATCCTCAATATTTAAGAATTCATCCTAATTTCTTCTGCTATTTATGAAGAACATTCTATCAAATTTCTTGAATCAAATACCATACTTTCTTAAGAAATTCACTTTATCTAAATGAAATGATCCAACCATGCAGTAATTTTAAAAATATCAGTCAATTATTGTTCGACTGGTATTTTTGAAAACAGTGTTTTAATGTCTTCTATTTGCCTCGATGTTTTTCGTACATTTTCAGCTCACACAGAAAGTGATTTTGCTAATTATTTTAAAGCGAAGACAGTTCACTACTGCATACTTTGAAGAAGAAAAAAACATTAATGATTTAGAGCATCGTGAAGAACTGTTAATGGAAATTAAAAAAATATTTAAATTGGAAAACATTATTAATAGAGATTTTAAAAGCGTTATTCCGTGCGAAAGTAGTAACTCAAATCTCATTACACCCTCTAAACAAAGTGGGGTTCCTCGTGGATATTAATTATTTCAGTTTCAAATGTAATAACTCCATCTCGACTGAACAACGTTATATTACCTTGCAGTGGAGCAGTGTAATTTAGAAATTAATGTGACCTTCAATCTACCCGAATGATGAAATTAAAGCAGAGCAACCCTTTGCAAAATCTTGACTGCCGTATTACACTCAGGGGTCACCTCTTTCCATTCCATGAGATCGTGTGCGATTAAGATGCCTCTGCATTCTTCGTCTTTTAATTAACATAAGATCAGAGAGCGTCTTTTAGCTATTAAATCTTAAGGTCCTTTTCTTCTGGAATGCCGTAATCACAATACCTTCCGTATTTTCAACTCAGTTCAGATCCTTCCCTTTGAAGTCACTGGAGATTTCGCGCCGAAAAGGGCAAACGTTTCTGTTCTTTTACTTTTGAGAGAAGTTTTGCGGAACGCCCGTTTTGAAAATTCCTTTAATAAATTTAGCCGTAGAGAGTCCTTTAATAGACCTTCCGAATAAATTGAGATCTTCCGGAGGAAGGTTTTCTGCCCTATAATATGAATGCAGATGAGTTCCTCATGAGGTAATCGCATTTAACGTTTGTTTGGAAAAGTCAGGTAATGAGAATATCAATAAGCCGAAAAGCCAAAGTTTTGTGCTCCTCCTCTAATAAATTTATTTGTTACTGTTACAAGAGAACTAATAAGCGTGTTGTCCTGAGGATTATGAGTTTTGAAGCAAAAGTGCCACTTGGAACGCTTTGCAATTGTCATTATTTTGTTTCGATGGTTCACTCTATAATTACTGTAAAAAACAACTTAATTATTAATAATGCAGTTATAAATAATTTTTATAATGGAGCCAGTGTTAGCCCTTCGGATTAAATGGCTGCTTAACTAATGCGTCATTAATCGATTCGGAAGAGAACCCCGAATTCTTTCACAGCATAAACTGTATTGTGATAGTTAACTCATACATTATCAACCTTTTTTGAACTGGCACCCCCTTTTCTAGTGAATATTTCGATACCACCCCCGTCCCACTCCAGAGAAATAAGAGCGTATATGGTGAAAAAACTTAATCGAATCTTTAAAAAAATATTCTATTACTAATAGAATATATTTTTTTAATTTATTTGTTTTCTAAAGCTTCCAATTTTTTTTTTTTTTTTACTTACAATTCTGAAATAGCTATTACCACGAATATACAATTTTAAAAACATTCAATCAACGTAAGGTAACGAGTATTAAATTTTACTTTTAGTTTGATATAATAAGTGTGTTTTTGTTTAGTCTTTTTCTAGACTACTTGGTTAATTTGCCCATGACCCTCCATACCATCTCAAAACCCTCTAACTTTTATTGCCCCTTGAAAGCCTCAAATGCCCCTTGTGGGCGTTATCGCCCACGTTGAGAATCTATGGATTAACTCTTCTACTTTCAACGATGAGACATACAAACACATGGCATAGGCATATTAATTCAGTACACTAGATTTTAAATATGCATATAATTATTTATTTTACACTTAATACAATAATTTTGTATTGTACTTTTTCCTTTTTGTGATGACTATTCATAACGGGAGTTACATTATACAAGAATGACTGAACTGGTTATTGTCAATCATCAGTGGTGCACACAAGGGGGAGGGTCCTGGGGGGCCGGACCCCCCCCAAAGCCCTTGATTTTTTTCCGATTGATTATAACTCTAAGTATATAGTACGTTAAATTTTATTAAGTATTTGTTATTAATGATTAATTTTATTAATTAATGCTAGTTATTTTTTCAATAATTAGTTTTTTATTGTATTTTGTTCCCGAAAATATACAAATCAAAAGGAACATGATACAAGAATGGTGAATTTTCGAACCCGGACCCCCCTTGAAAAATTCCTGTGTGTGCTACTGACAATCATCATTAACTGATCTTTTAAATAAAACCTGAAAATCCATTATTTCCATTCTAAGCCCCATTTAAAGTACTGAACTTCTATAAAACGAATTTTCCATATTACGAGCTTTTTTCTGGGATTTAGCGACTTCTTTATATAAAAGTCCGACTGTATTTTAATGCTTATTCAGGTAGAGAAAATGTATCTCTGAGTCAGAAATTATAAAAGAAATATAATCTGCGGATATGTTAATGAAAATAAACGCCAGATGGTTGAAAAGAATGGTTGGTATAAATTAAAATTTATATTAAAATAAAATAACTTTTGAAATTTTTTCTTGTTACAAAATTTCATTAAATGCAATTTTAACTATATATCCTAATTTAAAATAAGATGTAAAATAAATTTTCCAATTAAGATGTGAACATTATTTACTAAATTTAGATAGAAACATTTTTATCCTTTTTCTTGATTTCCCAAGAAAATAATTACTTATTCTAAATGTATCAAAATAGCATACATTACAAGCATATGTTAAAAAATCAAACTTCAAATATTAAAACTCTTTATTACAAATCCTTACATTTGAACAGAGATCAATTAACGTTTAACTAGAAGTTTATTTTTAGATTTTGACTAAAAAACTATTTTGTTGAAATTTTATCGAAAATTATAAATTGTAACATTGGTTAGGTTATATTAAAATGCCAAATCCAGAAACATCCTTAAATGTTTTATCGTTGATACTTTACAAAATAATTTACAATACACCAAAAATATATAATTTTTCTTGCTAAACATAATTAGGGGATAATATTTGACAGATTAATTAACTATAACGCAATATTATTTTTATATAAACTATGACATTATCAAATCTGCTTTCTTATAATTCAATTTTTTTTTATTTTAGGCTTATTAATTTTTGTAAAATGCTACACTGAACAGAATTACTCTAAGGACAGTTTGTAACGTAAGAATTATGGGCGGTTTCCTTACATAAACACTTTCTTTTGTATAACAAAATTTTCCTCATTATTCCATTAGAAATTTCAGACATTTACATGCTTTAAATTTATGAAAAGACATTTATTTAAGCTAGGATTACATTATTCCCTCGTTTTTTGGAGAAATGTAATGTTTGTATTCTGGGAATTAAATTTATTTTCTTCGCCAAAACATATGCCAGTAAGACAAAGAAAATCCTTTTGTCTATATTAAAAGAGTTTTATACTTCTTTTTCATTTTTGCAAACTTCAGAAAAACACTAAAATCGACTTTTTCTCAGCGGTTAAATAAGTGGCACCTCCCTGTTGCCCAAGAGCTTTCCTTCATAAAAATAACTCCACTAGAACAAAAAAGTCGTAAATATTTTGTTCTATATTTGATCTTCTTTCTGTAAATAAAGTTCGCTTCTGTTTTATCTTTAGCCTAACAAAGCTTCTTTCAAAGCTTCTCCGAGGAATAAGTCGAGTTGTTCGAGTAATCAAATAAAATGGTGGATTTATTTATTCCAAATAATTTCCACTGAAGTAATGGCATCATAAAAATAAATGAATTTCTGATATTAATAACATAGAAGCGTGGAAAATGGTTTTTATGAATATAAGAATCATGAAAACATATGTTTTAACTTGATTAAGAATATAGAATGAGATTTTAAATGGGATCTAAATATATAAAAATATTATAAAAATACATATTTATATATTATTTCCTTCTTGTAATCATCCGAAAGTTAAGAAAAAATTCTTTGTATGTACTAAAAGGTTTTTAGTATAGACGAAGCATTTCTATGCATTTAATTTTTGCCAGCTTCTTAAAAACACTACTTCTTACTTAAGCAAATGCTATCCAAAACGGTGTTTAAGAATAAGAATTTAAAAGCAAACTGTTTCTAGGTTTAATATTCTTATTTAATATCTGAATAGGTTTTTTTTTGCAAGTAACAATAATTAACAAACAGTTACTTTGTAACATCTTTCATAGCCATTTTTTCTTCTAGTCCTCCCTCTAGATTTTCTTTCATTACTCGTAATTTTTTGGTTAGGTGCAAAGTTAATTAACAACTTCTTTGTGTAAGAAGTATGTAACATAGAATAATATATTTCTCTCACACAATAAAAGTTTTACGAGCACCTATATATATGCACATTACTGCATATATATATGTACCAAAATTGCAATCGCAGGAAGGTAAAAAGGTAACAAAACTTTACGTACACATTATGGTAGAAAACATGATTACATTTGTTGCTACTTTGGAGAGAGGATGTGTGGAGTTTGAGAATTAGAACACTCATTTACCGTTTTCAGCAGCTAAAAAGTGTTTACCCCAATTAGCCATCGAAAGGAATTGAACTTGGGTAACAAATATAGACAAGTCATTCTAGGCCGCCTTAAGTCTATGCCTCACTTTATCAATCGCAGTTTCTGAACAGAGGTGGTGGCCAGTGGAGCACACAAGGGGGGGTCCAGACCCCAGAACCCCCCAAAACCCTTGATATTGTTTTTCGATTGATTATAATTCTAAGAATATAGTACGTAAAATTTAATTAAGTATTTATGATTAATGATTAATTTTATTAATTAATGCTAATTATTTATTTAATAATTAGTTTTTTACTGTGATTTGTTCCCAAAAGTCGACAAAACCAAAAGGAGCATGATACAAGAATGGTGAACTTTCGACCCCAGACCTCCCCCTTTGAAAAATTCCTGTGTGCGCCACTGGTGGTGGCCCATTTTTACAGTAACCCATGACCATATGATTTCAATGTGAAAGAGGTTGGGTGTGAACGTGCTAGCCAAGGCAACAATCTAAACCACTCTGTGTTGAGGTTGGTGAGGACACGACGGACAACATGCTGTCTTGCGTTATCGTAGAAAAATGACGTCCTCGAGATCTTGAAGATAAGCTACAGTTAACGGCATTAGGATCTGAGAAATGCAACTCTGGTTATTCAGATTATCAAGTGACGCAAACAATAGATGCCCACGTCGTATACTCAATGGTTACGCAAGCCATTACTCGGTGCAGATCCCTTTATACGATACTGAAGGACAGCAAAGAAACCATGCGTTTTCTTCGATGCCTCTTAACACGGATAAATACATCATGATGCTACACTTTGAACGGGGAATTGTTTTAAAACACGACGTGGGACCTCCAATATATATATATATATATATATATATATATATATATATATATATATATATATATATATATAAATATATGTGATTCTCCAAAATTCAGAATTTTCAGGATGTAAAGTCTAGTCTTAAGAATATTTTTTTAAGTAATTCTTAATTTCAATAATCCAAACACTCATGCAACTTGAAAAAGGGTTAAGTAGCTCTTTATTTTCTACGATTAATTAATTTATATGCTCTGAACTTGTAAGATATAACAAAAATGAGCTTTATCATTGCATGAATAGAACTGTTTCATAATACATAGAGGAAAAATTACAGATTGCCCTCATTAAAACCTTTGAGAAATTACTCCAAATCTAAATTCATTGCAATTGTAGCCGTATCGAGTTTGGCTATATTTTGATTATAAAAGGAAGTGGAATTCACACAGAACATTGATTTATCCTGCTTACGTCATTAATTTATTCTTCCGATTGTATCTGAAAACTTTGTTACATATAAAATTAGAGAGTACCTTCTTTTCTTGGTACCTTTGAGTAAAAATATTCTCATTTCAAAGTTAGTATTGGCTTACAAGAAAAAAAAGAGATCCAATGAAATACAGGGTGATTTCTTTTAAAATAACTAACTATATTCAATGGAATCTGCATCTCGACCTAACCAAAGAAATGGCCACACACTTGGTATGGGGACGAATTAAGACATGAGAAATAGGATTCCTCGGGAAAACTTTATTTCGATAGGGGATTTTATGTGTGGTATAGGGCAAAAACAAAAAGTGTTACAAAAAAAAGAAAAAAAACTAACAACGCATATAAATTAACAATGAAATGTTAATTTTGTTTCACTTCCTTTCCAGGAATCCAACCAAATTCAATATGACAGCCATTTTCAGAGACTATACCTTGTATTATCTGCGCAACAAGTCCCACAACCGTATGCAACGTGTCAAACAATGGTTCCCCGTGATCCATGGACAAATAACGTTGCAACGTGTGTTATCACTTTTTCTGACACAGGCTTGTGTCCTATGTTACAGACTTATACCATTTAATGATCAGTTACTCTGTTTCTTTGGAACCTTAATAATTTCTTTTAAGCCATTAAGCGATGAAGATTTTTTTACGTATCTTATATGGAGTTTTGAACTCATGAAAAGCTATGGATGATCAAGATAATTCAGCTTTAGGGATAAGCCCGCTCTGGTAATGTGAGTCGCATATCCACTTGAGCTGACTCACTTCAGCTGAGAATACTATTCTCTGGAGCATTTTGCAAGCTTCTACAGCCAAAAATACTGGGACGTATGAAAGCAGAAGTTAACATTTTGCTTTGATACCCGTTTTTATGGCGATTCTCGATTTGGTAAGCTACAACAGTGCCATAAATATTTGGGGTGCCTATTGGAGATTTTTTTTACTAAATTTTTTTTCACGTTATCTGATTTTCAATGTCATCATTAGTCTAAATTCCAAGTTAGCTGCCATTGTGGGTATAAGATCGAGCTGCAAATGACTATGAATAATGTCAGTTTAAAACAAAAATCACCCTGTTTAATACGATATGAATAACTGTGATCCCTACAAAATACGGCCTCTTTTGAATTTGGCTCAGTATTGTAAATTAGTGTTTCATCATTCTTTTGCTTTAAAAGAGTATAAATTTCATTTACCATAAAATTCCTCCATTACAAATGCTCAAATTATAGAAAGCAATTTTTTACATCATGTGGTACAAGAATGTACTTTAGCATAATGTATTAGGCTAAATAAATAAGAATAATAAAACTTTAAATTATTAGAAACATGTTCCCAATTTTTTTATATCAACAGAAACTAAAGTACTTGATATTTATTTATATTAAGCTACAAAGTATGTTCTGCATTACAAACACACATTACATAAATGAAATGAACACTATAGCAAGTTTACAAATCAGCTATCGTGCTACATTATTGGAGATTTTTACTAAACACTTCTTATCCAATTATAAATATACATTTTAATATTAAAAACTTAAACAGAAATAGAATAACTTACGTTCAAAGTAAAAAAAATGTTTTTAAAATAACTTTTTTGTGCAAGTCTGTCTAACACAAACAGAATTTCTGCTGTACTTTGAATAAAATGGTGTCATTTTAAGCATGTCAGAAACTCTAACCGAAATGACATCCCAACTGCTTGTACTTAAATATAGTTGATGTTCTTGCATCATATATATTCACTTTATATAAACTTCAGTATACTAGCACAGTAAATTCACAAAATGTTAAGAGCCAGAGCTTTTAATACACTCTGCGACTTCATTTAGAGATAGCCATATTTTACAAATACCCTCGCTATACATTTTTAATGCATCCCTTCAACATAAATGTACATTAGTGAAGGTATCAATGGTGAACTAGAATTTATCTATGCAACAACTTTCCAAACTTATGAGGAATGTTGGCCCCAAGGATCGAAAAATTTATTGAGGCTTGAGACCAGGCATTCTACATATTTATGAAGTTTGAAATGTAGGTGGATTTAGATAAGTCTGATGTCCAGGGAGATTTCGACAGATGTAATGCCAAGGCAGCATTAGTACTCTGAATATTTATCTGAATAAATGTCATATTCATAAATGCATATGTGTATGTATATAACTCATATATATATATATATATATATATATATATATATATATATATATATATATATATATATATATCAAAGTAAACATAAACGCTAAATAACAATAATTTTAACTTATTTAGATTTTGTATTATTAATTTTTTGATAGAGCTAAAAAATTTTTATGTAAACATCTTTTATTATTATTATTATTTAACATTACTGTTGGCCAGTTAAGGGGACTTGGCACCCTTTGAGCAAACTTCTTTATTTACGTATTTAAAAATTATATTTTAACATTTTATACAATGTTTCTATTCAAGAAAATGTTACCAGATGAAAATTTTCATACATTATTCACACAATTTTAAAAATTTAAATTTTTTGATGAAAATTGGGAAAATTTTAAAATCCTACTCCTTTTGTAAAAATTAATTTTTTGACCTGAAATTTTTTTATAGTATTCTTATGGATGTTCTTAACAATTTTAGGGATCCATTTTAGAATAACTTCATTCGTTTTCGAGAAAAAAAATAAAATGTTGATATACCGGCTAAAAATCAACGAAAAAGCCATCATGTCTTACATTTTATTATTTTTTTAAAAAAGTATTCAGTTTATAGCAAAATGGATCACTAATTTTATTACATGCTTTATTTTTAACACGCAGGAAAAAAAATGGAAGTGATTGGTAAATAATTGTCGAAGGAGTAGCATTTTGAATGCACTAAGGTTTCGAAAAACACAAACTGAGAAAAACCACTTTAAAGTTTATAATTCTGAAAAAAATAATTATTATAAGCTTAATTAAACTTAAAATACCACTTTAAGATATTACTTATACGTTTTTCTTTAAAATAATTGCATTTTTATATTTTTTCAACCCACACATTTTTATAAATGATCATCTTTTAGAGAGTACTAATCGCACAAGAAAATTCAAGAAAAACGTTAAAAATTTTTTTTTTCTGTCACGACAGAAATTTTAGCTGTTTTTCTTCTTAAAATATTAAAGTATTACATTTGTATGAAAAATGTATCAGGAATAAGAACTGAATTTATAAAATGATTAATATAAAATGCTTTTATTTAAAAATTTTACATGCACACATTTCACAAGGAAGAAAAATTACATTATTGTATGGCCTCGGAAATATTCTGCTTTTAATACTACACATTCTTTTTATAGTTATTGTTTCTATTTATAAAATAGATTTTTTTATCGTAACGCATGTTTGAGCTTTTTTTTTCTAAAAAGGGGGTGTGGCTGAATTGCCTAATTTGTTTTCAAATTAAGTTTTATTCAACTTCTAACTTTCCGACATGCACAAGTAATATATCAATCAAAAGATAATAATGCAAAGAATAAGATTAAATGAAAATAAAAAAACGATAGGTTTGTAATTTTTAGGGTACCAAGTCCTCTTAAGTCATTATTCCACACATCAAAACTCTATTCCAAGCTTTTAAGAGCTTAACCCTTAAATATTCGCGTTGTATTTCTGCAACATATGATTTATTTTAATCTCACAGACTCAATATTTTTTTAACTACCTACAAATCACTTATCTGAGAAAAAATATTACTGCAACGAAATACATGCTAATTTTGTCACTAGATGGAAGTACATTTTTTCCAGAAATCACAACAAATATAAAAATCTCTGATGCCTCAAGAACTGTGTTTTTGTTACAAAAAAATCCATTATATTGTATGCTTCTTCTTGTTTAATGACGAAATAAATTACCAGGTAAGAAATTTAAACATTTTATATGAATAATAAAATTTTCATGTTAAAAAAAGCTTTGTAATTTACAGCACTACTGCGCAATGTTGCATTTCTGTAACAACCAAAAAAAAATGACTGAAATTCAATTTAAAACTGCTTAATTTTTTTTTCATACTTTTCCCTTTTATAATTACTTGAGAACTATTTGATATAATTTTTTCATAGGAAAATTAAAAAATTGCGAAGTTAAGGGTTAAAATTGAATTAAATGTTATTGCTATTTTTTATGACAATGTAAGGCAGAATCGAATCCTCTCGAGCATCTTCGGATGCCGCGGTAGCCTAGTGGTCAAGGTAACGGACTCGTGGCTGGTGTGGCATGAGTTCGAACCCAGTACCACTGAAGACCCAACATGTAGGAGAGCGATGCCCGTTAACGTTATCGAGAGCGCAAGCATCCTCCCGTCGTGTAGTGTGGTAGTTAGGAGAGGGTTGCAGATCAGGTGTCGTCCTCATCACTTGACTATGGCTCAAAATAACGACGTCCGTCGCAAAAAGCCCTCGTGTAGCTAAACAGTGCGACGTTAATATTCACTCAAGTTTCTAGGACATTGTTAAAACAGAGATAGTTACATTTAAGTTTAAAAAATTGAGCAAATACTAAAGCAAGTCATTCATTATTTAAAAAAGTTCTCAAAAACGAAGGAAGAAAATGAGACCTACGTGATATAAGTGGCACACAAATTTCTTTAGTTTAACAAGTGATGATATCAATGTGGATGTTTCGTATATTATATTATAACATCTAAAAACTGCTTTTTTATTTGAAACTTTCTTTCATTCATGGTTAACTTTTTAGTCACTGGCATTATAACAGTTTTTAATATTTCATACTTTCAAAAGCATAATGAAACAATAAGTTAAAACTGTTTTACTTAATGCACAGGGGTGAAACGTACACCCTCGCATTGTTGGAGGGGGCAGGGATTCTAGGGGGCTCAAACCCTAGACTCAAGTACGCATTTGTGGTATGTGTTTTCAAGTACTTATTTGTGGTACGTGTTTTCAAGTACGTATTTGTGGGACGCCAAGTACATATTTGTGTTGGGGGCCCAAAACCTGACTATATATAGGGGCCCTAATATTCTCCGTTCCACTACTGTTATTGTACTAAATGTTCTGCTAGACTCACACAAATTAGCTATAATATCAAATAATATTAATGTAATAATTTTTTTATCTTTTTCTTATCCGTGTTAGAACCAGAAATAGCATTTTTCTTTCAACACATTACTTTTTTTATTTGATCGGTGATATAGACTACTTTTGTCTTTAACACTTTTTTTCTTTTATCTCTGTGTTTGTTTACATTCTATTGGCTAATTTCTCTGGTTCTTTTACGTAGTATAGTTGGAAAACGTTTGGATAAAAAATGTGAAGAATTAATATAAATGAACAAGCATTATATTTACAATTATTCAGTTGTGATAAAAAAAATTATCTGAAATAAAATGAAACGTTTTTCATTATTATTTCATTTCATTAGTTTTTTTACAAGCAACTTTCGTAAAAGTCTTTCCAGTACTATGGATGGATTGTTAATTACAACATTCTTAAATAACACTAAGACTATTAACGATGAACTTGGAGAGACAGTCGAGTGACAATAACAATACATCAACTGGCATCATACGTTTTCCAAACTTTTAGGACGCTGTAAGGCCTTCTAGCTTAGATAGATTTAATATTGATTCATGGCAGGTTTTTAACTATATTAGGACTCGAACCCAGGAGCCGACAGAGACATTGTTAGTCACGAGTTCATGACCATGACTATTTGGCTACTACGGCCACCCAATATAAAAGAGATCACACATTAACAATCCATTTTTCATATGCTGTGAATAAAGTAGTAAACCAGCATTTTTTTAAAATTTTACTAATAAGTATATTGAATATTTTAACGTGTATTTTTATTTAGTGAATAAATAAAATCATTAATATCATACGCAAGTCCATTAAAATTCCTATACATTTCTTTTTTAATAATTTACTAGCTTTATAGTTAGTTCTTGACTTCATTACCCATTATCTAGAAAAAAAGGAAACAGCGAAATAAAATTTATTTTGTGTTTCGATTTTTTTACTTAAAAGGTTCTATAAATATATAGTCTCAAAAAGTGACGAAAATGTTTTTAAAAAATGGAGATTATGACTCGCGCAAATTTTACATGTTAGAAAGTAACCCGGGACAAAAAAAAGGAGTTTCATACTATTGCCCTGAATTATATTTATCTCTTATCTGAATCATCAAACATAGACTTGAGTAGCAAATAAAATGATGGAATAAAGTACAGTTGACCCTGTTTTTGTGCGGTAGATAGAGACCGCATAAAAATAAATGCACAAATGTATATATATATTCAAAAGTTTCATAAATTCTTACATAAAACAAACTAATTCGTGGAAATACTACAGAAAACTTTTTTTTTATGTGGGGTATAAAAGAGACCGCATAAAAAAATTGCATTTATAAAATATGCCAATTATTTTCGAAATTTATGTTAGAGTGCTTTCATAACAAAATAAATAATTATATTACACAAGGAAATATTTCAAAAACATATAGTTTCTCATTGTATACACGGATAAGTTTTCAAAATGCACAAACATAATTCATTTTTTACTCATCGTAATCCAAAGCCCTGTAATTAATACGTTCAAATTCGATTTCGTTATTTGAAATTACTTTCTCAATTGATTTATTTTTTGGCAACATTAAGTAAGAGATAAGTTTTAGTGACAGAGGTCGGGTGGTCAGTTGCTAGTAAATGTCGCGATAGCCAGATATACATGATTGAAGCCCTTTTTAGAATTTTATGCTTCTTTCATAAATGGTATCTATTTTAAGAAAATGCTTTTCCAATTTGTTCTAAAGCTGGATTCCTGCATAATTTATCCACTCTCAAAGAATCTGGTTCTTCTTGTCCGTCTTCATAATCTATCAAATTATTGATAGTATCACTGTCATTGAAAGTTTCGTCTTCAATCAAACGCGGGCTGCTAGAGCGTTGAGAGAAAGCAACTTAATGTGCATTGTCAGAAGACTGTTTATAACAAATAGAAAGAGTGTCTTGAAGTGTCTCCATTTCAGTGGCGTAACATATACCCCCGCACCACGGGGGTGGTAGGACTGGGGGCCCAAGGCCTGACTTACGCCAAATACGTATTTACCCAATTTATAAAATATTAAAGGCGAAACCTGACTTTCAAGCGGGAGGAGGCCCTAACATTCTCCGTTACGTCACTGGTAAATATATATAAAACATTACAATGGCGCCAAAGCAATTGAAATTCATACACCGCATAAAAAAAAGATCGCACAAAAATAAAATCGCATAAAAAAGACCGCACAAAAACAGGTTCTACTGTGTATTCTGAATTTCAAAAGAGTTTGAATTAAACTGAAAGCTTCGTAAGATTAATCAAAAGTTTGTTAATATATTGTGATTAAAATTATAATATTACTTGATTTATTGTACAGGGTACTGTTTTAAGTGAATAAATAAATCTCTACTATGATGAGATGTAAGAAAAAGAATTATTAGAAATGGCGAAATACATGTTTTTTCCATCCACTTTTCATCAAAGTTTTTTATAACGACTGCTCATGCGTACTGATAGAATACTCGACAATAGTAATTATATGCATGAATCAGTAGTTAAATGTATATATGACACTCAAACTGAATATGAACATTATATTCTGTTCAGTGCCACAACAGCCTATGGGCTGTAGGCCATAGGTACAGCCAGTAAGGCTAAGGCCTACTGTGTCCATTTTAGAATAAGTGACTTTGGATGTTGAGGTGCATGAGCAGATGTCCCCGTCAGGTGGTCAGTTTGACATGAAACTCCCAGTGTTTAGTTCCCAAGCAAGCTTGATACTCATTTATCACCCCCTGAAGAGATGAGAGGCTGAGTCGATCTTTCAATATGAACAATACAGCTGGCAAAATCCCCGAATGAAACTTTCTTTCCTACTAAAACTTCTAGAAACTTTCTTTTGCTATTTTTTAGGAATCGAAAACTGTGGAAGGAAATCACGACATTTCATTTCGGAGTTCTTTTCAAGGTACTACCCCCCAAATTAAAAAATAATGTTCTCTCATGATAGAATAATTTATCTAATTATTAGTTTTCTATGCTTCACTGTTTCGTTTTTACATCTTATTTTAATGGCAATATGTTTCGTTTAAAAAATTACCTTCTGAAATGAAATGAAAATATAATGATGAAGGAAAAACGTCTTGCTTCAAATTTTTGCAGCTTTGCATATTATTGGATTACACACAAAAATAAATAGATAAAAATAAAAAATTACAATTATTTCTTGAAATAAAGTAAAATTGTCGTTTCCAATAATGTTTTGTAAATAAACTACTGGTCAACTCTTAATTTCTATGCATAGCTTAAATATATCTATATGTGAAATTAAATTTTATATATAATTATTGCGTCTCTTTTTCCATCAACTTTACACATATTTCATGTTTCTTACACTGTGTGTGTGTTATTTTTTGTATATTTAAAACTTCATAATGTTTGGCATATTAAAATACTTATTTGATTATTTTCATGCATATCAGTAGAATTTTTTAAAGATATTTACACTTTTGAAGTCTTAAGAGCTCTCTCTCTCTCTCTTTTACATCTATTTAACTAGTTGCAACCCAACCCATTCCGAGAACTAGAAATCTTTGGTTATACTATTTTGTTTATACAGGCGTCAGCAGTCTGTGTATTCTTCTTTACTGAAAAGTTAAGATAGAAATATTATCCAATGAGAAACAAAATTTAAAATGTTGTTTTTCTAACTACTAAGAAAATTGTTTCTCAAGTGTCTAGTTTCATAAACAGAAAGAAAGTGACCCCACCTTACTTACTAGGAGTGTCATTATAACTTTGAATTCTATATATAAATCACTCTTTCTCTCAACCCTTTCCTTCTCTTTTTTTTTAAAAATTCCATCATATGTAATTATTCTGTTTATTTTCTACATATGAAGTATAGTTTGTGTAAATGTTTCTCTTTTATTTTTTACATTCTAAAAAATTTTAAAATATGCATTTTGATTTTAGTAGATATGACTGTGAAGAGTTCTAGTTCACAAAGATCATGATTGTCATAAAATGAGTTGGATGTTTCTCCAAAATTTACTATGGTGGTTCTTAGTTTTGAAAACATTTTTTTACGTAACTTTTTGACAATATATTCCGTGGATATCGGTGCTGATAAAAAAATTAAACATCGAATTATTTTATTACTTTGAAAAAAAATCGGACACATATTTGTTAAGAAAACATACGAGACTATTTTCACGCGCATTCATTTTCATTGTTTCCTCTCATTTTTTGACTTATCTGTGGGATCTATTCTCTGTATCATGATGACAATTTTATGATGAAATGCGTGCGTGCGTGCATTTTAAACCTGCATTTAAGTTTGATTCCTTTTTTTATTGCAACCTAAGTCTTCTTCTGCGTTGCTTTCAGTCTTCAACTTATGTTTGGTTGCTTCTCTGACAATAATCCCTTCGAAAGGTGTTCTATTCTTAGAACTGTCACAAACATTTCATTTTAAGGAAAAAGTGTCACTATCAATGTGTAAAGGTCACCCGACGTGTCCAATGCCGTGGGATATCGGAAATAAAATAGCCATATTCAAAATCACTGCAATTTATTCTCAGATAAAAACAACACAAATTGAATTAACTAAGCT
Organism: Trichonephila clavipes; assembly: GCA_019973935.1. Taxonomy (NCBI): domain Eukaryota; kingdom Metazoa; phylum Arthropoda; class Arachnida; order Araneae; family Nephilidae; genus Trichonephila; species Trichonephila clavipes. Next base: position 79,105 of record BMAU01018592.1, on the reverse strand, counting down.
TAGAGATACATCTAAATACCAAATATGGAGAGCAATTAACGATGTAGGCGAGATACGAGAAGACTAAATAACCGGATCACTTACGTCAAGACAATAACTTTTAATTCTTAGCTACCTAATCTGCTTTAATTTCTAGTTGACAAATTGTCAGCTTTAATATTACAAAAATCAGCTACGAAGAATCCACCTCTCACTTCACGTTTAATTAATTACTGCTAGCCGTTAGCAGTCTAACTTCTCTCTCCGTCTAACCTGAAAAAAAGTTTAATCTATATAAAAAAAGTCTTAATTTGCATAGTCACATCTTCTTCGGGAGGAAGTTTTATAATATAATAATTTTAACAAGAGGATTAGTTCTTAAAAGAACACGGATAGATCCGTGTTACAAATGTATATTCATGATTTTAGATGGGTCATGCAAAAACTTACTTTCTACAATCTATTTTTAATAGTACGTTTTGTCTATCACAACAGTTTGATTTCTGTTATGAAATGTAGCATTTATATCAATGAATATTTATGGTTTAAGAATAATTGTTCATAATTCACATATAGCTTGCATTCTAGCACTGTTATTACTACTCACAACCGAATTACCGACAAAAAATAAGTTAAAGGCTTGACTCTATTTAATACGCAATAGCCCTATTATTCTCACTGGAGGGCTTTAGAGGAATTTGGTGTCGAATTCCAGAATCGTCTGGGAGATAACAGACACTAACTCTCAATTTCGATCCTAGTCTGGTTTTGTACTAAATACGCTTTGATTATTACAATAACTTCATTTTGAGATTCTTGCATTACATATATCCAAATGCTGGCTTATAATCTATTGAATTGCACATTCTAAATATAGATAGGCTTATGACTTTCTAGCAAAATAGTTCTCTTTATATATGGCAGTCCTGGAGTATCCTTATAAAATGTTTATAAACATTGCCAACATTTTAATGCTAGTTTAATAATAAATCGTTTGTTTTCATCGAATATAAACGAATACTTAAGCATTAGTATGACTGTGTCGAACTTAATTTCCTCGTCAAACCTTGATAGCTTATTAAGATAAAAAGAAACTTATCAAAGGAGTAATTTAAATTCATATTTAAGGGTTGTTATAAAGGGTGTTTTTTTAGAGGTACAGAACTTTAAATTGCAATAAAACAACGATATATTACTCGATTGACATGAATTTTTTTTATTCGAAAGATAATCTTGTGGCATTACATTTTAAATATGATTTCTGGCATATGACTGACACGGCTGGCTCGGATGTAGTGCAATCTGGACGTCTAATTTTCGATGACTTTTTCCAACATTTGTGACCGTATATCGGCAATAACACGGCGAATGTTGTCTTCCAAATAGTCAAGCGTTTGTGGCTTATCCGCATAGACCAATGACTTTACATAGCCCCACAGAAAATACTCTAGCGGTGTTAAATCACAAGATCTTGGAGGCCAATTCACAGGTCCAAAACGTTAAATTAGGCGGTCACCAAACATGTCTTTCAATAAATCGATTGTGGCACGAGCTGTGTGACATGTTGCGCCGTCTTGTTGGAACCACAGCTCCAGTACATCATGATTGTTCAATTTAGGAATAAAAAAGTTAGTAATCATGGCTCTATACCGATCACCATTGACTGTAACGTTGTGGCCTTCATCGTTTTTGAAGAAGTACTGACCAAGGATTCCACCAGCCCATAAAGTGCACCAAACAATCAGTTTTTCTGGATGTAACGGTGTTTCGACATACACTTGTGGATTAGCTTCACACCAAATGCGGCAGTTTTGTTTGTTGACGTAGTCATTCAACCAGAAGTGCGCTTCATCGCTAAACAAAATTCGCTTATGAAAATCGGGAACAACGGTAATCTCGTTTTGGGCCCATTCGACGAATGTACGCCTTGCTTGATCATATTTAAAATGTAATGCCAGAAGATTATCTTTCGAATAAAAAAATTCATGTCAATCAAATAATACATCGTTGTTTTATGGCAATATAAAGTTCTATACCTCTAAAAAACACCCCTTAGTTAGTGTTGATTTTTAAAAGTATAATTAAAGTGAATCTTTGTTATTATATTCTAGTTCTAAAGAACCGATTTAAAGTAATACGTCATATACATATAATATTCAATTTCTATATTCCTAAGACGTTAAAAACATTTTATAGAAAATAAATAAAACTGAGAGAAATTTATCTCAATGCTTCACATAATTGCGCTTACAAAATTGCTTTACAGCATATTTTAATTTAAGCGAGTTAATCGACTGATTCTATATTAATGTCGTACTTGAAAGAAACATGATGACTATTTGTTTTAAACCTCGAATTATTTTTAGAAGTAGACAAGGGATGATGAGGACACTTATCCAAACATGTCCACGTTAGGACTTTAACCCTTTAACGCGCACAAAGCTAAAATACACTTTTCTGTTATAAAGGACTTGATAAATGTAATGTTCTCATCCTCTTTAAACATTATTTAGTCACAAAAAAATATCTGATCAGGGTTTTTTTTCCTGAAAGGTGGCTATACGTTATATACGCTGAGCACTTAGGACATTTAACTTACTTTTCAGTACAGAAATAATGAATCATATTACAATAATTTTTCTTATGAAAAATTGAAATTTATGTAATAACTATTTCAATAACAATTAAATACAATGTATAAATGTAACTAAATAACAATAGAATAAGTGTGCAACATAGAATATTCTTACTAAGAATATACACTCAGGAACATTGAAAATAGCGACCTAAGAAGAAAGCATCGGATTGAAATGAAATTTAATACACGTAATGACACAGATGAGAGATTCACTTGATCTCAAAAACAAGACAATTAAACGAATACAGGGTGTGCAACGACACAAATACTGGGAAACTTCAATAGCGCGTTGGACCACCTCCAGCTGCAATACATGCCGCCACACGGTCCGGCATTGAGTTGATTAGACACCTTATGTTGTCTTGAGGCAGATGGGCCCACAAATCTAGAACAGCCAACTCTAAGTCATGTACAAGGCATCATGTCACGATGGCATCTGCAGTTTTAGTTGATCCCGCACGTGCTCTACAGGGGACAAATCGGGGGAGCGGGCTGGCCATGGAAGAGTCAGAGAATGACGTAGGAAGTCTTGAGCAACCCTTGCTGTGTGCGGACGAGCATTATCTTGCTGGAAAATTGCCCCTGGGAGACCATTTAGGAAAGCTCCTACATGGGGGCGAAGAATATCATCAACGTAACGTTGGCCCGTTAATGTTCCACGCATCACTCACATGTGGCGGCATGTATTGCAGCTGGAGGTGGTCCAACGCGCTATTGAAGTTTCCCAGTATTTGTGTCGTTACACACCCTGTATTCGTTTAATTGTCTTGTTTTTGAGATCAAGTGAATCTCTCATCTGTGTCATTACGTGTATTAAATTTCATTTCAATCCGATGCTTTCTTCTTAGGTCGCTATTTTCAATTAAAGAGGACCGGCTATCATGGCCCCCAGATCATTACACCAGCTGTGCGGGCAGTGTGACGTAGAACAGTGTGGGGGGGTTGTACCGCTCATCAGGGTGCCTCCACACCCGTACACGGTTAACATCTGTCCCAAAAACAAACCAGGATTCATCACTAAACGCAACCTTTTGCCAATCTGTGACATTCCACATTGATCTGACTTGGCACCAGTGTAGACGCAGTTGCCGATGTTCCGGTGTTAAAGAGAGTGCACGGAAAGGGCGCTTGGATTTAAGATTTGCTTCTGCAAGGTTTCTGGAAATTGTTTGTGGAACAATTGCTACGCCTACGTCTACTTCTATCGTTGAATGAGTCACTGTGGGGTCCACAAGTGCTTGCCGCACGATCCTTTGATGCTCTCTCCTCGTGGTCTTCCTGGTCGCTCCAGACCCGGTTTTCCGCACGTGGGTACCTTCTCGTGTCCACTGCTCCCAACAATTTCTAACGGCACACTCCGAACGATCCACCTGGCCAGCAACACGGTGCGTCGACCAACCTGCAGTTTTCATCCCGATGATCAGGCCTTTTTCAAACTCGCTTAACTGTGAGAAATGTCTTCTTGCACGTTTACCTGGCATGTTTCGCTTGCCAAAGTCTTCCTACAATCGGCGGGTAATCGTCACGTTTATGAATCTTCGAATTTGCGCTGGCTTATATAGCACCCTCTTCCCGATTGTAGCACCACCTCGGTGTGTATGAGCATGCATATTGGCACAAAACTTGGATCATTTGCATATCACATTACGCTGTACTCATTTGCAAAGTTTCGCGATTGTACTTAGCTTCCTTCTTGGGTCGCTATTTTCAATGTTGCTGAGGGTATATAGAATACTTAGAATATACATTGAACTTGATATATATCCACATTTTGTATTTTATTTAATTTTAGTATAAAAAGTTAGAAATAAAGTATTATTTTTAAGAATTTAAATTAGTTATTTCCCAAATTTTATGAGCTATTTACTGTGGAACTTTATAACATGCAAACTTTTTGTCCTAGCAGAAAAGCTGTAATGAAAGATTTTCGAACCGAAGAATCTTGTACCACATATTGTATACAAATTTTGTTTATATTTCCGACTCCCAACATTCTCACATTATTCTAAATGTTTTCCCCCGAGTGGAGAAAAGTGAACGTTTCTAGGTCATTTTTCTGTTCTATGTGAGCAGTGGATAGAGCCTCTAGCCACATATAAAAGCTTTTCAGAAATCTAAATAAAACCTTTCTTTTTAATTGCAAATTTGCTTAATTCAATCAGATGAGAGAAAAGTATACTTAAGACATGTCGAAATTTTTTTCAAAGATCAGAAATTTTATTTATAGTAATCAAAATACAATTTGTAGATTTACACCGAGGAAAACTGTTTTTGTCTACCCATCAGAGGACATGAAATGCAAAAAAAGGTATCGTGCTGCCATCTGCATTGTTTTTTATGCGTTTCAGCTTCAAAAAACTCAAGTGGATGGACTAAATATCCATCACCCACTTGGACAAAAATATTTTAATATGTGGCTAGACCTATTAGCCACTGCCTACTAAAGGGTTAAGCTTCATCAAATTGAATGTGCTATTCTACCTTTCTTTTTCGGATGCGTCAAGATGTGGAGTGGCGACTCGAATCTAACAATGGTGGTCGCGAGCTTGCAATTTTCGTTACAATAGTTATTGGCTTCTGTGGCTGTTAGAAATGATTTAGTGTGATCCTTCATTAATTTTTATCTGACTGTTTTATTCTAATTGCAAAATAATAAACTTTTTAATTGTTACTAAAGTAATATTAACAAATATAATACACAAAACAAGATTTTGTCTGGAATGTACTTTTAAAATGGCTAATTTATTAATCTGTTTAAAAAGTGTTCTGCTGTAAATAAAGATGTGTGTATCAAAAATAAATACATATAAAATTCATTTTCTTATTGTTAATGTACTTTTTTGGTAATTTTTTAATAGGAAAAAAAATCGACTTTTTTTTTGTAAAGTCAGTTTTCTTAGAAACAATGAAAACTTTTATGCAAATAAGTTTTGTGTTTTCTTCCGATAAGTGTATATATATATTAAATCAGTGAATTAAACAATTTAAGCAAACTGAGCGCTCAAAGAAGCAAAAATTTTAAGAACTACATGTCTTGTTTTCTTTTTTTGCATTTTTATTTTACTGTACGTACTCACTCCAAAAACGCTTCAAAAGGAATTGCAATAACCAAAAAGAGAGAGTTCCGTGAATCAACATAATAGATAAATCCATACGAAGAGCTTACGAACGCATTTAAAACAAATAGAGAATTTTATTTATATGACCTAATACAAAGCAAATGAACTTCTGATTTATATTTGTTATCATTTTAAAGAAAGAATTGAGCATTCGTTTTGTTTTGCATGTTTTTTTCTTTTCTTTTTATTACATCAATGTTTTGTATTTCCCACAATGGGTGAACGAACGCTTCAACTTATCCCTCGGAATAAGAATTTATTGTTATGATCTCCGAAAATGTGGATGCTGCGTGATTTACGACATGAGCTGACTACAATTTTAGAATTTCTTTTCCTTTTTTCTTCATTCGAAAAGCCTTTTCTTTCAGAATTTTGATACTGTGTTTGTTTTTATTTGAACTGCCTTCGTATGCTTAATTCTTTAGAGCCCTTTAAATCATCGCTACAAAATTAAGATATTTTCTTTCTATTACTTTGTTTTTCAAATTATCTTAAAACTCCTTACGCATGTATTCCTTCGGAATATTTCTGTTATTTTTTGAATTTTTGCTGAACTTTTTTTTCTTACCTAAAAAAGCTAGTTTAAGAAAATACGCTGTAAGAAAAATCATTATAAAACATATATAAAAGAAGATATTTATATTCTTCTCAATTTCAAACAAAATTTTTAAAGATAATAAAACAAAAATATTCCAAAGGATAAATGAGAATTTTCTTAAGAATTTCCATACAAATACCTACAAAGCTTTATTTTCATTTTAAATGTGAGATTTACTCAGAGGTAAATTTATAACTTCGATATAAAAATATAATTACGTTCGTTATATAAATACATAAAAGCTATAGTTAAAGAGCACATTGAAAAAAATGTTTTTCTTTGTTTTTGTTGTTGGAGGAGGGGATTTTTGAATATTAGTAAATAACACTTAGTATATTTTACTCTAAGAGTATTAAATCATAAATAAATCAGAATTATTAATATTGTAAGCAATGTAGCAGTATATTTATGCGTTAAAAGAACTCAATGTAAAAAAAAAAATTTAATTTATCATTTCAAAGATTGCAATAAAAACTTTTGAATATTTGCTTATTGAATTCTATACATAACTCATATAATGCAGTTATTATTCCTCATATATAATTGCTTCTTATTCAAAATTGCATAGGGAAGAGTAATTTCAATTCAATCACAAATTATGTTAAAAACCATGAATTAAACTATTTGGTTATCATCCAGCATAATTGCATGTATTTGGAATTTTGGAATTTTCCCCCAAAGAATAAAATGTTTATTCAGATGTTTTTTTTCTTACGTTTTGCAACTAAAACTGTATACAGGGTGGTCCCGAATTCAGGGTACAGACTTTAAGGGTAGGTACAGGACATTGTAACAATCATTTATTGTAAAGGAATGTATAGGCATAAGTGACGAGGTGAGATACAAACATAAAAAATAAGAGACGAAAGGAAGGCAAAGTGTGTATATTGAAAGCATCGTTTACTAGTGTAATGTATACATAAACACTTCATAACTGTTCAGCACATCAGCAATGAAGTCCAGCTGCAGCGTACATTTCTGTACCCTCCACTGTCAGTCGGCGAAGATTATCTGCTGGATTCAAAGCTTATACTCACTGAAAACGGAAGAGGTGTAAGCGATTTTCGTTTAAAACTCTACAAACGTCCTGATGACACGCACTTTCGTGATGAGCAAAAGCTCTTGTACTTGACTCGGGTCTATCAGCCACAGCCTTCAAGGTGCTTGCTTTATGGCATGGACTGCGTACAGTTCTTCGTCTACCATTATCATGTCTAGTGACGTGGAACGAATATGTTTCACGAAGTTGACGATGTAATCACTGAAAAATTCTGTGATCCGGCAATCGTCGATCAGGAAACTGCTCTTGATATGTTCGTAGCGTAGCTCTGCCACTGCCATTTGTGTGGCCGTACATGTACATCATCACGGAGTTTTCCCCTACTGAGATACATCATGTTGAAAGGCGGCTAGATGTCTACCATCCTCCCCTACTGGCAATACAACCACCCGATAACTCCATTTCTGAAATTTCCCCTGTTTGCGCCTCACCGCGTCACTTGCGCCCATACATTCCTATACAATAAATGATTATTACAATGTCATGTATCTACCCTTTAAGTTTGTTGTTTGAATTTGGAACCACCCTGTATATCTCATTTTAAATAACTCAACCATAAATTCATTTTATTTAACTCAACTCCATTCTATATTATAACAAAACTAAAAAATTCCTATGATATTTCATCAGTGGCGCGCACAAGGAGGAGTCCTGGGGGTCCAGACCCACCCCCTTTTCAGTGCTCTTGATTTTTTTTCCGATTGATTACAATTTTAAGTATATAGTACGAAACATTTAATTAAGTATTTGTAATTAATGAGATTAATTTTATTAATGCTAATTATGTATTCAATAATTAGTTTTTTACTGTGTTTTGTTCCTGAAAATCGACAAAATCAAAAGGAGCATGCTACAAGAATAGTGAACTTTCGACCCCGGATCCCCCCTCCTTGAAAAATTCCTGTGAGCGCTACTGTATTTCATTGGTTATATTCACTTCTTAATTGATAACTATCTTTACTCCCCAATTTAACACGAGATATTTGACTCTTTGTCAAATACGGTTTTGAAAACGCAAAAAATTTAAAAATTGTATGTATTTACTACAGTACTGAATACTTATGAAGTTATTCGCACAAAACGGTTCTCTTATTGTTCAAAATAATATTTCTGCATTTGATTATGGGTTATTGTCTAAATGGTAATGATAAGAATGATTGTAAATATTATAATCCATATTCAGTTATTAATTTCAATTCTGTGATGCGGTGAAAACTTAAATTTTTAAACAGTTCTCTAAGATTCAAGCGAATTTCAAAAATGTCATTTTTCTCCGGAAAGACAGGAAGGGGAGTGTCGATATGCTTCTCGTGTTTTCATAACTTTCTTTTATTGTTTTTGTATGCAAAAGTATGAAAATAAAGAGAATCTCCTTGCGGATGTCGTAGATCATCTTAAGGGTAAAAAAAACGTGCTTTCTCAACTTCGTTCCTCATTCTTCAGCATTTTTTGAAACAATAACAGGGGGAAGATATAAAATATGGACTTGCATATAGTTAGAGTATTAAGTTTCACATCCTGTTTTCAGCACATTTTTAAAAGCAGGATATGACGATCAAAACTTTTTAAACAAAAAAATAAAATAGGTTCTCGCCATTTCTTAAGATGTCATTTCATTAAAAATGCCCCTTTTTTCTTTATCTTAACAAGAATTAAATTTAAAAAAAAGAAGAAAATTTATTGATTATTACAAGCAGAGAATGTATATATATATATATATATATATATATATATATATATATATATATATATATATTATGTGTGTGTCTTTCTATTATATTGGCTGTTCATATCTGTTTTAACCCGGCACTTTTCGCGCAGGGTATGTCATACCCTCCACCAAACTTTTTTCAAGCCTCCATATAAACTTTTTTTGAAAAATGAATAGTTCCTCATGTAGCTGACTTTAAGGTCATATCCTCTGAGGGACCTTAGCTTGCAGGCGAATTCTAAATATATATTTTTGGATGGGGTATGTCATACCCAGCGCGTGAATCGTCGTTACAGTCCTAAATGCGTAAGCACGTTTTAAAATCTTTCTTGTGCAATGGCGTACTATTGTAGTTATGATGAAGAAATGTAATATTTAATAAATTTAATAGATAGAGTATTTAATATATTGAGCACAACAGTATTTTCGAATGAAGAAAGTCTCTTTGCGGGGAGGATGAGAAGGAATCGAAGAGTACAACAGCAAGTATGATTCCTCTACTGAAATCTATCCGAATAATTTAACTTAGACAGCAATTATAGCCCTTGATAAAATGACCACATCCTATTCAATGGCTAGAAAATTTAATTGTTAGCCTATGACATTATTTTTTGTGCTGTGAACGTTGAGACAATAAATGCGCAAATTATTTTGTTTTGTACTCAGAAACCACCTACTAAACATCGAACCAGACTCCGATTTCTGAAGTGTTTTTTATTTCGATTTATTGAAAAATGTAAAGAATGTAGAAACCAGCAAGCAATGCTTCTAAGAAATGTTAAAAGAAAACAATATGTAGTGGAAACATCGAACTCACTCGCGACGAGGACTAAAGAAGTGTATAAACTATGTACTGAATTCCCTAATAAAAAGAACAGAAAAAGACCAGATTAATTCGAAATTTTGCACACTTGTCAAGGACCGATGGCAATACAATAATTTCATAATTTTGTTCCATTGTCCTGAGCAGGATAATCAGGAGACAGGATAATCCAGATTTGGTGTCTAATTCATTATACCATTTCCAGAATAGGCGACTAATTCCATGTACCATTGCCAAATTTGGCGACTAATTCCATGTACCATTGCCAAATTTAGCGACTAATTCTATGTATTATTGCCACATTTGGTGACTAATTCTATATACCATTTCAAGATTTGGTGACTAATTCCAGATCTCATTTCCAGATTTGGCGACTAAAAGATTAAGAACAACCCTAAAAGCTTAAAAGTTTTTTTTTTTTTGCGTCAGCAATTTCTTATCATAATATAAGCAATTGTCCAGTCTTTCTGAAAATGGAAATAAAAAAAAAGACTCGTGCATGTGAACAAAAAATAATTTGTTCTAATTCAGAGATGGCCAAACTTTTTCGGTCGAGAGCCAAGAATTAAAAAAAAAGTGTATGAGAATAATGATAGTTAAAAAAAACAAAAAATACATACTTTTACTGTAGATCGAACTAAAAAATGAAAAATAAATTAAAGTTTAAAAAAACTTTAGAAAATACGCTTTTATGGTTAATCGAACTAAAAAATAAAATATAATAATTCTTAATATAAGAATAAAATGATTTACAAGAAAATTAATGTCATTGGGGTAAAAGCATGGGGTGTGCTTTGTACTAAATTTTTACACTAACTCAGCATTTCGGAATAGAACTAGGAAGAAAATATGACAATTAATATAGAGCACCCCACGCTTTTACCCAAAGACATTAATTTTCTGGTAAATAATCTTATTCTTATATTAAGAATTTTTTTCTTCTTACTTTTTAGTTTGATTAACCATAAAAGTGTGTTTCTTAAGGTTTTTTTAATATGATTTATTTGGATTAATATTGCATCTCTTCAGATTTAATTCATAATTTCTGTATTCATTCCACCAGTACAAGATTTCTTGATCAGTCTATTCCTAACGTTAATAAAGTGTGTGAACATTTTGTTTTAATTTGTAATGTTGCTGTTTTTATTAACAATAAAAATATGAATCATTTGAAGCAAACATTTAGCACAGAAAAGGTTTTTGTTCATTCAAATAAATTCCAAGCGAACACAAAAAAAATTGAATATCTTTCAATTTTACTTATATTTTTTTTTAAAAATTTAAGGGAAGTAAGAAACTTTTATACCGACAATGTTAAATATTGGCTGTTTTCGATATATATTTCCTCAAAATATGTTATATGTACATGTTTGAAATTTTTCATACAATTAAAAGTATACCTTTTTCATTATAGTGAAATGAGTTTTAGCTAAAAAATTTTGATTGCTTCATAATTTATAAAATATTTTATCAAACATAGTAAAATTTAACCCAATTTGCAAATAAAAAAATTTGTAAAAAATACATTTTTGTGTTTTTTTTTTCTAAAAGTTCATTTCAGATTATATTATCTATCATTATAAATTTATCAAAAAAATTTCCATACCTGTGAACAGTAGTTTCTGAGAAAAGGTACATCAAACATCAAAATTTACATTTTGAGATAAATTGATTGTAATGTATACAATGAGACTTCTAATCGGCTAGTAAATGAAAACATAAAAGGCTCAATTTACAATAAAAGATACATGTTTTGGTTTATATCAGAAGTTCAACTTTTAAGCAAAAACAAAGTACTTTGTTTACACTTTTCGCCTTTCAAATAGGCGTGACCCAGGTTCAACGATTATTTAAAAATAGAGGTTAAAGTAAGGTATTTTTAGAAACGTTAAAATCTCTCTATAAAGTTTGAAAATGTAAAAATCTCAAATTGTGAAAAAAATAAGATTTTTACTTTCCAACACTCCTTAATTCCAGATATTGAACTGTATTCATTACAATTCTTCAACCATAATGTAATTGCAGAAACAGTCGCCAAACTTTAAGTGGCCTAAAATCTGGTTGGAATTCCTTGTTGCAAAAGCCAAATTGAATTCCGAAATGTCATTTCATTTATTGTAGCTCAAAGACACGTAGAGCTTTCTCCCAGCCTTGCATTCAAACAATCAAGAAATAAAGCCTTTGAAAATACATAATATGTATATGGATCAACACGGAACAATGTGTCCCTCCCGCGTAATATCATTTCTGAGCCTAACACGGCCGTGGAATACATCAAAAGAAATACTGGGTCGTAAATGTGGAATTTATAACTTGATTTCCCAAACAGTTTTCATGCCGTCTTATTCAGAGAGGCGAGCAGTTATCTGCGTTCATCGTTGTGCATTTCAAAGATATCGAAAACGTGACGACAATTCAAAATGTTACTTTTCATTTGGCTTCTGCATAAGTAAATTCTTCAGGAATAAATTGCGTATTTTACATCTGAGACGTGCTGAATAGAGTTTATCTTTTTTCAAAAGTTTCCCCATCCACATATTTTCAAATAAGTGATTTAACTTAGTATAGTAAATAAAAGGGATGTGTCTTTGGTCATCATAAATTTTACTCTATAGTTATTGTACTAAAAAGAGTAAATGATTTCATAAAAAGTAATGTTATACATCTATTACTACTTGCGCATTTTTTTACGTGAAAAGTTTCGTAAACTAAACAAAATAGTTCCGCGAAAATAGGACCAATTTCAAATTCTTGATTATCATAACTTGTGTATGTGTGATTCTTTATGTAATTTATTTGAGAGACAAAAATTAATTTAATGCTAAATATTAAGAAAGATAGTTGAAATTATGGAAATATATATAGTAAAGAGATGGGTGTCGTAGTAGTATAAACAACACAGACTGTGATGTGCTTTATAAAAAAGTGTGGCTTAAAATGGCTACACTTATCATAATGCATAGTTGCAGGTATTGACTATCTGCCCCACCGTTGCTCAGTTGAGCGTCGTTTTTGTTCCATGTAAGACTTCTTTTACAAAGTGCTTGTTCAGTGTGTTAGTTCTTAATTGAGAACATGTACAAAAATTAATTTAAAGTTTTGCTTTAAGCTTGGCAAGATACCGAAAGAAACTTATGCAATGCTGGTACGTGTTCATGAAGATCAAGCACTTTCCATGAAGTATGTGTACGAGTGGTTCGCCCGTTTTCAAAAAAGCAGGGAAAGTGTTTTTGACAAAACCCGTAGCGGGAGAACGATGACCTGCGTCAGTGACGAAAACACTGAAAAAATTAATCTCGAAAGATCGTCGATCGTGTGCATGATAGCTGATGAATTGCAGCTTAACCGGGAATCTGAGAGAAAAATCGTTACCCAGTATTTGGGGATGAAGAAAAAGTGGGCGATAGGAAGGGTGTGACAATGCTCACCCTCACACTGCCAATATCGTCCAACTGTTCTTGGTAAAGAAAGGGGGATGCAAATAGAACATCCACCATACTGGCTAGATCTCGATCCTCTGGACTTCTTTCCATTCCCACGACTCAAAATCGCTGTGAAAGGAAAGAGATTTCATGATATTCCTGACATCCAACGAAACGTGGCGAGATTTTTGAACCCCATCCCAAAAGAAGACTTCTTGCAAAGTTTCCAGGACATGTTTAGCAGATCTCAGTCGTGCATAGTTATGGGAGGTGACTATTTCGAAGGTCAATAAGGTAACTTTCGTTAATATTTCACCTACGCTAATTTTACTGGACTATTCACCGAAAATTGTCAGAGGTTGCATACATATTGAATAAGAAAATACTTGATAAACATTTAATACTTCATGCTACAGAAATTTCTTTATGAGATAAAATGTTTACATTAAAAAAAAATTTCTGTAATTTACTTTAAAAATATATTCTATATTATATAGAATAATATAAAAATTCATATTAAAACAATTCTGCAATGTTTATCAATGGATTTTAATTTAATAAATCTAAGCATTATATGCTGGCAGATACATTTGAAAGTATTTTGCACAGATATTCCAAATGCTCCTGTTAATTAATTACGATGTGTTTTATTGATGAGTATTTATATAAATAATTGCTAATGTATAAAAAATGTGATGTACATAATCCAGTTTTATTTTAAAGGAAGTTGCTTATTTACAACAAAAAATGATAATAAAATAGTATTTTTTTTTAATGAATGTTATTTTGTGCTCTCAATGCCGTAATTAATAGCTGGTAGTAAAAAAATTTCTTATATTTAAAATTGTAAATTTAAATTTTTAAAGATAAAAATAATTTTTTTTAATTGTTTTCTTGTTTCAGAACATTTTATTTGATTCATTTAACAACACGGTTTTGTTCTCTGTGCGTAGAATTTTTAGATGTATTTCAACGTTGAACGAAAATAAAAAAATGTGTTTAATACTTACAGCTTCTATAAGCACTTAAAGTAATATAATTCAAACTGAGTTTAAAATAAACGATGAAATGGAATACTGTATACCCTTTTCAAAGTACTCGTAAAAACTATTTTGAGTAAAAGCTATTTTGAGCTGAAAGATATATTAGGTTTCATTTTTAGGAGTAATTTATATATATAGAGAGAGAGAGAGAAATATTATTTTGTGAGAAGTAGAGTTTCATTATTTCTCTCACGTAAAGCTGTTATCTAATATTCCTCATCCAGAATTCGTTTTATGATTCATATTTACCTAATACACACAAATACACAAACATATACATACACGAGTGAGTTCGTGGCTTAACTATCATGATATTTATTGTTATATTACACTTTATTATTTTTGTTTCCCGTGAATTTCAGATTATTTCTTAGTTGAACTTATACTTTAACGAATTAAGACAATGAACTTTTTAGGGGGAGGGAGTATGGAAGAAACCGGCTGATTTTGCATTATTTTTTTAGGAAAGAAACCTTAAAATTAATTTTTTTAAAAACATAATTTGCTTAGAATTCTAGTGTTTTATCAAAAAAAAAGAAAGTATAAAATAAAATAATGCAGAATTATTATGTTTCTTTATTTAACTTTAAATTTGAAATGAACCTGAATATTGTGTTCTGTTTTTTCTTTCGATATTACAACGAGTTCTCAATATAATTAAATTGTTCTTCTTTGAACATCATGCAGATGCCACAAAAAGAGTGGAATTTTTATTTCTTCTTTCTATGTAGTATTTTTCAATTATCATTATTAAAAATGTTCGATGCGGAAAGGTTTCCATATATTTTGCCAAATGTGGTTTAATCATTATATTATTTTTCTAACATTAAGCAAAACAGTGCATAAAACAGCAGTATAGCAAACTCTGCAGTTAAATACTGTAAATTATACATCAGAGAGTGTTTAATAATTATATCTTGAATTTCTTTAATATCATAACACAACGATGAAAACAATATAGTCAGCTTTTGTAGTACTTTAAAATGAAATGTTTAATGTAATCAAAAGTAAATATGCCGGAATAAATATAAAAAAAATACTTTTTAAATAAAATATAATTATTTGTGTGTGTGAATTTGTACATTTTACAACAAATAAAAAAATAATTCAAAATTTCAAAATTTTTATGTCTTAAATGATACTTTGTCCATATTGTCACCATGAATAAATCCAGTAATGTTTCAGAGAATGTCATACTTTTTTGTCTTATTTTATAAAATTATAAGTAAAATGTTTATGTTCGCACCAAACTGTTCTGTAAAATATTTTTTTGTTTAGCTCCTATTATCAATCATAGTTAGGGTTTCTCATTTTATTGAAGGAGCTAGTTTGTATGCTTATGAAGAATAAAAAAATAATTGCTTATATTTTTCCTGGTTCTACACAGCATGTTAAGGTATCCGACTACGCTCGGAACCGTGATTTTAAACAAGCGCATAAATAGATAATTTTCAGGATATTTAGTGTCACTTAGATTAGAATACATGTATAAATTGTTTTAAGGACATATTGACAAAAAAAAATTACATAAATACTATATTTCGGCAAACATTAACCTAGAATAACCTTTTTTTTTCAAAAATGCTTCTATTATAATAATATTTTGTCTGTATATAGTTCATATCTCTGTACAGAGGCTCAACTATGATTTTTGAAAAATTCACATTGTTTTCAGAGTTACTACCAATTGAAATATTTATTGGATAATTTTCACGATATTTAGTATCACTCAGATTAGAATATATGCATAAAATTGTTTTAAGGACATTTTGACAAAAAATATTTATTTAAACATAATATTTTGGCAAAAAACTAACTTAGAATAATCTTTTTTCCAAATGTTCTCCTTTTGTGAAAAATGGTTCTATTATAATGATATTTTGCCTGTATATAGCTCAGACCTCTCTACAGAGGCTCAGCTAGAATTTTTGAAAAATTCACATTTTTTTTTCAGAGTTACCACCAATTTAAATAATTATTCATGTTTTTTTCTTAAAATTGCTCCCCTCTGTTGTCGTAAAATAAGAATAAACCCACTTCTAAGTTATGTATTTCGAAAATTCTAGTTGAGCCTCTGAACAGAGGTCTGAGCTATATACTGGCAAAATATTATTCTAATAGATGCATTTTTCACAAAAGAAGAACATTTGGAAAAAAGATTATTCTAAGTTAATTTTTTGCCAAAATATTGTATTTAAATAAAAAAAATTTTGTCAAAATGTCCTGAAAATAATTTTATGCATATATTCTAATCTAAGTGACACTAAATATCATGAAAATTATCCATTTATGTACTTTTGAAAATCATTGTTCCGAACGTAGTCAGATACTTTAAGAAAATGTTGCAAACGTATAGTTCTTAAACTCTGAAAAGTTCTTACTTGTTCGAAATCAACAAATTAAATGACATCATACTTTTTTTGATGAAACTCAGATATTGTAAATTAAATTTAAATAACTTTATTATCTAGTCATCAGTAACGCTTTCAAAATTCGAAATATATATACTTTTAGTTGTAAAATATTATATATTAATAATTAATATATTTTTAGTCACATAAGCTCTTAAAACGCTCTTTAATAAGATATAAAGTAATTTTTGCTGTTGTATTATTGAAAGTAACTCAATTTACCCAAAGATTATTTTTTTTAAATTAATGTTGTTTTACTATTCTTTCTAAATGTTGTCATCCTATCTTCAAGCAATTTGATATGGTACTTGAATAACCGTACTAACAATATTTAAAAAAACAGACAAAAATAAGCTGATTGAAAAAATATTTTATATTCTAACTTAAAGAGCAAGAGAAAATAAGAAGAAAATAATGTTTTCATTTATCTAAAATTATTTATTTCTATTGCATCGAAAAATTTTATTAATTTAACGTATTTTGCAGCTGTGTATTTTTTTTATTGTTTTATGATTGAAATATTTTCAAACGTATTAAATTACTGTCTACGATTTTTAGTTCATGCAAATAGACAATTTAGTTTGGAAATCCGAGATAGAGTCATATTTTTAAACTATTTTGGAGAATACTGTTTGAATAACAAATTACACTGTGTCGTGTTCTGAAAATTAGTTTCTTTCAAAATCAGTCATTTAATTCTCGAATTCGACTTAATACTCTAAAATATTTATTTGAAATGCTTAATTAATTCAAAGTACCGTTATTTTATTTTTTAAACAAGCATTTTGAATAATTTAATCTGTTCTTGAAGTGCATTCTTTCTTTTAATACAAACAAAACATTTATCTAATTATTAATGACTCAAAATATAAATAGTATAAGTAGAATTATACTTTTATTTTGAATATTCACTATCTAAGAAAAATTTTTAACCTGTTTAAAACTCTAATTCAACTGTACGCCAATTCTTTGAAAATATATTTGGAATATATAAATTATAAAAATTTGTCTTATATAATTTTATTATTCTTAATTAAAAGAACAAGATGCAAAAGGCACTACGAAGTGTTGAAAAAAATTCTATAATACTGTGATGCATTTATGGTATTGCTTACATACCAAATAATAATGATAAGCTTGTTTTAAAACAAAGATAAAGACTTAAAATTTTTACAAAAATACGCCCTTTTCGTGGTCATAAAAAATCAAAATGGATGCCTACATTTAACAATTTAATGATTCTCACATTTAGAATCCAGTCATGGTTCCCATTTCGAATTAAAGGAAATTATCTAGCATCTCCTTAGTCTTAGACACCAAGAATGTCTGTGCTCTGAATGCTTAATTTTCACTTCGTAATGTTATTTAGTTTTCAAAGAATTGACATTACCAGCAGACATCCGAAATGTGTTAGGAACCCGCAGATATTCAAGTGTTGCAATCATTTATTAACTTTCTGAATAAAGCACGTATATTGACTATTGCAATGGAGCAAATAAACATAAGAACACGATTCTAAATTATTACTTGTACAAACTGATTCAGACGTATTTGAATACCGAGGATGGTAAAATGTTTAAATAGAAGACGCAAATGTGCACAATTATCTTAATAGAAAGTAAACTTTTTGAAGAAATTATTTGATCCGGTGGGGAAATTCAGTAATTTCTCTTTCTTATGTCAAAATTACTTTTCTGAGAGCCTCGATTTTTTTTACTTCAAAGTTACTCAAGAGGTAATTTAAAAATTAAATATATTTAGCAATAGAACGTAACTTTTACTCAATAAATTTTGCCTACTTTAATGATTGGATTAAAAAAAAATATTTATTTTTTTTTTATGTTAGTTTTGTAAAAACGAGAAAACGTTTTTAATTGAAGTATAATTATTAATATTCTTTTAAAAATGAGCTTGACACACATTCACCTTTTTCTTACTTAGCCCTGATTAGAAACTTTATAAATACAATACTTATAATTACAAATAATTTATTTTTAAATGCCGACATTCCTCATTAAAATGTAACAGCTTTTCATTGTAAAAACAATTTACTAAGACTTACTAATTTGTAATTTTTAATTTAAAAAAATCCTACTAAACAAAAACATTTGGTTAATTAATCATCTTTCATCTAAGCGCGTATAATGATAATTTATGGAAATATGTTGGATAATTTCATAACTTTAAGTATCATTAATAGTGCATTCTAATTGAAATATTGTCATTTCTGACTATAATAATGTTAACTAATACCTCTTAACTCCATTCTGTGTGAAGCTATGTTTACAAGATAAATTCCGCAGTTATATGTTTGAAAACGTGGAAGGTGTGACATATTAAATAAAATTCTGCAACTTAATATTATCTTTAAAACTGATTTACGTTTATTAAGAATATCTGTAGTGCAACATGACTTTTTATGAATGTAGGATATTGTTAACATTTTCAGTAGCTGTATAAAGTTCATTCAACTTCTTTTCATCAAAGCTTCAATTCCTTTCAGCAAAATATGTGTGTAGTGTATGTTTGTTTGCGCCACAACCTCTCCATTCCGATATATGAAGTGGAAATAACACTTTCAGACTCAATTCATACCGCCACGTCAAAGAAACTTGAATTATAGGCTCTCATCTGGATTAAATTTAGCACTGAATCTTTCAACTAAGATAACCGTAACTTTATTGACCACTTTAAGAGACCAACCCTTCCATTCACGTCATGTATTATAAACCTCCTGGCGCCAGAAATAAGCCGGTGACACCTTTAAGAGATGCAGCGTGCCTCAAAATGTCTCGTAAAATGGAGATTTCAAGCCTCTTTTGGTTTTTCGATTTTACTCTCTTGCATCAGAACACACTTAGGTAAGTTCTTGGGTCCCCCACTGTCTGGAAAAAGTAAAAAGAAGCAAGACTAATGGGTTTGAGGCAGTTAGGTCACTTTTAGCTTTCTCCTTCTGGAAGTAATCTTTTGTGTCTCCGGTGCTATTCAAGTAATTTGGGGCAAACGTAATTAAGCTAGTTAATTTTAAACCATCTTAATAGTTTGGAGCAGTTTGAGAAAAGCGAAGGCTTTTTGGAATAGGGATTGTCTCACAGAAATATTTTTTTTTCTTTTTCTCCAGTCAATGTTGAACTTAGCAACTTTTTTACTTATAGTACAAGAAAGAAACTGAAATGAACAATTGCCAATACGATCAAAAAACTTTTAAAGAAATATTACAACGACTGCGAGATTATTCTGCCTTTGAGTTGTATCTTCAAAATTAACAATAGACATTTTGCATATAATCATTGTAACACTTATTTTATGCATTAATATACACTGTAGAAATCTTAAAATACTAATACGGCTAATCAGAGATGTTTCGAATAATAACACATTTTTTAAGAAAACATGAAACGAACGAATAATGGAATAAAGGCTAATAACTGAACAACGCTTCTTAAAGGAATAATATTTTGGATAAATGACATTTATTTTATCTCCGTACCTTTACTTGAAAGTTCACAAGTTACTTTTCTGTTTTGCAAGGTACGAAGTAGTTAGATTAGGTTTTATTATATTCATAGGTGTGTACTCTCCGAATAACAAAAATAAAAATAAAAATGTTAAATAAATGTAAAAAACTTCATAAATAATTAACTTAAGCATTTTATAAAAAATATATAATTTATGAGAGAATATAAAAATTTATCTTTTGACAAATCAAAAAGAACGTGACTCATCTTCATTCCGTGTTTGACTGTTATTTCTTAATTAATTAGTCGAAACTTATGTTATCGAATGCTTCAACAAACTAGTTATGCCGTCATTTTTTCATAATAATTGCAACCTAAATTTAGCATTGTTTACAAAAATTTTTAACTTTTTCGTATATTTCCTCCTTTTAAGTAGTTATTGAAATATGCCAGAATATATTATTATTTTTACTTTCATCTTCCTCTTTTTTTCCGTTCACCTTTTTCACTTCCTTGTATTCATTATCTTCCTATCTACTAGATGAAAGTAATAAAAATGTTTCTTAACTTCGCATTCAGCAGTTTTGAAGTTCTCTTTTTTAGTTCGCGTTACTTTTAATAAAAAAATTTAAGAAATCTCATTAAAAATTAGAAAATAAGCTGGGAAATTTCTAACTGAAATCATTCATTACATAACATACAAGTATCAAAGCGTTTGATTGAAAACAAAAGACAGACACAATGCAGGAAATTATCATTTGTAGTATATAAACCATTTACAAAATAATTTCCATAATCATGGTTTAGCCACGAGTAGAGCTATTTGAAATCGATGATTCTTCGGTTGTCCATGAAAAAAATTAACTTTCGATGGTTAAAATGCATCCTTTTTCACAAACGTAAAAAACTCAATCTAAGCAATTCTTGCATTCTACCTCTTGTCTTTTTGAGCGGAAAGCCTAAAGATTTATCAAAACAGTATGACCTCTGACTTTTATTTCTGTATGACGACTTGGCACATATGTACATCATGTTAAGAGAAATATACTCACAATTTCTACTTTTCGTATATAAAGAGAATAAAAATGTGGGTACTTACTTAAAAGTAGCAATTCTTGGAATGCTCTGCAATACAAACTAGCAGATGTTCCGTTCTTTTTTTACCTAAGAAAAACAATCTTATTCAGGAGATTCTTAGAACTACAAAGAACATCACAAAAAGAAGTGTTTCGGGTAGAACACATTGCAAATTTAAAAAATTTATATGAAACAAGCATATGTGTTTGGCATTTTCTGTATTACTTCTTTTCCCCTTCGTTGCTACTGCAGAATATCTATTATGTAAATAGATCATTCAGGCTGCATTCTTTTGAAAGTTGATTGTGAAATTAAATTCATATGACAGTTGAAGATTTATTATTTATTATAAATTACTAATATTTAGTAAAAGAAATTGTTAAGAAAGATAGGGACAAGTATGAAGGGGGCAAACTGTTTAAGCGTTTTAATTTTTCAAAATATGCGTTGAAACATTTTCCTAGAAAAACTACGAGTGCTCATAAAGAATAGATTGATGAATAGTTGTTAGAAAATATTTATATTATATTCATTAAAATCCTGTATAAATCATGATACATATATGAATTTGTGGTTAATATGTTACAATTAGATTAAAATAATTCGTTCTTCTATTTCTTAAATTAGTCTATGTTATTCTCAGGCAGAAAAATAGGGCCATTTGAAAAACCATTTTAAACTTTTTTGGCATAAATTAGCATATTTTTTTTCAAACCAGAAATTTTTTTTAAAGTTTTATTGTAAGTTATTTTAAGTTTTGGAATTGGAATGACATGATAATTTTTCCCCGTTATTTCTTATTTATTCATGCATAGCCCTAGAGAAATAATCTCTGTTTGCAATTTAACGCGGTAAAATGTTATTTTAATATGTAAAATTAAAAACAAGTTTAATTAAATCGTAACAATTTTCCCCTGAGGGAAGTGTGTAAGCGATGGCAAATTTTGCACATGTCACTGGTTTACCTATAAAAAAGAGTATATCCTTTAATTTTAAATTTCAAGCAAAGTGAAATACTACATATGTTTAAAAATAGATTAAAGACGTGAACGTGTGATGATGTAAACGTGTTTCATCGTATTGAGACTAATGTATTTTGATGTACAATTAACATCAGACATTATTCATGACCTTTCATTCAGAAATGATACAACAAAATAAAATATTTCTTAATTTTTCTGAATGATAACAAAAACAGTTGCACTGAAACTAATCCAAACTTCTTTCTTCGTCCTCTAAAAGAAAAGGAGAAACCAATGAGTCGGAGTCATTATAATTGTCAAAAATTTCTAATACATTGGAGATCACAAAATTTCAAAAGGATTTTGATTTCAAAGCTTCAGGCTAGTTAATAACTTCTTAAGTTTAAACGTTCAATAAAAAAAATGCGTCAAGAGAATGGATCTCTTCTTTCATCCACGTCATTGGAAAAGGTTCGCGAAGATTCTATCTTCTGTTTCCCTTTCTTGAAAAAAGAGAACCTTTCGGTCCTTTATAGCTGTCCATTTCCTCTCGTTAGAGATGACAAAAATAAAGAATGTGATTGTGAGAGACGGACCTTTGTTAGAAAAAGAATTGAGTCTTCTCCATTCCATTAACAAGACGAACTTGGTCTACAGACTACCAATCCATGTCAGCTATTCGATATGGGAGTGGCTGCTGGTGCCGAACTTTTGTTTATTCTATGCTAGAATGCCACTAGCACTTAAGTTTCTTGGATAACGAATGACGACTTTTTATTTTGTGCGTGCGTCTCTTCTATTGTTACTCTTAGTTTATTTTTTTATCATGCAACTCGGAGATAAATCTCTTCTTTTTTTTTCACTAGTCTTCCCTTAATTGTAGGGTACGTAATATAAATTAAATGGTTTATAATCGATTTTCAATGAAGATTGATGTTATAGGATTTCGTAACAAAATTCTTTTATCTTAAGGATTTCCTATTTTAAACGCGTTTTAGTAGACAATTTAAACATCTGTGTAGTTTAATCAGTACGTAAAGCATTTTATTTTGCTTTAAAACATACATTTACTATGTAGATTTGATTTTTTATCCAAATTGTTGCGACGTACGATATCACTTTCAGTGTGTATACAATAAAATATTTTTAATTTGTTTTTATATTTTTAACTAATGTAAGAATTTAAACTTGTGAAAATCAGAACACAAGAACAGTAAGCAATTTTATCTCCCATAAGCTTCAATTATGTAATTTAAAGGCTCTTAATTAAAACATAAATAAGTACATAACGGTCATATAAATTTAAATATGTTCTCTTATTATTTTGTTCACGTAGAATACTCTTCTGACAAATTCGACGCAATTATTATTTCTTCCATAATATCTAGTTTTATTCAAATGAAAATTCCTATGAAAATAGCGAAAATAGTATCTATAATCACAAAATTATGTATGTATCAATAATTTAAAGATCAGTAAAACATTTCAATATCATATCAAAAAATTTGGCCGATTGAAACGAATTTTATCATTATATTTTTCCTTGATACATCAATACATGATAAATACAATAGCATAAATAACCTCATAATTAGTTTATAATAACTTCGCGCAAACACATTATTTTAAACAAATTTTTGCATGTTTATTCTTTAAAACATTAACTTTTAAATAAGTTATTAAACTAGCGTGAATATGCAAGGTTTATAGCAAAATTTTATCAGTGTTAAAATATCTAGTGAAGTTCAGTGTGAACTTTTAAATCTCTGTACCGTAAAATACTGCGTATAACGCGAAATTTAATACAGAAAATTATATCGAAATTTACGGGTGCGTGTTATACGAAGGGTATAAAAATGATACAGAGGATGAAAAATAAATAATAAATAAACTTCTAAATAGATCGAAATACTGTTTATTTAAAAGGAATAACATACCTAATAAACTTAGAAAAAGGATTGTAATTTTAGAGTATTCTATTTTTTCAAAACTTAGGGACACCTCAAATGACTTTAAAACATAAGAGCATTGCGCATGTACATTTCAGGTTACTTTGTAAAAAAAGGGGAGGGGGGATCGTTATACGGCAAATATATTTTTAAAAAATTTTAAAAATGCAGCTTGAAAGTATAGATGCGCATCATACGCACCTATACTTTCTACGGTATTTTAATAGAAAAAATTTAATTATGAGATTAGATGAGATAAGTTAAATTTCTTCAAAAGCCTTACACTTGCATTAAAGAATGTTTTTTAATAAAAAAGTCAAATATCTCTTTGAATGAATAAAAATAAATATAATGTTAAAAAAATCTAAATAAGGCACAACATTGTTAAAAATACACACTACAGGTAAAAAAAAACTTTAGAGTACTACGTTTTTCTACCTTTATGAAGACGATTTATGTTCCCGGCTGAGAATAAAGTTAATGGATTTTGGGTAGTACATAGCTCTTTCAGAAAAGAAAACATAGGAAGAATATCCAGGAGTCATTTGTGTTATACGACGAATAAATCGGAAAAAGTACTTCGTAAACAGGGAAATGAAAAAAATTGTGTAGTAACAAAGAGTTCTAAAAAGCAATGCTTTAGTGCTTCTGATGCAACAAGAAAACTTTTGTGAACTTGTACGTACATAGTTCCATTAGCAAAATTCTTGCCTTTTGGAAATAAAAATTTTAAAATAATTGTATTTATAAAATCAATTTTGTATTCGGATGTTCATGAAAAAAATTTATGCTTTTGTAATTGTTAAAATTTTTAATATTTGTTGAATTATATCATAAAAACACTGTTTTCTGAGTTTACATTTAGAACAATAATAATATTTAGGTAAATTAATAATCAATTTTAAGTAACACACTATAACTCATTAACAAAATATTTAAAAAATCAGATTTTATTTAAAAGTGTTTTAACAATCAATTCAAATGGAATGCAGAAATATATTCCTTTTTTTAAATTACTGAAAATCAGTTCAACTTAATTTACAATTCAAGAAACTTCCGAATTCAATGCTTAATACCCAAAAAAAGAATTGGAGCCCTATTCACGCAATTTTTATTTAAAGCTAGATAAAATTCATATATTACTCTTCAAAGCTAAGAGAAAATTAAATTTTGAAACTAAATTGCCTGCATTTATTATTTCTTTAAAGAAAAAGGATTTTACGACCATAAATGTTATTTTTTAATTTCAAATATCGTAAGATTTTGCTTACATGTTTCTGAGTTACCTGAGATTAAAAATGGTTCTTCCTGATATGAAATGAATGTCTCATACATTTTAAGATATTTTTAATCAATGCGTTTTAAAGCTATTTACTGCAACTGGTACATAAATTCAGAAAATTTGAAAAAGTAGGAATACGTATTAAAAAAAATATGAATTTCTAGATATTTAAAAATATATACTGTTATTCACCGAAACTTTTAAGTATTCCTCATGTTGTAAGGCCCTTAAACCTAAAATTTTATGAAAATACATCAAGTACTTCAAGAAATTTTCAAACTTTTTAAAGTAACCCGAAATATAGATTTATATATATATATATATATAAATTCTATATGTTTTTGCTAACATTTACTGTACGTGAATATACATGTGTATAAGTATATATATATATATATATATATATATAAATTCTATGTTTTTGCTAACATTTACTGTACGTGAATATACATGTGTATAAGTCTATATATATATATATATATGTGTGTGTGTGTGTGTTTATATGTACATGTGTAGTATATATGTATGTGTGTTATATATGTATATATATATACATATATATGTTTCTACATGTGTGCCTATATATGTGTAGGTATGCTTTATAAATATTTGTACGATGATCATGTGTTCTAATCTTCCTTATTGTATAATTTTAATTATTGACTATCTCCATTTGCATGTGAGCAATATTGTATTTTATTCTGTAATTATTGTATTTGCATCCATTTTTTCTTCATTTCCCCCCCTTTTGAACAAGCCTATATCCTTCTACATGTAACTTCCTATACCTATTGATTGAGCATTGATTTACTTTTGTGAGCCTTGTGTTATACTTGTCGGCACACAAAAAGTCTATCTAGAGTCTAAAAAAATTAATATGTCAGATAAAACGAATTGCAAAAAAAAATGTGAAATTGTTATGCATATGTCTTATTTTTTAAGACAATAAAAAAGAAAGAAACTATAAAATAAATGGACATACAACCATGGATGAGAGTGTTGCTAGAAATTGGAATGTGAAATTATTTCTCAAACTGTGCAATTTTTAGAATGTGAGTTGCTCATTTTCTTTGACATAATTATTAACACTGTTAGCACACTTAATTTAGTATAATAATTACAATGATATTTACTTGTGTATTCATTTTAGCACATTGAGTAATGTATTTACCAGATTAATGTTACATAAGAGTATTAGAGTGATAAGAGTATTTACAAGGTAATAAATGGAGTAATTTTTGATAGAAAAACAGATTCTCCACTTCATTTTTTTTTATTTGTAATTAGTAAAATTGTAACATAATGGTTTGCTGTAGTAATTCAATTGACTTTTTACTCGTTCATTCACTTTAATAAGTAGTACAATCAAGTTTCTATGCATCTTCTAAAAAACATAGCAATTATAGTAATGGAATAATAATGTAGGAGCAACGGAGTGATATGTATAACAAATTGTTTTTCTTCTTTGCAATCATTAACACAACTGTCATGATAGATTTCTTACGAATAATTCCGTTGATTTGTGGTTCGTGTATTTAGGAATAGGTTGTATGCAATATTCACATAGCATGCTAAAGAAGCACGAAATATGAGGCGTAACGCTAGAGGAAAAATTAAAATAACTAGCATTTTTCTAATGTACATAATGAAAAAAAAATGTCTAGTGTTTGATACAGTCTTAGGATCATCGAAAAAAGGAGCCATCTTGCAGGTTTATGAATACATTCTAATTAAAGTAGCACATTTCTTAATATTTATATTAGTTGCTTAATATATCTAATAATTTTTCATAGTAAATATTAATATAGTTATATACACAATTTGTTACATTTGAAAGTTTTTAAATTAGTACATATATCGATGTAAATTATCAAAGTTCTTTCTTGAAATGGTATCTTTTTGATCTGTTAAAAATCGACGTAAATTTTACTTGTCTTAAATTCTTGTCGGCTATAATATTGCGATTTAGATTTCAGCTGCTTATGAAATTGGCTTGATTGTTTCAATACACCGTTGCTTACGATATAGTAGCATTTCATAATGTTATTTCGATTTCAGGTTTCCTGGATAAGACGCAAGGATCTGCACGTCCTGACTGTGGGAAGGTTCACTTACACCAGCGATCAGAGGTTTCAGACGATTCACCTGGAGAATTCAGATGATTGGACTCTGCAAGTGAAATATCCACAAAGTAAAGATGGCGGCGTCTATGAGTGCCAAGTCAGCACTGTTCCCAAAATGAGTCACTTCGTCAATCTCAATGTGATTGGTAGGTGCTTTTTGAACAATGTTATATATTCTACTACAAAGGACTAAATCTGATGATAAACATTTTTGCTTATGCGCCTCTATTTTATATAACTGCATCTTAGTTGGTCTATTTTAGGAATAGATTTTATCTCTATGTTTTTCCCTAAATTGAGTTTTTTTCAGCACAGGCTCAATTCTTCTTTGTACTTCTGGTTTGTATAATTGATTGTTTTAGTAGCGTCGCACTTAAAAGCAACATGAGGGTTATTGCTCATTGATTGATTGATTAATTGAATATTAACGTCGCACTGTTCAGCTACACCAGGGCTTTTTGGCGACGGACCACGTAATTTTGAACCATGGTCAAGTGACGTGGACGACACCTGAGCTGGCACCCCCTCTCCTAAATACCACACCACACCAACAGAAGGATGTTTCAGCTCTCGACAGATTTAACGTGCATCTCTGCCCTACACGGCGGGTCTTTACTGGTACTAGGCTCGAACTCGTGACAAGACAAGCCACGATCCGATAGCTATACCACTCGGCTACCGCGGCCACGAGGGTTATTGCTCAAGCCAGTGCCAGTTTATCCATCGAGAGCTTGGGGTAGGCACCCAGGGGCCCAGATAAGCTGGACTTAATCAGGTTTTCTGCTAATAAATTTCGATCCGCCAAGGCTAAGGAGGCCTGTAGATCTTCTAAGCCCAGGGCCCAAAATTAGCTCAAACCAACACTGGTTCAAGCTTCTCGCAATTTTCAACTGCCATCAAGTAACGACCACACTTGAACTGACACCCCATGGCCATGCTTTTACACCACTCCAGTCTGTGTCAACCCAGATTTAAACCCTGCATCAGCTCCTCCTCATAGAGCATCTTCAGCGAAACCAAGACTCCAACCAATGAGTCGACCAAAACATCGATGTTCACGAACTTTCGACCATGATCTTTCAGCTACCGTGACTACAAGGTACCCCTTTGCAGACGAAGTGTTAACCAAAAATTAAAAAATATCTTATTCATGCGCGTATACACACCATACAAGCAAAAAATATGAAATTTTATAATCATGCTAATTGTCTTCAGTAAAAACGAATAGCAAACTTCGTGAAGTCGCATTTAATACAATTGATGTCTTTTGATGAGGATGCCAAAAATTCAGCCCTTGTACAGATAACGAAATAGTAAGTTAACTGATAATAGTTTTCTGATTACATCTGCTATTGAGAAAGGAATCAATTTCTAAAAAACATTATTCATGTTTAAAAAAATCATTTTAAAAAAAATAACCTGTGTAGGAGGATATAGGACAGGGATGGCGAATCAGTGCCTCGCGGGCCACCAATGGCACGCTTCACAATATTTTGGGCACGTCAGCGATCAAAATGGTTTGCATTTTATTTCAAAATAACAATGAAATATTACGAACAAACTCTGGTGATCGGTCGCGACAGAGTGGGGAGCACACTCGTTTGTTATTTTCTCACCTTAGGTACGCCACGGGCTACAATTGCTTATGATGCAAAATTTGTCTACGCATAGCATAGTCCAGTTCGTTGACACAACTGTATTTTAAAGTTTATTTGAGCTGTATTTAAGATTTTTAAATGTTATTTAACATGGCTAGTTCACCAAAAGAACTAAGAATGCAAGATAGTAAGTGTGACAGAAAATTTCAAACTTGCAATTGGTGAATCTAGCAATATGCCATTTTTAAGCAAAGGCGACAAAGATGTGTCTTTTTAAGTTCTGGAACAGTGGTATGCAGACATCGTCGGTGAAATGGTATTTTAAAATGAATCACAAATCCCCTTGTCAAAAAAGTGAACCACAGCAAAACTAATTGATTGCTTAGAAACCGCTTGGCAGATAACACCAATTCAGCATGTATTTTATACTAAAAGTTACATCTTACAAACCTAATATAAGTAATTTGTCATCCAATCTGCAGCATTAGTAGTCACACTAATGTTACTTTATAATTCACTATAACTTATAACTAAAATATTTACAACTATACAGTGCACAAAAGGTATTTTTTCGTAGTAAATAAAGAGTTTTGAGCTGTTAGCATTATCCCAATAATCACAAGTCAAATTTATTTGACGGCACGTCTATTCCTCATTAAACACTTCTTAAGAAAAAATGGCACATTGACTTGTATTTAACTTAATATTGTTAAATTAATTATAAAATACATTGTGCAGTACTGGTGTATTTATAAGTGTATTATATCAATGTGTGTGTGTAAATGTTAACTATATTTTTTTTTACTATGTCATAATGTATTTTGTTTGTTTACTTTCAATAAAGTAACTTTTTAAATATTTTGTTTTCGACCTTCCTATATGCACGCGCCCCCCTCATAGAGTTATCATGCCTCCTAGGGGGTCGCGACCCACAGTTTGAGAAACGCTGGGAGTGTGCAGGAAGGATGTAGTAATCATCGATAAGTGTTATTTTTTGAGGGGCGGGCGGGAGGGTGGTTTTTTTTTTTTTTTTTTGTTTTCGTTCTTAACACACTTTTGGGAAATTATTGCTGAGCTACCCCTTTCCTCAAGCTGGACGGTCATTTGTGAAGTCCTTAAAATGAATTCTTCTAGCCATATATTGCCTGCTCTAACCGACAGAAATTACTGACCAATTTCTTTTCGAAGCACTTCTTCATTTATTGTATACTTTCACTACTCACGATAATTGTTCGGGCCCTCACGTCATTTAAAATGTATTTTTCCTGATATTTACATATAATTCATCTTCCTGTTAAAATCAAGCATTCATTACTATACTAATCGCAGTAAGTTCTTCTCCCCAGTTTGTGCTCTTTAAATAGTACATTCCAATTCTACAAAAAAAAATTTTTTTTGGAAATGTTAATAAATAAATTATTTTTTTAAAGGATTTCTGATTAATAAATGTAAAGTATTATTTAGGATTTTGTGAGTCGAGAAGAAATTGACAAGTGATAACTCAACTCTTTATAAACAAAACTCATAATAGCTAAGATAATTATACTTAATAAACGGTAGTTTTGTATTCATAGAGAAACTTTCAATAAAAGAGAAAAATCGATAAAGATAAAAAGAAAATGTTTGCTCTCTTATGTGTTTTTGGTTCTTAATTATCCCTGAAAAGTCAAATATGGATGTTTTTATTATTTTCTTTTTGCCTCATCGGAAGGTGTTTTTGTTTGTTTTTTAACCCTTTTATTTATAAAGTCAAACCATGAACCAGTGATTTTTTCTTTGCATCCAGAAGTTTATTTTGTGTTACAGTGACAAATTAGAAAAGCATTTTCATATATGTGTTGTAACTTGAAGGAAAACATTACGAAAGTATCATAATAAGATCAATTTAATGTACATAAATTTAATTCTAATTAAATCTTAATTTTTTTAAAAATAAAACTCATTCTTTTTTTGTTATTTTTCTAATTATTCATTAGATAACGGGAGGGGAATAACTTCTTAAGTAGGCCTTCATTTACATTATAAAGAAAGTACTTTTTTAAGGTTCACTATTATCTAAATTACTTCTTTAAAGGAATAATACTTATTACAACAAACTGCGGTTACTTAAATGAGAATTCAGTGCATTTCCATGGTATAAATAAATTATCTAAATTGAGACGCTTCCAGTTTTAAATGAATTCAAACCTTCGTATTTTTATCTTTTACGCACCAATGTAATTAACTGTTTTAATTGTTAAAAGCTTAATAATGCTTTATTCAATGGTTTGATCAATAAAGTCTCTTTAGCAAATCGTAGTTGATTATTGTGTAATATGCAGTAACAAAGCATTATCTCATAGGCTTTCAATGAATTTGTTCTTGAATGAATTCTTGTTAGTGTTTCTTTTTAAAATAGTGTGTATCAAATTGTGTAGTTTTACAGTTATTTGAGAATATTGTACTTTAGGTATGTAAGATACTCCTACAAAAAGTTGTTAATTATAAAAATTGAGTAAAGTTTAAATTTTCATTAATATGTTATTTAATTTTCAAAATAAAACTCATTGTTTGATATTGTATTAGTATTTGAGGGAAAAAAACTCGCTCAGATTCAATAGTTTCATCAAATAGCAAAAAATAAGCAAAACATTTCTTTTAATGTCAGAATATTTGCAACCTCAATTATTAATTAATAAGTAATGATGAAATTTGCTTTTATTAAAATTAGCATTAGAATAAATGATGCAAATACCTTCATACTTATTCTAATGTTAATAATGTACAATTTTGAAAAATGTGCAACACCCTCCTTAAATACCAATCCAAACTGATTCCTCAGTATTGAGGTAAGATGTAGCACCATTGTGATAGTGGTAGACATGCCATCCTGCAGAAAAATGTTAACTCTTGATATTCTTTCTTTGATGAACGGCACAAGGAAAGTCTGTAGCGCATGTCCAGGTAAATAATTCCCGTATTCCAGGGAAGACAAATGGGCCTCAAATATTCAAGGAACTCTCAGCTTGTTTTCTTTGAGAGAATCCCGTTCATGTTCTAGGATGGCATGAGGATTTTCTGATCCCCAAATTCTTATATTATGACACCGAACGTAATCTACGATTAAACTTAGGATATACACTCATGTCCAAATATTAAGGATAATTCAGAATCACACAGAAATTGAACTCTAAAATAAAAATTTCACCTGTAGAATTTTAACACACATATTGAAGAAGAATATGCAAATTACAGGAAACCATCAGATGGCGCGGATAGTACGTCACAATGACGAGAGTGTAAGAGAGGGGTATATAAGGAATGGTGGCAAAGAAGTAAAATTGTTCACGAGCGCTTTAAAATAATTTCAGTGCAATAACCGCATAGTTATGGCACAAAGGAAGCATTTGAATGATTTTTTACGTGGTAGAATTATTGGACGACTGGAATGTGGACGTACCCAGCTGGAAGTATCCGAGGAACTTGGAATCGCCCAGAGTGTCATCTCCAGGCTTTGGCAACAATTCCAAGATGATGGTAATGTGAATAGATGTTACAGCACAGGTCGCCCCCGAGTTCCAACGCCGAATAAGGACCGGTATTTGGCAGTTACTGCCAAAAGGAACTGATGGAGCACAGCATCAGACCTGTCTCGTCAGCTCTTTTCAGCTACCGGTAAGACAGTTTCAAGGCAGACCGTGTACAGACGCTTAGGGCACATTGGTCTATATGCTCGTAGGCCTGTTAGATGTGTTCCACTTACCGCAACTCACTGTCGCCTGCGATTAACCTGGAGTAGAGAGCATGCATTGTGGACATCACAACAGTGGTCTTGTGTGAGGTTTTCCGACGAGTCTAGGTTTATTTTACAGTCTGATTCTCGCCGGACTTTAATATGGAGAGTGCCAGGTACCCGTTACCACCAAGAGAACACCATTGAACGACACCGTTACGGGGGTGCAGGATGGCTCGTTTGGGGAGGAATTATTCTGGGTTCCAGAACTGACCTGCATGTTCAGAGTGCAACGATGACAGGCCACATCTATCGGGATGTCATTCTGGAACAACATGTACGTTTGTTTATGGGTGCTGAATTTCTGTTTAGGGATGACAATGCCCGTCCTCACCGTGCAAACATTGTAGACGAATGCCTTCAATCGGAGGATATCATCTGTATGGATATGCCAGCATACTCACCGGACTTGAATCCAATAGAGTATGTGGGTGATATGCTTGGCCGACGAATTGCAGCCCGTCAACCTCCTCCCTTCTGTCTACCGGAACTTCGGAGGGCATTGCTTGATGAGTGGTGTAATATTCCTCAAGATCAGATTGATAATTTGATACTCAGCATGCCTAGGCGTTGTAAGGCCTGTATTGCATCGTCCGGGAGACATACTCCGTATTAACCATCATACTAACCATGTAATACTGTTTTTTGTAAATAGGTTCTTTTTTGAAATGTGCTCCAGGGAGTAAAAATCGCAATTTTTATTAATTATGTCAAACATATAGCATCTTTTTTTCTCTTTACCTTTTGTTTAATAAATAGACTTTACAAATAAGTCAAATTTGTTTTGCTTCTGTCTCTGTCTTTGCCTAAACTTCATTAACCTTAATTTATGGACATGAGTGTATTACGACTAGTCTGACTTTAAATGGGTTAATTTCACCTAATACTTCTAAAGTTTTAACAAAATTCCTCAACTAGTTTGTAGATACCTGTATTTAAATAATTATAAGCCACGAAGCAATCAATCTCACAAATTCTAACATGATATAAATAATATTATTGATATTAAATCTGTATTCTAAATGGAATTCAATGTGTGAAATAAGCGTCAATAGCATTTAAAAATGAAAAAAAAACTTGTATTACTTCCTTTATATAGTCGGTATTTTTTTCCTTAAGACAATAGCATTTTTTTCTAACGTTATTTCTTAAACCTTATTTCTTAATATTCGAGTAATGTTTGTCATTTCTTAATAATAAAAGAACACTTTATAAATTATCAAAAAAGTATTTTTGTTTATTTTGTCACATTTTCCATTAGATAAAATTTAAAATTAAGTAAATGTCTATCTTATTTAATTTTCGTGTTTTTCAATGGGCTTATGAATAAGATAAACGTTACAAAATTTTTTACACTATTTTTTACTGTAACAAAGCATTGGAATAGTAAATTTGTAAGATATGAAATATCATGTATCCTAATTATTACAATTAGGTCAGAGATATGTCACTAACGGCCTGCGTAAGAGATAATGTTGGCGTAATTATGTGTTCACTCACTTTATTCTATTATATGCGTGAAGACATTCAGAAATTTCTCCAAAGTATAAAATGCAAGAACGGTTTTTTGTTGTTACCAGTTTCGTATTGATTCGTTTTTAATGAACATATTATTGTATATCTGCGAGTTAATAATATTTACTTATATCCAACCCGATTATCATTCAACTGTTCAACTGTAAAATATTGAATAAAACTAATAAAAAGAGATTTATATGACATTAGTATGCATAAATACTAGCAAAAAATATTATCATCGATGAATAATTAAAAAAAAAATAATGGTGTGTGTGCTATGTATAATCACACTATAGAAGTGAACACTTCTGATTTATTCTGGGCAAGAGAATAAAATTGTTCGGGTGCACTACGCTAAATAGCTCTCTTTTTTGTGCCAATTCATCGGTAGATTTATTTATTTCATTCATTTTCTATGAAGGGCAATGTTTAAATAATTATGCATTCTTATATACTTATATATGAGTATATACGATTTATATAAATGTCAATTAGTCTATTTATTTAAAAATATTGAAATGTAAGTTAATGTAGATTATATTTATATAATATGTTTATATGGTAATTACGTATTATCGCAACAGTCCCAACGTTCAAAATACACTCGGCAAGTTGGTAACCCTGATTTCCCATGAGTCGTACGCGCTGAATTGACAACAATGCTCTTCCTTTCACATAATGTAGCCAATACCGTTGCAATAACACATAAATATCATTTACATAGCTTAAATAACGCCGTATACTAGGGGTGGCCAACCCAAATGACCTTCGGAAGAGTTCAACAATCTCGCGGGCCGCATATAAAAATATATATCGTTATTAGTTTTGGATCCATTACAAACATTTGTTGGAGTGAAAATCATCGGATAAACAGACTGATATAGTATTATTGTTTTCATTGTTTTTCATGCATACAAACATAGATAAAATAATAATAATAATGCAATGATCAAATAATGCTTAAATTATTTAATTAGTGAGATATCTGTTTCTCAACTCTTTCACTTAATTTTTGCAACTCGATCTGAATGCATGTGTATTTGCATATCGTATTTGATGTAGCACATTTTCGTGCGTTAAGTTGAAGCATGATTTATGTTTGATAAATTTCAATTTTTTTAAAAAAAGAGATTCGCTATAACAGAAGCAACGTGATAAAATAATAGCAGTTATGAGATTTATTTTTTACAGAAAGTAAAATCTCTTAAGTGAAAATATTGTACAAAATAGTCGAATTTTGTATAGTTGTAAAGAATCTCGCAGGCCGCAAAATTATTCAAGGTGGGCTGCGGGTTGTACACCCCTGCCGTATACTATGTAAGACAAGGAAAACTTATGCTCTGAGAACTGTTTACTTTTCATAAAATTCTCTAAGCAAACAAAAGAAGAGTGTTAGTACTCTATCACAATTAATGCTTTTATTTTCTCGTAATCTCTTTGTTGTCATCACTAATATAAACCAAAATATTCGCAACTTTATCGCCAATTAACTTAATTAAAATTTTGGATTTCAATTATTTTGGCAAGTTCTTGTGCTTAAATGCTCTTTCAACTGAATAAAAAAAATAATTCTATGTTTAGTTTCTTCTTATCTTTGATCTACATAAAAAAATTTACTTTTCCAATTATTTTAGCACTCCTTTTCTCTCGTTCCCTGACTGGAGTTAAGGGTAAATGTGGGTTGCATGACAGTAATATTTAAATAAAAAATATGAAACTCTTCCCGGGAAAAAGTGTACATAAATATTTACTTCAAACAAAAAAAAACATGTGCCTAAAAAATTTTTAATTCGAAACTTAACGAGTATTGCCGACACTTGTACGGTTACGGAATGGAGCCCAGCACAGAAATTCGAGCGTTACGCAGCCGAATCTGACGCTTAATTTTAATTCACTCTTCAGCAAAGCGCACCTAAAGAAGTGATCACTTCAAAAGTAAAAGTAAGTCAAAATCATAATCAAAGCAATACAAGCAAATGAGCTTGCCTTTATATATATAGATCTAAAAATTCCTTTACAAACATTTCAAAACATCTCGTTTTTTAATTCAATTTTAGGATAAAAGGACGTCATATTTTGATACCGTTAAAAAATAAATTTATCAGAAAAGCATTAACTTTCTGGATAATTCTAACAACTGCCCTAATCTAAAAATATTCTTCAGTAAAGACAGCTATTTTGACCAGAGGGTTGATTACGGTAATTGTTTCGCAACACAAATCATAGTATTGCATTACAAAATAATTACATCAATAGATCATTAATATTAAGTAAATAATGCGAAAATGTTGTTATTTCAAGAAATTATATTAATTTCGGATACATTGTCAATAAAATTCATTATTTTTATGTCAGAATCGAATTAAATAATGTTACATCTCCATATTTAAAAAAGTGTCAATTACCGTGTATAAACAAACTAGTTAATGTGTATTATTTTGTATAAACCAATATAGAACATTGTATCTTAATAAATGCAGATTGGTGTATGCAAACAAAAAGAGATACTTTGAAACTCTCAGTTGTAGCATTTTCTTTGGAGTTAAAATTTATAAAAAGCTCATTTTATTTTCTATAAAATGAGAAAATCAAAGCAAGTAATAGTTTGCAATTTAAAATTGATACAAGGAAATATTAGTTGCACCATCCGAAGGAAATAATTTTCCATCAGAATATCTCTTAATCTGTCCTTCAGATAAATAGATGAAATCTCCAAACTTTACGAGATTACTGTCTTTCGCAATCAATCTTCATTTTTAATTCAATAAAAGTGATTCACGGTCACGTAGCCCCAATTTTTACGGCAGATCACGCAAGACCATGCCAAAATTCAGTGATGAATTTTTGCGGATATTTTACGCTAATGTTCGCATTCTTGGTTCTCGCATTGATGCACCTGAAAGCGATAGCAGATGAAGATATAAATTAGGACAAGAATACAATGCTGCGTCGTTGTAAACGCTCGAAATTGATTTGTGCTTCTACATTGTATAATTTCTCAATTCACTCTTAAAAGATCAATAATGTTCTCTCTTTCGCTGGTAATTAGGGCAATAAATATTACAAAAAGAAGAAGAGCCTGTGATATCTCTCGAAGGGGTGAAACAGTTGATATTAAAACTCAATCGGGATGAAGTAATTTGGTACGAGATGATACCATTAATAAAATTTCAATACATTATATTTATCCAAGTTTTTGTTTATGGAAAATTTTTAAAATATTTTGTAGTAATTGATTATTTGCGTTGCTTAGTAAATTAAAACAATAGTGTGTTTCTCTCTTTACACAGTTTAAGCATAATTTTGGCATCCATTGTCTTTACTAATGAAATGTTTCCATATAGTTATATAAGGTATAAAATATGCAGTATGAGCATAGCTACTCATTGTATTATCAGTCTATCTATCTATCTCTATATATACACGATTAATATCAGTGTATACATATATATATGTAATAATTCCAATAATTTAATCTGTAATAGCTCTTGAATTATTTAAGGTCCAGTCCTTTAGGACAACCGTGTAATTATTTTAATTGGTTACCCTCCTACCGGGGACTTTTGAAACTAAATCTATCAACCTCCAAAATCACGTGACGTCCCGCTGGATATAAATAGCAAGACTCAAGAAATCCCGCTCTCTCTTCGCTCTTCTATCTGTAAACATGTAGCCAGCCGGCTGCCGCGCGTTGCGTGTTTGTTGTCTGTTATGTGTAGTGTCACCCAGGCTTTATATTTATGTGTTTCAAGATGTAAATAAAATGGATTAACCTTCCAAACTTCCTCTTCAATACTGCAGTAATCGTCCACTCGTAACATAATACAGGAATCACTCACCACCGGCCACGCACTGTCCTTTCGTTCGTAATAACATCCACTCGCCACGACAAATTATGCCCCATCATAACTTTTATTATATATATATAACCCCTTGTTACCATTGCATGTCTTAAAAAGACACACTACACCGGCAAAACATCTCTGTCTTTAAGAAACACGTATTGATAATTTGATCGAAAACCAAGTATAGTTGATACTAAATCATGTTTAAAACTAAGTGATCACCTGAGTCTTGTTTAATGGTGAATATCAGACCGAAATAAATTTAGCAAAGAAAGCAATGGATTTCGAAAATTTATTTACGAAGCATTTTCCTTCATAAGTGGCCGACTTTTTGTGTAACAACTGAGATCAATTTTGAAATTAAAAGTTTACGAGTTTGTTATAATGTTAAAATTTAAGTTTTATAGATCATCACCTGCCGAGGAACCATCACCGAATGCCTTTTAAACATTTATGTGGCTAAAACATCACACGTTTCATCAAGATATATTTCAATCTAATTTAAAAATTAAAATAAGATATATCTTGATGAAAAGTGTGATGTTTCAACCTCCAAGGTTTTCTTGTTTTATCTGACAATAGATTGTCGTGTTAATCCTTTTCAGAAATTTAATCCTAAAAAACAATACCATTTTATTTGAAAAAAATCTTTCGAAATAAAATTGCTGGAAGCAGAGATTTCCGTTCCATGTAATGAGGGCTGACGTATCTTAAGTGTAACATGGATGCGGTCTGCCTGTCAATGTAGGTGTTGAGAATAAAATGCCAGTTCAGGTGCCAAACTTGTACCAATTTATTTTGATAATTCATATGGTTCTGATCTATAATCAGGATTGATGGAATAGTGTTCAATTAACTTACTGTATGGGGTACGAAATATGGGAAACATTTTATATAAGAGATAATGAACTGACTCATACAGATATGAATCGTTTTATCAAAAGCATCAGGGTCTCCATAAAGGATAGTGAAGTCAAAAAATATTATTGAAGCTCAAACTTTTTTCCAAGAAAAATGTTCCAGTTTTATGTCTTATTCTTTGCATTACCCAAACATGGCTTTAAGAGAGTTTAACTTTGAATTAATTCAAAACTTTACGTAAATTTACTGATCACTATTGCCTCACAGTTAAACAATGTAATCCACTAATATAAATTTTCAACTAATTCATTATGGCCGCGGTAGCCTTCTTAACAAGGTATCGGATCGTGGCTGGCTTGTCACGAGTTCGAGCCTAGTATCACTGTGGACCCGCCGTGTAGGGGAGCAATGCATGTTAAATCAGTCGAGAGCTCAAACGTCCTCCCGTTGGTGTGGTGCGGTAATTAGGAGAAGAGATGCCAGCTCAGGTGTCGTCCTCGTCACTTGACCATGGTTCAAAATTAAGAGGTCCGTCGCCAAAAGCCGTCGTTTAGCTGAATAGTGCGACGTTAATATTCACTCATGAAACTAATTCATTAACTCTAGAAAGAAAACTATAGAATAAACATGCCGAAGTGCTTCCCTTCCTATCAATAGCTCTATAAATGGATTCTATTCTCTATAATTTGTTACGCAATAACCAGATAGTTATACTCTTACTAACCAAATTGGATAGTGCG
This sequence comes from Trichonephila clavipes, assembly GCA_019973935.1. NCBI lineage: Eukaryota > Metazoa > Arthropoda > Arachnida > Araneae > Nephilidae > Trichonephila > Trichonephila clavipes. The sequence goes on along the minus strand of BMAU01018592.1, from coordinate 39,116 downwards.
GCCAATTTACAATATGGGAACGGTTTATTCACAAGAATCGGACTAATATATCATCACAGCGAAAAATGAGATATTGGTTTTTTTATAAAAGTATTTATTCAAAAAGAGATATTTTCGCTATCTCTTGTAGAATCTCTATTTTTTTTTTTTTTTTTTTTATTATTTACTTGTGCGCTTCTTTCCATTCACGTGAATATTACTCCAAGGTCAGAGGAGCTCTATTTTTTCTCCATGCGGACACACGACCGCAGCTTACACCGAAAACTGCACGCCCAGTTTAGAACCTACGTGTAACCTTGTTTTAGGAAAAAAGAAATTTCGATTTGTGGGGATTTGCCACTATTTTCGATACTTATTGAGAATGCGCATTGGTTTATACGCTCGTTTGTTTATATAGCTTTCGTATAACGCCCCCATTGAATTCATGATAGTAAACAATTTAAAGCTATCAAAAACATATAAAGAAGTCAGCAACATAAAATATAGTATTAAAGAAAATAATTTTGTAGAAAGAAAGAAAAATGAAGCAATGAAAACCACGATCATACAATTGATCTGGTATCGTTCTTTACGTCTTTGAACCAAAAAATGTATATAATTATTCTATTCAGAGTTTAGCAGAGGACAGTGTTGACCACAGTAGCGCAAAAAATAATATTTCTAGGGGGCGGGGAACCAGGGTCGGAAGTTCACCATTCTCGTATCATGCTCCTATCCACCGCCCAGCATATTCTTTTGGCTTCTTATTTTTCTCTTCATGAACAATAAACAATAAAAAAATTAATTAGTGAATAAATAGTTAGTATTAATTAATAAAAATAATTATCAATAACAAATACAATTAAATTTCGCGTACAATAAACATAGGATTATAATCAATCGAGAAAAAATCAAAGGCTTTGGAGAGAGTGGTCCGGATACAGCCCCCTCCCCACTCTTATGCGCGCCACTGATTGACGACCACATTAAAGAATTATATTATTTTTAAATCTGCCGAGTAAAACAATAAAAACAAATTTTTCTTTGGTGTAATATTTTTAAAATTAATTTCATCATTAGTAAAAGCAGGTATGAATTGAAAAGTGCGTAACAAATGAGCTATTTTATTAGCAGTTAAAACTGTAGAGAGAGTTGTTGGATCTGATTTTCAAATGTGCTTAATCATGAATTTTATATTAAAAATTATATTTTACTCTTTTTGAAAAAAAAAAAGAAATTTTGAAAAATTTTAAACATTTGTTTGACGTAGTTTAGTCCAACTTCATTCATTCTCCATAAAATTCTTCTATCACTCACTATATATATATATATATATATATATATATATATATATATATATATATATATATATATATATATATAACTCACTTACATCACTCTTAAAACATTTTTCTAACACTTCATTTAATGCAATTCACTGAATGAATATGTAATATGTATCCTTATTGGTCAATTGTTTTGACGGTGGGTTTGTTAAATAAGAGAATGTAAGAGGCTCCGCCTATTGAACAAAAGCCAAGGAATTCATTCGTTGGAATGTTGCTGTGTGGTTGTACCTGACAAACAAGTTTCTGATCTGACCTTTACTCGAGCCCAGTTACCTTGAAGCAAAAAATAAAAGGAGGTTCTTCGAAAAGTGTTTAATAATTACAAGTGGACATGTCTGAATCTCGTCTGGTCTGCTAATAAAAGATTCTGCTTTTTTAGATAATCGTAATATTAATGATAGTTATGGGAAAAGGGAAAGACGTTTCAATGAACTTTGGTTTATAAATGTTGTCTTATGGGCGGAACCACAATTTATTTATGGGCGGAGTCGCATGTCAATATCAAAAAACTTCAGGAATCTTGAGATGCTTAATTTTAGATGATTGCTTAATGTTAAATTTAAAAAATGTCCCTGTACTTTTATGCTCAACAAAAGGCATTCCTCTCAAAATATGTTTTGTATTTGAGCGAGTAGTATTCAAACATTGTGTGTGATAATTCAAATATTTTGTAATCAAATTCTGTAATTTTATTTTATATCTTACGAAATAATAAAATTTTTCATTCATTGCTTGACCATTTTCTTTTGTGATTCATTGAAAGAAAAATCAACGCTTTTCCGTATTAATTTATAATGTAATGTCGTCATTAAATTACTCAATGTTAATTTAAACTTTAATGTATTTCATTTAATATTAAGTATCAGAAAACATGCTGATAAAAAATACCAAAACCGAAAAATACAAAAAATTACTTTTTTTTTTTGTGCGAGAATATATAATGACAAAAAAGATTTAGAAGAGTACAAAATAAACTGAAATAAAATTTGAATAAAATATGAAACCGAAATGCTTTACAAATATACAGATTAATTAAAATTTTAAAAATAACGAAGATTAGATTTAAATAAAACGCTAGTAGATGTTAATAAAGTTGCACTGTTGAACAAAATCTACGGGTGTGCATATAGCAAAAGTGTAGAAGTAATTTAATTTCAAGTTAATTATTTTCCATTCATAATAACTAAAAACTGTATCTGGGTACAAAATTTAATCTTAAAAAAATTACTTTTTACAAAAAAAAAATTATATTATAAAACTGCGGTTGGGTAATTTTGCCATTTTAAAATTGCTACATTCGAATAAAATCAAATGAATTCAAATTTTTGTTTTATTGAAAAGGTAAAGTGACTATTTTTTTTTCAGAGTTCCCTGGGGTTTCTTACTGTATTTATCTTACCCTTCAGTAGATGACTTTAGAAACTCAATAAATAGTTTATATCAATACGAATTGAAAATTTTTACTAGCCACTTAAGGGGCTTTTGTTTTTCGTAATGTAAGAAATCTTAATTGCATCACTTTTCAAAATAATGTTAAAATACATTTTGGTGGACTAATTTTACATTTTCTTATAAATTGTTTAGTTTTTATTATTATAACTAGCCAGTGGCGCACACAAGAGGAGGGGTCTTGGGGGTCCGGACCCCCTCCCCAAAGCCCTTGATTTTTTTCCGAGTGATTATAATTCTAAGTATATAGAACGTAAAATTTAATTAAGTATTTGTTATCAATGATTATTTTTACTAATTAATGCTAATTATTTATTCAACAATTAGTTTTTTACTGTGTTTTGTTCTCGAAAATCAACAAAAGGAGCATGATACAAGAATGCTGAACTTTCGACCCCGGACCCCCTTGAAAAATTCCTGTGTGCGCTACTGTAACTAGCTGATATACCCGTTCTTCGCACGGATAAATTGAAAAATTAAGCAACACAGATTGAAGAATAAAGAAGTTTTTAATGAGTTAATTTTACGTGAATATCTCAGCTGAAGGTAAAAAAAAAACATATTTGTTGAATTTTAAATCTGAAGATGTAATAGCTGATAAAAGGGAATTTTATTTATTTATAACTCCCCGTAACTCTCTTGTCAGTCGATTTTTGAAAACACCTTCCTAAGCTGATCACTGCTCAACAATAGTAGCACATTATTACAAATTTTGCGTAATGAACGCTGAAAATAGTGTAAATAATTTATATCTGCAATATGTTAATATTACTTTCTGTAGTATTTATTTTATGTTAAAATCTTGCCACCACCTCTCCGTTAGAAATATAGTTTTATTATGAAATAAAAAAATGATTACACTGATCAAATGAATAAATTAAAAGCGACCGCGCACTGAGGCATGGCGTAGATAAAACAAAAGGGAAAGTTTTGCTTCACACAAAAAAGATAAATATATGCTATCACGGGCTTTTTTGCAGATGGCAGACTTTTTCCCTACTTTCTTGACATTTATCGTTATAATTTGGAAACTTCAGACAATATCTTTATAAATTAAAGCCTATGTGTTATTCTGACGTATAAGCTATATTATTGTAAAGTTTCATTAAAATCCATTCAATTGTTTTCCGTGAAAGAATAACAAACATCCATACAAACTTTCGCATTTAGAATATTAGTAAGGATATATCGGTTTAAATAAATCGTTTGATTTTACTATGAGTTTAGTTCTGTTTTAGTTTCTGGTTTGTAAAAAAGAATCCATAAAAAAAAATAATTCTGCAGTACGAATTTTGTCTGAAGGATTCGGAGTCTTAATTATGAGATGCACATATTCTTGCAACTGTGTTTATGCAATGAAGAATGCATTGATGGAGTTAATAGTGTAATTTTTTAGTTTTGAAGATATTCTGGAGTATTAAATGTAGTTGTTTATATGTTTCGTAGAAAAATGATTTTAGAAAAGTATCAAAAATCAAAAGATATCAATAGGAAGTCAATACCATTGGTTCGAAAGAAATACACTGCAATAGAGAAAATTTATGACTATTAGTAGTAGTAGTAGTAATTAAATATGAATTATGATTCTTTTAAAAACTGTTATTTGCAAAAAATTGCTTAGAAAATAATTTTTTAAGTTTATTTTATACTTAAATTATTTTTATTTAAAAAAACATTGAAATATATAGGAACTCGAAGCAATATTTTGCATTTTTCAAAAACGCAGGCCATAACACCAAATTTTAAATACTTGAAAGAAGATTATCAGTGAAAGATAAATAATTAAAAAGAATTTGCTTCATTAAAATTGCGTGTTAAAATAATTTTATTTTTAGAAACATCCTTTAAAAACAAATTAGGTAAAGCATCAAAGGATGTATTATTATTAAATAAGAATGAATATTTATACTTATAATTTATTGACAATATATTTTTAACAAGTAATATAAAAATTATTTTTAGAGTCAATTCCTTCATAGGCAACAAAGAAAATTTTTATTTTAATTAATTAAATTTCATTAATGAATTAATATTTGAAAAAACTATATTAACATCGTTTCATCCAGCACGAGTTTAAAAAATATGTTTGAACTTGAGTGGTGCCATCTGTTATAGTTAGTTGTAACTTCATTAGAAATGATGCAGAAAAATAAAAAATTAAAAAATAAAATTTAATTAATGAATTAATATTTGAAAGAAACTGAATTAATAACAAGTGCCATCCTCTAAAAAATTTAAAAAATGTATTTGGGCTTCAGTGGATGAATAAAAGGTATTTTAGTAACGATTGAAAATTTGAACAAGATATATATATATATATATACATAAAGGGAGAGTATGAACTAATAGTTGGACTTGAAAAATTAAATTGCATATTGTTGCACTTTATCAATTTATCATGAATATTTTTAATAATTTTCAAAAAATCTACGAATATAGATGAGTCATGTTATTAATAAAGAGTGTTTTTTTCCAGGTATAGAAGTTTAAGTTGGCATTACTTTCCAAGATGGTGACCGATTTAACAGCTGTCAAGTGATTTATTCTCAGTTTGGTTTGGCAATTCATCAAAACGATCATCAAGCAAGGCGTAGATTCGTCGAATGGGCCCAAAACGAGATTGCCGTTGTTCCCGATTTTCATAAGCGAATTTTGTTTAGCGATGAAGCGCTCTTCTGGTTGAATAGCTACGCCAACAAACAAAACTGCCGCATTAGGAGTGAAGCTAATCCACAAGTGTATGTCGAAACACCGTTACATCCAGAAAAACTGACTGTTTCGTGCGCTTTATGGGCTGGTGGAATCCTTCTTCAAAAACGATGAAGGCCACAACGTTACAGTCAATGGTGATCGGTATAGAGCCATGATTACTAACTTTTTCATTCCTGAATTGAACAATCATGATATCCAGGAGCTGTGGTTCCAACAAGACGGCGCAACATGTCACACAGCTCGTGCCACAATCGATTTTTTGAAAGACACGTTTGGTGACCGCCTAATTTCCCGTTTTGGACCTGTGAATTGGCCTCCAAGATCTTGTGATTTAACAGCGCTAGACTATTTTTTGTGGGGCTATATAAAGTCATTGGTCTATGCGGATAAGCCACAAACGCTTGACCATTTGGAAGACAACATTCGCCGTGTTATTGCCGATGTACGGCCACAAATGTTGGAAAAAGTCATCGAAAGTTGGACGTCCAGATTGGACTACATCCGAGCCAGCTGTGGCAGTCCTATGCCAGAAATCATATTTAAAATGTAATGCCACAAGTGTATCTTTCGAATAAAAAAAATTCATTTCAATCGAATAATACATCGTTGTTTTATTGCAATTTAAAGTTCTATACCTCTAAAAAAACATCCTTTATAATCTCGCATGATATCCACGCATCCACTTTTGCATTGATTCGTGATTAATAATAAAGTTATTGTTGTTATCATGCTTTTATTAAAATTTTTGTATACATAAGCTGAAAAATGCTTAATAAAGTGGCGTTATAATGCATGTAGCATATATTTATATCTTTCCTCCTGAAAAAAAAATTGGGACTGAAAACAGGAAATAAATGTAAGGCGGCGTGTCTCAGATTTGTTTTGTAAATTTATCCTCACCGATAATTTTCCTCGCACTTTACCAGCTATTATTTTTCTTGCCCGTACAAAACCATATTTCCTCTTTGGATTTTTTTAAAGTCGTGTTTTGCTTCCGCGGAGAACAGCGTGGTACACTCTTAATGGAAGATGGTGCATAATTCATAAAATCTCGTAAAAGTGAGGACAACAAAACATGAATCAAGTTTTAAAAAGAAAAAGAGAGGGGAGAGAGATGCCCTATTTCTTTTTCTCTTATTTTCTTATGGAAGATGATAGTGTATATGAGAGAGAAACCAAAGCAGCAATTTTGCAATTTACGATAAATACTATGTACTTCTTTTTTACTCCTCTTCTTCCTTTATTTACTACTTCTTCTTTCTCTTTCTTTCTGACTGTAACTTCTTGCAGCGAAATTGAAATTTATGGTCCTCTCAGACTAAAATCCTCGCGTCGAAAAATTAAGGGTAGCAATTTGTTTATTGCTCGACTATGGAGCACTTGAAACGTTGCCACATAAAACAGAAAATTCAGGAAACTTATTGATATTTATTGCAGAGATTAATAAAACCCCTTTTCCAAAAAGCTCCAATTCTACTTACATATAAAACGAATGAGATGACAGTGAAGTGACACTTTTTTATGAAAATAGTGATGACAACGCATAATGCATGAGTTTAAACGTGTCAAAACTGTTCCTTGGTGATTTCACTTAGTACAAACCGGTGTAACTTATATTTTACTAATACGTTATTAAAAGTATTTAAATAATTTATTAATTCTCAAACATGTTTGAAATAATTTCTGAAAGAATACCACTTCTTTTTTTTAAAAAAAAAATCATTGTCATATTTAAATATGTAAGTTAACTTCCTGTGATAAATATAAGTTATAAAAGCAGTTAGTACTTTTTTTCCCCCTTAAAAAAGATTAGAAGTATTTTATTTTTAAGAACAAGTAATACAAAAAAAAATTGAAATCATTTCCTACTAAGGTCAACAGAGAAGAATTTTATTTTAGTTACTTTTTATTAAATAATTACAAATACTATAAATATGTATATACATATAACAGAATCACAGTATTAAGTGGCAAAATAGAAAGCTATTTTCCATTTTTATTTCTATATAGGGTGTTGAACTATTATATTTTTGTTACTTTTTATTCATTAATTAAATTTTATTATTCCAATAGAATAGTATAGCAAAAAGAAATCACATACCAGATGGGACCTTTGGATTAGAAGTGCAATGCGCTATCCTTTGCACTATAGGCACACAGCGAGCGATTTTCCTTTTTAAATATAGTGTTGGAATATTATTTTTGTTACTGTTTATTCATTAATTAAATAGAATTAATGAATTAATGTTTGAATAAACTGTATTAACATCAAGTGTCATCCACTGCTAGTTTTAAAAATGTAATTGAACTTGTGTGTATGAATAAAAAGCATTTTATTAACAACTGAAAATTTGAACGAACAATATATAAATTAAAAAATAACAGTAATTAAAATAAGAGGAAGACTAATAAATCCTAAAACATCTTAGGAGCCAACCGAAAGAACCAAGAACATGGAACCATTACAAACTAAAAAAGAGAAATATAGCTAGAGTGGAAAAAACTATTATGGGTTCCCGAGCTGTCACTGAATTAGGACAGTGATATAAAGTGGCGCACACAAGGGGAAGTCCTGGGAATCCGGAACCCCCCCAAGAGCTTGATTTTTTTTCAGATTGATTATAATTCTAAGTATATAGTACGTAAAATTTAATTAATTACTTGTTATTAATGATTAATTTTATTAATTAATTAATGCTAATTATTTATTCAAAAATTAGTTTTTACTGTGTTTTGTTCCCGAAAATCGACAAAATCAAAAGGAGCATGATAAAAGAATGGTGAACTTTCAACACCAGACTGCCCCCTTGAAAATTTCCCGTGTGCGCCACTGGTGATAGATATATATATATATATAATATATATATATATATATATATATAATATATATAATATATATAATATATATAATATATATAATATATATATATATATATGTATATATATATATATATATGTATATATAATATATATATGTATAATATATATATAATATATAATATATGTATATATATATATATTATAATTCTATCGTTATATCTTAATAGTATAGTGTATTTTATTTGTAATATTTAAATTTAAATTTCTTCTAATATAGTATTCCTTCCTTTCTCTATGTCTCAGAGTATAGGAAAATTACAGGTGAAGGTTGGCTAGCCCCAAAACTTTATTTAAACTGCAATCTTGGTTCCTAAAGCTAGGAGTTTGCTATTGTACTACTGTGGCTAAAACTTCCTATTATATATATATATATATATATATATATATATATATATATATATATATATATATATCTTGACTAGTTATACTTAGGTTTTATAGCTATTTGTATATGTTTATGGATTATATATATATATAGGGAGAGTGTGAACTAATAATAGGAATTGAATAATTGTAATGAAACCAAATGTATGTTTTAATAATAGAATGCAGTTCGTATAAACTCTATTTTTTAAAAAAATTTACTTCAAATGATATTTAATTTTCTTCCAGTTTTTGATATATAAAATGTCACATTCAATTTTTATTCCTTTAAATACGTATGGAAATAATGAACCACTTTTGAAAAATTTCTAAAATTGTTCGCTGATCTTTAAACCAAATATAATATCGCACGATAATCAACTAGTTAAATATTTTAAAATAAAATATTTAACGAATTAGAAATTTAAAAAATTGCGCACATGCACAGAAAAAAAACACTTCATATCATCATATGCAATTTTATAGAAATTGTAAGCAAACCATTGGTTGAAAATATCTTTTGCCCTTTCTAACGTAATTTATTACTAGAACAAACCTTAAAACCTACAATTTTTGACCCGAAACCCTATTTCAACCAGACATATCGATTTAAAGGCTTTCTAAATCCTTATATGTTAATTGGATTCCTTTCTGTTAAGTTAGGAATTCAATTGGTTAATAATAAATGTTTTATTCTGTACTATAATATTTCGGGGTTTGGCATAATAAGTTTAAAATAATTTCTTTAAAACAATTTTTTACGTTTAATATGTGCACAAATTCCTGGTAATTTGAAAGAAAGAATGGAAGCGTTTGAAAAATTTTGCCAAACACTTTACTTAGATATAAATCTAAACAGAAATTTTTATTTGGTAGACTAATTATAATTTATGTGGATTTTTTTTAATGTTTTGATGAGCAAAACATTTTTAATTATAAATAGATTTATCAGACACATTTAATTTGCCTTGTCAGGTTTAAAATAGGATACATATTCAAATCAATAGTTTTGTTTTAAATATTAAGATATCTCAAATAAGTAATGATAAAATAGCATCTCACTAATGATATTTAAGTCGGTATATTTTTGACTGAACAAGCACCTCTTCCATTTTTTTAACATAACTTCCGCAAGAATTTTAAAAATGCTCGTCAACTAATTGATGAATTATTCATATAGATTCAATCGTTTGTTGCTCAATGTTATATGATTTTTGTAAGACTTTAGTTTCTTTTTTTTTAACTAAAATCCTCCTTCATGAAGATGATCGTATTTGAAAAATTCTTTGAACTCTTCTTCATTATAAAAGAAAATGTTCTGCAAACATCTAAAATTAGAAAATATATAACCCGAATATTGTGAATTACATTTGATATGAAGGAAAGGACGAATATATTATTTTAAAGCTGCTTTCCTTTAACATCAACAATCGAAAAATCTAAATTTTGGCAGGAAAAGCAAACATGTAAAACTATCCTCTTTTTCTTATGGAGAAATAAAACACTTCATGTGTAGGGTTGTAACTATAATTCAATGCGAAATTTGTTGGTCTTGCTTCTTTTTATGTTAAAAATTTTCTTTCTCTTTTCGCGCTTAAATTATCTCATTTAAATTACGTTTAATTTTTGCATTACATTACATTTAATTGGTTCTACATAAGGATTGTGTGTTTACTTCAATTACACTTACCACGGAGAATATGGAGTTGTTATTGTTGACTACTGATTTAATTTGCCAGGTGTGGATTAAAGCAGGATCTTCATGGAGAATGTTTATTCAACTTAGGGGGGGAGGGCAGAGTGCAATTTTGAGATAAGGCTTCAAAAGCCCTGAAAACTCATTTAAGATTTACTCTACCACTCATTTTTGTTGAAATCAGTTCAGCTAGTTTTGTTACAAAAAGTGTGTTCCATGATTGATCTACAATTATGTGATGTCAACTCGATTTTTAATACTTGTACCCTAAATTAATATTTTGGTTAAATCCTAGGAGAGCCCACAACCTTGGCGACAAACCTAAAAAGGCGCCAAGCCAGAACGAGATGGCGCCAAACAAAACCAACAATAGCGGCAGGTGAATATAGCGGGACAAGGTGGATGCGTAATGAAAATATTTGTAAACAATAAAGAAATTAATCAAATATATTTAAGATGAAATTAAAAAACAGCACTTACTTTCTTACTGCTGATCTTTTCAGAGTGAAAGGTACAGCGTGACAGTAAATTCTAAAAAAAAGCCTTGAAGGCCTTATCGCTAAGCGAATGACCATGGGAGCGCCGCCATATATATTCTGCGAGGTAATGGTCGAACATACCCATTCAACATCTCCATTCAAATCCATTCAATACAGCACTCTTTCGTTCGTATAATCCCATTCGCTCATTACATTTATAACATTCATAATTCGAAACAATTAATTCTTCCTTCCTTCATACACCATCCAAACATTTTTTTCTTACATTTCGCATTCAACAAAATAAAAAAATTCGAAGGTATATTCACTCACACACGTGTCATACTTCCAGCCCAGTGCCCAACAACAAAATGACAAAATTCAAAATGCCCGCAGACAAAATATGAAAATTCCAGAAATAATTAGGTTTACCATAACTAAGGTATCAAAGTAGGGTTACCAAGATGGTGCAATTATCGCCAACCAAAATAATTAGCGCCAAGGGTGTGGGCTCTCCTAGGACTGAACCAATATTTTCATTTTATAAAACATTTCTAAGTTTTAACAACATGGTATGGTTCGAAATATGCGTTATAACCGCTTTAAATTAAGCGACGTCATTTATTGACATCATCTTTCCCTCTGAAAATGTGTGCCGAGTTTTCGCCTAGCTATGTCGCGTTAACAACTTGCTTGGGGAAACTTAATAGGAGCAATTTATTTTTAGAATTATTGCTAAGCATTCTTTATAATAATTTTCATTAAAATTTTCAATATTTATCCCGATATATTTATTGTATTATTAATTATGAAATAATACAGATAATTAGTTGAAATTATTGACTTTCTAAAAGGTTTGTTTTCTTTTCTCTCAGCTTAAGGTATCCGACTACGCTCGGAACCCTGATTTTAAAAAAGCGCATAAATGGATAATTTTCATGATATTTAATGTGTCACTTAGATTAGAATACATGTATAAAATTGCTTCAAGGACATTTTGACAAAAAAATTATTGAAATACTATATTTCGGCAAAAAATTAAGAATAACCCTTTTTCAAAATGATCTCCTTTTGTGAAAAATGCTTCTATTATAATAATATTTTGCCTGTATATAGCTCAGACCTCTGTACAGAGGTTCAACTATGTTTTATGAGAAATTCGCATTTTTTTCAGAGTTACAACTCATTGAAATAATTATCGGCGTTTTTTTTCTTAAAATTTCTCTCCTCTGTTGTCGTAAAACATGGATAACCCCACTCCTAAGTTATATATTTTAAAAAATCTTGTTGAGCCTCTGTACAAAGGTCTGAGCTACATACAGGAAAAATATTATTATAATAGAAGCATTTTTCACAAAAGGAGAACATTTTAAAAAGGGGTCACTCTATGTTCATTTTTTGGGTCACATTTTTATTGTATATTCTTAAAACAATTTTATATACATTTTCTAATCTAAGTTAAATGTCATTTTTTTATACGTTTTTCAAAATATTCTGAACGTATGATACCTTAAGCAAAAATAATATACTTCTGAAAAGTAAATTTAACACCGAATAATTAAAAGAATTTAATTTCCCAGTACTATAAAATAAATATGAGCAAAAATAATATCCCTAAATTATACAAATTCATTCAAATGTAATTATTATTCATTTTTCAACAATGATTCAGATTGAAATTAAATTCAGTTCATGTGGCCATCAAATTACTTCTTTGTTCTTAAGATCATTACTGCTAAAATAATTCAGTTCCTATAATTTATTATTATTATTTTTGCATCTTTAATGTACTTATATTTTATGAAATAATTATCATTACTTCACAAACAGAGAAAGAACTAAAACATGTTTTAAACATTAACTTATTTTAAAAAGAGGAGAGTAATTGTAAGTCTCTTACTACATTTCCTTGAAAATTTTATACCTTCTTATTTTTTATGCTTTTAAGGAATGTACTTTTCATTGTCTTTTTTAAAAGTTCAAAATATGCTTTACCATGAATTTTTAAATATTTTATACAACTGGTTTTTAGGGAGGAAGGAGTGTTAAGTAGTTATAATATACTTACAAATATTGTATGCATCTTTAATTATCTTTGTTTATATTTTTTTAAAATATTGAGTACTGTCCATAAAGATAAATTTAAATTTATTTAGAATAAAATTTGGTATAGCAATAGAAACAAAATGAAAGATAATATTTTAGAATCTTTATAAGTATTATTTGTACTACTATGTAGAAATTTCAAAAACAGTATGAGACTAAAAAAAATTCTGGTGAATATTATCAAAATTAAAGGAGATTATTTTATTTAAAATCCATTTTAATTTCGTAACTTTAACTCTGAATAAACAAAGTATAAAAATTCATTTTTTCTAAATATCTTTATTTCTTTTGAAAAACGTATAAAATTTTATTTGAATTTTTTTTATATTGAATTTTTTCGTCAACATGATCACACTGAAAGTTATGCATCTAGATTGCATATCAGAAACAGATCCTTGTTATTTTTCTCCCAAATAAAAATGATCACCAGTTTCAGAAAAAAAGGTTTGAACGAAAAAGACTTTGTGTGTATTCTACGTGATTCTCATTCAAACGGAATGCCTGATAATTTATTCAAAGCTTCGAATTTCTTTCGTTGTGCATGGCACGGAATGCTCTTGGAACACCATTCCTCACGCGAATAGCTCATCTTGTCTAAAAACACAAAAGGATACATTGCAGGGGAAATACAAAAGGATCCATATAATACGGAATGCCATTGATATCTTCGTATATGCGCATTCCTTTTGTGCTTGGATTTCTTTTAAGTGAAAAAATCAACAACAGGATGCAGGATCTTATGTATTTCATTGTAGTTAGGAAAAAAAGAATTATATTTGTAAAAAAAAATACCGTATTTTTTGATGGTATCGCCATTAGCGTAAAAAAAGAACATTAACACTTTAATGCAGTTGAATCATTTACATTTCTAAATGTCGTTGAGTAGTTTCGTTTTACTTTTCGATCATGTATATTTTGTGTTTTTAAAGGCAAACATTCAGATATTGATCTATTTTCATGTCATGGATACCAGTGGAATTATTAATGCATTGGTACTCGTAAGCTTACTGCATAAACGATTACGATGGCAGTCAATCTTTTTTGTGTATCAACAATTTATTTGAATTGTAATGGTTATAGGTTTGATTTGCAATATTAAGAACAATGTATCCATTTATGTCTGTATAAGAAAATATTAATAACTTTAGATGTTGTTTGTCTTATATATATATATATATATATATAAAATAAAATAAAAGTGAATAAGTACTAGAACCTACAGTGCTAAAGAAGTAAGAAATTGGAATTCAGCAGACACATCAAATGTAGATACAAAAAAATCATTGGACTAAACCGGAGACCTATTATTATGATTTCTAAAGCTGTCGATGAATTAGGCCAGCGAAATAGAGTTAAGCAATGCTTTGTAGATCCAACCTTCCTACGATATATATATATATATATATATATATATATATATATATATATATATATATATATATATATATATATATATATACCGTATTTACTCGAATCTAAGCCACTCCCCAAATACTCAACAAGTCTTTGTGGATAATTAAAAATAGCGTAAAATAGTTTAGAACCTGTAATTGCTCTAATTGCCTCCTACAAACCACTTTTTAAATTCGATGCTAAGCCGCACCCGATTTTCAGTGGCTTTAATATTGAGAAAAAAGTGCTGCTCAGATTCGAGGGATTCGGTATGCGAGAGTATATATATATATATATGTGTGTGTGTATATATATAATTTTTACTTATGCACTAACTTTTTTCTTCGAACCAAGAACATTTTACTATTTTCATGGTAAAACAACCTCCAAATTGCGTGGTGCATTTTCTATTTAACTTATCACTTATATATGCACGGCCTATAGAAAGAAAAAAAACTTAAACTTTATTTAATACATAAAAATAGGAAATTGGAAACACAGCTATCATTTAATAAACAACCAACTGTCATTTGATAGTATTTTCACGAAATAGTTTTGGAAAAAGGGAAATAAATTGAATGTCTAAAAGAGTGATAATGGATTTTTATGACTCGAGACTTGAAGTTTATTAGTTAATGCTGTGCCAAGCAATTTCTTTCAAATATCTGTGAATGAAAAATGTTATATTTCTATAATGCATTATTAAGATGTATTTTTAATACATTATTACTCGATAGAGAACTTCTTTCTCTTTTAGAATATCATTATTGATATAAATATTCTAAAACTAGAATAAATATACAGCTGAGTTTTTTTGTAGTACTGCCCAAGAATTCGTAGTTTCCTCAGTTATTGAAAAATTATGTGAGGTGACAATATAGATCTAAGAGCAAACGCAATTAGTTGCTATAATTTTTTAAGTCAGAACACATAATTCAGAAATATTATTAATCGATCATGTATCTGTGTGAGTGTATGCGTGTATAATGATTTGTTTACATTGAATTACGTACATCTCTTTTTGATGAAGTCAATAACTTTAAAACAACCCTCTATGGTCAACGTTATTAGCACACATATCTGCTGAAAGTATTTCTGAATAATTATTGTCATCATTGAAATATATTGTAGCCCTAATATTAGTCGGATTTTAAATATCCATTTACAAATCTGTTGCATGCATATCCTTCAGTGATTAGAAATATCTTTTGAAAATATTTGATTAGTTTGTCTCACTATTTTAATAAGCGTTACAATTATTCTCACCCGCAATCCCACGCATTCACTTAATTCAATCGAATGCATTCTCGGACTTTTAAAATTGATTGCAATCTATATGCAAATATCTCTAGTACATGAAAAGTTGAAGAGAAGAGGAAAAATCTTTTAACTATTCTCATTCTATAATGGAGATCTCTCTCTCAATAATTATAATTCAGTTTTCTAATTCATAATATTTTGGAACATAATATCATTGGCCTGATATTTTAAACTTTCAGGAGAAAATATTTACTTCACTTAAAATACACAAAATACTTTCATAAAATATGAATTGAAGGAATTTATCCATTTGTCTAACGAACTGCGTCCACCCGAAGAGTACCATCCCTTTCTCCAGAAATCCAACTGTTAAAATGAGCCTTATGGATAACTCCTTTCATCCATAAAAATGACATCAGAATCAACTGTAAATCTAAAAAGGAAAACACAGAACTATTAGCTCATCCTTATTCTCTCCCTTCAGAAGTCCCAAAGCCTCTTTCAAACACATTGAAGGCCGTTAAACATGATGTCTGCACAAACAACTAAATAAATGATTACATGATACTTCAACATGGTTGAAATTTCGTTGCCATACTGGTATCTTTCTCAGATGTTGGAGGATGCGTAACAGTTCCTGGTTTCCTCCAATGTCAATGTTCCCTTCATTATGCTGGGCGGCCTTTTCTATGCATAGAAGTGAGCGGAACATATAGGTAGCAGGTATTTTCAGTTTTCATGTAGCTTTCTGGAAACATTTGCACTTGAGACTTGTAGTCCGATGGCAGAAGGAAATACACGAGATAGCTAAGAAATGGTTGCATTTCTATAAGTCTCCGCCAGTGGCGTAACGTACACCCCCGCAACCCCCACTCTAGGGTGCCTAAATCTTGACTGACGCTAAGTACGCATTTGGGCTTGAGGTCCCAAAACCTGAGTTTGCGTAGAGCAAAGATTCCCAAACTTTTTTGGTTTTTCGGTTTCGGGTAGACCCCTGATTACCTAATAATGAATTTTTGCAAATTTATCAACTTTAACTTTTTCTTGACAGCTGGTACTACTATTTAATTTAAAAGAATTAAATTTCTAACTACAGTGAAGTATAACGTTTAAAGCTTAAGAAGCACGCATGTTAATGAATTAAATTTAAATTAAATTAATTCATAAAACAACTGTTACATAAAATAACTGCACAACAAACAAATGCTTTTAATCAGAGGGATGAATCTGGAGCTTCAATATCACATTTTCAACATTTAATATCAATCTAGACAGGTTTAACTCTAATAAATCATTTTTGTTAGTAAGTGTCTAATTTTTTTTTTCCTCCATCTTTTTTTTTTTTAGATTGGCAGACTCACTGGAATAGCAATTAAAAACTTTTTCACGATATTCCACAATTTGCGACAAATAACAGGTATATCATTTTAAAGCCAGAATTGTTGACAACCGTTTCTAAACTTCATTTTAAGATCTTCGTTTGGGACTATTCTGCTAAGTTTCTATTGTAATATGACATTTTTTTTCAGTGTGGCTAAATAAATTCATTGTCTGCTGTGGTAGTACTATAAAAAAGTTTCAAAGTTTGAGTAAAGGTGCATTTAAATGTTGAATTAAGAATAAAATGTCCTGACAGATTATCTGTGACAAATTTAGAAAATTCGCTACCTCCAATATTATACTTCTTTAGTTTCATTCTGGAAAGAAATGTTGAAATGATCGTTGTCTTAATAAAATTTATTCTGTCACCTGGTAACCACAAATTTAATAAATAAATAAATTTAATAAATAAATAAGTTAAATCCGGTTTACACGATATCAATTTTTTTTAAAAGATTAAAATCACGTTCTGGTTTAATAGAGCCTCTATCATAGACCCCCATTTACGCCTCATCGGCCTCCAAATTATTTTTTAAATGGCGTTGACCCGTTTCAGATCGTCATAGACGTCTGGGGGTCTATATAGATCCACTTTGGGAATCACTGGCTTAGAGGCTCTAATTCTTTCCATTACACCACTGATCTCCGCCGTAATGGACAATTACCGATTTTTATTTGTCATCATAATTCTTAGAAGACCTTGATTAAGCCCCATTTCTATAGGTCAAACTCATTAAAGCCGTCTCAATAAGTTGAACCTTGCGCTGAAAGTTATATTACAGCCTCTAAAAATTAGCCCTTGTGACTGTCCTTCATGAAATATCTTAACGATTTTACCTCCAACACAGTTTATGATACAAATTTTCACTCACTTTAATTTTTTGCTTTCAAATTTTACCAATGATACCGAAAACTGTCATGAACGTGGCCGTGGTATACAATCATAAGAAGCGGGGAATTGGCTCATTCGATTAGAATGGATTTTCCTTTAAATGTGTCCAAACATTTCCTCTACTCATATATGCTTAAGTAATCTACATTAAAATGCTTCTTTGTGTAAACATTAGTTTTACATTCCATTCTGTAATTTTTCTAAAAACAATGATAATACATTTTTTCTAAATTTTGCGCACTTTAAATAACGAGAGAAGACATGCCTTAGTATCATCTCAGAGTTGAATAAACCTCAGAACCATTGTTTATCAAAAATAATTAATTCTTTTTAATGTTGCTTCAATTCATATGTGTGTGTGCGTGCGTGCGTGCGTGCGTGTGTGTGTTTGTGTGTGCGTGCGTGCGTGTGCGTGCGTGCTAGTGTGCTGTGCGTGTTTGTGCGTGTGTTTGTGTGCGTGCGTGTGTGTGTGTGCGTGCGTGCGTTATGCAGAAAGTTTCAAAGATTTAAATCGACATAAAAAGGCAAAATGTGTGTGTATTTTTTAAAATTCAAATAGTATCGAAGAATTAAGAATTTTAACTATCATATATTAAAATTGATTTTAACTTTCTTTGTTTTTAATAAGGTTGCAAATTTCTATCGATGTACTTATTTTCAAATTAGTGTTTTAAGTACACACGAGAAAAAGAGAAGTGTACAAATTTAAGGCAGTGTTTCTCAAACTCTGTGAGGCGCGCCCCCTAGGGGGCGTGATAACCCTACAAGGGGGGCGTGAGCATATTGAAAAGTCGAAAACAAAAATTATTTAAAATAATTATTAAATCACTAAAAGTAAACAAACAAATACATTCTGACATAATAAAAAATAAATTAATCTTTTACGCTATAATACACTTATAAATGTATCAGTAATATATACAATCTATTTTATAATTAATTTAACAATACTAAGTTAAGGACAAGTTTAATAATTACCAGTGACCCCATGTATAAAATTGTATGCCAATATTAACACTTATCTTGATAATTTTTGTACGGTTTATAATATTAAAAATTACGCGATTCGTTCCCCAATGCCACCATTTAGCCCGTACGTAAGCGTATGTGGTGATAGAAAAGGAATAAATAAAATAAAATCCTCTAAAATAAGTTAATCCTTCGCAAACACTGTCAAGGTCATTTTATTGCTTTTCAAAGCATTCGGAATAATTTTATGGTTAGCAGATCACAGAAAAGAGATAGTACCTGGGAAGGATGCATTTATACGTCTGGGCAATTAATACACTGGCTGTGTGAGACGTTTATATACGTCGGGGGACTTAAGAGATTAAAGTCGTATTGTAGGTTTAACATCAAAGTATAGTATTATTGAGTTTAATACTTCGTTATTGTATGGAGGGGGCGATGAAATTATGATTGAATATTAGGTTGCAAATATTGAAAGTTTGTGAAGCACTGATTTAAGGTCATAATCTTTTTATATACCATGATATGAATCTCTACATGAACCTATGAAAATTATTTGCATTTACGGGGGAAAGGTCAAATAGTTTTGTGGTTTTTCAAAACACTAAAATTTCTTTCCAAAAAAACAAAATGTCTTCTTACACTATAAGAAAAAGTATAAATTTAAGATTTTGAAACCCATGTATAACTTCTAGCATTACTCATGTTTTACATCTTTTATTTTAAGAGATTACTCTCTCTAGAGCAAAATATTATCTACCACAAAGGTGCATTAGGATATTTCTTACAAACGGAGTAAATTCCCTTAACTCTGAACAGTTTGGGTAAGAAGAAAAGCCGCAAAGCTCCACCAAGCCCTTGAGAATAAGCTAGTGCTTTCAGAACTTTCCAGGACTAGAAGGTGTTTTCACATCGTTTTGCTCTTTGAGCGAATCATTCAGTGAAGGACTCTCGCCGGTCAAATTATACAGTCTTTTGGAAATATTTTAAAGAAAAAAGTTAGTACATGTACAATTCCGTTTATCCAATTTAATCTCATTCAAAAGTCCTTGTCTTAAAGCTTTAATTTCGTTTTATCATTTTAAATTGAATTTACTTTACAGGAATTAATTAAAATAAGAGACTATAATTTCAAATAGTTTCCTAATAAGTGTACAGCTTACGTAATAGCGGTATCTTTTCAAGAATAAACATAAACTGAGATTCATTTCTTAAATAATATGATAGCAACGGTTTCAAGATTGCTCATTTAAACCAGCATTCATTTATGGTACAGTGACCCTTAAGTCTGTTTTATATTTAACGATTTTTTAAGATCTCCCCCCCCCCTTCGATTTGTCGCAGACGGGAAACAAGTCTATGGTCTTCATATTTTCATATAAAAAATAAATATAATTTCTTCAAGAAAAGAGATTTACTACTTATAACTTCTTTATTAAGTATTCTATCCAAACTTAGCCCTCTTCAAAAAATCTACTGGAAGCTCAATTTTCTTTTTACAGGGTGAGTGAGTGAGTTAATATTAACGCCGCACTGTTCAGCTACACAAGGGCTTTTGGCGACGGACCACGTAATTTTGAACCATGGTCAAGTGACGTGGACGACACCTGAGCTGGCACCCCCCTCTCCTAACTACCACACCACACCAACGGGAGGACGTTTCAGCTCTCGACAGATTTAACGTGCATCGCTGCCCTAAGTGGTACTGGGATCGAACTCATGACATGCCTGCCATGGTTGGATACCTTAACCACTGGGCCACCGCAGCCCCTTCTTTTTACAGGAGCTCTTGATATATAAAGAAAGTATACAGTTATTAAACCAATCTAATCCTTTTTTACCAGTATGTTATCACCTATTTCATTTTATAAATTATAGTAGATTACAAAAGCTATCGTCTAATTTAACAATTAATCAAAAATGATGTAAGATCTCACAAAATTAATAACTACTTACAAGTGAAGATTGAAAAAGTTTATAAATACAAAACAAAATATATTTCCTGATTTTATATGTATGTTCTAGGGTAAGTTTCACATATGTTAGCATAATGTTATCTACACGTTTCGAAAAATAATAAATAAGTACATAACGGGAAATAAGCTATCCCATCTAAATTCAAAAAAAATTGTAACTCTTCTTAATATTTTTTTTCCAAAAAATTATTTCTTCTCTCGAAGTTTTGTATGGTATTTGACTTTCCAAATTTATAGTCTACTTCTAAACATAAGTTTGTAGGATGCTTAACAGTAAATAATTACCTAATTTCAGAAAAAAAATCCAAAATTTACAGCAAAGTTTCAAATTTTTTATGTTTGTTGTAAAAATAAACTATAATTTTTAAAGAAATATTTCAGTTAGACTTTCTGGATCACTAGTTCTATCAATGAAACACAATATTTATAAGCAAAATGGAATATTTATAAGGAAAATGGACTTATCACAAGAATTAATGCACTTAGACATTCAAATTCAAATTGTACTCTATTTCAGAGAATTTAGTTATCAAAGTTATTTTGAGTTGGAGCTTGTCTTATTTGATTGTACTATAATTATTTACAAAATTCTCTTTTCGAAGTTTTTTTCAAAAGAATATTTAATACTGTGATATATTTGGATAACTTGTTGTTTGACCCTGATGTCATTTTATATATTTGTCAAAGTTTAAAATATGTGACTAAACAATTTTCCAGCTTTACTTTGTTCTGTTTTCTTTTTAATGAGGGAACTATTCAAATACGAAAAAAACGGCACTAGCTTATTTTCTTTAATAAAAAAAATTCAATATATTGCAAATGTCTTTTGTATTTTCTGAAATTAAAAAGCATGCATCTTGCATCTGTATAGTGCAGCTTCTTTATCATGCTACAATTTTAAAAATGCTTCCTGGATAATGGAACATTAGAATTTTTCCTTAAATACTTTTTAAAATAATATGTCCATCAGAGGTAATTAGCATATTACTATCCGAGAAATGAAAATAAAGATGGTGCAATCAATTCAATCCAGTCTTAGAAAAATAGCAGTACATATTATATTAGGAATATGCTTTCTATATACATGTAATATTTAACTTAAGAGACCTTTCAAAAATATCATTCGAAGGAAGAATGTCGGGGGAAAATATGTGTTGTAATCAAATGAAGTATTTTACATGTGCCACTCTTCCTCAAATCATCTAGGGATTAATTTAATGAGAAAAATAGAGAAATATAAGAAAGAATGTAGATACGTGCAAACTTAGAAGTAAAATATTTTGTAAAATAAAATTTTTTACTAAAACCTTTCTTGAAAATTTTTATAGTGTCTTGCAACATTGAAATAAGATTATAAATGTATGAGAATTTAAGATTTATTAATTATAAATTTAATTTATATTCTAATTTATCTCGAATTTATTTTCATGCTTCTAAAGTAAAATTTTACTGTCAAAGTGTTCTAATAAAGGTTTAAACAGCATAAATATGCTGCAACCCATGTGTTTGAATTTTAAAAAAATTAGAAAGAGTATTAATAACAAGCTAGCAATCTATAAGCAAGTATGGAATAAAATTACCACTCTGAGATTTTTCTAACGAAATTGCATTCTTATTAAAACATAAATTTGCAGTCAGTATATACATGCAAACTTATATATATTTTTGTATTTAGTTTAATTATTTTTTCAAGAAAATTTTAGTTCAAGCACATAAATATTGAAGCATATTTTTGATCTGCAAAGGATTGCATTTATTACAATAATTTAAGAGTAAAACTTAACTTCAGAAGTATGAAAATTAATTACAAATCCATTTGAAACACGTTGAATTTATAATTATTAATCCTGCAATTCTCTTACCTTACCACAAAACGTCCTAAACATCGTAAATATTATCCATCAATTATCTTGATATGTGATGGCAATGTCTTCTGGTATAGAAAACAATATTGTCTGCGGAAGGCATCTACCACAGAATCGCAACCATACCTAAGTTACCAGACATATAGCAACATTATCTCTTGACAGTTAGGGATAGTATTATCGCTATGAGGCATCTATTGCTCTACCATTATAGTTTCCAAGCTAATTATGTGTTGTGTGCAGGTTCTACGTTGCAATGGTATACTCCTTCGAAGACCCACAAGTTATTGAAATATTATAATGTAATTGGATGTTTTCCCGGCCTGTTATAAGACTTTTTTCAAAAAATTTCTTATTGAATTGTAATTAATATTACTGTATTCATCTTATAATTTTATTGAAATAAAAAAAAGTCATTTTATTAAAATGTGAACGCATCAGATTGTAATCAGTTTATAATACGACTGGAAACACAAAATAACCCACTTAAATCTATGTACATTCTATAGATCGAAGTGTAACAGATTCGAGATTGAATTTCTCTGAGGACTGTAGTCTGGAATAAGTGGAGCTTTATAAACTTATTTACATTGATTAAGCTGGATTTTGTAATTCTCATATAATATAGGGTAAAGCAGCGTTTCTCAAACTGTGGGACAACCCTAGGGGGCATTATAATCCTACCAGGGGAGCGCAAGCATATCGAAATGTCGAAAATAAAAGATTATTTAAAAAATATTAATATACTAAAAATATTAATATACTACATAATAAATAAAACACATATTTACACTAATATAATATAAATATATCGGTACTGGGAAATGTATATCATCACTAATTCATCAATACTAAAATAATGGGCTAAGTTAATTTACCCATGTGCTTGTCATACATAAAATTATATACAAAATTTAATACTTATCTTGATCATTTGTACGATTTATAATTAAAATTGTATTGTAGCTTTAGCATCTCTCAAAGTACATTATTTTGAATTCAATACATTGTTATTGTATGGAGGGGGCGCGATGAAAATTATGATTATAAATTGGTTCGCAAACATTGAAAGTCTGAGAAGCACTGGTGTAAGATAAGAGTTTTGGGCCAGCTTAAATGTTATCCTGCTCTGACTGTAACTTAAAACTACAACGTCCGTTGCTGTGGGTGATATTATTTCAAATGAAATTAAAAGTAATGTTGATTAAACAGATCAAATATAAAATACTCCTGTCTGTGGCCAGATTGGAATATATCGTTTTTGAAATACTGATTAAACAAAAAAAAAGTTAAAAGTTCTCTTTTATAAATAAAATAATGGGAAGATCGGGATTTCCGAGAAAACTCAAGTTTTAAATAATCTGTTTAACAACAAACTCCGCTTAAAATACACTTCCGTAAGCATGCAACCACCGATGGCGTGCTCGAATTCCTTCCAACATTATTTTCGTAACGGAAGAAAGAATAACCTGAACGATGTTCTTTTCGAATATTTTTGGCACTCGCGGTGACATGTTTCCCCAGATAAAGATCTCCACGGATTTCTTTCCTTTACCAAAGAATAACTAGCAATGGCGCACGCGATTCTTTTATTCCATACCAGTAATTAGTTACAGAACAAGCCGTAAGGCAATTTGCAAAGTATAATCGAACTTGTTGACACAAAAGCTTAGAAACATCACGATTTTTCGCTGTTGGAAGACGAAAGTGTCATAAAGCTGGGTCTCGCAACAGCGTATTCCTTTCCTATTGCTTTGACAGAATGACATAGATAGATGATGCCCTTTTTCGGAAAAAGACATCGGGAATTATATTTAGTTCTCGAAAATCAAGATAACAGGAAAGTATTCAGAACTTGGAACGATTATTTAACATTCATTGAGGAGATACTAGGCAGGCTATTATGCAGCTACCTCATAGTTTGAGATAAAGGAATTTAGTGCCAGTATCGTCAACATTCAACGGCGCGAAAAATAAATAAATAACCTACCATCTCCTAAAATTCTTTCTTTTTCTTGAATAACATGGTTTAGTTTTATTTATGAGAATTCCATAGTAATTGAAAAACTTCTCTTCCTCTGTACTAAAAGTTAGAATCACTGAACGGAAATTTTACAAACGTTTAACATTGCAATTATTTTCATTTTATTTTAAGTAATTTTCCAATAAAACAAATGAACATTTATTGGAAAACATTTAAATATTTCTTTTAACATTTAATGATAGCGATCCGAAAATTACATAAAGTTTCCTGTAGTATAATTATGTTTAATAATTGTTACAATGAGACACATAATAATATTATTGTGAGTTCGTATGTAATATTGTAATTAAACTATTTTACCGATCATAGTCATATGGTCCTATAGATCATTTTAATGATTATATATAGTAATCACGTTTAATAATTACTATGATTTAGAGCACATAACTACGTGATTGTGAGTTCATGTGCAATATTATAATTTAATTATTTCAATGGTTCTTAGCCATCAAGATATTAAAAAGTACCCTTTAACATTTGAAATAAATTAAACTAAGAAATTCTTTATTAGGCATATGAAACTAAATTTCGGTAATTAATTATTGGTAGTTAAAAAGAGAACACAGTTTTCAAACAAATAAAAAGAATCATTAAATTAAAAAGTTGTAATTAAGTTTATGAAACTAAATTATGATAATTAATTGTTGGTATTCAAAAAAGAAACCCGTTAAATAAATTGTTTAACTGGTTCTACATATTATAACTTTTGAAATTCCTTAACAAATAGCTGCATGTTAAAGATATGACTCTTACAAAATGAGATATAATGTATAAAATTGTTCCTCTAAAAATTACATTTTATGCCTTATGGTCTATAATTTGGCTTACAATTTATACACAGGAAGTAAGATTACAGTATTAGCAGTTTGAATAATATTTCATTAAATTTATACGGTAAAAGCTGCTGAAATGACTCATCATGATTATGTAACTGATAGTTAACGAAGAACACATTAAAAGGATGTATCATTCTTGTTGCTCTCTTGAAAAGTTTGAAGAATAAAGAACCAGAGAATAAGATGTTATATTTTTTCGGTCTAAATACTGGTCAAAATTCTGAATTTCAAGTACGTTGTGTAGATTTAATGCATTGTTAATTAAATAACAAATTAAAGCAATTCTTGTGATATAAATCTACTTCACAAAATAATTATGTGGCGTTGTTGAATTCATCATGCTTATCATTGCACAATTTATGTATGATTTACCATTGGATTGAATCTTGAATCCATAACTGCTACCAAGCTATCAAGACCTCAAACTAATTAGAAATTTCAGGATCACTTTTACTTAAAAATGAAAATTTCAAGAAAAAGATATTTTCCAACTTTATTCTTTCATTTCGTCGATTGTTTTACAGATGTATTAAATTCCCCCTCCCCTTCCCCAAAAAGTCTTACTTTGTTATATTGTTTATCGTACTCAAAATGTTTTGAAAGATCTTTATTTTTATGATAACGGATTTGAATGTTTAAAAACCTGTTGCGGTTGCCATCAATGATGCTAAAATGTTTAAAAGAATTTATATTTATACGAAGAATTTTAAAAGACTGCATGCTAAAATTAAAAAATCTGCATAATTTTTTGGCAGGTTTTTAAATATTGTTTTGAAGGGATCATGTCAATTTATGAACAAGTGTTCTTTAGCAAATTAATTGATAAATTCTGTTTTCATGAAATTCTTCTCGAAAATTTGCTTTTTCAGTACCCGTTAATATTTGGAAATATTTTTGTATGTTAAACTCTGCCTTTTACACACACACTGTTTATTCATATCCACTCAGTTAAACTTGACTATTCGTAAACTATAACTAATTATTTTTTATGACTGTTTTACATAAATTTAAAAAAAATTATTATTCTTTTATTAAAATTCGATTCCTGCAAAGTTCTATACGTTGTCCAATGATCTTTATTTGGGAACTTGTAATAAGATTGCTAATAATTATTAATGCTGAATGCTATAGATAACTTTCCATAATTTCTACAACTTTTTCTGAATAACTTTACCTAAAAGAAACGCATATCGTTCCCTTGATAAATAATGATCCCAGTTTCATTTGTTTAATGTATTATATCGATTTCAAAAGTCCCGCTAGAAAGTAACACAAGATATACAGCCTCAAAAGGTCATGCGTTCTCTTGTATGATTTCAGTGTGTTCCTGTATTTTAAAGTAGTATTTTCGCCTATGGCTTTATTATCATTTATTTAAAAGTTTTAATATTTATTAGGGGAATAGTAATAAATGCTTTTCATGGTAACACATTATTCGTCATTGTTACTCGTACTTACCATCTCCTATACACTTGTATTATATGCAACAATTGTGCAATTTATTTTTGCTCTCCACTGAATTTATATATACTCCATCTTGAAGATTTTTTATAAAAATGCTCAGTGTTTTTAAATATTTTAAAAAACATTTTAACTGGGTTTTCTTTAATATAGTGTAAGAGATAAAATTTTAAACATGTACTATGCGCAACGGGAAAGTAAAAATTAATGACTTATATATTTTTATTTCAATGTAAAAGGTAAGATATTGATCAAAATTACAAACTCACAATTAAATATTAGACAGATTTTAATAAATATTTACGTTCTTTGTGAAATAAATTTTCCATTGTATTTTATGACTTAATTTTACAAGAATAAAATTATTATCAAATAATAAACGGAAAAGAAAATAAGAAATCTAAATTTAATTAATAACTAAATGCGCTTTAAGTCATAACGTGCGAATATTTTTAATCTGTTTTTTTAAAAACATGAAAAATTATTCAAGCTTATAATCAAATGAATATATATATATATATATAAAATCAAAATAAATTGAAATTGTGTAAATCACGTTGACAAAATCAATTTGTTGAACTCATTTCTGAATAAAAATTGTTGCACATGATTTATGCATGCAGTTACGCTGTACAATAATTTAGCAAATGTTTTGTCAAAATATTAAATATAATATATATATATATATTAAGCTTTTCCATAGTATTTAAAAATATTCCAATGAAAACATCTTAAATACAGTTCCTTTATAAAACTGATTTTTCTTTCGTTCTTTACGGACATCTTTACTGGAAGAGCTTTCATTGTTGTCTTGTTACTAATCCATTTACCAGTTTTACGCTGAAATCAGTTCCCTTCCCGAGACAACTCAACTCATCCGTTCTGTTGCAACAAAAATGCTGATACTTGCTCAATTTTTTTGAATTTTTAGCCATTACCTTGCTATCTCCATAGACGGAAAGTTCTATGAAATAGGATCTATCTAAAAGGCAGACTATTCGAAACTATTTTCCAAGCAATCTAAAGGTGACACCATGGCGAGTCATTCATGGTGCTATCAAAAGGCAAAAATAGCTTACCAGAAGGAAAAAAACTTAAAGCTTTAGGATCATTTTTCATTCTGGAACAGTATTTTCAGTCCTATTCCGAAGAATAGTTCTTTAAGATATTCGAAGCGGAATACCTCGTGGAATACCTAGAATATTTCAGCTTTTGTGAGAATATGTTGCTCCGGGCTAACGCGAAAACTACATGAAAATAAAAGATTGCTGAAGGTCTTTTGTTTTTCCCTGATTCGTACACAAAATCGACTCTGTAAAATTGGAGCTCTCTCATAATATTCACTCACAGATAGTTTCTCTATTACGAAAATATAGCTGAGATGCCTTTGAAGTATTTGGTGAATGGGATTGAAGCCTTCTTTGAGTCTCTGTGATCAATTGCTTTTAGTGCCTTACGTGACACCTCGAAAAAATATCCTTCTTATATGATTTCGTAGACTGTGAATACATATTGATGCGAAATATTTACATTCGTTTTGTATATCCTTTGACCAAAAAATAAACCAAGTTATTTAATATATTTTGTTTTATTGATTGTTTGAAGTTAACGAAGTACTTTTTAATAGCATAAATACAGAGTTTAAAAAAGCAGATCTTATTTCAAATGATTGTCTTTAGTGAAATAATTTTCCTGTCATGTGTGTTGAAATACTTAGGTTTGAATAACGATGGTTAAATAATGACATTTTATGTAATACTTTTTTCATTGTTAAAATTAATGTTCCTTCAGAATTTTTCTGTAAGAGCAGGAATTAACTAGCATTTAAAAAAATACAAAGAAACTCTGCAAGATATTTCAAAAAGAATCAATTAATTTTAAATGTATGTATGATGAAAAATATTGAACATAGGCACTGTAAGATTACACGGTTACTCATAAAGGTTTTTTAGAAACCAAATTAAAGGCACCACTATGTGCCTTTTTGGATGCACGGCATATATTAATACGGTAGTTAAATTCGTCTGGCAAGCGAGGATGACTAGGGGATTTCTTCCTATTCAAGTTGCCCGTGTCATAATTTTTATACCTAATGTTCTGAGCGGTAGGAAGTTGAAGGCCAGGGTATTGTTAACGAAAATCAACTCGTTAAACAATTTTTACGGACTGAAATTTCAAGAAGCCTTGTACGAAAAACGATTTCTACTGTGCCGTCACAGTCTCGACGAACACTGAAGAAACGAAGGAAGAGCATCAGCACTACCTATCAGCAACTATGGAAACTCGATATTTCCCTCTTTAAAATAATTTATTGTTTCATCAAAACAGATTAAAATCTGAATAATTGTGATTTTTTTTAAACAGATCAGATGAATCTTTTTGAAACTCTTGGAATATCGAATGACCCAAATTAATCCAAAAAAAAAAAAAAAGTGTTCGACGTAGCAACAAACAGAAACAATTGACTACTAGCATCTCGCCACCAGTTGTCACATATAAGGACCTTGAACGGGGAAGGAGGGAAAAGGTACGACGAAGTAGGAACGTGATCTGTAATTGCGAGGGAAATGCAGAAGAAAGTGCATTGCGTCCTCCTTAGAAGCTGTGCATTCATTTTTCGAATATGATGGGACTGTCTCAAAGGATGTATGCTCTCCATACTCTCCTGATCTAATCAATTGGGATTCTTATTTGTGAGTCAATCCAATGGGAAAAGCACTCCAGGACAATTCATGTGAATTTTAGCACACTTCAACAAAATATACGCAATTATGATATACGAGTTACAGAAAGTCGGCAAATCTCTGTTCGGACCATTTCTATGAACAAGTCTAGCTTCTAAGGACAAGTGAACTCTTGTTTATAAGCTTGTTGCCATTCCTCTTATAAAAAACTTTACATTTATGTAAAATCTCTTACGTTTTATTCTACAGAACAATTAAGTAAGATATCTAATTTACAAATATTACTATTCATCCTTTTTTATCATTATTTTTACTTTTATCAATGTAGCACATCTCGGAACAAATGTACTGTACTGAATTTACACATTTCGAAGCAAATTAGTTATTCGAAATCAGCATAAACACCACAAAAAAAGCTTGAAACATTTTTAACAACCCCATAATTAACAACCGCAAAAAGTGTCTAATATTTTAAAATTTCTGTAAAAATAGTTTAAACAACTAGAACTAAATAGTTAACTCATCTTTGCGTTGAAAAGTATTCCTTGTTATAAACAATAAAGTAATAAAGGTTCCTTAGAAACTTACTATTAAAATGATTTTTATTTTTATTTTAAAGTTTCACTTTTATTTACAGTATGTTTATTTTAGCACTAAATTTTCATACGAATGAGCATAATTAAATGTTAACCAAGCGAATAATGCCTTTAAAATTTCAAATATCAAATTCATGCTTTTCATATGGTTTTCATATTTTTTTTAATTTTATATAATAATACTATCCATGTAATAAAATATTTCAATTCGATGAAAAATTCTTTACTCATCTAAATTTTACATAGCTTACATCATAATATTGAATGGAATAACTTATATGTTTTAGTATTTTAGTAAGAATTCAATATATCGTATGAAAGTGGGTAATATATAAAAATAGACATATTGAAAAATTAGTAAGTTAACGTTTTTTTTTTATTATTATTAATTGTGAAAAAGAAAGCTTGTGTTTTCAAAGAACCTTGCATTTTTATGTTCGAATTTTCTTTTGCCTGACAATAGTTTGATAAGTTTTGTGATAATTTGTTTATAAATATTTCTCTCTCTTAGCATATATTGCAATTATCTACGCTAGATTAAACTTTTATATAAGTTAATATATTGAAAATAACTCAAACCTGAAAAAAGTATCCAAAGTTTGTATCATTAATATATTATTGTCATCACAGCTAGCTTTGAGTGGTAAAAACAATTAACGGTTTTTAAGTAAAAGTTATTTGAATTCCACACGTCTTCAGAATTTTTTTTTTTTTTTTTTTTGCTTTTTATCTTTAATTTTATCTCTGCGTAGCTTTCATGTACATATAAAGAATAATTTAATTATTACTGGAAAAATCTTCTCTCTTAATATCAAGCAATAAATTTTTCGAGTTTAAGTTAATGTTTATACAAGAAAAGAATTGGACATTAAATTTCAAAAATGTCGAATATGTTAAAATAAGTCTGAGAAAATTGAATTAGATCCTTCTTTCCACAATTAATCGTTCCTCTCTTTTTATAAAAGAGTCGAGTTCATTTTACATCACCATCAATATTTTCCTTTTAATAAGCGTATGTTTTATTAAGTACCAATGTTATTGTTCACACAAAAATTTTCAAGCACTTAAAGCGATAAAATTGTTACGGTATTTTACAAGCACTGTAAATTAATTGAATAAAGTAATTAAAAATTTCATTGAGATAATCGAAAATCATTTGTTCTAAACGATATCCAAAAAGAAAAATAGAACAAAATGCTCGGAATCCAATTCCGCATTAATTATCACTGATGAGGAACTAGACCTCCGTCTTCGAATATCTTCACACTCTAGTCCCGGATCGATAATCGGGAAGAGGCCTTATTTATATCGAAATATTTTTTTTTTTCCCCCTGCTATCCATTTCCCTTCATCGAAAAGTATTTTTAATTAAAATCCTCCGAAGAATGACCCAACAGATGGCGCTGTTTGCTGAAACTCGAAAGATTTTCCTTAATACTTCTTTCTTTAATGAGTTTGAGGTTATGAGGGGGAGAGGGGGGAAGTTGTGTATTCTGAGAAATGCGAGGAATAATGAAAAATAAAAACCGGGAGAAAATTATGATAATCTTAGAGCTCTGATATGCAAATTAAAGGCGTTCGGCGGTAAATATTTCCGAGATGGATTAAAAGCAGTCGCAATGATCATAATGGCGTAAATGCGTTCATTTTGGGATTATTATAGAGGAAGAATAATCTTAAATGGGCAGAAAACTGATGATAAACATATCAAGTAAATGGCATTTGGGAATATGTGTTTGCATATAACTTAACTAGTACGAACTTAATTCGATAAACAAGTAGTTAAAACTGTCTTTGTTCTTCGTCAAATGAATAGCGCAATTTTAATTTGTTAAATGAGAATATAAATCGGTTTAATTTCTACATTTAAGAAAGGGAAAAGGGTAAAAGCCTGCATTAAACTTGCGAAATGAAAAACTGAATAAACGAGTTTAAAAAAATTAAATACATCAATTTCAAAAGGAAGTGAAAATAGAAATAAAATAAAAGTCCTTAAAATCTCAGCTATGGTGTACATGTTGAAAGCTTTGTAATACTATTTATTAGCTATAAATAATTTAACTGAACTCAGTGGTGCAACATCACATGAGGGCCAAACCTATTGTGCCTATCTCCGTTTTAGTGACCTCAGGCGCTGGGGTGCATGTGCACATGTTTCGGCCAAGTAGTTAGCCTGACGCGAAACCCCAGTGTGCAGTTCCCAAGCAAGCTTGGTACACATTTATCGACCCACTGAAGGGATGAAAGATAAATAATTAGAAATACTAATTTTTTTTATGAAATAATTTGATATATATGTTAAGAGTTTTATGTAATCCATCCCCCCCACCTCCCGAAAAAAAAGTGAAACACATTTCACATTTTAAATAAAAATAAGAATAAATTACACAGTTTTTGTTTATTCGTATAAAAATTAAGAAATAAATGCTCCTAATTATAGCCATGTGTTTGGTTTTGTTAAATTAAGTTATTTGATATATGTGTACATTATTAAAAAAAGTAACTTCTATGAGTATGCGGATTGATTGCTCTGTATTTAATTCGTCCTTGTTTGAAATTGATTTTAATTTTTATTGCAGACGATAATCGTTGAAAGAGAAAATAATCCTAAAAAAATACTTGCCTGAGTTCCTCAATTATTGCTACCTACAAATAAATCAATATAAGAATTAATTAATACAAAATAAAATTTTTAAAAATCTAATTTAATTTGACCTGCTCATGTGAACATGCATACAACAAAATATGCATCTGAAAACAAAAGTAATAATGAAACTGAAACCTGAAAAATCAGAATACGTTTTTTACTTCTACTAATAAGGAGAATCCTTATTCAAGAGTTCCATACTCCGAAAAATATCAATTCTACACCAAAAATTATAGATTTTTCTTATTGGTTGTATTTATTTATACTCTAATTAGCATAACTTTTTTTAATTCTAGAAGTAAAAGTAAAAAATTAAATTAAAATTTAGGAATGAAATTTGATTATAAAAAAATTTAATCCAAATTTTTTTTAAAAAAAATCGTTGAACTAATAATATACTGAAATAAATTTTATTAACTTAACTCAGTGACGCAACAGCTCATGAGGGCCAAGATCTACTGCTCCCAACTCAGTATACGTGACCTTAGGCCCTGAGGTGCATTAGCAGATATTCTAGGCAGGTGACGCGAAACCCCCAGTGTTAAGTTCCCAAGCAAGCGTGGTACTCATTTATCGACCCACTGAAGGGATGAAAGACTGAGTCAACCTTGCCTAGCCCGGGGTTTGTGTGTGAACCTCGCACCTATAAATTTTATTACATTGCTCTAAATAAAATGGTCATTACATTTTTTTTAAAAAAAGCACATTCATGTGAAAATTAACTAGTCGAACAGTTCCTTTTTTTATAGTATATCGTTGATTGAGAATACCTTAAAAATAAATGATTTTATAGAAGAAAGAACAAAATTTTCGAAATGAAATCAAGCATGAAAAATCAAAGAAAATAGTCTATTCAAATAAAATCAAATAATAAATATGTTTCAAAATATGTAACAATGTATTATACACTGATACTACGAAAAAAAAGGGAGATGACATTCACGAGAAAATTATACTGCTGAGAACATCAAATTCTGCCATTTAAAATACATTTTTTAATTGACTGGGATTCGAACTGATAAAAAGAGTAAACAGAATCATTTGAAACTAAATCATCGCAATAAATGTTCAGTCATAATTTTTTTAAATTTCATTTGTATTAATCAAGATACATATTATTTGCAGGTTAAAAACTACACCAGGGGTATCAAACTCGCTGCCCGCAATGAACATTTTTGCGGCCCGGTCAGTGTATTGGTACACGATAATTTTTAATAAAATATCAAAATTTCCCCCGAAATAGGAAAGATAGTTGTAGAGAAGAGATGTGTCAGGATGTAAATATTAATTTTTTCTTGTTTTTATATATATATTTATTATAATGTATTGTTCGAAGTAAACCTACGTTTGTAACAAATGGTAATATTTATTATTTATTTATTGTAATGATTTAACCATTCATCCCAGCGTGTTAAAAATTTTAATTCTTTATTTCTCTCGTGCTTCATATGAATGATTTTATTAATGCCTTACATTAATGCTCGTGCTTTTATTTATAAAAGTTAACTGTAATTATAATTATGGAAAGTTCTGGAACTTTCGATGACAATATATAAGGAGATGGAATATTCAGTTTGAAAAACAAAGTCTTGAGTTGTATGAGGCAAGAGTTGTTGACATTTTTATTTTCGTGTTAAAACTGGCTCTCACACCCGTGGCCTAAGAACTACCACCCCGTAGAAGCAGAAACCCCCGCTGTGACGAAACGCCGCAAGAAAAAAGGAAAATTTAACCGGCCCCGTAAACCTTACTGTCCCGGAAGAAATTACTGGTATTGCGCCGCAATCGAAAATCCCTAGAAATCGAAAGAGAAAGTGAATCATCCTGACTTCAATTGTCTGAAGAAAAAAAAAAGAAAATCTATTTCCTGTTAAAAGTTTTTGCAATAATGTTTTGTGCATTTTTCATATACAAGTGATAGCAATCCTGCTACAGTCTGTTAGTGCTAGGGATAATTTTATTATTTTTCATTGATTTTCTTGGTATTCTTTATGCAATGGATAATTTTACCTGTTCATATATATTAATTTATTTCTTGTGAGATAACGTTTCCTGATTAATTTTGTGAATTGCACATTAATAATTACTCTCTATTTTGCTTGATATTTTGCTTATTTCCTGATTGAATTTAGTAAATGCATTACATGCCTGATTATTTTAGTTTTGTTTAGTATTTCTCATTGCAATTTTGTATCATTACAACTGATGATTCCTAAATTTTTCTTTATATTATTTTTATTATTTGTATTACACTTTATTGGTAAAAACTAATTTAAATTTTGCAAAGCTAGCAGTGAAATTTATGTGTCGAGGAGGCATGAAGACGAAAAACAGTTTTCAAAAATTGGCCTTTAATAATCAATCATAAAGTCACTGTGCTCGTTACTGGAGCGATAAAAACAATAAGTTCAAAAGTAACATTACCAGAGACATCCGATTCAACTTATCTTCTTCAATATTGTAAATTAATTTCTAATCTAAAAATGGTGATGTAAACCTGCAGTTGCATTGCCAACCAGTTGTTCTCTCCCTCTAAGAGTTAAACCACCTCACATACTTCTTATACTCCGTTTCTCCTTCCCCTTTTTCTAAAAACTAACGCATGAGCCGAGTTTAAATACTAAACGATTTGCATGGTTGCTAACCTCAAATCACGAAACTCAAACGATCGGGTTCGAATCGGTGCGCTTACTTTCATTGAGATCATGGAACGGATTGAAAAACAACACAAGGAGATCATAAAATTTGGATCCGGCCGATTTTTTTAAATGTCTAACAATCGGCCGCCCTTTTTTCCAATCTCTTTCCGTACCATTATCATAACACCAGATCAATCTGAAGTGGAGATTGACCTTTGCGATCTATAATCATACATGTTGGCATACAGCTTAACACATCGAAATACATTTTTGAAATTCACGCAATCTTTGCATTGTAAATAAAACCCAGGGAGGCCAATACTTTGATCTTAAGGAAACAGAGTCTTTGTTCCTCTAGAAAGAAATAATTTTCAATATATAAAGATTCTCTGGCGGCGCTGATTTTATTGTTTTCATCCTGTTAACTATGGCGGTACTTCATAACCCGAACTGTGCTTGAACTAAAATTTTTATATTGTCCGGATGATCGTAACTAAATCCCAAACTTTACGTTCCTTCATTACGTTAATTTGCTTTATATCCATTGCATCGCCATTTAGATGCGTCTCTGGATCTTATTCCTGTTTGTAACAAATAGAATAGTTACTTCAACCATAAGAGCTTCTTGTTGCTCTGATTAAATCTGAAAACTCTCTGAGTTCGGGTATTATCTTTCTAAAATTAAATAAACTGGGATCATACTCAATATTATGCCTCTTACAGTATCTCTATTTCGTTAAAAGATTTCAATCGGTTGCTTCCCTTCTATAGCCTATAATATACGTTAGATCCAGTTACTTTCCTACCTATTTCGAATCCACCTAACTGTGTACATTGAATCAAGCTATGATTATCGGAAGATACATCTGCTTTTTTCAGATGTTGAGGGAGTTTTTGCCGTACTTGTTTTTGAAACTAAACGACTCGTTAATGAATCTTTTACTCTATCAGAATCATCCTCATCATCATAATAATCAGGAAGGTTTTAAATTATATCCAAGGTTTACTGATTAACTTTTTGTCTAAAATTAATTCCTCCTACTTTCATCGAATCTCATTATAGTCTCACGACTAATTTATTTTCATCTATCAACCATATTCTATAACCCTAGTACGTTGTGCGTATCCCATCATAATTCCTATTTTCGCACACATATCGAATTTTTTCTAATTTGTTTTGGCACACCAGCATATGCCAAACATCCAAAAGGTTTTAGATGCAATACTGATGGTTTTCACTGAATATTTTTCGAAAGGCGTTTTGTTATCGTCTTCAGGACAAATCTGATCTTACGCACAAGTGAAACAAAAATGCTTCCCCAAAACTTATGGGAACTTCGCTAGACTTAAGGCAATGTTCTTGATGCCATCTAGAGTTAAGCTAAAACTGAATCCTCCGCGACCCCATTCATTTCTGGCGTGCATATGAAATTGTTACCTCATGCTTTATACCCAGTTCTGTCAAGAAATTATCCATATCTTTATTACAAAATTCCTAGTCCGCCATCAGTTCTAACTGCTATTACCTTTTTACTTAGAAAACGTTCTGATCGTTTCTGACAAATCTTATAAACGTATGAAATACGTCAGATTTATTTCGGATGGGAAATACAGTCACCTTTCTGAATAATCGTCAATTATACTCAAGAAATATTTACATTACCACCTTGCTTTCAGTTGGCATTGAAAGTCACATAGGTCCATATGCAACAATTCAATGACGTTTTGATCTTTACGGCCCTGGTCTTTGAATGAAACTCTCTTGACTTTGCTAATTTATTAATGGTATACAATGAGTCTTACCTATCAGTTAAGCGTGGGAGAATCTTTATATCTTTCATCATTTTTACTAGTTTTTACCAAGTAATCGTTATTAACATGACAAAGCGTTGATGCCATATTTCTATTGGATCCGCATTTTTTGCTCTTTAGCGGTTACATCACCAAAAACTAATTTCTTTACTCTTGGTATAATATACTGGATCCGGCTTTAAAAAATATTAAATTTTCATGGCGTCGCCGAAAACAATTTTATCCAGTCTTCTTTATTAAAAACATTAATTTTACCTTTAGTACCCACAAAATGCGCACCTTTACTTCTAATCTGGAAACTGATAATAAATTCTCCTCAACTTGGATTAAATACATTAGTCAAAAAGTTGTTTCCATGAAAACTCCTTATTTTACCCGAAAACTAGTGTACCGATTCCTTCTACGGGACAATCTTTATCCTCCGTTGCTAACGACATTTTCATGTTAGTTATCGGTTTAAGATCTAAAATAAACTCTTGTCATTACAAAATGACTCGTGGCAGCAGTATCTATTACCCAAACACCTTTATCAGAGTTTTCCCTCAAATAAGATACAACTAGTTACGAGTTGTTTATCTAGTTCTGGTAAAAGACTACATTCAGCTTCACAAAATCTTAAATTTATATTAAACCTGGTGTTAAAAGTTTCATTTACATTTGAAGGAGATTTTGTAGAGACTTTTTCTCTTACATAGTTTATTTAAGATGTCTGTACTTATTACATACATAACACGGACTCCATAGTCTTACTAGATTGTTTAACATTTTTAATAATTTTACAGTTAATTTACCACTTTTCTTTGGTAATCATTATTGCCATTTGATCTCCATGAGCCGCAGCCGTAGCACCAGGTAACGTCTTCGACTTCTTCGAAGCACCGTGAAACTGCTCAAGTAAGTATTCTTCCGCTTTCTCCAAATCTTGTTTCATCAACTTCGAAAGACGATTGGCTTCTAATATCAGCTCTGCTTCAATTTGACAACTCTGAAGTCCTCTTCTTTCCATCTGTAGATTTGTTGCACGGTGGGATCGAATCTCTGAGGAAGCCACCTTATTAATTGAAAGCCTATGTACAGGTCGTCCAATTCTATGACCCGCTTCTTGTAGTCTGGTTGCTGCTGTCTTTACACGAGATATGAAGATTCCAATATCTTCCCCTGGTTGGTATTTTGTTCCAAAAATTGATCTAATAGTTGAATTACCCTTGCTTTTGGGACTGGTTCGAAGTGATCTTTAATATCTTTCCATGCCGCTACTTCCTGTCAGTTGTTTCGTTATCAGATTTTTCAAATCTGAACTGGATGTTGGGTATAGACTAACGTATAACATTCATCCTTACGAAGTTGTAGATCTAATTTTTCCTTGTATGTTGCCTCTTCATCAGGTTGCTCTGTCTTGGTCTGTATTATAAACTGCCAGCAACCATAATGCATTAAGAGTAATTGCATATCATGCTCCACGTGTTCCAGTTATTTGAGTTAACACTGATATCTGGTTGTTAAACTCCATACTCTATTACTGGATTTAGAGTACTAGCAAAAGAGTTCGTAAAAAGTTCAGACTGGAACAGTATTTAAATAGACAAAAAGTTCATGGCCTGGTTCAACTGCTTAGGCCTGCCTCGACATGGTAGTATACATGGACTGGGC